>OX411814.1:6087500-7287500 GCA_948253155.1 Leucoma salicis
AATCCTGCTCGTGACTGTTGTTTTCGATTTCTTATTTTTCACTTTGTGTTTAATATACCTAATAATATATCTGACAGTTACTGAAACAAAATTATTTGTGTAAGTGGAAAAAGATAAATTTATTGTATGATTAAAATCTGCGTCCTTTTCTTTTTTATTAAGACTAAATCAAATGAAAACTTGCTTCGACCTGTGTTTCTGTTCTATTGCACATTAAATTTATCTTTTACTACTTTTTACAAATAATTTGTTCTAGTAAATTAATTGCGCATGTCAAATGGTAAAAATACAAATTACAAAGTTATCGGACCTTCATGTACACAACGTGGGACGTCAGAATTTCAGCTGCTGCACCTGGTTAAGTACCTGGTCTTGTACAAGAAGACAGGGATTATCATATTGTCCCTACAAGCTGAACACATGTCGAGGTGAATCAAACTTAGCAAAGATTTAGATGTAACAGTTTATTACTAAAATTATTTTCTTTTTTACTTCAGAATAAGTAAAACAAAACATGAAAAACATATAAAAGCTACATCTCTGCCCCAATAATTTCAGACACAGAAAGATATTTTTGTTGTAATGTAAAAATAAGTTTTGTTTATTTCACCTCTTGAGTACCAGTACGTGTAGAGACACTAAAATATAAACTCATTGGTACTTTAACTTTTACATACGTATTGTGTATATTTAATACGACTTTAAAAAGTGATTTGAACTTAGCTGAGATAAAAATTATTTCATTGGGTGCAAATGTGTTAAAAACTTTGGTGGCTTAATGGATGAAATATATTTGAGTTACAACTTTTTTACACATTTATGTCACAATAAGTATTCCTTGGTAGTTGATTTGAAACCTTCGGTTTGCGTGATCAATTATTAAACCATATGACCACGGTGTACTTAATATTAAGTTTGAAAAAGTGATATGCATTAAATAATAAACTAATATCAATAATAAACTAATGTCCGTGTGTTGACGGACTAAGAATGCAATTGTCACCACCCCATCCTTCCCCACGGGTGTCGTATGAGGCGACTAAGGGAAGTAAGCAATTATCATCCATTGCATGACTGGTAGTAGGGCTGGGTACCAAGTGGGAGTACTCACTTGGTATCTGGCCCGAGCGGGTTGGTACCACTATCTCCCGCCATGAAGCACATCGTTGCGTTTTGGTTGTAGCAGGAGATAGCCGTTTATGCTTTCATTTCATATCTGTGAAATGAAATGGTGAGCAGTGGCTTGACAATACTCTCGGTATAGTTGAGTCCATGAGCGACGGTTACCATTTACCATCAGATGGGCCGTGGCTCGTCTGCCACTACATGCAATAAAAAAAATATCTCTGTTTTGCTATGTTCACTTGGTATTCCCATATAAAGTATTTTTCTCACCTACCCCCGAAGTGATCATACACTTTTGTTATTTTTGTTGCTATGGTGAGGTTCACAAGATCTTATACCCAAGTTGTCCCATGAATTCCTACGAGATCATTTTAAGCTTAGTAAAAATAATAATACTTACATTTATCCTAATATACTCCTGATACTCTATACCCATCTCAATCTCTGATAGGCTTCTTTTCAGAAGTTTCACTTCTGCCGTGTGTGAATTGCACACATATGGGTTTTTTTTGTATATTCTGTTAAAACACTATTTTCTACATATTGAGAGAGTTGGTAACGCATCTGGTCAATGTAAGCAATGCTCATGAGAGGTATAATACTCTGAGTGATAATAAAATAAAATAAATAAATAAATATCCACGGACATTTCACATAGGTTCCGGATTACGGATATAATACATATATTACTTTTTTTTTGTAAATACATACATATAATAGATAGAAAACACCCAGACGCAGTACAAATATCTGTGTTCATCACACAAATAATTGTCCTGAGTGGGAATCGAACCCACGACCTCGTGCACGGAAGTCGGTAACACTACCGACTACGCCACGAGGCCCGTCAATTATTATTATTATGATTATGATAATATACATTGTGAGGGATATAGAATAAAATAAATTATTTATCATTACACATGATTTAAAGTAATACATTACCCAAAGTAAACTTGTGAGAAACATTCTTAATTAATATACATCATTAATGGATATCACTCCAATATGTCTTCATAAGGTAAATTATATTGTTATGTAATATAATATTATACAGTAAAGTATGTATATTCTAGAATAGATATTATAATTAAATCATGTATGACGACAAAACTAATAAGTGTATATGTATACACATAGACTCACACCTGTTTCATGTCTATGAACGACGGTTATAGTTACCATTAGCTTTTGCCCGCGGTTCCGTCACAACCAAAAGCTAGTTTTTAGGTTATATTTTAGGTTTTCGATACAGTAGCGGGCTATAGTTTATACCAGCTTTTAAGTCTAATCAAGAGCTACCGAATAAAAAAAGGTGCACCATAATCCGTTCAGTAGTTTTTGCGTGATGCACGCACGAACAAACAGAAAAAAAATCTAAAAAAATTGTTTTGTGTTCAGACATGCCTTTATAGCCTAATACAGTATTTTTTCGCAATTATCGTAAATGTACAGACACAGCTCTGTTACAACTTTATAATACTACTAGCCTTTGCCCGCGGCTTCGCCGCAGCCAAAAGCTAGTTTTTAGGATAAATGTCAGGTCCCCGATATAGTAGCGGGATAAAATTTATACCAGTTGTTAAGTCTAATCAAGATCTATCAAATAAAAAAAGTTGTATCTAAATCCGTTCAGTAGTTTTTGCGTGATGCGCGAACAAACAAAAAAGACAAACAGACAAAAATCTAAAAGAAATCGTTTTGTGTTTAGACACGCCTATATAGCCTAATTCGGTCATCTTTTCTCAAATATCTTAAATGTACAGACATAGCTCTGTTACAGCTTTATAATAGTATGGATAAGTAGATTAGATAGGACTGTCATTCAGTACTCCCGTGACCAAGGATCCTATTGCACGACACAAATCGTGGAATGGTTTAGATACCGAGCTTCAATCGACCTGTGGCGTGAGTTCGATTCTCACGTAAGATAATTTCTTGTGTGAACCACAAATGATTGTTCTGAATGGACGTACTTTGTGAGAATTGGATGTTTGTAAAGTCTCCCGATACATTATTCCCAAGTGCAGGGTATTGTCTTTATTGACCACTGAAGTAATGTGACACAATTCCAGTGGTCCACCAACAGACACAGACAGACGACACACAGCGGGTTTATTTACCCCAGTAAGTGAGGGCTCCACATTACCCTGTTATATGTCTATACCCACAGTGGCTCAATTCAAATACCTAGATTCAGTTGTTAGCAACGATGGCAAAATCGACAAAGATGTTACTCACAGAACTACAACTGGATGGATGAAGTGGAGACAAGTCACAGGGGTTATGTGTGACAGAAATATGCCCCTCAAAGTCAAAGGCCATTTGTATAAGACAACCATCAGACCTGCGGTTTTGTACGGGTCTGAGTGCTGGGCAACAAATAAAGAACATCTGAATAAACTGCACACGACTGAAATGCGCATGTCAAAATTCGTAACGAGTACATAAGAGGAAGCTTTCAGATTGCCCCGATCGTTGAAAAAGTCACAGAGAAGGTGGTATGGACACATTCAAAGACGCCCAAAAGATCACGTGGTGAAGCTAGCCTTAGATCTGCCAACGACGAAACGCTCACGTGGAAGACCACCCGCCACTTGGCTGACGACGGTTTAAAAGGAAATAAAGAAAGCCAACCTTGACGCAAACACAGCACTAAATTGCGCTGAATAGAAAAGACGGACAAGGAGGCCACAAATAAATGGGATAAGGACTAGACAGAAGAAGAAGAGGCTCCACATTACCCTGTTCGTTGCCCCGAATGACGGGTATGTGTTTAGGTACATTTTTTACCGCCTTTAACAAAACAGATGTTGTCGTTATTAAAAAAATATATATTATATATCTATTACGTCGAGATAGTGTGATATAGACGGACAAAGAGCGATTGCTAAATCAACGAAAATATGGATAGTGGTGAAAGAAAGGGGTGAATGCTGAAATCAGTGATAGATGGGGGCAGAAGAATATGTTGTTACCACCATACATTAAGTGGGGAAAGGACAGATCAACCTACATGAAGCGCGGAAAGGGCAGAAAAATAAAAATAAACGCATGGCAATCTGTGTAAATATGTTTATTCATAATTTCCCGTATTTGTACAAAGGTGGAATTGATATCGTTAGATAAGTATAAGTAATTATATTAGTACTCTAAAATTACCCCACCCCAATTACGTGGGACTTAAAAATAGCTGACGAATCGTGGGTATGTAATACAACTCTGCCCTCTCCTTCAGGGAATACAAGCGTGATACTATGTTTTTTCTATGCTATGTCTAAAATCACCTAGAAACTACATAGTATGAATTATATTTGTAATAATTCGGTAATAGAATACTTATATTTTATAAATAGAATATTAGATGGTCAGCATTGGTTTCGATTACTGAGTTATTCCCAGAATATTTTGAACAACGACTAACAGAAACTTGTTAAACCCACACACGATTATATATAGATGACAAACTCATATCATTGTCAACACAGGGTTCCGGCCTTTCAGAGTGGGAGCTATACTTATATTTTAATAAATGTGACTTAAATCTATTAGTGTTGACCCCAGACGCAAACGGAGCGCTGTTATAAGAATAACTTTTGTGAGTATCTGTGTCTATTTGTGGCATCATTACTACAGAATTTCGCATTAGCTTTTTTACCTTCCCGCTAAGAAAATTCAAAATTTGGGAAAAAAAAAAGAAAAAAGGGAAAGAAAGTTGGGAAGTTATTGGTTTTACCCCGTTTTTCGAAAATCGAGTTTTCAACGGATGTTGACGTTTTGAGGTCCTAGGAAGCTTAGGTTTAGGTGTGTGTGTGTGTGTGTGTGTGTGTGTGTGTGTGTGTTCAACGGAATTAAAGGTAATCTTTTACGATGGTTCGCTTATATCTCTAATCGTACTCAAAAAGTAGTCATTAATAGTTATCATTCCTTTAATATAAAATTACCTCTGGTGTTCCTCAAGGATCCTATTATTGGGCCATTACTCTTTATTCTTTTTATTAATGGTTTAGATAAATGCTTCCAACATTCCAAATTTCTATTATATGCGGACGATCTTAAAACATATCGAAGTATTAAAACTTTAGTTGATTGTAATCTCTTTCAAGAGGACTTAGATAGGCTATCTATTTACTGTGAACGTAATAACCTACAACTAAGTGTACCCAAATGTAACAGCATTAGCTTTACAAAGAACAGAAACGTAACAAACTTCACATATAAGTTAAGCAATACGCAACTCGCAAAAGTAACATCTCTGCGAGATCTGGGCATTCATTTAGATTATAAGTTACATCTTAACACTCATATAGAAATTATCGTAAGCAAAGCGTTGCAAATACATGGATTCGTAATGAGGGCAAGTAAAGACTTTAAAAAAAAAAAGCAAATTCATAATCCTTTACAAGACAATTATTAGACCACAATTAGAATATGCCTGTAGTATTTGGAAGCCCATATACAGCAAATATGTGAACCAGATCAAAAAAGTTCAACGTAAATTCCTCCGATCTCTATACTACCGCTTCCACCGCAGACACCTTGAATATCAACAATTATTAAATTTATATAATATAATATCTTTAAAATCTAGGCGGATTCAATTAGGAGCATCGTTGCTCTATAAAATATGTAATAATTATACCGATAGCACAGAAATGGTAAGCAAATTATGCTACTTAGTTCCTAGAACTATATATCGTCGTGAAGTGAAGGCCAAGACATTATTTGCACTTGGAACATGCAGAACTAATGCGGGATTACGCTCTCCCATACGTATGCTAGTAGAACAATATAATATTATAATTGTTGATGTTGATTTATTCGCACTGACTGTAAGTCAATTTAAAAATCAAGTTTTTAAAGTGCTTAGTGAATACGTGGATGATGATGCAACATACAGGCCGTGTGGGGCCGGCTTTAGAATGGTCCCACCCCTCTCCGACTGAGCCGACTGAGGGAATACCGGGGGGAGTGGGCAGCAGCACTTCCCTCGAGTAAGGTATTAACAATATCCACTGCGATCGCCAACCCGCCTGCCAAGCGTGGCGATTACGGCACTATACCCCCAATTTGGGGAGGCCTATGTCCAGCAGTGGACGTCGAAAGGATGATGGATGGATGGATGGATGGATGCAACATATACACATTCAGTTCAACAGCTGTTTTAATGTTTTTCTTTATTTTTATCTTTTTGTATTTTTTTTGAATCTATTAATTTTTTTCTTTAATTTATTATTAATAAGATATACGTTATGTTAAATTTCAACATAGAATAGTTTTATTTTTATTTTCTCTTCTGTCTGCATTATCGTAATTAATTTTCATAATTTTCTTTCTTTTAGGTATACCTAGTATCTAGTTAACATTATAATATTAATAAGGGGAAAACGGTGTTGATTGTACATTTTTTTAAGTTTGAATTATTAACTATTTTTATTTCCATTACTAGCAATGTACAATTGTTAATTTTCCTGAATAAATAAATAAATAAACTTCTGAACGGCTAGACCGATTTTATCAGGGTTAGCGTCATTCGAAAGGACTTGACCAAACTTAAATTTTGAATACAAATAAGACCGATTTGAACCGGTAGATCATGAGAAATCTCAAAAAAACTACAATAGAATAATGTTTTCAAATGTGTTTTTTTTTAATAACTTTAAAAGGTTTTACCGATCAGTTCCAAAAACTAATCAGCTCTTAACATTAAAAAAATACGTCGATCGCCGGCAGTCCGGTCAAAATCGGTTGATACATTCGTGAGATATCGATGTCGAAAAAAATTGAAAAATATTATTTTTATTCAAAAGTTTTTTTTATTTCTATGAAATTTTCAGTTTGACCAGTTCGAGCTTTAAAATGCTTCAAAGAACTCAAAAAGCTGCGTTGAATGCAAAAAAAAATCGGTTCATTCGTTCAAAAGTTATTGCGATTTGAAAATTCAACGAATAGTGTTTTATGAAATCTTTATCAGACTTTTGAGCTCCAAGAGCTCAAAAGCATAGAACAGTTATCAGAGCTCAAAATGACACGAAAATTATACCATTGAGCTGGAAGAGCTCAACAACGTAATTGATATTTGAGCGCTTAAGTATAAATTAGCGGGAAGTTGCAGGGATGGCCTTTAGGGTCTACCGTTTTCCAGATTTTTTTGAAAAGAGACTTGATCAGGCCTTTGAATTCTATAAGCTCTGTCTATGGCATTATAACTACCAAATGTTTAAACGTATTTTAATAGATATACTCGTATATATATTTTTTTAAAAGAGACTTGACAAGCCGTACAACTTAGTTCTTAGAACTTAGTTCTATCAGCTCTGTGTACGTCTGTGGTATCAAAACTACCAAACGTATGAATGGATTTTTGATTTAGCCTTTTTTTGAATAGAAATGTGATCAGCATTTTGAATTATATGAGCTCTTTTCAAGTTGATAAATGAATGTTGGATTGATGATGAAGTAGGGAAGAGCGGAATGGAAGGGTTAGTGGTTTTTAAATTTTTATTTTATTATTCGTTACTCAAACAAGCAGGAGATAGTGTAATAGAAAAATATCTTCAACAATCTTATATAGAGCAGGAGCCGCCGCCTATTTTTTTAAGTGATTAATAACAGGTTCAATCTTTGTGAGTAGGTTCTGTTCGACGAGACGCTCAAGTTTTTCTCTGTGAAAAATCTCGATAGAGGTAGCTAATAAAGAGCGCAGGTATAAAACATTACCGATTTGGTGGGGTGTCAAAATTGTCTGACTAACAGGACCTAAGTTTAAATGTTAAGATAATTGGATAATAAACTCGGAATAACAATTGTCCTACAAAATGGGTAGTTTGACTGGAGCGTGCTCCACTAGAAATGTAGAGAGACAAATATAAATAAATAATAATAATTTATTTCAAGCTTATTGCCCATTTTTTGTTAGTACTTGTACATTAACCTTACAATACTAGTGTTAGTAGGAATAAACAAAATTACAATTAAATTAAAACCTAAGTACTTCGCCACGGGTCACAGATAGCCCCATACTGGTATGGGGCTATCCCACCAATCCGATATTGTGCTGAGGATGCTGTAGATGAAGAGATCATTCAAATTATTAACCATCTGATTTTTTGAATGCAGCTTTATAAATATTTGTATAATGAAATGGCCATATAGTCCTACAAATTTAGTGGTACGTTTTCTCTGTCCCACGCTTGGAAGTTCTCAAATTCACGGACACTTAATAGCTACTTCTTAAAAGATTTTTCACTGAGAAAAAATAGCGCGTCTCAGCGAATGGAGCCTACTCACAAATATTCAGTCTGTTATTAATCACTAAAAAAAATATAGGCGGCAGCTCCTGGATCAATAGCTAAATAATGTCAATTTTATTACTTTTAATTTTTCTGATAAAAAAATCAAAATCATATTTTGTGTTTTGAAATAAAACTACGTTTACGGAATCTATCGCGTTTACTTGATTTTACTATCCTATCATCTAAGTCCACCCGTGATCATGAATGCTGTAAAGTATTCGAAGAGTTTTACACGTGTATGGAGTCCATACACGTGTAAAACTTTTCCATTAGGTAATTGTAAAAGGCTTTATTAGGAAAAAATGTATTTACATTGCATATTTTTGAAGTGAAAACTTCTATAGGAAGGGAATCTTGGATAGGAAGTAAATTCATGTAATTCGTAGTCGACATGGTCACGTGACGTGTTAACGATAACACTATATCAATTAATTTGGATATCCAAAAATAACAACTGTTTGTTTATAGTTTTAAGTTTTCACTTCTGTTGGCAGTTTTCATGACTGCTTTTTTATAATGACTGATGATTGTACATGAATGACAAAATATGTTATTAAAAAAATGTATGGTAAATTATTAGAATTGCTAAGAAGACTGTGGTAGTGAGACCACAAACCTCAGACTAAGATCTAACAATCATATTTATAAAAAAATAACTTGTTTTTATTGTTCACAGATTCGGGAAGCGTTCCGATGCCTACACGAACTGGGCCAAGGATGTTGAGGTAAATTGAAGATTTATAATTTTATTAATTAGGTGAGAGCAGGTAGGATTCGTACAATTTTGAATCTGAGCCGTATAGAAGAGAAACTATTACATGTTTTAAAATAACTTCAATCTTGCACATTCGTACATGGTGGGTCACCTTCGTACAGTCCAAGAAAATGCCATTTATTTAGTGTATTTTACTGAGATAAAAGTTGTTAACTTTTAAGCAGCCTTCATGTAGGGAACTAACAATAATGTGTTTAAAATAGCTTTAACATAAAACTTAACACTTTAAATATTATCGTTTTTCAAATAAAATAACTAATGAACGAAAGCAGCCTTCGTGTCGTAATAACTAACAATTATTGCGTTTAAAGTACTTATAACTATTTCAACATATAAAAGGAAAGGGTCCGCGTGGTGACAGACTAAGAATACTAGTGTCACCACCCCATCCTTTCTCGCGGGTGTCGTACAAGGCGACTAAGGGAAGTAAGCAATCAAAATTGCATTACTGATGGTAGGGCTGGGTACCAAGTGATAGTACTTACTTGCTATCGGGCTCGAACGGGTCGGTACCAACATATCCTGTGTGACCGGTCATGAAGCACGTCAGTGTGTTTTGGCTGTAGTAGGAGATAGCCGTTTATTCTTTCATTTCATATCTGAGAAATGAAATGGTGTGCAGCGGCTTGACAATACCCTTGGTATAGTCGAGTCCATGAGCGATGGTTACCACTTACCATCAGGTGGGCCGTGGCTCGTCTCTCTCTCTCGTCTCTCGTCTAACATAAGCAATAAAAAAGGAACACTTTTATATAATATTCTCTTTTTAATTAAGACACTTTGTCAAGCGACTTTCAAGTGTCGTTGGTTTGATGCCATACTTTGGTGCGGATTTCTTTCATCACATCATGGCGTCTTCATCTTTCGTTCGTGTCCCCTTTTTTAGTTATATTCGCGCCGGTACAATACAGCTTTATAATAAATAGTATAGACTAGCCTTTTCCCGCGGCTTCGCCGCAGCCAATATAGTAGCGGGATAAAATATATATATTAGTTTTTAAGTCTGATCAAGAGCTATCAAACAAAAAAGTTACATTTAAATCAGTTCAGTAGTTTTTGCGTGATGCGCGAACAAACAAACAAACGGATAAAAAATCTAAAAAAAATTGTTTTGTGTTTAGACACGCCTATATGCATAGCCTAATAAACTAATTTTTCTTAAATTTCTTAAATGTACAGACACAGGTCTGTTATAGCTTTATAATCCATCCATCCATCAGCCTTTTAAAGTCCACTGCTGGACATAGGCCTCCCCAAGAATGGGGGATAGTGCCGTAATCGCCACGCTTGGCAGGCGGGTTAGCGATCGCAGTGGATGTTGTTAATACTCGAGGGAGTGCTGCTGCCCACTCCCCCGGTATCGGTCTCTTACGACTCCCGTGGGTAGAGAGGGGTGGGAAAATCCTAAAGCCGGCCCCACACGACCAAAATAAATACTACTAAAAAATAAATACTACTTGGTGATAAAAAAATATCGTGAGGAAACCAGGGATAGTGTTAATTCTCCCAGCATGTATGGGCCGGCTCGGCCGGGTAAGTACCACCCTCTCATAAAATATCAGCGTGAAACAACGGTAGGTACTTCTGTGTTTCGTATGATGAATGAGAGTGCCGGATGCCTAAAGCCCCTATTCAACCTTTTTTTTTATTGCATGTAGTGGCAGACGAGCCACGGCCCATCTGATGGTAAATGGTAACCGTCGCTCATGGACTCTTAACTATACCGAGAGTACCTATTGTCAAGCCGCTGCTCACCATTTCATTTCATCGATATGAAATGAAAGAATAAACGGCAATCTCCTGCTACAGCCAAAACGCAACGATGTGCTTCATGGCCGGTCACACGGGAGATGGTGGTACCAACCCGCTCGGGCCTGATACCAAGTCAGTACTCCCACTTGGTGCCCAGCCCTACCACCGGTCATGCAATGGACGGTAATTGCTTACTTCCCTTAGTCGCCTCCCGGTACCCGTGGGAAAGAATGGGGTGGTGACACTTGTATTCTTAGTCCGTCACCACACGGAGAAAATCCTCTCCTTCATCCTATCTTCTTCCTTGAAGTTGGCGACGCGCGAGAAGTGTCTGCGGTGTTGCTAGTGTCTATAGGTTACGGTAATCGCTCATGGAAATGTAAGGCCGTATGTTTATTTGTCCTTGACCTTGTAGTATAAAAAGAACTTCATGATTTCTGAGGCTACTTTTTCAATCGCAAATTCATGCAAATAAATGAAGAGCTTTATTAATGGATATTAATTAAAATAAACACAATATTTCATTCGTTAATCCAGCACTTTAAATTTAGGCACAAAATATGATTTATAATTTTTGTACATCTTTCAAGATATTTATTACTGTGAAACCTCCAAAGAAATGATTGATGATAGTAATCGTATTTTCGATAACGGAGAGAAATTTTAATTGTTTTTTAGTTCAATCAAGAAGATATTTGTTTCCCAAATAAAAAAAAAATACGTGAATCTAGATCACCTCTTTTACATCACTTAATCTTATTACATTACTCATCAATCTTCATGCAGAACTCCGTTTTGGTCAGAGAACATTTGACGACCTTCTCCTCCCAACTAGATACACCATTCACACTCGTCATGTAGGTATATTTCTTTTATCAACCTTCTTTTATCCAACCAATCTTCTTTCTAATGAAACAAAACTAAAAAAATATATATCGTGTACCTACTGTATATTTACTTGTCTATGTATACAAGGCTTTATAACACAATTATAATTTGTAAATGTTTACAAATCATAATTGAGTTTACTGATACTGTACTAAGGGACTTGATTTTACTAACCACTTACTTCTGTCCGTTATTTTGTATGTATAATCAGCATTTAATCCAGAGAGAAAAAATAAAATTTAGTATCGGCCGCCAATTTCTTAAAAAAATAAATAAATGAATTGTCAATAAAACGTGAAATGATAGTCTAGTAAAACTAAGCGCTGCAAAGAGAGTATCCATCCATCCATCCATCAGCCTTTCATCGTCCACTGCTGAGCATAGGCCTCCCGAAAATGGGGGTTTTACCATAATCGCCACGCTTGGCAGGCGGGTTGACGATCGCAGAGGATGTTTTTAGTACACAGAAAGAAAAAAAAAGAAAGATAGTACATAGTATCAATTTCAATCCCCAGTTCGAGATTCTGGCACAGCACCAACATTCATAACGAAATCATATTGTATCTACTGTCTATTTTGTTTACATATTATATCACTGCTCGGTGAGGGAAAGCAAGGTTTTCCATGCATGAGAGATTTAATGAGTATGCCAAATCGCACTGAGACAGCGTGGTGACTTACGATCTAAACATTTTCAGTCTCAAAGGAGAATATTGCCCAATATGAAATGTCCTACGACATTAATGGTAGAAAAAAAAATAATATACCCATAATCAAGCTGTAACAGAGCTATGTCTACAAAATTAAAGATATTTTGAGGAAAAAATAAGGTACAAATTATTTATGAATAAGGAAAAAGAGATTTTTAGTACGAGCGGGAATCGAACCCACGTCTTTTCCAATCCGGGGAAGTGCTCTAAGCCACTGAGCTATCGTACCATTCTTTCGATGATCCCAATCTCCTTATCATTTGTCTTTTCGATCAACGCCATGTATCGGAATGCATTTACATGCATTAAACCAATATAGTAAGTTTAATTTTGCAATTAAAATTCATACTATTTGATGGCGCACGTTATTCATAAATAATTTGTTCTTAAAAAGTAGCGGAGCATGTCAAATGCTAAAAAATATAGATTAAAAAAATAAGGTATTAAGCTATTTAAGGCGTCTCTGGACACAAAATTATTTTTTTAGAATTAGTGTCTAATTCTCTATTTTTTTGTTGGCACCATCTATCCATCAGCCTTTCGATGTCCACTGCTGGACATAGGCCTCCCCAAATTGGAGGTATAGTGCCGTAATCGCCACGCTTGGAAGGTGGGTTGGCGATCGCAGTGGATGTTGTTAATATACTACTCGAGGGAGTGCTGCTGCCCACTCCCCCTGGTATTCCCTCAGTCGGCTCTTACGACTCCCATGGGTGGAGAGAGGTGGTACAATTCTAAAGCCGGCCCCACACGGCCACATTGTTACCTAAGTTTTGAAAACACATTTGTTGGCGCATCACGCAAAAACTACCATAGGACTTTTTTTTTAATACTTCCTGCCACAAAATATACCTATTTAGTTTGTGACCCTAGACTAAGGAATAATCCTTGTATCGTGGGGGTCTTTACAAACATACCATTTCACGAACATAAAGTACGCCCAGACCCGGAACAACCATTTGTGGATCACACAAAGAGTTGTCTTGTATGGGAAACGAACCCAGAACACTCGAACGGGAGGCTGGTATCTAAACCACGCCGCCATATATGTCCGCTATTTGATCCTTAGATAGTCTTAAAAACTAGATTTTATGTTATTACTTTATGATGAACCTGATATATTAACCTAAAAACTAGCTGTTGTTGTTGACTGCGGCGGAGCTGCTATTTATACTAAAATTAGATTTTATAAAATTAGATTTTATAAGTGTTTACACTTGTTTCAAATTAAATTTAACTGTTCGTTTGATCTTAATTTTACTACAACCGAGTAGTTGAATGTCGCTATGTTTCTTTTGATCTTTTTACCTTTAGCGCTGTTTTTAAATGAATAAAGGCCTAAATAAACAGTCTTGTATGTTCAGTAAAGATTACCAACATTTATCAGTTTAATAAGATGAAGTAAAAGGGTCCCTTAAATCCTATTAACTTTGTTTACGTCACTATTACCTAAGTTTTGAAAACGGATTTTACAAAATTAGTTTAGTAAAACTAACGCTGACTTGTTGAAGTATTATCATGATTTTGTCGTTCCCTATTGTAGCAATCGATCAGGTAAAATAATAAAAATAAATATTATTATATTACGCCGTGTGGGACCGGCTTTAGAATTGTCCCACCCCTCTCCACCCATGGGAGTCGTAAGCACAGCACAGCAGTCGCAGCAGCACTGCCTCGAGTATTAACAACATCCACTGCGATCGCCAACCCGCCTGCCAAGCGTGGCGATTATGTCACTATCCCCCCAATATGAGCGCACAGGACCGCTTGTTATGGCGTTCTCTTGAGGAGGCCTATGTCCAGCAGTGGACGTTGAAAGGCTGATGGATGGATGGATTATTAAATTATATAATAAATAAATAAATAATAATTGATTTTAAAGGATACATACCACTCATGAACATTGATAAACCAGTGGGCAAATAGGATGTGCAACTTTGGCAAATCGACATTCTATACGATCAGTACGAAACCAACATTGTTTAAAACAACAAAATCAATTACCTAACCTTTTATATTTATTTCTTGCGAGTCTTTTTACGATTTAAGAGAGCAAGTAGGTATGAAAAAGAGTATTGGTGTAAAGATGCGAAAGGGAATGCTCCGATTATTGGGACATGTGGAGAGAATGCCGGACGAGCGATTGGTTAAGAAGATATACATGCGAAAGTGGAAAGATGTAGGTACAGAGGGAGACTTGAGACTAACCTATTTACCAAATCGGTCACGTATTGAAGGAAGGTGGAGGCAGGAGTCTCTTGGCGAGCGTGGACGAAGAGAATTATGAATGTTGAGGAAGCGAGAGATGTATGCAAGAATAGAACCTTTTGCCACTCTGTTCTCTCTGCAAGGGAGATGGAGTAATGTACAATGTAATGTGTAACGTAAGTACGAGTCTTTTTTGTTTGTTTTGGTATTTTTAACTCGTTACTGCCCCACTATTGGGAACGGATCTCCTCTTAGAGAAAGAGTGAATCAGGCCGTAGTCTTCTACGCTGGCAGACTTCACTTCTTCAAAAAAATCTCTGACACATGCAGGTTTTTTATATAATGTTTTCCTGCCCCGCGCAGTGATACACATAAAATATCGAAAAATCTCGAAACGTCAGAAGTTTTTGCCGTGCGAGGACCTCGGATTGGAGATCAAATTCGATACCACTGTCTTTGAAGTCGTCGGGTTTATCGCTAGGCAATTACTCTACAAAAAATTTTACACACCTATTTATATTGTTACTGTGCCTATACTATAAGAAAAAATACACACAAGATATTAGTACCTATAGAAAAATACATAATTTAATGAAAAGTGGAGGAAAATAAAGTACTCTAAAAGGTCGCTTACATAATCTATGCCGATTTAACTCCCAGGTGAAATCTTAAAATGACTCATGGCTAGAGGAAAAAAAACGCAGAATAAAACTGACTAATGTATGATACAAGCCCAGTTTGTTAAAAAATAAACATAACTAGCCTCTACTGGTTGCTCTGCCTTATATATCCCAGGTCTCCGATAGTAGTGAGATAAAATGGATACCAGTTTTAAGACTAATTAAGAGCTACTAAACAAACCGTTAAATTTGGTTTAGTAGTTCTTGCGTGATGCGCGAACACATAGACAAAAACTATAAAAAATATTTTCGAGTTAAGGGTCGCCTAATACAGTATTTTTAATAATAATCTCGAGTAGTATTTAATGTACAGACAGCGCTTTTAAATGTGTGCTAAGATAGCTGTAACAGCGCTACGTCTGTACATTGAAGATATTAAAAAAACCGGCCAAGTGCGAGTCGAACTCGCGCACGAAGGTTTTCATACCATTGACTAGGTAAACAACATTACACTTTTTTTATTTTAGGTGGGCAAAAATGTCCTACCGAGCACCCCGCTGCCCGGGGAGACAACGGGGTAGTGTGGGGCTCTCTCCAACTAAAAATCCACCGTGCGCCCTCATCCGCCCTTGCTACGGCGGGTCACGGGTACCGCGTCGTTTCGACCGCGATCCACAGGCGGCAGCCCTTTCGGGCACCCTCTCTTGTGCGTCGCCCCACGCACTTGGGCGTCACACCTTCGTGGTAGGCTTCGCGGATGGCAGGGTACTCCCCGACCCCACCGTTCGCAGCCTCAGCTAGGGCGGCATCAGGCGCAAGTAAGTGCGCCCATGCCACCCCACGCGCCGGCGGCGAATCGGGTCTGCGAAGGGGGGTTCCTCCCGGGCCCTCTCCGCCGCCTCCTTCCGCGAGATGACAGTCTCGCAGAAGGCGGCGACCGCGGTCCAGGCCCTGTCACTACCAACCATCGCTCGCGCAACGGCCGGCAGCATCGGCGGGCATCTTCCCGCCACGATGAAATCGCACTCGGCGAGGGGCGGCTGCCCCCCGCCCGTGCCGTTGACGCACGCCGATAAACGTCGGCGAGCACTTCTACGGGGATCCCACGGGGGGGTTCCGGCCAACGCGCAGGCTGCATCGCACGAGACCGTGCGGTACCCGCGTATTGCCCTGACCGCTACGACCCTCTGTGGACGCCACAGAAGGGCCCTATTGCGAGCGGCCAGGGACTCAGCCCACACGGGCGCGCCGTACAGTGCCATTGACCGTACTACCCCGCGTAGAGTCGTCGACAGGTGAGACTCGGTCCGCCCAGATTCGGCATCAAACGCCTGAGGGCGTACGCCGTGCCGACGAGTCTTGGCGCAAGACGGCGAAAGTACTCCTCGAAGTGCTACCGTCCATCCAATACCAGGCCCAGATATTTGATGTGGGCCTGGATTGGGACACCTACTCCATTAACTATTAGCGAGGCGCTGGTGGGTGGGCCACGTCGGGGCCCATGGAAGAGTAGGGCCTCCGTCATTTCTAGGGCCAGCCTAAGCCCCAGCGCCTCGATCCGTCTGACCACCTCCGTGGTACTTGAGGTGGCCAGCATTGCCGCCTCCTTGGGGGTCCAGCCCCGGGCTATGATGAGCATATCGTCTGCGTAGCAAATTACGCCCAGCCCGGGGGGGAGCCGGCCATGGAGGACTCAGTCGTAGCCGATGTCCCACAGGAGCGGGCCTAGAAACGAACCCTGTGGAACGCCGCATGACATAGCCCTCCTGACAACGTCCCCTTCACGGTCCACGAAGAGGAAACGGCCTTCGAGGAAACAATATTACACTATTATAACTCTCTGTAACCATGGTGTTTGGCTGTTACCAAATTTTGCAAGTAAAATTTTACTCATTTCGTGGTTTTCAACTTATGGTGAACGCACACATATCCTGTTTACCTGGTCGGTATAATGTATGAAAATACTTCCGACAGATGACGCAGGCGTCACCCAAAGACGTTAAGTATGATGTGTTATCGAAATTAGCAGTCAGGAGCAATTGTCAGGATGGCTGAATTGGTAAAGCATCTGGACGGTATCCAGAAGATGCAGGTTCAAATCCTGCTCCTGACTGTTATTTTCGATTTCACATTTTTCACTTTGTGTTTAATGTATAGTGCTCTAAGCATGTCAAATGCTAAAAATATATATAAAAAATATCTAAATATTTAAAGGGTTTGCGTCATTATTAGGTAAAATCTTAATTGTAAAATTAAGTTTACCTGGTCGGTATAATGTATGAAAATACTTCCGACAGATGACGCAGGCGTCACCCAAAGACGTTAAGTATGATGTGTTATCGAAATTAGCAGTCAGGAGCAATTGTCAGGATGGCTGAATTGGTAAAGCATCTGGACGGTATCCAGAAGATGCAGGTTCAAATCCTGCTCCTGACTGTTATTTTCGATTTCACATTTTTCACTTTGTGTTTAATTATTATTTTTTGTTTTTAGTATTAAAAAATAGCGGCATCAGAAATACATCATTTGTGAAAATGTCAACTGTCTAGCTATCGCCGTTCTTGAGATACAGCCTGGTGACAGATGGAAGGACAGACAGACAGCGAAGTCTTAGTAATAGGATCCCGTTTTGACCCTTCGGGTACGGAACCTTAAAAAGAACAATCCATTTTTTTTCTGTTTGTTTGTGCACATCACGTAAAAACTACTGAATGGATTTTCATGAAACTTTTTTGGTATGATAGCTCCTGATTAGACTTAAAAACTGGTATACGTCTCATCGCGTAAATATCGATATTTGTTTCATTATATCTGAAAACTGAGATATAACCTAAAATATACAAACATGTGTAGGTCATGTAAATGTCTATACTAGAAATTGTGACATTACCAAGCAACCATTAAACTGAGACAAATAAATAAAAGCCTGTAACAAGATATCGTATTTGTATCTATAAAGTGGAATTCGAGTACTTCAGGTATCGACAAAAATATCACTTTCAAATATAATTGTTATGTGTGAAGATGTTTCAAATTTCAAATAAAGTTTGAATATATATTTGACAAGTGCAATATTTTTCCTGTAATTTGACGTGATGTTTTGTCACATAGAGACCCCTGTCCTTACTAATACCATAAAAGCGAAATTGTGGTTGTTTCTTTGTTACGATTTACCGCCGTAACTACTGACTGGATCATTATGAAATTTTACGTATATTATAGTCTGGAAATTAAAAAGTTAGATGCTATGAAAGCTATTTTTATATTCCGGATAAATGAACTGTTCCTGTGGGATAGATATTTTTGTAATTAAATAGTTAATATGCCGCCGAGTGACATATTTTTATTCACGCGGAAGAAGTCGTGGTTAGAATCTAGTCTTAAATATTTCCCGATAAAAAATAGTCTATACTCATGACTAAATTAAATATATACAACTGCAGTAAATGCATCTGATAGGTGGCATGCGTCGTAAAGACATCTAAAACAAATGTGAAGTGGAGATTTGGAGGTGCCGTTAGGTGACTGCAATAGCTTAGCAATCCAGGGGGGTTAGGCAGAATCTCATATCTCACATGTCGATCGTATCATGATTACTGTGATTGGTTGAGAAACCGACGCGTGATGTCACAATAATCCATTGGCCAATCACGGTGATCTTTTAACCAATAACAGTGGTCACGATACGATCGACATGTGAGATATGAGATTCTGCCTAACCCACCAGAGCACTTCCTTGGATTGGATGGGATGCAGGTTCGAATCCTGCCCACAGTAAAGCTCTCGCTTTCCACTTTCACAAATAATTTGTTCTTTAAAAGTAGCTGAGCATGTCAAATGCTAAATACAGGTCAAAATATATACAATTGCTGCCAGAGTTTTAGTCCAAATTGGATCAGCCATTGCAATAATTAGTAAATAGTAATTTGAATGATGCCTATATTCAGCAGGGGATCTTTTATACATCTATACACAGTTTCATTAACAAGATAGATTTCAAATCGATTTAACAGATAGACATCAAAACGATAATAAAAGTTCAATCTTTTCAAATTGAAACGTTTGAAGTCAATAGTTTTATAAACGACTTAAGTACCTTTGAAGGATTTACGGTACAGAAGATGAATTCAATATTGCATTTTTCATAGCAGCGAATTTATTATCATAATATCAATGGTTTCATGATGGTACATCTATTCAATAACATACTGCTTACTTACCACCTGCAGCAATACTGTCATTTTTACATTACGTGGGTGGTAAACAAGCTTACGGCCCACCTGATGGTAATCGGCTACCTAGCCTATAGACGCTAGAAACACCAGAAACATCATTACCTGGCACCGCCATTTCCAAAGAATGGGAATAGGAAGGATAAAAAGGAGAGGATAAGTAGGATACTAAGGAGAGGATGGGGAGAGTTTGGGCCTGCGGTGCTCTCTCTCACCATATGAAATAACGTTAGGGATATGTACGTAAAGTTGTTTCACGCTGATCTTTTTTGAAAGAGTGGTGCTTCCTAATCGAGCCAGCTCATTAATGCTGGTATAAGAAAGGCTCTACAACTAGAATAAAACAAATAAACCCTACATTCTTTCAGGTCCAGAATACTCGAATTTCTTAACGATCGGTTTAACGATTTTAGATTTCTACATGTCTCACGACGACCACGATTTGTAAAATACAGTCAAACACTAATTTTTTATGCATGAATTGGAATTCAATTTAAATAAAAAATAAACGTTGAAGCAAACGTTCTATTTTTTTCGCGCACTTTTTGTAGGGCGCGGCACGGCGCGGTCTGCAAGAATCACGCGGATTTTTTATCTGCCGGACTTTTTGTGCGTCGTATGCGTTACTGCATAATAATTACATAGGTTCTATTTTTACAGACTAAAAGGTGCGCCGCGGATAGTACGTCGTCTGCGCCGCACCTAATCTGAATCGCAAACATGACATCTTTGTATTGAAATTCGTACCATGAACTTACTTGACGACCCAAACAAGATCGCTCAATTAGACATCATGGTACGAAATACACTTCCCCGGATTGGAAGAGAAGCGGGTTCGATTCCCGCTCGTACAAAAAATCTCTTTTTCCTTATTCGCAAAAAATTTGTATTATTACATATTTAGTTCTAATAACGATTTGAGGTTGCTGTGAAGATAAAATTTGTTTTGAATCGCTGTTAATAAAGTGCAATAAGTATGTGAAATGTTGTAATAAAGATGTTCAGTAATAATAGAACCATTATTAATTTTAATGATTCTAACATTCATATTTATTTTTTTGTGCGAATGAAGCGTTATGTGATTATAAACTAAACAAGATATTTCCACGATTCAGAATCATGTCATATACCGAGATAAGGTGTGTCGTCTCTTAGTTGAACGTTTATGAGGGTTTATATAATGTCAAATAAATTATCTTCAAACAGCAATGAAAGAGCGTAGCAGGAAAGCAACAACCAAAAATGTAGTAGGTACGTCAGCGAGGCCAATTTTTTTTAATGTGAACGCCATAGGTACTCTCGCGAATAATCCTGTATCATAAGGGAACTATACCTGTAGGTATATAATTTAACGGACACAAAAACACCCAGACTTAGAACAACCATTTGTATATCACGCAGATTTGTCCGGTGTGGCAATCCCACGCCACATGGCGCGGGAACTCTTTATCTAAACCATTATATTATTTTGTATTAAACGCTCACCTCTAATTAGGTACTAACACGCACCCAAAACAAAAATCCGTAATTAGGCAAGAACCTACCCATTTTTTTTATTAAGGCAGGAACAGTTGAACCTATACGCACACCCCGTCGTTCGGGGCAACGAACAGGTTAGTAAAGTAAAACGCACCCAAAAAAAAATTTAAGTAGGTGACCTACCCTTATTTTGTTAAGGCGGGAAAAAATGTAACTGACCACATGCCATCGGGGCAGCGAACAGGGTAGTGTGGGGCCCTCACCCACTTAATAAACCTGCCGTGTGCCGTCTCTTCGTCTGTGCTGGCAGACCACTGGAACTAGTAGACATTCTCACCTTTAGTGGTAGTAAGTAGGTACCCTAAATAAGTAAAATTCTGCATTATTTAATAGAAAATTTTCTTACAGAAGCCGGACTTACCTGCCTGGCTGTCATACGCCAGAAGGAGATGAGATGTGAAACAGCCGCGGGATCCATATTAATTAACAAGTCATTTAAATCAATGTTCGTGATTACTGTTACCGTTTAAAGTATTTATTATACTACATTCAAAGTAAAACATATCCATTTACATATAATATATGTATATGTAGGTACTTTATTATAATGTTTAATCTCTTTAAAATTATATTAAGTTCTCCTTTTTGTTTTTCATGTATTTATATATTTTGAACTGTATATTTTGTTTTGTGAATGCGAGTATTGTTTTTGATTAATTTATATTTGGAACAGTGATTGCTTTTTTTTACTTTGTTGTGTTAAAAGAGGTTGTATAACGTCTCAGTATTTTTAAAGATTTCATTCAATTATAGATTTAAGGGCAGTTGTGTCATAAAAAATAAAACATGTTACCTTTACGAGTGACATATCATTGTAACGTTAATAAAAGCAATTGAAAAAAAGTACTGTTGTGTAATTGTTTGTTTTATTGTTCTCGTGAACGATATGTTTGTATAAATGTCATTTAATAACTGAAGTTATTGTAAAGTTGAACGTCTGGAAAAAATGACTATACTGATTTCTATAATCTATGAAATTAAAAAAAAAAACATGATGAAACAAAAAAATTGGAGTTTCAAACAGGCATATTGTAAAGTAGCGCACCCTTCTACGTAACCAGTGTTACAAAATATCTCTTCCTGTTTTAATAAAATTGAAGACCACAAGCTGAAAAAGCTAATGAAGATTTATTCAGAAGTACAAGATTTGTTAATAGCGGATGAGCCTATTGCCGTCTACCGGGCGCATTGTTGAAATGTCAATAGTTAGAAATTTTTAAACTATATCGATGTACATATTTGTTAACAATTTGCACGCAACAGTTTACTATTAATTCAAAATTAACTAATATTTTCTAAATCCTCCTTAGAACAGACTTTAATGATATGCTTATCAAATAATTCTACATATTCTCAATATCAAAGATAGTCAGAAATTGCTTCAGGAATCCGATAATCGTTAGTAAATCTAAATTCTTTTGGAGTTAATAAACGATTCTGTTCAGAAACAGTCACTTGATTATACTCGAGTTTAGAAAGGATGTCAATAAAAAAATATGTTTAGAAATTTTTATATATATTTTTAGCATTTGACATGCTTAGCCATATACATTAAACACAAAGTGGAAAATGTGAAATCGAAAATAACAGTCACGAGCAGGATTTGAACCTGCATCTCCTGGATACCGTCCAGATGCTTTGCCAATTCAGCCATCGTGACAACTGCTCTCGACTGCTAATTTCGATAACACATTCATACTTAACGTCCTGAGTGACGCCTGCGCCATCTGTTGGAAGTATTTACATACATTATACCGACCAGGTAAACTTAATTTTACAATTAAGATTTTTACCTAATAATGACGCAGCTCTACAAATTTTTTGATATTTTTATATGTATTTTTAGCATTTGATATGCTTAGCCATATATAACATAAATCCACTGCTCTGAATTGGCAAAGCATCTGGACGGTATCCAGGAGATGCAGGTTCAAATCCAGCGTTCAAAGCAGCGGTAGTGTAAGCGACTGCTGATCATGAGGTCTCAGGTTCGATCCCCGGGTCGGGCAGTGTTATTGAGATTTTTCATAAAAAAAGAAGAAAAATTCTCAGTAGCAGCCCGGCGTTTAGAAATGTGCCCGGTAGCCGTCAATAGGCTCGCCCCTATTACATGGGACTTAAACATAGCTGGCGAGTCGTGGGTGTGTAAATACACCTCGGCCTACCCCTTCGGGGAATACGGGCGTGATGCTATGTTTTGTTTGTTTGTTCTTATTACTGGCAAAAGAGTAATGCGAAAATATTTTTTAGGAAATATTCCTTGAGGTGCATCTAAGGTATATATATATATATATATATATACACACATTTCTTACATTCCACTTATGTACACTTGTCTAATTTTATTTTTTCACTATTAGGCACGGGTCTCCCCTCATCTCACGATGTTTTCCTTCACTGGGCGACGGAGCCATAGCGCTGTTGCCGTTCTGTATTCATTTGTCAAACACAGTATTGTTATTTCTGTCTATTGTTCGAAGTTTCAATAGGAGTAAAGGAGTAAAAAAGATAGCTTATATAACTTTGGCAATGACGTACTGTATGTGAAATTCGTGTCACACGCTGACCGACTAGTAGGTCAAAACAATGTGATTTGGTGCATCATAAAAGTGAAATACTAGAAAATCTTATTGAAGTTGCTAAATATCTTGTTCGCTAGTGAAAATATATCATGTGTGGCTGTCTTTTGTTTATCCAGAACGACGCAAGAAGGTGTAAAGAATGCAAATTTGTAATTTCACACGTAAGTCTATATCAGCTATTTTCACCTTAAATAACTACGAAACCCAATAAAAATTCGATAGATATTGGAAGATTTAGATGTTATCAATATTTATATATATTTGTAGCATTTGACATGCTTAGCACTATACATTAAACACAAAGTGAAAAATGTGAAATCGAAAATAACAGTCAGGAGCAGGATTTGAACCTGCATCTTCTGGATACCGTCCAGATGCTTTACCAATTCAGCCATCCTGACAATTGCTCCTGACTGCTAATTTCGATAACACATCACACTTAACGTCTTTGGGTGACGCCTGCGCCATCTGTCGGACGTATTTTCATACATTATACCGACCAGGTAAACTTAATTTTACAATTAAGATTTTTACCTAATAATGACGCAAACCCTATAAATATTTATATATATTTGTAGCATTTGACATGCTTAGCACTATACATTAAACACAAAGTGAAAAATGTGAAATCGAAAATAACAGTCAGGAGCAGGATTTGAACCTGCATCTTCTGGATACCGTCCAGATGCTTTACCAATTCAGCCATCCTGACAATTGCTCCTGACTGCTAATTTCGATAACACATCACACTTAACGTCTTTGGGTGACGCCTGCGCCATCTGTCGGACGTATTTTCATACATTATACCGACCAGGTAAACTTAATTTTACAATTAAGATTTTTACCTAATAATGACGCAAACCCTATAAATATTTATATATATTTGTAGCATTTGACATGCTTAGCACTATACATTAAACACAAAGTGAAAAATGTGAAATCGAAAATAACAGTCAGGAGCAGGATTTGAACCTGCATCTTCTGGATATTGGTAAAGCATCTGGACGGTATCCAGAAGATGCAGGTTCAAATCCTGCTCCTGACTGTTATTTTCGATTTCACATTTTTCACTTTGTGTTTAATGTATAGTGCTAAGCATGTCAAATGCTACAAATATATATAAATATTTATAGGGTTTGCGTCATTATTAGGTAAAAATCTTAATTGTAAAATTAAGTTTACCTGGTCGGTATAATGTATGAAAATACGTCCGACAGATGGCGCAGGCGTCACCCAAAGACGTTAAGTGTGATGTGTTATCGAAATTAGCAGTCAGGAGCAATTGTCAGGATGGCTGAATTGGTAAAGCATCTGGACGGTATCCAGAAGATGCAGGTTCAAATCCTGCTCCTGACTGTTATTTTCGATTTCACATTTTTCACTTTGTGTTTAATGTATAGTGCTAAGCATGTCAAATGCTACAAATATATATAAATATTTATAGGGTTTGCGTCATTATTAGGTAAAAATCTTAATTGTAAAATTAAGTTTACCTGGTCGGTATAATGTATGAAAATACGTCCGACAGATGGCGCAGGCGTCACCCAAAGACGTTAAGTGTGATGTGTTATCGAAATTAGCAGTCAGGAGCAATTGTCAGGATGGCTGAATTGGTAAAGCATCTGGACGGTATCCAGAAGATGCAGGTTCAAATCCTGCTCCTGACTGTTATTTTCGATTTCACATTTTTCACTTTGTGTTTAATGTTATCAATATGATTACATTATTATACATTGATATAAAAACACGTTTATTAGTTAAAATTATTAAAATAATATCCATTGTTTTAGGTGTCCTTTGTAGTGATGTAGACAATAGTCATTTACACTTTATCGATAGTTCAACCAACTGAACTGAACTGATTTGCTTTTTTATAGTTTTATAAAGTTTGTTCTCTTTTATAGTTTTCCAAAATATCCTGAAGTTAGAAAAGCGTGGATCAAGTCCATAAGAAGAGAAAACTGGGAGCCAAATAAATATTCCCGCCTGTGCTCTGAGCATTTTGAACAATTTTGTTTTATTTCTGGTTTAAAAATAATGAAAGTAAAATCTGATGCAGTACCAAGTATATTTAAAGGATATCCTAAATATTATACATAACAGAGTGCACGTTTCACCATCCATCCATCCATCAGCCTTTTAAATGTCCACTGCTGGACATAGACCTCCCCAAGAATGGGGGATAGTGCCGTAATCGCCACGCTTGGCAGGCGGGTTGGCGATCACAATGGATGATGTTAATACTCGAAGGAGTGCTGCTGCCCACTCCCCCTGGTATTCGTCGGCTCTTACGACTCCCGTGGAGAGGGGTGGGACAATTCTAAAGCCGGCCCCACACGGCACGTTACTCTAGGATCCTATACTTTTATAAAGCTGTAGGCTATATAGGCGTCGGAACAGAAAACAATCTTTTTTAGTTTTTTGTCTGTTTGTTCATTCGCGCATCACGCAAAAATTACTGAACGGATTTTGATGCAACTTTTTTTATCAGACTTTGAACTGGTATACATTTTATCCCGCTACTATATCGCGAACCTGAGATATAATTATATAGCTTTACCACTATGGAAATAAAATTAAAAATTATTGCTTTAATCTAACTTTAACCAGGCAGTAAACGTATAATAAAATATAGTACTGGTAGTCTGGTTATCGATAATCGACATCGTTTCGTCATTCTCCACAACACTAGATTACGCACACAATGACAAAACGTCAAACGCACACATAAAAAATTTACACGCATTTGAAGCTAAGACTCCGTCCAGTGTATTATTGGTCCGAGTAGATATGACTTTACATTACTTCAAAAAAAGAAAACGCTTGTCTCATTATAACATCGTTCTGTCTATTATTTTTCATCAGCTTAGGTCTAGCTAATCTATAAACTAATACTAGTTTTCATTAAAATTGTAAACAAATACACACATAATTTCGAAAAATCTCGAATAGTCAGAGGTCTGTGCCGTACGAGGTCTGAACCTTGGATTCGGGATGTACTCGATACTACTGACTATGCAGTCCTTGGTTTTACCGCTAGGCTATTACTACAATCATATTTATTACAATAAATAAATAGACAATCTAAAATTTCCAGCTGTGCCAGGCGATCCATCATATTCTCAATAGCTACAAGTAGACAAGCGTTGAGCTGGCATTACTTCAATATAATATTTTCTCCATCAAACTTACCGATTGTGAGTTCAAATTTATGGTAAAAAAGTTTATTGTCAGCGACTTCGTCCGCATGGACTTCAGAAAATATCATATATTATCATTCTGTGACGCCTATGCAAAAAACAAAAAAAAATTGTGCGGTCGGGTTACCCCCGTCAGGAACGGCAAGGAAGGAAGTTCCTTGCATTTTTTCTTCAACTCCGAATGTAATTCGAAATTAAATCTCCATATTAAAATTTTTATTTTATATTATTTTCTGAAGGTAAATAATCTAAAGGAACGAATTACATCAGAAAGTTTCATTCAATATTTCAGGAAAAAATATTTATTCATAATAAAAGAAAAAAGAAAATATTGTGCGGGGGGGTGATCCCCCCACCACTCCCTCTGACAGATGGCGTAGGCGTCACCCAAAGACGTTAAGTATGAATGTGTTATAGAAATTAGCAGTCAGAAGCAGTTGTCACGATGGCTGAATTGGCAATGCATCTGGACGGTATCCAGGAGATGCAGGTTCAAATCCTGCTCGTGACTGTTTCACATTTTTCACTTAGTGTTTAATTAATTTATTAAATGTAAAAAAAATCTAAAAAAGAATTAAAAAAAGAGACAAGGACAGAGAGAGAGAGTGAGAAAGAGAGAGTTCACCCCGGCTGCGCACTCACTTGCTCGTGTGCTCATTTGCTTGTAGTAGGCTCGATACACACACGCATACACACACATCACACGGCATTTCTTTATGTGACGATTTCTGCTAAATCGCACTACCCGTAAGCCGTGTTAAGGAACTTCGTTCCAATAAAAAGTTCTATATACATATTTTTTTTTTATCTATATATACTGTCTGTATGTCCGAGTGGTGACAGACTAAGAATACAAGTATCACAACCCCATTCTTTCCCACGGGTGTCGTACAAGGCAACTAAGGGCAGTAAGCAATTATCACCCATTGCATTACTGGTGGTAGGGCTGGGTACCAAGCGTGAGTGCTCACTTGGTATCAGGCTCGAGCGGGTTGGTACTACCATCTCCTGTGTGACCGGCCATGAAGCACATCGATATGTTTTGGTTGTACCAGGAGATAGCCGTTAATTCGTTCATTTTGATATTTGTGAAATGAAATGGTGAGCAGTGGCTTGACAGCACTCTCTGTATAGTTCAGTCCATGAGTGACGGTTACCATTTACCATCAGGTGGGCCGTGGCTCGTCTGCCACAATAAGCAATAAAAAAAATACTATAATTTTTCCGGGATACAATGCCTATGTACTATTCTAGACTATACTATATTTCTATATCAAATTTCATCCAGATCCAGTTAGTCTCGCTAAAACTCACCAATACCGATTTGAATAATTGTTTTTTTTTATGTTCTCTGTAATACAGGGGTAGTTTAAAACTATCTCTATAGATTTTGAATTCTTTAATAATTAAAAACCACAAAAAATGATTTTCAAGAAACAATCCATCCATCCACACATCAGCCTTTTGAAGTCCACTGCTGGATATAGGCCTCCCCAAGAGAACGCCACAATGAGCGGTCCTCTGCTGTTTCGCTTATATATGAGGGATAGTGCCGTAATCGCCACGCTTGGCAGGCGGGTTAGCGATCGCAATGGGTGTTGTTAATACTCGAGGGAGTACTGCTGCTCACTCCCCCGGTATTCCCTCAGTTGGCTCTTACGACTCCCATGAGTGGAGAAGGAGTGGGACAATTCTAAAGCCGGCCCCACATGGCCAAACAATCATCGAAAGGTAACCATAAGATTCCATTTCCAGAAGAAATTTACCAAGCCATTTATATTTTGGTCGATGAGTCAATATAATAGGAGGCCGGCCTATTACACTGCGCCGTGCGCCGTCCGATAGATGGTCGCCACTCGAGAACCTTCCTTTACCGATGGTTGTTAGTTCATCAAGGAATGTGATCTGCCTATTGCCATTGCTGACCCGGCGGGCTTTTTATTATGGATTTTGTCAAGTAGAGACATCTTAAACATAGCCCGCTCCATGGTACGCTAAGCGACTTTGAGCCTTGATATACTTAAGGCCAACTTTTAGAGATCATGCCTCTGTTCCGTAAGTCATCACCGGTAAAACACACAAAGACCTTCGTCCTCAGACACTGTAGAATATTGGACAAGAAGATCTTACTCAGCTTCCCTGATAAATACGCAATCGAACGATTACTTAAATCGCAACCAGTTTTGCCATCGTGGCTCTGTCTTATATTATAATAATAACAATAATTTTTATTTTCATATTTAAAAGGTACAGAACATAAAAATACGCTGGCCTCTAAACTAGCATAAGCTGTGTACCAGTGCCTTCGCTTAACAATATTTCATGATGATAACAAACAAAATTATTACAATTATTGCCTTTAGTGTATGTGTGTGATTATATTAATGTGTGTGTGTGTAGCTCATCATACTTTCAATTTCATTATAGTTATATTTATTTAGCCATATCTTTAATCCAATTTTGAATTTACGCATTGTCATAGTTTATATTATGAAATCGTTTTTACTAAAAAGTGGCCACATCTAGTGTAAAGGGAGCTGTAAAGCAATTTAAAAGTCCATGCCTATACATAATAGTCGTCATCATCATCTTAGCGTTAGTTTCATTTGCATCGTCGGCATGGACTGACCTTCATCCTTAATGGTAAGACCATTGATACCTTTGCATATCATCCACTATATATCCCACGTCAATATTGCCTGCCTAGGCTTTTTTTTTGTTAAGGTAGGAAAAAATGTTTCTAACCGCACACCCCGTCATTCGGGGCAACAAACAGGGTAGTGGGGGGGCTTCACCCACTAAGGAAACCTGCCGTGTGCCGTCTGTCCGCCTTTATTGGCGGCTACTGGAACTATGTTACATTCCTTCGGTGTTCCGCCGGCGGAAGCCTGCCTAGGCCTGTCTGTTAAATCTCTTAAAATACCTAATGATTATAATCCTCTTGAATGGTAATCAGGCGTGAAGTCTCAGATGAGAGGACATCAATAATGGGCAACTGATTGATTATATCCCAACTAACCGCAGGACCTCACTTCTTAATTTTTTTTTATTGCGTGTAGTGGCAGACCAGCCACGGGACCTGATGGTAAATGGTAACCGTCGCTCATGGACTCAAGATGAGCAGCTCATCATTTCATTTCGCAAATATGAAATGAAAGAATAAATAAATACTTTGGAAAATCCAAAAGTGCACGCCTTATAATCTTCATTTTTCACAATAAAATTGATTATTTGATAAGTAACTAATAATGTATTGGTCTTACTAAGTAGTTTTCAAGAAATCACATAGATAGCGCTAATTCCAAAAAGTACTGTGGTTTTCATGTCTTATACGCAATCTAGCGCTAATTTTAAGAAGTATTACTATATTGGTATACAGAAGTAGTTCTCACGAAATAAGGATAGCGCTGGTTTTAGTGTCAAGTCGAGCGTATATATTCACTATTTTTTTGTTTATTTAATAACAATTAAACCAAATCTAATCAGACCGTGAAAAGTGATAGGGCTGTTTTCGTAATCCTACTAATTCGAAAAAGAAAAAAAGACTGGATTAGTAAAGTACTTTAGTCGTTATCGTGTTAACATACATTACCTACAACAAACGGACGTCCAAGACAGAACTTTCTCTAGCAGTTATTTAACTAGTTTAAATAAAAAAAATGGCATCAAAAATATCATGAGTGTTAAAAATAGTGCTTTTTCTTGATATGTGTGTGTATATATATATTATTTTACAAGTGCAATATATGATAAATAGAGACATTTTAAGTTAGAAAAATTCGTAATTGTACTGAATCGTAAAAGACCTTTTTTTGTAAATACATACATATAATAGATAGAAAACACCCAGACGCAATACAAATATCTGTGTTCAACACACAAATAATTGTCCTGAGTGGGAATCGAACCCACGACCTCGTGCACGGAAGTCGGTTACACTACCGACTACCTACTCCACGAGGCCCGTCAGAGAATAAATGGCTATCTCCTGCTACAACCCAAACATTATGTGCTTCATGGGCGCTCACACGGGAGATGGTAGTACTAAGTACCAACCCGTACGGGCCCGATAGCAAGTGAGTTCCTACTCCCACTTGGTACCCAGCCCTACCACCAGTAATGCAATGGGTGATAATTGCTTACTTCCCTTTGTCACCTCGTACACGTGGGAAAGAATATGGTAGTGACACTTGTATTCTTTTCCGTCACCACACGGATTTGTTTGGTTATCAATTTAAGAATATGAACTTTTCAAACAAACAACTAGTGTATTGATACAGGAACACTATAGCCGTTTACTATTTACTACGTAGTACCTATATACGTATACATAGATGCGTATATACGGCCGGGCTTAATCAAAGTGTGGCGGAAATGTAGTTTCCGGTAAGACTTGATGTTTCTTAGAGTATACATGCTCTAGTAGATAACTAGGAATTGGCTTATGGGATGATTATTCCTTATAATTATAAAGGTGTAGAGTTCTGCATTTGCATCCCTTTATTGTATTAGAACTATTTGCTACGACGTAGTCATATTTGCTACGACATAGACGAATTTGCTACATGTTTTTGTGATTGTTAGGTAGATGTGTTTACGGATTTATCTACTGTTAGCTGATTGTAATAATTGTGTGTATGATATTTCTATTTTTATTAAACCTCCATAAATCCCCACTTTTTTAATAATATTATAAATACGAAAATGAGTATAAATATACTTGTATTCTTTTTTATATTGCGTAGGTGGTACACAAGAATACATGCCCATCACCATACGGGATAAGTGGTTACAGTAGCCTGTAGACGCCGGAAACACCGAGGCATCACTTGCGAGTCGCCATCTCCAAGGAAAGATGACAAGGACAGGATAGGAAGGATACTAAGGATAGGATATGATGGATAATAAGGAGAGGTCAGGGAAGAGGTTTGGGCCTCCGGCACTCTCACTCACTATAGGAAACATAAAGGTAGAAGTAGCCACCATTGTTTTATGCTGATCTCCTGTGAGAGGTACTTCCTCGATCGGGCTGATTCGTGCTGGGACAAGCAAGACACTACCATATTATGAAATTTGGAATATGTATAGCCTTATTTTTACATTCTGATGCCAAGGTGGACGGAATTGCAGGAAAAATCTAGTAGGTATATTGCAACCTAACATGGGGGATTTTAACATTGCAATATAAAAAAAACTTTCCAGATTTCAATTTTCTACCGTGTGAATTATCTTCTACAAAGAAAAGAGTTTCAATTATCACTCTGCTATTTAAGACAATATCCCATACTAATAAATCCTTACAAATATGCTCAGACTAACTAAAAGTAAAGACACTTATTGTCAACTAAAAAGGAAAGCCACTTTTTGAAAGATGTGTGCGTGAAAGTGTTGTCAGTGGAAAGAAATAATCTTTATAATTTGGGTAAACTTTTAAAAGTTTTATGTTTACATCTTAAAGGAAAACAAAATAAATCGATTCCCGCTCGCACTAAAATTCTATTTTTCCTCATTCACAAATAATTTGTACTTTAAAGTAGCTGAGCATGTCAAGTGCTCAAATACAGATCAAAATGTTTAAAAAATCGCGCCATGAAATAGTATGAATTTTAATTGCGAAATTAAACTTACTATATTGGATTAATGCATGCGATAGGTGGCGTTGGTAGTAAAGACAAATGTGATGAGGAGATTGAGTATGGCCTAACGTCAGTGCGATAGCTCAGCGGCTTAGAGCACTTGCCCGGATTGAAGGGACGCTGGTTCGATTCCCGCCCGCACTAAAGTTCTCTTTTTCCTCATTCACCAATAATTTGTACTTTAACATAAAGAAAATAAAAGTGTAGTAAAAGTGGCCTGCAAACCCTAGTCGACGTAATGGCAGAAGATTGTAAGAAAAGTGGCCTATGTGTGAATGTGAGCAAAACCAAAGTAATGGTTTTTGAAAGAGAAGAAGCCAGAACAGATGTTAGAGTAGCAATAGGAAATGGTGTGCTAGAACGAGTGGATGAATTTGTATATCTTGGATGTGGATTCAGTCGGGATGGAAGGTACACCACTGATGTAGAGAGAAGAGTGAATGCGGGAAATAGAGTGAACGGAGCATTGGGACAACTTCTCGGCAGCCACCACCTCAGCCAGAAGGCACGTGTCGCAATAAACAACGCAATGCTTGTCCCAATACACAACGCAATGCTTGTCCCAACGTTATTATATGGAAGCGAGAGTTGGGTATGCAAAAACGAGCATGAGAGTAAAATCAATGCGGTCGAAATGCGATCTCTGCGGAGAATCTGTGGAGTGAGGCTGACTGACTGCATTCGTTACAATGACGTAAGAGAGCGAGTAGGTATGAAAGAGAGTATTGGTGTAAAGATGCGAAAGGGAATGCTCCGATGGTTCGGACATGTGGAAAGAATGCCGGACGAGCGACTGGCTAAGAAGATATACAATGCGAAAGTGGAAGGATGTAGGTACAGGGGGAGACCGAGACTTACCTATCTAGACCAAATCGGTCATGTATTGAAGGAAGGTGGAGTCAGGAGTCTCCGAAACCGACGAGCGTGTATGAAGAGAGTTATGAATGTTGAGGAAGTGAGAGATGTATGCAAGAATAGAGCCTCTTAGCACTCTGTTCTCTCTGCCTACCCCGCAAGGGAATTGTCGTGATGATAAGTAAGTAAGTAAAAGTAGGTATAAAGTAAGTTTACAGCAAATCATTATAGGGAATATTATGGCCCTGACGCTGATTCATGTACGTAACTTACGTACGAAAACGTCGAGTCATTTGGAACAATTTTAAATCATACTCTGGTTACACTCGTGGTTTATGACACTTCGTTTTGGCATGGTTTTGTTTTTATTTCTATTAGTGAGCGGGTGTAATTACAAGTTTGTTAGGCTTTCTCTACTACTTAATGAAATATCATGAAATTATGCAAACATAATATAGTCTGAGAGTCCAAAAAAGGACATAGGCTAATTTACATCCCGGAAAAATTAATGTTCCCGTGGGATAACTATTTTAACATAATTAATGTGCCGTAGAGTAATGTATTGCACGCCTCATAAGCGAAGCGTTGAGGTGGGTACTACTGTCACATCACACAAAACAACTGATTTTTCAAACTTAAAATGTCTCTATTTATCATATATTTCACTTGTAAAATAATATATACACACACATAATATATCAAGAAAAAACACTATTTTTAAAACTCATGACATGATATTTTTGATAGCATTTTTGTTATTTAAACTAGTTAAAAAAAACTGTTTAAAAAAGTTCTGTCTTGGACGTCCGTGATTCTGTATGTGTGGATCCTGTATGTTATCACGATAACGACTGAAATTCTTTACTAATCGAGTCTTTTTTTTCTCTTACGATTCAGTATAATTAGGAATAGAACCCTATCACTTTTCACGGTCTGATTCGATGTGGTTTAATTGTTATTAAATAAACAAAAATAGTTTGAAAATGTATGGTCGATTCGATCATAAACTAAAACCAGCGCTTTCTACCTTATGTAGTGAGAACTGCTTCTATAGAACCAATATAGTAGTACTTCTTAAAATTAGCGCCATCTATATAAGACATGAGAACCACATTAGTTCTTTTTTATATAAGCGCTATCTATGTGATTTATTGAAAACTACTTAGTAAGACCAATACATCATTAGTCAGGTACTTATTCAATTTAAATTACTATTCAACAGATTCAACAGTAGTGACACCTTGAAGGCTAGCCGCGGCTAGGCCGTCTGGGGCCGGCTTTATAATTGTCTCACCCTTTCTCCACCCATGGGAGTCGTAAGAGCCGACTGAGGGAATACCGAGGGAGTGGGCAGCAGCACTTTTTTTTTTTTTGTTGTCGCTGTGGATATGCATTTACGCATCCCCTCCGTCAGTGACAAACGAAGGGGTATGTAGGACTCGCCGGGTGCTCAGATCTTAGTTACGCCCGGAATACCGTCTAAAACCACAGCGGCCCCTTCCACGCCTGTTAGCGGGGCGCCAGAGGGTCGTCTTTCGACATTCTACTCCGACGCCCCAGGCATATGGCCAACCGGCCACGTCCTGTCGTAATCAAGGCGGTGGGAGAAGGTGAACGTAGCGACGCCTCCTGCCCCCTGGTCGCCGCCGGCGAAGCGAGTCGGCGTGGGCCAACGCCTCATGTTCCCGCTCCGCGGCCTCCTTCCGTGCAATTACAGCCTCACAGAAGGAGGCAACGGCCGACCAGAACCCGTGACCGTCAAGCATTCGGCTTACTACGGCCGACAGCGACAGGTCTCCGCCAATTGCCATCGACAGGGCGTGGCGCTGGGGCCCCCAGGCGGGGCATTCCTCCAGAGTGTGACGCACGTCATCAACTTGGGCGCCACACTCGTGGCATCCGGGGGCTCCTTCCCTACCAATACGATGCAGGTACTTACCGAAACACCCGTGTCCGGTAAGTACCTGCGTCAACCGAAAACTGAGGTTGCCGTACCTTCGATTTAACCAGCGGTGGAGGTGCGGTGCAACCGCCCCTAAAGTCTCCCGTCCTGCTCCGGGAGACTCCAGCTCCCCCCGCCATCGCCGGATCAACGTCCTTCGAGCCGCTTCACGCGCTCTGCCCAGACTCCTTTCGGAGATTTCCTCACCCCCGGCTCGCGCCGCAGCACGAAGCCAGTAGACCTCTGCCAGTGCCTCAGCCTGGGGAGGCCAAGGCGGGTCGCCTGCCAGCAGTGTGGCTGCGGCCCAGGACACCGTTCGGTACCCCCTAATTGTCCTCACCGCTATGGCCCTCTGCGGACGTCGCAAGAGAGCCCTATTAGAAGCGTTAAGGGAGTCCGCCCAGATTGGTGCACCATACAGTGCCATAGACCGCAGAATACCACTATAAAGTCGGCGGCAGGACGACCCTGGGCCTCCAGTGTTTGGCAGAAGCCTACCCAAGGCCGCGGCAGAATTAACGAGCCTAGGAGCGAGCTGGGCAAAGTGCAGCCCGAAATTCCACTTACTATCTAGGTGCAGACCCAGATATTTCATCTGGGTCTGCACCGGCACGGCAACCCCCTGCACCTGTAGGCATGCTCCTCGGGGGGGACCTCGGCGAGGGCCATGGAACAGGAGGGCCTCAGTTTTAGCTAACGAGACCCTCAGACCCAACATGCTGATCCGGTCAACGACGAGCGCGACTCCAACTTCCGCCGATCGGGTGGCCTCCTCGAAGCCGGTCCTCCTCACGGTGACGAGGGTGTCATCTGCATAGCAAACGACCCCCATCCCGGGAAGAAGCCGGCCCCGCAGAACCCAGTCGAATCCGACGTTCCACAGGATCGGGCCAAGGACGGATCCCTGTGGAACGCCGCGCTCTACCCGATGGCGGTATAGGCGCCCGTCGCCCCCCTCCCAGAGCACATGCCTCTCCTCGAGGTATGCCTCCAACAGCCTCCGGAGATACGGAGGCACTCCATGGAATCGGAGCGCCTCCTTCAACGTCTCGTGAGGGAGACTGTTGAAGGCGAGACTACCAGAACGACCTCCCTTCTGGCCACTGCCTCGGTGGCCAGGGTTTTCAGGGCAGCCAATGCACCTATTGTGGAGCGGCCTGCCCTGAATCCAAACTGTGATTCTGACAGCCCCGGCCCGACATCCTCGAGGTGCCGGACGAGACGGTCCGCGAGCACCTTCTCGAACAGTTTGGCCGTCTCATCCAGCAGCACCAGCGGCCTATATGCGGAAGGAGAGTCTGGTGGGCGACCCTCCTTCCGCAGCAGATATAACTTTCCGCACTTCCATTGCTCCGGGAACCGCCCAGACCTCAAACATGCGTTGAGCAGTTCCCGGAGCCCATCCTTGATATATTCAGCGGCGACGCCGAGTGCCAGTCCCGGGACGCCGTCCGGACCGGGTGCCTTCCTTCGTCCACGAAGGCGGGAGAGGGCCACTTCCAGTTCCGTGTCAGTGACAGAAGGGATTTGTGCCTCTCCTTCCACCACCGACGGAGGAGCCATTGCTGGGGGGACAAGTCCCATGGACCGCGGGAACAGACCCCCCACCAGCTCTGACAGGAGATCTCTTTCCATCAAGTCTATGATGGGGGCGCCGTGGGCACGGAGCTTGTTCCGCGCCCGTTGGTATGGGCGCCCCCACGGATCCCTGTCGAGGCTCGCCAATAGCTCCTCGCGGGCCCTTTCCTTTGCCCGGCTGATGGCCAGCTGCAACTCCTTTTTTTTGTTGCAATATTCTAACCGCAGCTGGCCCTCAAGGACAGCGTCTCTAGCACTCCTTCCTCGGCACCGGACGTAAGCACGCCGCGCTCGGTTACTGGCCACCCGAAGATTAGCTATCTCGGATGACCACCAATAAACTTGTTGGCGCGGCGGCCTCCGCCGGGCCCTCGGCACCGCCGCGTCACACACTGCCGTGAGTGTATTCTTCATTTGGCCTGCGAGCTCATCTACGCTGTCGCTGCCCTGCCTGCCTGCAGAGCTCCAGCGCTGCACTATGGCAGACTCACGGGCCATTTCGTGGTCAAACTGACCCAATACCCATTTGGGGAGTCTGCCAGTCCCGCGCCGGGGCCCTGGTAGCCCCGGACAGGGCAGCAGCACTGCTTCGAGTATTAACAACATCCATTGCGATCGCCAACCTGTCTGCCAAGCGTGGCGATTACGGCACTATCCCCCATATGAGCGAAACAGCACAGGACTGCTCGTTGTGGCGTTCTCTTGGGGAGGCCTATGTCCAGGAGTGGACGTCGAAAGGCTGATGGATGGATGGACACCTTGAAAGATCTTGAGACAGTACAAGAGCTTTGGCACATGATAACGAGTGTATCTACATACTTATATTATGTACACTTTTACAAAACATCAATTTTATTGTGAAAAATGATATTATGAGGTGTGCACTTTTGGATTTTCCAATTTTTTTTTATATTTTTAAGTCTATCTTCCCCCGTTGTAATTAAACGAACACAACGTTGAAACAGACATCGAACAACTATTTACCTACGTATCACTCAAAGAATGTATTCTCCTGTGTATCCTGGTATCATGTCCTGGTATCACTCGGTATATAAATCATTAAGGAACTTAAAAAATAAAATATCTTCACAAAAGAAATCGATCTCCTCGTTATAAAATTTTAATTACTGTTCAATGAAAACTGATACACGAACTCTAAAATATCAAAAAAGCGATGATCTACGTTGATGCGCGATAACTTAAATGTGAAAAATGTGGCAGAAACCTTGTGGAAGTTACCTATCTACAGCGATAATTTAAATTGTTACGAACTTAAATGTGAAAAATGTGGTTGAAATTATTGCCTATCTACATTGGTATTTTTGGGGTATTTATCATATAAAGTAGGTAAAGAAAACAAAAAATTATTTAAGTATTATTATTTAATTATTCCTATCAACTAATCCGTTTCAGTACATCCAGGTTTTACTTTATGGAATAAGTACTAGCTTTAATGTTTAAGCACAAACATTTGAATCTAGGTATATTATACGAGTATGTACCACATCCTTCTTTACATACCTAATATCGAAAAATTGACGTTTGTCCACTGCACAAGCACCTATGTATTATACAATCTTACATTAATCCACATAAATCATGCTTTATTAATATTAAACAAAATTCTCAGAATGGATGTTTAAATGAATCGTCTTATATTAATATAATTTATATAAAGATATTTAGTGTAGGTAAGTATTAGGTACCTACCTACCTATTATTTACAAAATAAGAAGTTTTTGTAGTATAGGAGACGACGGATTTCGAGAGAGAGAAATATTTATTACAATTTCTAAGCATAATACAAGATATTCTAATAAGAAAAAATGAGTACTATAAGTAATTTCATTTGATAATTTAAAAAATACGTTTCCAAATTATATATTGTATCTACCTACCAAAAAGGTGATTCTAGGACAAGGTTTTATTAGAAGATATATAAAATATAGTCATACATAATCGAGATCTAAAGTACTACATGTGAGATTGTAAATATTTTTATTTACGAACAGTATTAGGAGAACTAATTCATTTTCACATTGCGGTTTTTGATAAGTTGATCATACGCCATCTGTGTTAATCTAGTGAACCACTTTGAAGCTAGCTAGCTCTTTACTATCACAAATAGGCAACAGATGTCACTAAAATAAATTTGTCATTCGCTAAATATGTTCTACACAGGTAGTTAGATAAAGGTAATTTAACAGATTTACAATCTCACATAACATAAACACATCTAGACAGCTAATAAACTACATTTTACATACAATAGATACAGAAGATAATAGACGGATGGAAATTCTGGGGCATTAGCATTACAATTTTATATATCTAAGATTCTAGGACTATGTACTCTAAGGGATAAATAAGTATTTTGGCATTAGAGATTCTATTTACATTAAATAAATTTAGTTTCCTACAAGATTACTTGGGCTACATTTACCATGAGAAAAGTATTTAACTGTTTCTGTCCTTCCAAAACTGACAATAAAGTAATTTCGAATAGTACCTACTTATACATAAATGTAGCTATTAACTTTAAGAATCTAACGGAAATCTTTTTGGGAAATTACCCAATAATTCAATTTGATCTAGTAAAATAGAAAACCATGAAATTTTATTAAATTTTATATTTTTCACCCTTTTAATGAAGGTTAGTAGCCCAGTATACCCACACTATTACAGCATATCTAGCTCTCTAAGTTAATAGCATCTATGTTGAAGCTGAAATCTAAGTAATCAAGATTGACTCACATATATTATTCTAATGCTAAGACTATTACATATTTAGTGGGTCTACAAAACCGATTTTTAATCTCGGCTATATTTCTAATACATATATGAGAAATGCAACGTTTGCTTTTGAGCAAAGACGACACGTTTACAATTAGAGGTTATAGGTCACAGCGCTTGACTTAATTATCAAATTGGGCTTACATTTAGTATTTACAGCATACACGACCATTCACACAAATCATTCAGTTAAGTGCAATACATACTCACAATCAACAATGAAATGTGCTTTAGGAATAGTGTTTGACATTATCAACAATAATTATACTGTTAGACAAAGATTAGGAATGTTGGAAAGAACATTTTAATAACAGATAGGGTAGACATAGAAATTGCGTAATGAGTACTCAAAAAGTATGAGTCACACGATGACCTTTTTCTCTAAATAATAACTGATGATTAACATTTTGACAGCAACATTTTCTTTACATATTGTGATAATTTCAATTTCGGCTATATTTCACAATGAATTTAGGAGTAGGGCACGTGGACTTCAATAATTTTATTATTGACACGGTTATAAGCCAACACGGTAAGAACGCAACTGGAAAGATCTGGCAAGAGCTCAGACAGACTACAAGAAAACCTATGACTCTGTTCCTCATACATGACTCTTGAGGGTATTTACTGGAGTTCTATAAAGCAGATACAACTTTAAGTTCTCGAAGACATGTCGCCGGGGTCGGATTGACGGCATACCGATAAAAGAGTTGAAAAGGGTATATTCCAAGGACACAGCCTGAGTCCTAACCTGAGCAATGGTACATTCTGCTGTAGGTATCGTCTGTCGTGCCTGTCACCGTCCAGATGAATCCTTCGTATTGGCTTGAGCTGTTCCTGTCTTGCTAACGGCGAGTATTTGCACATATATTACCAAGTGGCGAGGATTATTCACTAATAGCTTGCTCTGAAATACGGTCTTGTGGAAGTCGAGGCACTTTACTACAAGTAACTTGAGCCAGTTCTCAAAAATAGTCCTATCTGGACAGGATTGTTGCAGTCAACAAGTCCGATATTGAGGGGGTTGATCGATCTGAGCGTCGAGCAATGATAATATCATACCACATGACAAAAAATGTTGTCAAAGCTAAAAAGGATAAACATTAAATATCTGAACTTGGCGCTCGAGATTGTTGATATGTGGTATGTGGATTCGGCGATCATTGTACCGATAGTGATTCCAGTCAGTGGACTGACAGCCATAAGAGTCTTAACCAACATCTTAAGAAGCTCGAATTAGATGGCTGGGTCGAGCCTAATATAAAAAGTGGTAATTCTGTACATAGCATGCATTTGGAAGTTCCTAGCATTGGCAGTTTGGCCCTTGTACCCCCCGACACTAATGCCACTCTAAATATCGTGCTAATTTTTATAATATTTTATTTTAAAATGTATTTATAAAATTTATTTCTTTATTCAGACTACGAGATCCACAGTATTACAGTACCAGAAAAACAATATGTAAAACTAGAATTATAAATCATAAATATCAAAATCCAAAAAGAAATTAAAAATTATAATTTACCCAAATTCAATTATTTTTGGTTTATTTAATGATAAGTTATGTTAATTAGAGATATAATAATAATAACTTAATTATATTAATATTATGTGTATGGCTAGCAGTACAGAAACTCATAAAAAATAGTCATCTAATACAACAAAAACATGTTAGAAGCTAATGTGAAGTAAGCATGAATCTGTATTTCAGATCACCCACTCCCACGGAGCCCACTCCACACATACAAAAAGTTTTGAAAATATTATTAAAGAAATGTTAGCTTACATTGACAGTATATTTTTAATTCACTAAAATTTAACAAGGGAAGTAAAAAAATAATATTTAGTACAATAATTACAATCTACAAATCAAAAATCCTTTTATATGTATCTTCGCCCGTATTTTTGAGCTTTTCCTAAAAAGAAAAATTCTCAGTAGCAGCCTGGAGTTTGAAAATGTGCCCGGTAGACGTCAATAGGCTCGCCCCCTATTACGTGGGACTTAAACATAGCTGGCGAGTCGTGGGTGTGTAATACACCTCTGCCTACCCCTTCGGGGAATACAGACGTGATGCTATGATTTTTTTTTCGCCTGTATTTATATGTATCCGATCCATGCACGTGCTGTAGTTCACTTACCCGCCGTATATGCGCGTGTGTGTATGAGCGTACACTTTGCGCTCTTATTTGAAAGTGTATCTTAGTAGCTTCTCCCGAAGCACCAACACAGAACAAATATACTGTCTTTAAAAGTTCTTCATCAGCTATATTTCAAATTTAAAATATATTTGAGTTTCGCCTGCAACAAATACTTATATACCCCGTATTGTGAGTATACCTATACAGTTCGCAATATTGTAACCCAATGGTCTCGTGGGAAGAAGAAGTTGCATGTTCGAATAATTTTTAATATCCGTGCCTTCATTTTAATATGTTCATAAATAAAAAATATTTATAAGTATATAAAAAATTTCAAAATACATTTTTAATTTAATTGCTTTCCAAAATTGCCATTCTCAGTCTGAAACAGGTCTTGATTGGCAAATTGTGTTATAAAAATAGTTAGACTGAAGTCTTTGTATCTTATACAATACATAACAACAAAGTTTATAACGGTCTATTTCCATGTACATTAGAAATATTGTATCCTATGTTTAGTATGTTATGAACATGTAATTTTTCATCCACTTTCATAGATTCAATCTCAGATCCCTCTTTAAGAAGCTCCCATAAATTATTCTTGTTTAAGATTTCAAAGCCTGCTTTATTTTCGGGAGCAATGTCAGATTTATGGGTTTTTATAAGTGATTTGGAAGTTTCAGAAATAGGCATTGAAGGAATTCTGTGGATTTCTTTATTTACAGACTTTAAAGTTTTAACGTTATATTTCTGTGGTATCGTTTTCTTTTTGGTCTTGTTAGTCTTGATATCTACGTCAGTAATGTGGGTATCGTTATGTTTGGTACCGTTACTGCGTAATACGTTAATCAGAGGTTTCTTTATTTGTGTTATTCCTTTAGGTTTTTTAGTTCTATAGTGAATTGTTTCAATATTGTTATTAGTAATGGCGGTGATTGTGTGTGGTACTACTTCAGATGAGATTGCCGAATTTGTCACTTTAATGACTGTAATATTAGTATTATTTGAAGTTGTATTATTATTAGATGTAACAGTATCTACGTTACTATAATTTTTAATAGCACTTATCAATGGCATTTTATCAATATTAGTTTGTAACATAGACATTTCACTGTGTGCTGAATTATTAGCTGATATTAAAAGGCCCACTTTTTGTGTTTTAGAAGCAACATTATTTTTAGTTTTTGCAATTTCTTTAATTACAAAAACTTCTTTGGTTTTGTTTGATGCCATATTACTATGGGAATTATTGTTTACCTCCATAATTTGAATATCTTTTACCTTCAAAAAAAACTTTTCATGCTTATCTCCATAGGTTGCTTTTAAAGTTCCTTTTCTTCTCGGTTGTGGCTTTTTCTTAATATTTTCTTTTTTTGTGGTACCTTTTGATAAAACCGACTTCTGAACTATCAATTCTCCATTTATTTTTGGGACGAAAGGTACAATGTCATTATTTACATCCAAGCTTCCATTTTTTGTTACATATGTTATTGTTGGGATTATAATTGGATCGTCGATAATTTCTGCGTTGGTTAGAGTAAAATTTTTATGTGAGTATTCTTCATCCGTTACTGAAGTGGATTCTTGAGTAATAGAAAGTATTCTGTCAGTTGTTACTGTAGACAATACTTCTTTGCCTGTAATGGTTGCTACTGTTGAAATCGGTGTACTAGTAACACTCTCAGTGCTGGTAAAATTCTCTAATTTTGTAGCAATTTTTTCATTACGCTCTTGCAAGTTCTTTTTAAATTCATAATCTCTGCTACAAATACGACCGCACTCACAAATATTATCAATGTTTGTAGTTGTTTTAAGACTAACAAGTTCTGTTTTGTCAAACCAAGTAATGAAATCATCATCAGTGATTCCCCTGAGCAGTGGACTACCAGGTCTAGCATGAAAGAATGTTTCTACAGCCAGATCTGGTCGGGTTGAAGGATAGATCTTAGCAAATGCTGGGCGCAGACTTGTAATTACAAATTTTGAGCGCACCTCATAGGTTACGCAGACTGGACATGTAGAACTTATCTGTAATAAATATTAAAAAGATCAGAATTTTACCACTAATACCTAATAATATTTATTTAAGGTGTTTTTTATTAGTAACTTACATTGGCAAAGACAAACCAAACAGATTCTCCTCTAGAACCGTAGTGTAAATCTGCGAACGTAGCTCCATCCAATACTACTGGATTTACTGAATGTAGTCCATAACCGGAAAACAGCGAGGATTCTAAACGAAGAATACCAGAACGCTTTTTTCCCTTCCACCTGTAAAAATACCTTCTGTGAGTAGATTATGTAATTGCTAAAGATTTTATTGGTTGCATTACATTTATCATAGCTACGAATGTATAGATATATATTTTTTATACTACGTGGGTGGCCTACCTGATGGTAAGCGGTTACCGTAGCCTATAGGCACTAACAACCCCAAAGCCATCACTCACGCATCGCCATCTCCAAGGAAAGATAGGAGGTGGATAGGAACGTTAATAAAAGGAGATTATTGGTAGGATACTAAGGAGAGGATAGGAAGGAATAATAAGGAGATGATAGGGATCGTGGGGAACCGAACGAACGAACACGGGAAAGTGTTCATGGTGGGAGATGAATCCTCCACAATGCATTCATGGTGGGATAAGCAAGGCCTTACCACTGTCGACTGTCGTATACATATGTATATGCGCTGTATAATTTTAACTTACATATTTATTGACTTACTTAAAACATGTCTTGATAATTAAGGTAGGTAAATTGCCTTGTAAGTCTTCAATGCTACTCCTTTCGGGGCGAATCTCTTCAATAATTGCAGCTTGAATATTCAATAGTGTATTTTCAGGCTTTGGTGTATATGTGGAGTAAGCTATTGTACCCTAAAATAAATAAGGAATTATTTATTATTATTGTGTTTCAACTAATGTATATAAAACGATAACGGATTAAAACACCTCCAACGTCTGATTCCTCAATTTGAAAGTTGAATAGATAATTTTAATTTTTTTATGTATTTTTATGCATCTGACATCCTTAGCCATATACATCATGATGGCTGGATGGTACAGTTTTCCAGGAGATACAGATTCCACTCCTGCTCGTAAATTTAATTTTAGATTTCATATTTTCGCACTTTGTGTTAATTTATATGGCTAAGCATATCAAATGCTTATAATATATATATATAAAATATTCATATATTTATAGGTATGCGTCATTATTTGATATTGTATCTTTAATAATTGTAATAATTAAGCTGACCTGGTCGGAATAAGGTATAGACATACACCCGACAGATGGCGCAGGCGTCACCCAAGATATTAAAAAGGATTGTTATCAAAAATCGTAGTCCCGAGCAATTGTCATGATGCCTGAGTTCGTAAAGAATTTGGGACAAGTTCAAATGCTACTCGTGACTGTTATTTCAGAAATGCAAGTGCAAATGCTACTCGTGACTGTTATTTTCGATTTCACATTTTCGAACTTTGTCTCCATTTTAATGGATCATTATCATCAAGATTTTTTTTTACTTACAATTTTGTAAATGAATTTAAGATATGGATGATGATGAGTTTATTTTATATACATGGCATTCAATATATACCCATATACTTACTTGTACTGTAGCACATCCTGCGCCAGTTGCATACACAAATACTTTAGTAGGTAAACCTGGTAGTTGTAGCGGTCTGGGTGGCGTCCGAGCGCGCAATTCCAAAGTGTCTGTTAGTTCCATACCTGCTGTTGCTAAAGAAACTGTCAATGCTCGGTGTCTGCAAACAGATAATTATTTCCTGGTATTATTTAGAAAATGCTACTACTGTTAAAACGCGTATACAAGAATATAACTGGAGTTTTGTAACACAAAGCGACTAAGCATATTGGAGGTTAATACAACCCAAAGTATCTGTATGTCTGGAATAATAATCGTAAAATAAGTCAAGGGCAATCAAGGAAGTAAACAGATTTGATACGAAATTTAATGAACCAATGATACAAAAACATAAAACATATTCAGTATTTTTTTCCTTATTGAAGCATAGTCTTTATGTGTTGGAGAAGCACACAACACAACATATTACGCGTTCTCAAAACAAGGAAACTTTGTTATTGTAATAAATCTTTTTGATTCTTTCAAATCACAACCAAGCATGAAGTAGATATAGTATAAACCTATCTTATCTGCTTTATCATGCTTACACCATGTTTTCTATTATCCGTGTGGTGACGGACTAAGAATGCAAGTGTCACCACCCCATTCTTTCCCGCGGGTGTCGTATGAGGCGACTAAGGGAAGTAAGCAATTATCATCCATTGCATGACTGGTGGTAGGGCTGGGTACCAAGTGGGAGTACTCACTTGGTATCGGGCCCGAGCGGGTTGGTACCACCATCTCCCGTGTGACCGGCCACACGGATAATAGTATAGCACATCGTTGCATTTTGACTGTAGCAGGAGATAGCCGTTTATATTTCATTTCATATCTGTAAAATGAATTGGTGAGCAGCGGCTTGACAATACCCTCGGTATAGTCGAGTCCATAGGCGACGGTTACCATTTACCATCAGATGGACCGTGGCTCGTATGCCACTACACGCAATAAAAAAAAATATAAAAAAAAAATTAAAACAAACGTAAAACCTACTTGAAGGTAAGTGGTTACCGAAGCATATAGATGCTGGTAATACCAGAGGTATCACTTGCATGTAATTAAGTCAAAAGGGATAGGAGTAGATAAGAAGGATAGTAAGGAGGGATATGGAGGGGGTTTGGGCCTTCGGTGCTCTTACTCATTATACCAGAGACAACAGTAGGAGTACTTACCGTTGTTTCACGCTAATCTTCTGTGAGATGGTGGTATTTTTCCGATCGAGCCGGTCCTTACAGTCTGGGATAAGCAAGCCTCTAGCAATGTTCTCTTCATTTCAGCAAACAAAAAAATTACATATTCCATTACCTATCATGAGCTAGTGCGGCATATTGAGCAGCAGCTTTAGTAGCAGAATATGCGAGACTAGGATGCCGCTGCAAAGTAGATGCACGATAGTACAGAAAGCGAGCAGCTGCTTCGCCTTCAGCTAATGCACCGCGTGCACATGCTGCCAGAAGTACACGGACTCCTGCCACGTACTGTTCCATTGTTACTGCTTCTGTTTGCAAAATTAAGTATGTATGAGCTTTGGAGCATTGAATAAGAATACGTAGTATTAGAATACCATCTCATTATATAGAAGTCCTAATAGTCGACATAAAGTAAAATTGAAATAATAATATCACCAAAATAATAAATACTTTGGAAAATCCAAAATTGCATGATCTTCATTTTTCACAATATAATTGATTATTTGATAAGTAACTAATAATGTATTGGTCTTACTAAGTAGTTTTCAATAAATCACATAGATAGCGCTAATTTCAAAAAGTACTAATGTGGGTTTCATGTCTTATACGCCATCTAGCGCTATTTTTAAGAAGTACTTCTATAATGGTCTACCTCTCATCTCAGTTCCGGGCCGCGCGGTGGCGCACGCCTAGGCCACGCAAAAAAAATATATACTTTTCGTGTTTTATAACGTTGGTGTGTTATTATTTACATGTGGTTAGTGTTTTTAATTATTGTTATGGATAAAATAGTTATTATACTTGGAAAATATCATCAGTTCGTCAAGCAAAGGTAAGAACTTTCTTTTAGCAAAAAACAATGTACCGGCCGGGCGAACGGCGTTCTGTTGACGATAGTAAAACCACCGGTGGCTATGCGTAAGTAAAAAGGTAGTTCTCATGAAAGGTGCTGGTTTTAGTGTTGCGTCGAGCGTAAATATTCAGTATTTTTTTGTTTATTTAATAACAATTAAACCACATCGAATCAGACCGTGAAAAGTAATAGGGCTCTATTCCTAATCATAATAATACGTAAACGAAAAAAAAAGACTCGATTAATAAAGTATTTTGGTCGTTATCGTGTTAACATACATTACCTACAACTCACGGACGTCCAAACCAGATTTTTTTCAAACAGATTTTTAACTAGTTTAAATAACAAAAATTTCATCAAAATATCATGAGTGTTAAAAATAGTGTTTGTTCTTTTTGTGTAGATATTATTTTACAAGTGCAATATATGATAAATAGAGACATTTTAAGTTTGAAAAATCAGTTGTTCCGTGAAAAACGGGAGTAGAACCCACCTCAACGCTTCGCTTATGAGGCGTGCAATTACAAATACTATAACAAACAAAATAGAGCCGGACAATGTTCGTGTCTAATGGAATGTATAGGTATTATCTATAAAGAATAAAAAGAGACAATAATATACTACTCTGTCAAGAAAGTACCGGGAAAAGATCAATAATACACAATTTTTTGTTATTCATCCAAATTTATTTTATCACATTCAAAGTATGCTCCTTCAAAAACGATAGACTTACGCCAACGAATAATCCAATCATCCAAACATTTTTTAAACGCTGTTTCCGGAATTGAGTTCAGTTCTCGCCGTGGATTCTCGTTTATGTCTTCTACCGATTGAAAATAGGTGCCACGAAGTAGTAATTTGAGTTTAGGAAAAAGAAAGAAGTCAGCTGGAACCATATCTGGTGAATATGGTGGTTGCTCGATGGTATTTGTTGAGTGTTTGGACATAAATTCATTTACAATGATGGCCTTGTGCGAAGGCGCATTATCGTGGTGCAAAATCCAAGAATTTTCTTTCCACAAATCTGGCCTTTTTCGTCGAATTTGCTCTCTTAAACGCCGCATAACGCTCAAATAATATTCTTTATTTACCGTTTGACCTTCTGGCAAGAATTCCGAGTGCACAACACGGCGACAGTCAAAGAAAACAGTCAACATGACTTTGACTTTTGATCAACTTTGGCATGGTTTTTTCGGTTTCGGTTCAGCTGGTAGTCGCCACTCCGAAGCTTGTTGACTAGTTTGCATGTCAAACTCATAGACCCACGTCTCGTCAGCAGTAACAATGCGTTTCATGAATGTTGGGTCGAAATTGACTCGTTCTAGCATGCCCTCAGCGACTCTTAGTGCGACTGAATTTTTGGAGAAAATTCAGGTCTTTTGGGACTAGCTGAGCGGAAACATGTTTCATACCCGATTGATTATTTAAAATGGTACGGATCGACTCATGAGACACAGAAAGTTCAGCGGCTATCTCTCTCAAAATTGAATGAGGATTTTCAGTCACTATTTCCTTCACTTTTGCAATGTTAACTTCAGTTGCAGACGTTGATGGCCTACCAGAGCGAGTCAAATCTTCCATCACATCTCGACCGCTTTTACACGCTTTGTTACACCTCATAAGCACGTGTTTTTGATAATGTAGATTCACCGTAAGCCTTGTGTAATATTTTCAGTGACTCCGAACACGAAATTCCATTGACGATGCAAAATATAAGACAAACTCTTTGTTCGATGTTTTTGTCCATTATGAAATTCGCAATACACACTAGATATGATATAACTAAAAACAGCACTGTATTTAATATAAATAACAGATGCATCTCTAATACCGCGCCAAAATGGATTACAGTTGTGCCAACCAATAAAACAAAAATTTGAATTTGGAACCATAAGCAAATGATCCATTTCCAATACTTTCTTGAATGAATTTTAAACTGTATTTTATTGGAAAACATTAACACAATTTATTTGAAGTCAGTACGTCCCAATGTCTCATGTCATGAACTGGACATTTAATTTTCATTATTCTTTCTGACTTTTTACACCTATTAGAAAAAAACGAGGAATCCTGCATGCTGATGATGATTTTGCTGATAAACATAGCATCACGCCTGTATTCCCCGAAGGGGTAGGCAGAGGTGTATTACACACCCACGACTCACCAGCTATGTTTGAGTCCCACGTAATAGGGGGCGAGGCTATTGACGTCTACCGGGCACATTTCCAAACTCCGGGCTGCTACTGAGAAATATTCTTTTTAGGAAAAAGCTCAATAACTTTGCCCAACCCGGGGATCGAACCCGAGAGCTCATGATTAGCAGTCGTATACACTACCGCTACACCACCGAGGCAGTCAATTCAGTCAAAAATTTTGCTGACGATGGTCCTGATTTTCTAACAACTTGTAAAGTACTGTAAACCACACTGAATCAGCATGTTGGATAATGGCCTGACCTTCCCCCTCTCGCTCTGAGATGAAACTATTAGTGAATAGTGGAATAGTGGAGAAAAAATATAACATAATAAGTTCACACTGACCATACATGGGGAGTGGAGAAATTGCGTCAGTCTATTATAACACCAACCGTTTTAGATTTGTAATTTTTGTATATTTGGTACATTATTTAGCACTGTTTAATTATAATGGCAAATTAAACAAATCATAGTGCAACCACTTCTTTATGTAAATACGAATAAGTTCATGATTTATTATTTTCATAAGCATTTGAAACTTTACCGTATGAAGTTGTTTTAATGTTATGGGTTTCTTCTAAAAGCCAATCAGCAGCATCTTTCCTCGGCGCAGGCCACCCAAATTCACCTTCTTCGGTTGTAGATGCATTTCTTAGTATAACAAGTGCATCTGGTACTATAGGACTCCTAGAATTGTATAGAAATATATAATTAATTATATTTAATTATTTATTTATTACACAATTATTTGTGCGACGAACACAGATATTTGTACAAGCATTAAGCTTAGTTTGTGATCAGAGGACGTTGTGTGAAATGTTTGTGAATATTTATTATTATTATTTATTATGTTTTTATTATGTTACAAACAGTTGTACTAACTAATTTATCATCATGCCATTTCCCTTGCGGGGTAGGCAGAGGGAACAGAGTGCCAAGAAGCTCTATTCTTGCATACATCTCTTGCTTCCTCAAAATTCATAATTCTCTTCATACACGCTCGCCGGTTTCGGAGACTCCTGACTCCACCTTCCTTCAATACATGACCGATTTGGTCTAGGTAGGCGAGTCTCGATCTCCCCCTGTACCTACTTCCTTCCACTTTCGCATTGTATATCTTCTTAACCAGTCGCTCGTCTGGCATTCTTTCCACATGTGCGAACCATCGGAGCATTCCCTTTCGCATCTTTACACCAATACTTTCTTTCATACCTACTCGCTCTCTTACGTCGTCATTACGAATGCGGTCAGTCAGCCTCACTCCACAGATTCTCCGCAGAGATCGCATTTCGTTCACATGGATTTTACTCTCATGCACCTTTTTGCATACCCAATTCTTGCTTCCATATAATAACGTTGGGACAAGTACTGCGTTGTGTGTTGCGACATGTGCCCTCTGGCTGAGGTGATGACTGCCGAGAAGTTGTCCCAATGCTCCGTTCACTCTATTTCCCGCATTCGCTATTCTCTCTACATCAGTGGTGTACCTTCCATCCCGACTGAATCCACATCCAAGATATACAAATTCATCCACTTGTTCTAGCACACACACACACACACACACACTGTACCAAATAAAATAAAATTTGAAACAGAAATATTATTATAGTTATTTTTTTATATAATGTGGGTAGCAAACAAGCATACGACCTACCTGGTAATAGTAAGTGGTTACCGAAACCTATAGATGCTAGCAACACCAGAGGTATCACTCGCGTGTTACCATCTTCAAGGAAAGGGATAGGAAGTGGGGAGGATTATATAGTAAAAATTGCATAAGTCATCACCTTGCAAGGACCAATGCTAACACAGTAGCAGCAAGAGCAGCAGGTGAAGTTAAATTGTATAAATTGTTTTCTAAATATTGTTGGGATTTCTTTGCTACGTTGGCATCCACCTGAAAGATATAATTCAGATAAATTACACAAAGAGAAATGATTGTGATTAATTTAATTTTTATGGCATAAATTTTATGATTGATTTAAGTAAAAAAAAATTATGAATTGATTTTTTTCAATAACCTGATTCTCAACACCAACTTCAAGTAGAGCAACTAAAGTTTCTGCAGTTACTTCTACTCTTCGTTCCCAATTTATCTCTTCTTCTGTCATATTACCATCTTTATCATAATAGTAATATTCGTTAACATCAACTTCTTTCAAAGTACCGTTATTTTTTTTTATATCGACTGGATAGTAATCAACTTCTTTATCTGCTTCCAGAGGTGTAAAAGATCCATCTGGATTTTGGCGGGTTTGTATCCATTTCTTGATAGCTTGTAGCAAGTCTGGGTCTACTGGGTAATAAGACTGAATTTTGGTTAAAATTTCCAATGTCCTAATTGTTGATAGATGACTGCTGATCGCTGGATGATCACTAAAGGAGTTGTCATTTTTCCGAAAGGATAATAAGACTTGCACCTGAAATTAAGTAGGTACTTTATTAAACAAATATATTCCATATCTGTAACACAGACACAAAATTGGGATTCCATAATTGTATGACTGTGTGACCATACAGGTCACACTCGGTCATTCATTGTAGAATATAGTCTGCATTTTTTTTTATTGCCAACGGTGGCAGAAGAGCAAACGGCCTACCTGATGGTAAGTGGTAACCATCGCTCACAGACTTTGGCAGCACCAGGGGTACAGCCAAGCCGCCGCCTACCGTGAGTAAAGGGCTCTTCTCAAACCTCGTTTAAAGAAGAACATGTCATAGCACTGGGGAAACACTGCAGCAGGAAGTTCATTCCAGAGAACCGTCTTGGAGAACCGTTTCCAGGTGGTGTGGATGAACCTTACTACGACGTCTCGTGGTCAGGTGGTAAAAAGGGGATGTTGGTACCACCTTAAACAGTTCCTCAGAGCACTCCCCATTGAAGAGTCGATAGATATTATTATTTAATTTCTTGTGAACAAATAGTTATGACTATACTGTTAATTAACAGCCTCATATAAATAGTTTTTTGTGTGTTTAATAATGTTACCGTACTCTGTAATTTGTCTTCGTGTTCTGAGTTTTAAAACGCTGTTCACTGAGAAGTTTCGAAAAACATCTAATGTATTACGATAAGCTCTTGGAGTGTTATTTAAAATTTAGTAAATCTAAGAAATGTTATGTTACCTGTTCAGGTAGTTTCTTCAAAATTCTTTCTCGTTCATTATCATCGACCAGATGTGGGATATGCTCCAACGCTAATAGTGGAGCTATGCTAGCTGATGCAGCTGATAGCTGAGAATCTCTCCACACTTCAGCCCATTGGTCCGTTGAATCAGTCTGTAAACTATACAGAGGCAGATGCAAACCACCAGAGACCAATAGTGTACCAGTTGCTGAACCAGGTACAACACCTCGTGGAAGATCTAATTCCAAAACTTGTGAGAAACCAGCTTCTTCATTGAAGTTCCAAATTCTGAAAATTTAAAAAGAGTACTTTTTCGATTGATAGTTTTCAAATGTATTTTTTTTACACTGACACCCCATTTACTAACTATTATAAAAACACTTACGGAATGATTAACTTTAACAATGATTAAACAATTTACCTATTAAATAAAATGAAAAAACTTATAACCGCGAATATTTATGTTTTATATTATATATATTTTGTAGACTTTTTTCAATAAATAATATAAGATAATGATATTTTTAAATAAAACGACGTTTACGGAATCTACTTCCTTTACTAGAGTTTCTACTATCCTGACGTTTCTAATACTTTACAGCATTATAACACCACCCCCAAAACACAAACAGTATATATTAAAATACTACAATCAATGACTACACAGCAGTTTTGTAATGAATGTCAAAAAAGGTCCACGGCTGCTGCAACACCAGTGAAACATCAGGCTAAAGTTAGTTAAAATTTAGCTATTTTATACGCGGAATAAGACCCGTTTATGTTCCTTTAAATATGTGTACAATAGGCATGATGACTGTTTTTCAAAATCTATTTTATGATATTCAAAAGTATCTAATAACTGAAAAATATATCATATTTCTGTAAAAAATATTGGTTTTTTTATGCAATAAAATGAAATTATAATTTTTAATTTCAATCTCACGTCAAAACACACGCCATTTGTCATGAAGTCACGCCTCAGTACGGCAACAGTAAACATTAGAGTCGAAAGACACTACTTTACAATAACGTTCATAACGAATGACGTCACGCCTTAGTACGTGACGTCATTCGCTCTGATTGGCGTTTAAGTTATCATGGCGGACAACAGTCCGACCAACCTACAAAATACAAGAGTATTTTGTAGGTTTATTTTATCAATTAATATATTATTATTCTCACTATTAAAATAAGAATGAATACATTTTTCAAAATCCTTGAATCCTATTTCATTAAATTACTTCAATATTTTGTTGATACTTGATTACTGTCATCAAGCCTATTCGCGAACCTTTAAAAGTTACTATGGTGTACTTACTCTGCCCAAGAAATATTTTACTTTTGCAATTGTTGAAAGGCATAAGTTGCACTCGTTAACTTTTTAACATCTATTCACTTCCATAAAAAAAAAAACATACTCGTATATTACAAGACTATTGTATTGCCTAGTATTTAAAAGCCTTACCTGAAATCGACCGTATCACCCCAAAGTGCACTGAAACCGACATACTTTATTCTCATATCAGGCGCTAGGGGCCATACTAGCAATCTTCTTTCTGAAGGAGCTGCTCCTTTACCAACAGATAGCCTGCCTCCTTCCCACCAAACCCACCAAGCACACCATGAAGCTGCTCCTTCACATTCCTCATCACTTTCCGTTTGTTCAGCGCTAGCCAAGTGGACATCATAGCCTGGAAAGTACCATTGTAGATGGTTTGTCTTTTAAATAAATTTGATAAACTTATTAAGCTATCCAAACTTTAGCTTATCAACAAATATCTACGAAAAGATAAACACTTTTACTGCCTTACCAGGCGTACATCACTCGCTCAAGGCCCCGAGTTAAATTCCTACCGCTTTGCGTACCGGCCACGGTACAACCGACTGAAGACTGTCGCATGCGCGCCTATGCGCTCGCGCTTGTTGTATTGATTAAAATAAAATTATTAACGCGATTTAGGGTATTTCGACAATAATATTTAATAACCGAAAATTCAGAGCTAAAACTCTAATCGCATATGATCAACAATAAAAAAACAATGTATAAAAAAATAATCCGACTTGAAAATAACATTTAAAATGATATAAAAAGTAATCAAATGGAATCTACTAGAAAAATATTTTTTTAAGTTTTATAAACGACAGCTTTGCTGCTGTCGGTGGAGTCAGGAGTCTCCGAAACCGGCGAGTGGAAACCGGAGAGTGTATGAAGAGAATTATGAATGATGAGGAAGCGAGAGATGTATGCAAGAACAGAGCCTTTTGTCACTCTGTTCTCTCTGCCTACCCCACAAGGGTATCTCCCTTGCGTGATGTAGTAAAATCATCATAGGTGCAACCCTAGCTCATTTGTTGAATGACGCGGTTGCCCGAGGATCATGCGGCGGGCAAAATAATCTCAACTGTATTTCTGTGTTCATAAGGTACATTTCTTCTCGTTACTAACAATTAGTATTATTATTAAGATTCTGTAGGCTATTATAGAGAGATTTTAGAGAAGTTTTAATGGAAGGAACGTTTCTGTCCGTAGGACTAGTATCTATTCTGTGGCCTCACTAAACGTTGTATAACCACGGTTGGCTTTGTTACTTATAATATGATAGTTTGACGTCGAAAGAACGGAACAAAACACTGAATAACTATTCAGAATTTATACAATGTTTATGAGTAAGGGGGGAATTGTCTATAAATATGTTACTAACTTGAGGTCTAATTTCCAAAGATTATTTAATACTTTTTTTATATTTTAACACAAAGTGTGAAGTCAAAAATAACAGTCACAAGCAGGATTTGAACATGCATCTCCTGGCCCCAGATGCTTTGCCAATTCAGCCATCGTGACAATTGCTCGGGACTGCTAATTTCGATAACACATTCATTTTTAACATACACAACAAACAACACACAAATTTTTAACATCTTGGTAAAAATGAATGTGTGCGCCTGTGGCAGGTAAAATTAATTTTACAATTAAGATTTTTACCAAATAATAACGCACCCTATAAATATTTTGATATTTTTTTTTTAAGATTTGGCATGCCTTTGTTTGCGAAATGAAATTATGAGTAGCGGCTTGGTAGTATTCTTGATATTGTTTAGTTCATAAGCGGCAGTTATCACTCACCATCAGATGGACTATTATTAGCTCGTATACCAACATTTCAATGAAAAATTAAATATAACTTAATATAAAAGTATTCTTCAAAGAAACTCGAGTAAAGAACATCTTAAACATGAATTAATAATTACCATGTTTGCCCTTAGCAATCCAAACTCTGGTCCTCTCGAATACAACTCGATACATATTATCGGAAGGTTCCCGTATAGCTGAAAGTGCGACATGGGCTGCCCCTTGTGCGCGAAGTTCTAAGACTAATCCAGCACGATTCCTTGGTGCTGCTACCCATTGCCACTCCCAAGATCCTCTAGAAGACACTGCCAGATGTTCTGAAAAAAAAAATGCTATTGTTATCTTCTAAAGTATTAAAGGTTCAAATAAATTAGTTCATGATGGTACGTCCAAAGTACAGGAGATCAGAAGGTATTTATTTTTGGCTGTGTAATACACCTTTGCCTACCCCTCCGGGGATACAGGCGTGATGCTATGTTTTTTTTTGTTCAGATATCTTGTTCATTAGACAAACTACTCGTACTGTGTGCTGTAACTGTAACGGTTACTTAAGATTAAATAATAATTCGATCTCATGGATTTAAAGTGTCACCTGTAACGTGGATTGGAATCGGATAGTTGCCTACGTATCTAGACACAGGATGAGTATAATTAACTCCAACAAACTGCATGGTTGGCCGAAGGATTTACACCAACTTAAATTAACCAGGGATAGAAGGAATAACTCCCTAGACATGCCCAAACCACCCCTATCCTCTCCTTATTACCCTTCCTAACCAATTCCTATCCATTTCCTTGGAGATAGTGACGCGTGAGTGATGCCTCTGGTATTGCTATATTTTATAGGCTACGGTAACCGCTTACAATCAGGTAAGCCGTATGCATGTTTGCCACCCACGTAAAAAAGGACAACATTTTAGAATATTTTATTGTTATATTTAAAAAGATTTCTAGTCTTTGATATACCCTTGTAGCACAATATACTTCGCGTTACAGAAGACAAGAGCAATTTCAGGTGCCTAGGTAATTTCGTTGTTACTTTTTTCTTGATGGTTTTTGATCTGTTATGAGTTGAAACAAAGGCTCTTGCTAAGAGTACTTGAGTAATATTTAAATAAGTCGTTTATAGCACTTGCTTTGTGCTCTACTTAAGAGCATGACTAGTTGATTCGTGTAATCTACTCAAACATATTATATTCACATTTTTTATCTTTATTTTTTAGCATTTGACATGCTCCGCCACTTTTCAAAGTACAAATTACTTGTGAATAAGGAAAAAAGACAAATGTGATAAGTAGATTGGGATGATCGAAAGATTTGTACTATAGCTCAGCGGCTTAGAGCACTTCCCCGGATTGGAAAAGACGCGGGTTCGATTCCCGCTAGTACAAAAAATCTCTTTTTCTTTATTCACAAATAATTTGTACTTTGGATAATGGTATTCATTTATTTTATGAAACATTGTGACTTAAGAAAGAACGTACCTATTTTAGGCATTCGTTTGTTTTCATCTAATGATGGTAGACGTTTGATAAACTGGTTAATACACAGGTGTACCACTTTGTATGCTATCACAATATACCAACAGACAATTAGTTTTTTGTTAAGGCGGGAAAAAATGTACCTAACAACACACCTCATCGTTCGGGGCATCGAATAGGGTAGTATGGGCTACCGTGAGAACTCTCTTCGCCTATGTTGGTGGACCACTGGAACTGTGTGACATTACAACAGACAATTAACTGCAAATCATAATTTTATTACTATGTACTTACCGTTAGCGCAGAAGTATGCACTTTGGGTGTCAGTCCTGTGTAGACCCTCAGGAAGCACCAGTACGCTGGCGGATCTGATCACAGAACCCACCAACGTCTCGTTGTTGAAAGATGTGTAGGAGATAGAGCAATTATCAGCACTGTAGCCGGTGACTTCGACTGGTGAAAAAATTGTGAAGGTTAGAGTATTTGGCTTGATATTTTTTTTTAATTATCTTAGGTCTCCTTATGAAATTAGTTAGGCCCTCAGATGTTTCAAATTTTTATTTCAGCCCCATACTAATAAAAAAAAAAAAGAATAAGCTTTGCTTATCCCAGCAAGAATGGGCCGGCTCGATCGGGGAAGTACCGCACTCTCACAAAAGATAGCATGAACCAACTAAGTGTTGGGTTTTGTATGGCGAGTGAGAGTGCCGGAGGACTAAACCGAAATAGGGAAGGCCTATCCTCTCCTTGTTATCCTTCCTATTCTCTCCTTAGTATCCTATCTATCCTCTCCATAATAGTTTTTTTTGCATGTTGTGGCAGACGAGCCACGGCCCATCTGATAGTAAATGGTAACCGTCGCTCATGGACTCAACTATACCGAGAGTATTGTCAAGCCGCTGCTCACCATTTCATTTCACCATTTGCCAAAACGCAACGATGTGCTTCATGGCCGGTCACACGGGAGATGGTGGTACCAGTCCGCTCGAGCTCGATACCAAGTGAGTACTCCCACTTTGTACCCAGCCCTACCACAAGTCATGCAATGGATGATAATTGCTTACTTCCCTTAGTCGCCTCATACGACACCCGTGGAAGAAAATGGGGTGATGACACTTGTATTCTTAGTCCGTCACCACACGGACAAAGTTGCACGGACGGCTTCTCCTTTACAACGATTCTTGGCTTAGTTTCTGATCGTTATTAGATTCCTACGACACCTATAATTGAATTGGAAAGGGTCGTGACACTATAGATAGCTATAGTGTTCTTTTTCAGTAGTACTCTTCTCTATACGAACCCTTGGAAAAGTTTGTTAGCATAGTCTAATGTTCCTTTCGTGTATTTTGGTGTACAATAAAGTACCTATACATTCATTCATTCACAAATATTTTTATTGTTTTAATAATATTTCGAGGTGATATATGCACAGATGGTAGAGTGCTTTAGTTATCGACCCGCCGAGAGTTGCGGGTTTGATTACTACAGAAGAATACTCTGTGTGTTTCCAAATGATTATTCTAAGACTAGTCTGTTGTACTTTGTGTCCGTTAAATTGTATGTTTATAAAGTACCCAGCGATTTAAGAACTATAACTGTTCGTATGATGTCTTTTAAAAAATTTATAGAAATTATTATTTTTAAGAGTTTATTATTTTCCTAATGGGTGTGCAATACACCTCTGCCTACCCCTTAAGGGAATACAGGCGTGATGCTATGATTTATTCTGTGCTACGCGTATACGTAAGGCATTATTTCATATTTATTATTAATGATTCTTCACGAAAACTGTCTAGTGAATTACGACAGATCTTTTGAAATACTCCATTAATATAAGTCAGATTTTGTCTCGCATACTGACACACAAAAATATCTGCTAGGAAAGATTTTTAGGACGAAAATGATACATTTTTGTTTCAATACTTTACATGAGGTTCGTGTAGGTAGGTATATAAGTCATATATATTGTATGAGCTACTCGGAAGTAATGAGAATCACAAAGTACGATCTCAGATTTTACGTCACAAACGTGATGTTATAAATCAGCTCAGTATGTAATAATTTAGTACGACATAAAATCATTTTATCCTCTTTCGTTCGAAATACAACAGTTCAGTATCTTCATTATTGTTCAATAAAAGTTAAGTAAGGTTTACTAGAATAGTAAAAGATTATGTAATATAAGTACTAAGGTAGGTAACTACAGGCCTGTTATACGATGCAAGCGAAATATGAAGTAAAAATTTAAGTATTTTCGAATTAATCTATGCATTTTAAATAAATTTATACAATTATATATTTAATCTATGATACTTATACATTAACCAATTAATAACGGCAGACATTTATAGCTTTAATACATGTTTTATTTTCCTATGACTTGAATCACTACGATATCATTCTTGATTCTGGGGTAATATTGCAAAGGTAATATAATCTGTTTACGGCCAACGTGGCTGTCGGAATCACTTGAAAAGCAATCGAAACACTCGCATTGTCGTTTTATTATTGTTAATAGAATTGAGGTTAAACGTGGATAGAATATCACAAAGTCATAATAAAACAATTCATATTTATTTACTTGTATGTTTACTAATACTAACCTATTGATATTATTAGCTTGAAAGTTTGTATGTCAATCATGCCTAAACAATAGACTGGATTTGGATAAAATAATATAAAAATTGCTAGGTAGGGGATCAGACACTGGATTAAAATAATCTGTTTGTCTCGAAAAAACAGTAATTGCGACTTTTTAAATTATAGTATTATGGACCAATGGAGCATAATTGGAACAAAATTGTAGCCTTTGCTTTCTTATATAAAAATAATTGAATGGAATTGTTTCGTCTATTTGAATATTAAATAAAAATTAAATTTTAAATTTAAAAAAATCCCCCGACACAATGACCTGAGTACCCTTTCAAAAGTAAAAAATAATAAAAGAAACTCAATCTTAAAGTATCTAAGTATGTACGAGTATTAATAATTCTAAAAGAAATACAACGCGTTGGGGGACCGCTCCTACTTATTTATTACCTACTATTTATTTTTTCATTAGTATCACATGACTATTTGTAATTGAATTGTTAGGTTTGGAGGCTGGAGCGGTCACCCAACGCCATGTATTTTTTTTAAAATTATTAATACTCGTACACACTTAGGTACTTTAAGATTGAGTATTTTTTATTATTTTTTACTTTTTAAAGGGAACTCAGGTTATTGTCGGGGGTTTTTTAAAATTTTTAATTTAATTTTTATTTTGTACTTTTTATAGGTACACACTTATTTTTAAATTTATTTATATTATTAATTTTGTAAAGTGCATGTGATGCTATTTCATTTGCAGGTACTTGGGTAAATTTGCTGACATTCGGATTTCCATCCTCATTTTCTCCCCACCAAATATATTTGCAGATATTGGGTATTTTCCCCACTTTTACCCCCAGAGAGTTTTCAGGGCTCAACCGATTTTCACTGAACATATTATTATTTTGTAATGTGCACGTGATGCGCTTTCATTTGAGACCCCACTCGATTATATTTGCCGACATTCGGTTATTCTTTCCCCACTTTCACCCCCCACAATTTTTAACGACTCAACACATTTTCATCAAACATGTCTAAAAACACTCGCCCTTAACTCACCTTTCATACAAAAAAAACTGAATTGAAATCGCTTCATCCGTTCGCGAGCTACGGAGCCACAGACAGACAGACACGTCAAACTTATAACACACCCCTCTTTTTGCGTCGGGGGTTAAGAAAAAGGTCACATCGCGTTTATTAGGATCTGAATATATAAATGCATACCTAATTATATAGGTGCTATCGTAAAATAAGTACCAATTTAATAGTTATGTCGAATCTGGGAGGTTAGACGGAATCTCAATTATATCATAATCGACATCGTATCGTGATCACTGTGATTGGTAGAGAAACCGACACGTGATGTTGCAATAATCCGTTGGCCAGTCACGGTGATCTCTCAACCAATCACAGTGATCACGATACGATCGACATGTGAGATATGAGATTCCGCCTAACCCCCCTGACCATCGAATCAATGAATACCATACAAGGTTCAAAACATCAAAGCACTTCCACAACAACAATGGTACAGATCTATTGTCGTTTTGTACCTAATTTGCACTGCCAAACAAGCCTTTGTATCGTTGAGTCCAATTTAAATGTTTATTGAAACAGCTCCGTGAATTGAACTAGACAATGAGAACGTCACACTAATCGCACCATTTGAATACACAGCGCATGTATCATCAGTGAAAGGGGATTTAGATTGTGTTTGAAATTAGTTTTGACAGCAACGCCCTCTATATTGTGCTTGAAATTAGGTCTACGTTCAGAGCTTGAATAGCTAGCCTGAGTTGAGTACGGTTTTAATGGTTAATTTAAATGCTTGATTTATGTATAGATATCTAAATCAAGTTGTGCCTTGAATTGAATAATACAATAGTGAAAATCCTTTGTTGAGAAGCCTATAAATTAGGATTTTATGCCCATGTATACATAAAACCTTGGTTTATTTTGGAATATATTTACTGTAGACATCTATGTAAGGCAAGCATTGAGACGTTTATTCATCTGCTTTCATAGCAAAAAAAAAAATACTACTCTAATGTACATCAGCTTCTTTCTTATGCCAAATATTGTTTGAGATAGCCTCTGATCTGTTCGGTTTTAGGTGATCAACAGAATTTAGACGAAGCAACTGCTTCGCGACTCAACTTGTAGGACAATTAGCCACATCAGAACATGTTTCTGAGTTATATTATTGTCCCGGATACTGACATAATGTAATTATAATAAGCTTACGTGGTATTAAATTTTCATTTGACTAGTTCAATATATTGTATAGTAATAATGATAAACAACAATTTTAATTAATACTTTTTCACAACCTCACACCTCACCACGGTTCTCGTTTGAGGTGACTACGGGAAGAAAGTACATAATGTAATATCGACGCTTAGGTACCTACTCATCATTGATAAACTTATTCTGTGACGTGTTTATTAAAATATATCCTTGACTTCTTATTGTAACTTACATTTACAACATCACCAACATGGACTTAATAAAAAGAGCGGACAGAGCCTTGCTAACAAAAGATTGTGTCACTCAGAGTCGGCCAGTTCGCTGTACGTACATGCCGACACGCACACATTCACACCTTAGTCGGCCATTGCGCGAGTAAACGTTATCACGGTCGGTACGTCTACGCTGCAAAAAAATATCAAAATACAGCATATCTTGTGTGGTGAAATGGTGAAAAACCGTAGTGACCGAAAGAAAAAAATTAAAGGAGTCACGTTTCGTAGGTAAATGAATAATTTAATCAGTTAGTTCCCGATTTTATTACATTAAAATTTATATTAATTTACCAGAACAAAATAATTCATCACAATGCCAGTATTGCTCATATTCGCTAGTGGAAAATACCCGAAATATGGGAATTTTATAGTTTTATATTTATGAGGTACCTACTATTTGTTTAGGTTAATATTACTATACTTTGATTTTTTATTATGTAGACTAAAATGATATTTGATTACCACGTATCATTAATAGTGTTGTTGCAGTCTGAGTTATCGAAAACACATGATTAATATTTTTTTATTATAATAAATTTTCTGATGGTTTATTAAATTGAATTTGCGGTGATCAGTAGTATAAGTAGCATGAATTTATTATTGTAGTGGCATTTATAAAATCTAAATTAAAGTAATCATACCTATTTTAATATGTTTTCTATACTATTATAAAGGTGTAACATAGCTCATGATATTTTTTATGGCATTTTTGTTATTTAAACTATTAGTCGTAAGACAAATGTGATTAAGAATTCGGGATGATCGAAAGATCAGTAGGATAGCTTAGTGGTTTTAGAGCATTTCCCCGGATTGGAAAAGATGCGTGGTTCGATTCCCACTCCTACTAAAAATCTCTTTTTCTTTATTCACAAATAATTTGTACTTTATTTAAACTAGTTAAAAAACTGTTTAAAAAAATTTTTATCCTGGACGTCCGTTTGTTGTGAGTAATGTATGTTAACACGATAACAACCGAAATACTTTACTAATCGAGTCTTCTTTTTTTCTTTTTAACTAAAGTATTACTACGAATAGAGCCCTATTACTTTTCACGGTCTGATTCGATGTGGTTTAATTGATATTAAATAAACAAAAAATACTGAATATTTACGCTCGACGTGACACTAAAACCAGCGCCTTTCATGAGAACTATTTCTATAGGCCAATATAGAAGTACTTCTTAAAATTAGCGCTAGATGGCGTATAAGACGTGAAACCCACATTAGTACTTTTTGAAATTAGCACTATCTATGTGATTTATTGAAAACTACTTAGTAAGACCAATACATTATTAGCTACTTCTCAAATAATCAATTTTATTGTGAAAAATGAAGATTATGAGGCGTGCACTTTTGGATTTTCCAAAGTATTTTTAGATTTTTGTCTGTTTATCTGTTTGTTTTTCGCGCATCACGCAAAAACTGCTGAACGTATTTTGATGCAACTTTTTTTTATTTGATAGCTCTTGATTAGACTTAATAACTGGTATACATTTTATACGCTACTTTATCGGAAATCTGAGATATAAGCCAAAAACTAACTTTTTACGTATCCTCAAAATCCTCTTAGCGAGGCGCTGTCCGTTCCTTCATACGTCCATGATCACCAATAATGAGACCGCGTGAGGCGAGCTTCCTAGCTCAAATTCTTATTCACGTTTAATATTCTAAAACTTAAGATATATTTAATTTAACAATGGGTTATGCTTATGGTTTATGCTACTTTTTTGTAGAATCTTTGGGAATTAAATGTACATCGGTGTTAGTAATTTTTTAATTGTTTGTAATTTGCAAATTTTATGGAAGTGACAGTTTTCAATAGCCATGTCAATAATACGCCATCTGCCGTAAAGTGCTGGCAGTCAACATCCCCATTCTAAAAATTGGATTCCAGTTTCAATATTCAGGTTCCAACTTTATTAAAAGATCTACACGGAAGATTTCTTAAGCGAAGATTCAGAACGAAATTGCGGTAGCGAGCCTCGCATTCTTTCGCCTTAATTAAGAATTTGGGCAGCCATTCATAAATTCCAAATCGACAAGTTTTAACTTTAATTAGTATAAAGAGCTCAAACCTAAGTTTTCGTCAAAATGCACTTTTTGTTTATCAACTGAAAGTTAATTATTACTTTCCATTATCGTATGTATCTACATCTAAAATATTCACGTAAACTAAATTAGGTATCAAGTTCGATCCCCATCGCCAATTTTCATTGTACAGCGCAGAGAAAATTTTACAAAAACCAGCATCACTTGTTAAGTCTAATAATTTGAGCGTATCCCATAGATAGTCCTACTTTGCTAGTTTTTATTGAAGATGTAACGAGTACCTACATAATCAAATTAAAAAAAATGACATAGACATTCCCATCCATCCTTCCATTAGCCTTTTAACGTCCACTGCTGGACATAAGCCTCCCCAAGAATGGGGGATAGTGCCGTAATCGCCACGCTTGGCAGGCGGGTTGGCAATCGCAGTGGATGTTGTTAATACTCGAAGGAGTGCTGCTGCCTACTCTCCCGGTATTCCCTCAGTCAGCTCTTACGACTCCCATGGATGGAGAGGGGTGGGACAATTCTAAAGCCGGCCCCACACGACACACCACACCTTTCCTGCCTTTACTATGAATGTAACATAAACCTTACATTCATGGTAAAGGAAAAAATATACCTAACCGCGCACCGTCTCCACATGTGTTGACGAAATACTGGAACTGTTTAACATACCTGTGATATTTTTTCTGCCAGGCGTATTCACAGCGACTCGGACGACCAGTTGTGTGCCACCACGGGGCCCAAGTCGGAGTCGTTCCGTCACGTAAAGAGCACCGGTACTCGCAAAGGCTGCACCTGCGCTTAGCGCCAGTAAAGCTGTTACCTGTAGATCAAGATGAATTAAATGTTGTAAATTTCTAAAACAGTTTACTGGAGAGACCAAAGAATGATAGATAATGATATTTTTTTTTCAAAGTCATTACTATACTCTGTCAGACGCGTGTCTCCGCTCAGAGTGGCTAGCGCACTGCGGGTTGGCAGACTACGCAAGCCGTTGAGAAAATTTCTCACTTTCCTCACAATTTTTTCCTTCACTGAGCAGTGATCAAATTTTTAAACGAATATAGGTACAATCTCGAATGTCAAATTTTATATCCTGACTAGCTTTTGCTCCGCCGCAGCCAAAAGCTGTTTTTTTATATCTCATGTTCCCGATGCAGTAGCGTGATGAAATGTATACCAGTTTTTAAGTCTAATCAAGAGTTATCTAATAAAAAAAGTTGCATCCAAATCCGTTTAGTAGTTTTTGTGTGATGCGCGAACGAACAAACAGAAAAACAGACAAAAACTCTAAAAAAATTGTTTTGTGTTTAGACACACCTAATATAGCCTGATACAGTTATATTTTTACAAATATCTTAAATGTACAGACAGAAGTTACAGTTTTATAATAGTTAGGATTACTATTACCAAAATTCGGCCATAATTTCTCCAGTTAACAATTTGATTAACTACCATGAATTAATCAAGACAAAACATCATCAAGATAAAGCCAGATTAGTAACCGTATTAATGTGATTAGATTGCTGCCAAATTAGTAGACGGTGTCCAATCAGCTATTGTCGCTTAGGTCTGATAAATAGGGTAATACGAGACCCGAGAAATGAATGTCGGTAATTTTATGTCGGTTGCTTATTTTCTGTCTTGAAAAGGCATTTTTGATATAAGGCGACGTAGATTTGGAAATACGTAGGTAAATATTATTATTATTAAAGAATGGAATTCTGTAACAATGCTTTATAAAAAGGGTTATAATTAACCTCGCTGGCAGAATGTTGGTAAGTAGACTAAAAAATATTTTTCAGCCCACAATACTTTCCTTCACCTCATAACTTTCCCCTACCATTATTTTATAATCGCACGTAAATAATTGAGCCCGCGCATATATTGTCCTGGTTGTTTTGTATGTTATTAGCAGCTCCAGCATTCTTTTTTCGATATTATTATTTTTGACAAGGGCCGTGGTAGGGGTGTTCGAAATTTTGGGGTTGTATATTTTCGGATATTAAACAGCTCATAAAAATGTAAAAAAATAAAATTCAAAGCAGTAAGGACTGCCGACAGAAGTGAAAACTTAAAACTATAAACAAACAGTTGTTATTTTTAGATATCCAAATTAATTATTTTTTTTGACGGGCCTCGTGGCGTAGTCGGTAGTGTAACCGACTTCTGTGCACGAGGTCGTGGGTTCGATTCCCACTCAGGACAAATATTTGTGTGATGAACACAGATATTTGTACTGCGTTTGGGTGTTTTCTATATATTATATTATGTATGTATTTACGAAAAAAAGTAATATATGTATTATATCCGTAATCTGGTACCCATAGCACAAGCATTAAGCTTAGTATGGGACCATAGGACGTTGTGTGCAAAAAAAAAATGATCGATCTTAAATTAAAACTTGTACATAAATCAAAATTATTCAATAAGGCAATAAAAAAAAATAATCATAACTTGACAAAGTACTCCTTAAGATGAATTAAACGAATATAAACTTGATGGGCTCGGGTCGTTTCATTACATAGTTACTGTGGCCTCCTTCCAGCTCCATATCAGACCCTGGATACCATCTAGAGACAAAGTACTCGTCAAGACGAATCATACGAGCCCAGACTCGATGGTGTTATGTCGTTTTATAACGGAGTTCCTATGGCCACCTTCTAGCTCCATCATCAGACCCTGGATACCATCTAAAGACAAAGTACTTGTCAAGACGAATCAAACGATTCCATACTCGATGGGGTTGCGTCATTTCATTACAGAGTTACTGTGGCCACCTTCCTGCTCCATCATCAGATCCTGGATATCATCTAGGTCTGGAGTACTCCAGAGTAGTCAAGACATTTCAAACGAGCCCTAACTCGATGGAGTTGTGCCATTTAATTACAGTTTCGCATAGCCATCTTCCAGCTCCATCATCAGACCCCGGATACCATCTAAAGACAAAGTACTCATCAAGACGAATCAAACGAGTCCAAACTCGGTGGGGTTACGTCGTTTATTATAAGAGTTACTGTGGCCACCTTTCAGCTTAATCCTCAGATCCTGGACACCATCTAGAGACAAAGTACTCGTCAAGACGAATCATAAAAGCCCAAACTCGATGGGGTTGCGCCGTTTCATTATAGAGTTCCTAGGTACACCTTTCAGCTCCATCATCAGATCAGCTCCATGTCATCATAATATTGCATTGTCACACGATATAAATATGGGTGTAAAATTGCACACACTATAGCTGCGTCTCGTAACGGTGTCGCGAGTCCAGAGATTTTATCTCATCTAAAAATATGCGTACCGCGTTAATAGAAGTTTTCACTTCAAAAGTTCAATCGTCAATAAATACCATAAAAATGCTGGAACTCGATTACAGCGCCTACCGAGTTCAGTAGTAAATCTCAACCATCCAGGCCCTACTAAGATGTACACCACAAATTTCGTCTAGGTCCAGCCGTTTAAGAGGAGTTCAGAGAAATATGCAAGGAGTGTATTATAGAAAATATCAATTATAAAACATTTATACTCACCGGCAGTGTGGGGCCGCCTTTATGGCCGTGTGGGCTGGCTTTAGAATTGTCCCACCCCTCTCTACCCACAGGAGTCGTAAGAGCCGACTGAGGGAATACCGGGGGAGTGAGCAGCAGCACTCCCTTGAGTATTAACAACATCCACTGCGATCGCCAACCCGTCTGCCAAGCGTGGCGATTATTATCCCCCATGACGGGACCGCTCGTTGTGGCGTTCTCTTGGCGAGGCCTATGTCCAGCAGTGGACTTTGAAAGGCTGATAGATATATGGATACTCACCAAGTTGCAACAGATAAAAGCACAAAGGGAACAAAAAGCAGAAGACTTTGGACATTATTTTCAAGTAACAATATATCCTATAAAACTTATCCTTCACTATGGGCACACGTGTGATACCGGTTTGTTTGATATAGACGCCTCTCATCGAATCCTGATCAGGGATACTAGAGATGATCCCCGTGATTCAGAAGCGATCCTAGCAAATGGGGCGATTAGGAAATCTAGCCCGGTTTAAACGCTTCAAATTTAAACCAGCGGATGCAAGAAGCGTTAACGCGGGAGATACATGGCTGAAAGGGTTATCCAGCGTGCAAATTGTTTCGATACACTGAGCTTTAGGCATCATAGTTTTATTTATTTGAATATGTTGGATTTTAAAAGTGAATGCATGAATACAAAAATATTATAAAGAAAAAAATATTCTGATATTTATGAAAATAATATTGGTCGACTCTGTGTTACATACGAGTATATGTAGCGTGGGATAATGCTAAGAACACATACCGATAACAAGTGAGAACTCCCAGTATTTACTTGTTATCGGGCCCAAGCAGGTTAGTACCACAACCTGTCATATGACCAACCGTGAATGACCTTGGAGTGTTTTCGTTGTACCGGAAAATAGCCGTCCATTCCTTCATTCCCTCACTCCCCATATACAGGAAAATGGTAAAAAGCGGCTTGCCAGTATTGTAGTACACTACTCTGTCAAGAATGTACCGGGAAAAGATCAATAATACACAATTTTTTTTTTATTCATCCAAATTTATTTTATCACCTTCAAAGTATGCTCCTTCAGAAACGATAGACTTACGCCAACGAATAATCCAATCATCAAAACATTTTTTAAACGCTGTTTCCGGAATCGACTTCAGTTCTCACCGCGAATTCTCGTTCATGTCTTCTACCGATCGAAAACGGGTGCCACGAAGTGGGAAATTGAATTTAGGAAAAAGAAAGAAGACGGCTGGAGCCATACCTGGTGAATATGGTGGTTGCTCGATGGTATTTGTCGAGTGTTTGGACAAAATTCATTCACAATGATGGCCTTGTGCGGAGGCGTGTGGTGACGGACTAAGAATACAAGTGTCACCACCCCATTCTTTTCCATGGGTGTCGTATGAGGCGACTAAGGGAAGTAAGCAATTATCATCCATTGCATGACTGGTGATAGGGCTGGGTACCAAGTAGAAGTACTTACTTGGTATCTGGCCCGAACGGGATGGTACCAGCATCTCCCGTGTGACCGGCCATGAAGAAAATCGTTGCGTTTTGGCTGTAGCAGGAGATAGCCGTTTATTTTTTCATTTCATATTTGTGAAATGAAATGGTGAGCAGCGGCTTGACAATAATACCGAGAGGTATAGTTGAATCCATGAGCAACGGTTACCATTTACCATTAGATGAGCCGTGGCTCGTCTGCCACTAAATGCAATAAAAAAAGACGCATTATCGTGGTGCAAAATCCAAGAATTTTCTTTCCACATATCTGGCCTTTTTCATCGAATTTGCTCTCAGAATTTTCTTTCAACAAATTTGGCCTTTTTCGTCGAATTCGCTCTCTTAAACGCCGCATAACGCTCAAATAATATTCTTTATTTACCGTTTGACCTTCTGGCAAGAATTCCGAGTGCACAACACCGCGTTTGTAAAAAAAACAGTCAACATGACTTTGACTTTTGATCGACTTTGGCGTGGTTTTTTCGGTTTCGGTTCAGTTGGAAGTCGCCACTCCGAAGCTTGTTGACTAGTTTGCATGTCCAACTCGTAAACCCACGTCTCGTCACCAGTAACAATGCGTTTCATGAATGTTGGGTCGGAATTGACTCGTTCTAGCATGTCCTCAGCGACTCTCATGCGATTGAGATTGTTTTTGGAGAAAATTCAAGTCTTTTGGGACTAGCCGAGCGGAAACATGTTTCATACCAAAGTGATTATTTAAAATGGTACGGATCGACTCGTGAGACACAAAAAGTTCGGCGGCTATCTCTCTCAAAGTTGAATGAGGATTTTCAGTCACTATTTCCTTCACTTTTGCAATGTTAACTTCAGTTGCAGACGTTGATGGCCTACCAGAGCGAGGCAAATCTTCCATCACATCTCAATTGCTTTTAAACGCTTTGTACTCTTTGTTCGATGTTTTTGTCTATTATGAAATTCGCAATATTCACTATTATTATATATTATTTAATATAAATAACAGATGCAACTCAAACTCCGCACCAAAATGGATAACAGTTGTGCCAATCTAACAACAAAAAAAAAAACAAAAATTTGAATTTGGAACCATAAACAAATCATCCATTCCCAATACTTTCTTGACTGAATGTATATTTGAGTGATGCGTGAGTGCCACCCGGTACTAAACGGTTTTTTTTTTTTGGTTTTGTGTTAAGATTTTTTACAGTTATATTATGTAATTGCGTTCTTTAATCATTTCTTAAGACATTTACAGGATTAAATGGGATACCGAAATAATGTGTTCTTGGTCATCGTCATTACACGGATAAACGTTTGAGGAAAATTAGAATTAGAAGTGAGTGAACTGTACATTACGATTGTGCGAACAGTTAATACAAAACAGTTAAAATAAATAAATACTCTGCATTTATCATTTTATATTTGACAAAATTTGTTCTCGTCAAAGGTGACTTTAAGAAGGTTATTGCCACTAGGGACTTAATATATAAATTAGTTTATCAATCTTGTCAACTGTGTGTATCGAGTGTGAAATTCAAATACATTCTAGATCTACTTAAATTATCAGCACTGTTGGATATAATGATTATAAGGATTTGCCGAGAGCAATCGTTTTTAATAATAATGCACCTACTAATATTTGTATATACAAATATAAATATGGTTATTGACAGTAAAAATTCAACAGATAATAAATAGAATATAGGTATTAAACACAAAGTGAAAAATGTGAAATCGAAAATAACAGTCAGGAGCAGGATTTGAACCTGCATCTTCTGGATACCGTCCAGATGCTTTACCAATTCAGCCATCCTGACAATTGCTCCTGACTGCTAATTTCGATAACACATCATACTTAACGTCTTTGGGTGACGCCTGCGCCATCTGTCGGACGTATTTTCATACATTATACCGACCAGGTAAACTTAATTTTACAATTAAGATTTTTACCTAATAATGACGCAAACCCTATAAATATTTATATATATTTGTAGCATTTGACATGCTTAGCACTATACATTAAACACAAAGTGAAAAATGTGAAATCGAAAATAACAGTCAGGAGCAGGATTTGAACCTGCATCTTCTGGATAACGTCCAGATGCTTTACCAATTCAGCCATCCTGACAATTGCTCCTGACTGCTAATTTCGATAACACATCACACTTAACGTCTTTGGGTGACGCCTGCGCCATCTGTCGGACGTATTTTCATACATTATACCGACCAGGTAAACTTAATTTTACAATTAAGATTTTTACCTAATAATGACGCAAACCCTATAAATATTTATATATATTTGTAGCATTTGACATGCTTAGCACTATACATTAAACACAAAGTGAAAAATGTGAAATCGAAAATAACAGTCAGGAGCAGGATTTGAACCTGCATCTTCTGGATACCGTCCAGATGCTTTACCAATTCAGCCATCCTGACAATTGCTCCTGACTGCTAATTTCGATAACACATCATACTTAACGTCTTTGGGTGACGCCTGCGCCATCTGTCGGACGTATTTTCATACATTATACCGACCAGGTAAACTTAATTTTACAATTAAGATTTTTACCTAATAATGACGCAAACCCTATAAATATTTATATATATTTGTAGCATTTGACATGCTTAGCACTATACATTAAACACAAAGTGAAAAATGTGAAATCGAAAATAACAGTCAGGAGCAGGATTTGAACCTGCATCTTCTGGATACCGTCCAGATGCTTTACCAATTCAGCCATCCTGACAATTGCTCCTGACTGCTAATTTCGATAACACATCATACTTAACGTCTTTGGGTGACGCCTGCGCCATCTGTCGGACGTATTTTCATACATTATACCGACCAGGTAAACTTAATTTTACAATTAAGATTTTTACCTAATAATGACGCAAACCCTATAAATATTTATATATATTTGTAGCATTTGACATGCTTAGCACTATACATTAAACACAAAGTGAAAAATGTGAAATCGAAAATAACAGTCAGGAGCAGGATTTGAACCTGCATCTTCTGGATACCGTCCAGATGCTTTACCAATTCAGCCATCCTGACAATTGCTCCTGACTGCTAATTTCGATAACACATCATACTTAACGTCTTTGGGTGACGCCTGCGCCATCTGTCGGACGTATTTTCATACATTATACCGACCAGGTAAACTTAATTTTACAATTAAGATTTTTACCTAATAATGACGCAAACCCTATAAATATTTATATATATTTGTAGCATTTGACATGCTTAGCACTATACATTAAACACAAAGTGAAAAATGTGAAATCGAAAATAACAGTCAGGAGCAGGATTTGAACCTGCATCTTCTGGATACCGTCCAGATGCTTTACCAATTCAGCCATCCTGACAATTGCTCCTGACTGCTAATTTCGATAACACATCATACTTAACGTCTTTGGGTGACGCCTGCGCCATCTGTCGGACGTATTTTCATACATTATACCGACCAGGTAAACTTAATTTTACAATTAAGATTTTTACCTAATAATGACGCAAACCCTATAAATATTTATATATATTTGTAGCATTTGACATGCTTAGCACTATACATTAAACACAAAGTGAAAAATGTGAAATCGAAAATAACAGTCAGGAGCAGGATTTGAACCTGCATCTTCTGGATACCGTCCAGATGCTTTACCAATTCAGCCATCCGACAGATGGCGCAGGCGTCACCCAAAGACGTTAAGTATGATGTGTTATCGAAATTAGCAGTCAGGAGCAATTGTCAGGATGGCTGAATTGGTAAAGCATCTGGACGGTATCCAGAAGATGCAGGTTCAAATCCTGCTCCTGACTGTTATTTTCGATTTCACATTTTTCACTTTGTGTTTAATGTATAGTGCTAAGCATGTCAAATGCTACAAATATATATAAATATTTATAGGGTTTGCGTCATTATTAGGTAAAAATCTTAATTGTAAAATTAAGTTTACCTGGTCGGTATAATGTATGAAAATACGTCCGACAGATGGCGCAGGCGTCACCCAAAGACGTTAAGTATGATGTGTTATCGAAATTAGCAGTCAGGAGCAATTGTCAGGATGGCTGAATTGGTAAAGCATCTGGACGGTATCCAGAAGATGCAGGTTCAAATCCTGCTCCTGACTGTTATTTTCGATTTCACATTTTTCACTTTGTGTTTAATGTATAGTGCTAAGCATGTCAAATGCTACAAATATATATAAATATTTATAGGGTTTGCGTCATTATTAGGTAAAAATCTTAATTGTAAAATTAAGTTTACCTGGTCGGTATAATGTATGAAAATACGTCCGACAGATGGCGCAGGCGTCACCCAAAGACGTTAAGTATGATGTGTTATCGAAATTAGCAGTCAGGGGCAATTGTCAGGATGGCTGAATTGGTAAAGCATCTGGACGGTATCCAGAAGATGCAGGTTCAAATCCTGCTCCTGACTGTTATTTTCGATTTCACATTTTTCACTTTGTGTTTAATGTATAGTGCTAAGCATGTCAAATGCTACAAATATATATAAATATTTATAGGGTTTGCGTCATTATTAGGTAAAAATCTTAATTGTAAAATTAAGTTTACCTGGTCGGTATAATGTATGAAAATACGTCCGACAGATGGCGCAGGCGTCACCCAAAGACGTTAAGTATGATGTGTTATCGAAATTAGCAGTCAGGAGCAATTGTCAGGATGGCTGAATTGGTAAAGCATCTGGACGGTATCCAGAAGATGCAGGTTCAAATCCTGCTCCTGACTGTTATTTTCGATTTCACATTTTTCACTTTGTGTTTAATGTATAGTGCTAAGCATGTCAAATGCTACAAATATATATAAATAGAATATAGGTATAAACGTGTAAAATCTACTCAAATACAGTGAAAAAAAGAATATGTTCAGTAAGTAGATCCATCCATCCATTCATCAGCCGTTCAACGTCTGCTGCTGCCAGCAATGATTTTCTACGTATTTACTTTTCAATGCTCACTACTGGGCACGGAACTCCTCTTATGGAGAGAGGGATCAGGTAAAATCTACCACGCTGGCCTAATGCTGGCAGATTTCACAAGCCATCGAGAAAATCTTTGAGACATGCAGGTTTCCCCGCGATATTTTCCCTCACCGAGCAGAGATAAATTGTAAACCAAATACACACACACACACACATATATTTAGAAAAATCTCGAAAAGTCAGAGGTGTGTGGCGTACGAGGTTCGGACCTAACCTGGACTTGGGATCAAATTCGATACAACTGTCTTTGCAGTTGTAGGTTTTATCGCTAGGTTATCATTGCTTATTTCCACGTATATCTTTAACATTTTTTTTTTACCTGCCTTTCTGGCAATAATTAATGTATGACAGCGTTAAAACAACAATTCATTATCATTAACTCCGATTGATTAGATCCACGAAATAATGTTTTCGAACAGCTAACATATTTTATGTTATTAACTCGATAATGTCACACTGACACGATGTGTAATAGTCGTAAGCTCAGAAACTATTCCATGTCAGTGATTCTTTTTACGAACCATTTATTTGGAATTAATTCACCAGTGATAGTATCTAATGTGTGTTAGCCCCTATTATTTGTGTTAACCAATTTCTACGTCAATATTGTGAACTGTTTTATAGATTTTTTTTTTAACTTCCCGCTAAGAAAGTTGCACATTTTCTAAAGTTGGGAAGTTATTGGTCTTACCCCGCTTTTCGAAACTCGAGTTTTCAACGGATGTTGACGTTATGAAGTCCTAGGAAGCTTACCCGAATGTTTCCGCGATGATGTTTCTACGTCTGTATGTGTGTGTGTGTGTGTGTGTGTTACATTTAGGACCGATTCGAAACAGTAGTCTATCACCGCTAGTCCGGTCAAAATCGGTTGATTCGTTCGTGAGATATAGTTGTCGAAAAAATGGAAAAAAATGTTCGCAGTTGAAACTTTAAGATTCTTCAAAGAGCTCAAAAAAATGCGTTGAATGTCGTAAACTACGAGACAATCGGTTAATTTATTCAAAAGTTATTGCAATTTGAAAATTCAACGAATAGTGTTTTATTAAATCCCTATCAGACTTTTGAGCTCTAAGAGCTCAAAAGCATAGAACAGTTATCTCTTTGAACTCGGAGAGCTCAAAATGATACAAAACTTATACTTTTGAGCTGTTCGAGCTCAAAAGTCGTTTTTCAGCTCAAAAGCGTAATAAGTAATACACGAGGGAGTGCTGCTGCCCACTTCCCCGGTATTCCCTCAGTCGGCTCTTACGACTCTCGTGGGTAGAGAGGGGTGGGACAATTCTAAAGCCGGCCCCTCACGGCCTAGTCAAGGTTAATGAGGGAATATTATAGAAAGCGAGAAAAATATTAAATGAGGTCGAAGTCAGTTTTAATTTTTTAAAGTAACTTTATGATTTATTTATAACTATCATTAATAACCTGGTAGCTGATGCAGTGAAAACACTGTCAATATAACTTAATTAGTTGTCAAAAAAAATGTTTACACTGCTATCTATATTTTATTAGAACGTAACGAACCATACTTATTCACAAAATTTTATTGTAATCTGTTGAGCTGTTTCAGAGCACTCGTAATATTAATATATCAATATAGGTATACTGCGTCAACAAGAATCATGCCAAAATATTTTCTCCAGCTCAGCCAACGTAAAGATATGCATACATAAAGAAAAATCTCATAACTACAGATCATAATTATACTTACATCCATACAATTGTTGATGTTATTGGTAATCTTGACATCCACCTCTACAGTTTCTCCAACTTTCAAGACAGGTGGTAGAGAGAAGTCCAATTGTATAGGCCGGAAGACATTGACCGTGCGAGGTACAGAGAAGCGGAGACCATGGTTAGAGAGAGACAGCGCCCAGAGCGACCACCGCCCGGCTTCTGAGGGTGCAGATATGGTCACTCCATCCGTCGAAAGCTGGCTTCTGTTAAAAAATGTAGTTTATCTTTAGTGACACATTAACTTAAAAAACAGCACGCCTGTATCCCCGAAGGGGTAGGCAGAGGTGTATTACACACCCACGGTTTGCCAGCTATATTTAAGTCCCACGTAATAGGAGGCGAGTCCATTGCCGTCTACAGTACACATTTCCAAACTCCGGACTGCTACTGAGAATTTTTTCTTTTTACGAAAAAGCTCAATAACACTGCCCTGACTGGGGGATCGAGCCCGAGACATCATGATCAGCATTCGCACACACTACCGCTGAACCACCGAGGCAGTTAACTTATAATATTTAATTCTAGGTACTAAAGTGTGTTATATAGATTTTCCTAAATCAATAAGGGTACGCCTGTTACCTACCGTTTACACAGTTGCTACTGAGAATTTCGAAGGATTGATTGTAATCTTATTAATACCGTGTTAATAGTAGTTTACTATATTTGCGGTTTAAGAGCCTATTTATTCTAAAGTCAAACTAAAAATACTAAGTGCCCCAAGGACGTTGCGTTGCATATGACCAATTTGGAAGGACCCGTGGAAGAGGCGGTTGAAATCGTACTGCATCTCATATTCGACACTCCTCTTGGACTTCAGCTAATGATTGAAACTGTGTTCTGAAGTGAGGGATGATAATTAAACAGTATTGCACCAACAACTGACCCATGTGTACATCTCCTTATAATCTGAAGGATTTTGCAAACACTTTTATAATGACGTGCTGTTTATACGGTAGTGTGGAAAAAATAGAAAATATCTAACTATATAACCGACGGAATGTGATTCCGTGAAGTAACAGTAAATAAACAATTCGTTAAATAACATACGGCTCAAGTTATACCGAACAATGATATTTCCTCTCTATTGAGTATGTGCTCGATGAATTTATTTCTGCCCTTCGCTGTCTATCCGCGCGCTTTAAAATATACGCAACGAAAGCTGTATAGCGGATATAATAGATGACCAATGATCTTTGTTCGCGTAACGCTTTATTACAATAATATTTTCTGACTTACGGGTGTATTGACCATCCTGTTTATTATCCTTTCTCTTTATCCACTCTTTCTTTCTCTTTCTCTTCCATCCGATCTATTTTTTCACATATTCCCCCTCAATCTCCTCCTATTCTCTATTATTATCGTACCATAGGTACCAGACAACAGTAACCTCTTACCATCACACCATCGCCACTTGGCATTCTCGTGGTATAAAAAAGTCTACTATGTAATAACTTTTTAATATTAATAATAAATACAGACAAACCGTCTCAAAGGTTACATTTTGGCAATCACTGATTTTACCATTACAAGCCTGAAATCAGAAACTGAAAATGCGAAAATGGAAGGATGTAGGTACAGGGGGAGACCCAGACTCACCTACCTAGACCAGACACCTAGTAGTCTTATCAGTTTTTAAGTCTGATCGAGATCTATCAAATAAAAAAAGTTGCATCAAAATCCGTCCAATAGTTTTTGTGTGATGCTCGAACAAACAAACAGATAAACAGACAAACAGACAAAAATTCTAAAAAAAATTGTTTTGTGTTTAGACACGACTATATAGCCTATTACAGTAATTTTTTCTCAAATATCTTAAATGTACAGACACAGCTCTGTTACAGCTTTATAATGGTATAGATATACGGATAATTATTTAAATATATGCCATATTTATAGAGTACAACATGAGAGCTTTTCAATTTCATTATACTGAATTTACAACCGCTTGTAACAAGCCAATGTATGTATGTTAATTAAACTGAACAATGAAATTATTTTAACGTAACAATATTACAAACTAATTTGACTTGAAATGCAAGGCCTGGTTTATGTTAATTTATATATGAAGCTGTTTATCCAGTAGGTATATATTATGTATGTGCATAATATTATTTGTGTGGATAATGTAATTATTGGACTTAAATGAAGATTTTATCGCAGTCTACACTGCAGGAATATTGCTGAATGGAAGCTTTATTGTTCTCCTCTCACTAACATCTCCTTATTATTCTTCCTATCGACCTTCTTTTCCTTTCCTTGGAGATGGCAATATGACAGCGATGCCTCTGGTATTGTTAGCCGCTTACCATCAGTTGAGTCATATGCTTATTATTACAGCCACTCACGTACCTAGTATAAAAAAAACTCTCAGAGATTTTCAGGCTTTAAAGAATGAAACAATAATTAACATAAATTTAGTTGGAAGACCATTGTAGGATAAAGATAAATTCCTTTTTTAATAAAATTTAATTACTTTTTTTCTGCCAACATATTAAAGTGTCACTAATTAGCCCATTAGACAGTCACACGTATAAAACTTTTTGTTATAATGTTTGAAAGTAGAACGCAAATAAAAATGCCTGGAAACGAATCTTATCATAACAGATCTCAAGGGAGCAGCTCAGCCCTAGCTCAATTCCACTCAGAATTCATTACAAAATGACGTCTCATTTGTCAACGGCGTCTTAGAAACGGTAAGCAGTAGATATTAGAGATTCTCAGGGGACTTGTACGTAAATCTTGAAGGAAGTTAAAATATCAGAGACATCGCTTTGTCTTCGGCGACCGAACGACCTAAGGTCCGGCAGTTTGTCATGCCGCTCACCGTAACCTAATGGTCCGATATGATTGATACATTTGACATCTTCCGCTATATTCTTGTATAGGGAAGTATTACTGACGTTTTGGGGATTTAGAGACGTCGTGAAGGTATTCATTTACTTTGTTAGCTACTATAAATAGAGTACGGTTAATTTTGAGGGATTTTCTGGGATTAAGAGTAGACTATGTCCTTTTTTGTGACCTAGACTAAATGTATGCAAAATTTTATGGTTATTGGTATAGTTGTAACGCCTGAAAGCCTAACAAATAATCTCACTCAAGCATTTATATTATACTACTATTATAAAGCTATAACAGAGCAGTGTCTGTACATGTAAGATATTTGAGAAAAAAATACTGTATTAGGCTATATAGGCGTGTCTAAACACAGAAGATTTTTTGATCTATATTTTAGCACTTGACATGCTCAGCTACTCTTAAAGTACAAATCCTTATTCACAAATTATAATTTGTACTTTAAAAGTAGCTGAGCATGTCAAGTGCTAAAATATAGATAAAAATGTTTGAAAAATCACGCCATCAAATAGTATGAATTTTAATTGCAAAATTAAACTTACTACATTGGATGAATGCATGTAAATGCATTGCCGATAGATGGCGTTGGTCGTTAAGTGTGATGAGGAAATTCGGTATATCTAGAAATGGTACAATATCTCAATGTATTAGAGCACTTCCCCGGAAAGGAAGGGACGCAGGTTCAATTCCCGCTCGTACTAAAATACTCTTTTTCCTTATTCACAAATTATAATTTGTACAAGATTTTTTTTTAGAATTTTCGTCTTTTTATCTGTTTGTTCGTTCGCGCATCATGCAAAAACTACAGAACGGGTTTTGATGCCATTTTTTTTTATTTGATAGCTCCTGATTAGACTTAAATACTGGTATAAATTTTATCCCGCTACTTTATCAGGAACCTGAGATATAATCTAAAAACTAGCTTTTGGCTGCAGTAGAGCCACGGGAAAAGGCTAGTTTATAATATTAGTAAGGATACAAATAGTTTTAGGGAGAATATTCACCAATTTTAAATCGCATCAAATTATCTCATGGAAAGTTGCGTGATTCCACTTTTTGAAGCATGGATCAATTATAAAGGATTTTATAGGTGCTTATAATCCTGCAACCAATTCATTTAAACGATTTTTTATTTAATACAAATATATTTTTTATTTCTTTACATAAATATTAAATATTATTCCGCCAGCGTTTATTGTGGCAATTTATCAATCCTATCATCGCTGGCAATTCGTCATGGAGACTCGCAAAACTTTTATACAACAGATGAATCAGGGAATTGGATTTGTGAGTTGACTTATTTATTACTTGCCGATGTGTTTCCTACTTTATTATTACACTTTGCAAGGTTTCGCTTTTTGGAACTTACCAAACAAGCAAACTAAATGGAAAACTATACTTTACGACTCAATCCCTGTGGAGTTAAAAGAAAAAAAACACTCCAATTTATTTTTCTAGTGGTAGAACCTTGCTTATCCCAGCATGAATGGGCCGGCACGATCGGGGAAGTACCACCCTCTCACAAAAGATCAGCATGGACCAACAGTAGTGGTACCTACCTACCGTTGTGTTTCGCATGGTGAGTGAGAGTGCCGGAGGCCCGAACCCCGTTCCTATCCTCTCCTTGTTATCCTTCCTATCCTTTTCTTAGTATCCTACCTATCTTGTCCTATCCACCTATTATCCCTTTCCTTGGAGATGGCGACGTGCGAATGATGCCTCTGGTGTTGCTAGCGTCTATAATCTACGGTATCCGCTTACCATCAGGTAGGCGGTAAGCTTGTTTGCCACCCACGTAGTATAAAAAAAAGTTTATCAATGTAACTGCCGCACAATATTTAATAAATTCTTTATAATTTTGGAACTTACTTATCCATCCATCCATCCATCAGCCTTTCAACGTCCACTGCCGGACATAGGCCTCTCCAAGGGAACGCTACAACGAGCTGTCCCGTCATGGGGGATAATGCCGTAATCACCACTCTTGGCAGGCAGGTTGGCGATCGCAGTGGATGTTGTTAATACTCGAGGGAGTGCTGCTGCCCACTCTCCCCGGTATTCCTTCAGTCGGCTCTTACGACTCCCGTGGGTAGAGAGGGGTGGGACAATTCTAAAGCCGGCCCCACATGTCCTCTTACTTAACTTACCGGAACTTACTTAATGTATTACTTATTGCCAGATAATTTAAATCTTATCGAAAACAAAATACGCGTAGAACAGCAAATAAAATAGTCGCTTATTAATAACATAGCGAAACTAAAATCCAAACAAAATATAAAAATGAAGGTTTTTATGTTAGATGTTTGTTATAACGTAAATAAAGCTTAACACATAAATACTTTTTTTAACCCGGTAGGTAAAGGACAACGCTGGCTGGTTATCATTTAACATTTCTATTTTTAAACATTGTACGTTATTTAACATTGTACGTTAAGTTACAGATTTAGTACTGAACTAAAGTTGTCTTATACTGGAGATATTTGTCTGTAATATTTAAGGAAAAATTAGGGAATTCTTTTATCTCGATAATTTTTAATCGCACACACCTCTATTATATCTCTCTGGAATGTTATCTGTCAAAACCTCTATGTTAAAACTAATTTAAAACTAATGCGGTGGCATTAGTTGATAGGGAGGGAAAAGGCTACTATTAGCTTCTGAGTGCACTCTCGTTTACCTACTTGTCAAGGTCATAAAACATACATTTCCATAGGTTAATAGAAAGATTGATATATGAAAAGAAGATATATAAAAAGAAGTTATATAGAAAGATAACCAACTGGTAGGATTTTAAGAAAATGTTTAAAACCGTCTGATGTAGTTAGTTTTATCAAATCTACAAAAGAAAGGTGGCTTGTGAGATATTTCTTCATAATTGGATTCATTAGGGACGGCATTAAAATTAAGGCATATTAATTATTTCTTAAAAAGGATTACGTATTTAAGAGATTAGAAGATTAGTGTTTTAATGAATGAATAAATTTTGTTAAAAAGATAATTTGTTAATGTAAGTAAATTAAGCTGTTGGATTGTCAGCAAATTTACTAGCAATTTGCTTCCGTTTTACACGAGTGCACTTTTATTTTGTAAGTTGTAAAAATAATACTTCTTTTCCTACTTTTTCTCATTCACAAATAATTTGTACTCTAAAAGTAGCTGAGCATGTCAAATGCTAAAAAATATAGATCAAAAATGTTTGAAAAATCGCACCATCAAATAGTATGATGATTTTAATAGCAAAATTAAACTTACTATATTGGATTAATGCATGTAAATGCATTCTGATAGATGGCTATTATCCCTTTCCTTGGAGATGGCGACGTGCGAATGATGCCTCTGGTGTTGCTAGCGTCTATAATCTACGGTATCCGCTTACCATCAGGTAGGCGGTAAGCTTGTTTGCCACCCACGTAGTATAAAAAAAAGTTTATCAATGTAACTGCCGCACAATATTTAATAAATTCTTTATAATTTTGGAACTTACTTATCCATCCATCCATCCATCAGCCTTTCAACGTCCACTGCCGGACATAGGCCTCTCCAAGGGAACGCTACAACGAGCTGTCCCGTCATGGGGGATAATGCCGTAATCACCACTCTTGGCAGGCAGGTTGGCGATCGCAGTGGATGTTGTTAATACTCGAGGGAGTGCTGCTGCCCACTCTCCCCGGTATTCCTTCAGTCGGCTCTTACGACTCCCGTGGGTAGAGAGGGGTGGGACAATTCTAAAGCCGGCCCCACATGTCCTCTTACTTAACTTACCGGAACTTACTTAATGTATTACTTATTGCCAGATAATTTAAATCTTATCGAAAACAAAATACGCGTAGAACAGCAAATAAAATAGTCGCTTATTAATAACATAGCGAAACTAAAATCCAAACAAAATATAAAAATGAAGGTTTTTATGTTAGATGTTTGTTATAACGTAAATAAAGCTTAACACATAAATACTTTTTTTAACCCGGTAGGTAAAGGACAACGCTGGCTGGTTATCATTTAACATTTCTATTTTTAAACATTGTACGTTATTTAACATTGTACGTTAAGTTACAGATTTAGTACTGAACTAAAGTTGTCTTATACTGGAGATATTTGTCTGTAATATTTAAGGAAAAATTAGGGAATTCTTTTATCTCGATAATTTTTAATCGCACACACCTCTATTATATCTCTCTGGAATGTTATCTGTCAAAACCTCTATGTTAAAACTAATTTAAAACTAATGCGGTGGCATTAGTTGATAGGGAGGGAAAAGGCTACTATTAGCTTCTGAGTGCACTCTCGTTTACCTACTTGTCAAGGTCATAAAACATACATTTCCATAGGTTAATAGAAAGATTGATATATGAAAAGAAGATATATAAAAAGAAGTTATATAGAAAGATAACCAACTGGTAGGATTTTAAGAAAATGTTTAAAACCGTCTGATGTAGTTAGTTTTATCAAATCTACAAAAGAAAGGTGGCTTGTGAGATATTTCTTCATAATTGGATTCATTAGGGACGGCATTAAAATTAAGGCATATTAATTATTTCTTAAAAAGGATTACGTATTTAAGAGATTAGAAGATTAGTGTTTTAATGAATGAATAAATTTTGTTAAAAAGATAATTTGTTAATGTAAGTAAATTAAGCTGTTGGATTGTCAGCAAATTTACTAGCAATTTGCTTCCGTTTTACACGAGTGCACTTTTATTTTGTAAGTTGTAAAAATAATACTTCTTTTCCTACTTTTTCTCATTCACAAATAATTTGTACTCTAAAAGTAGCTGAGCATGTCAAATGCTAAAAAATATAGATCAAAAATGTTTGAAAAATCGCACCATCAAATAGTATGATGATTTTAATAGCAAAATTAAACTTACTATATTGGATTAATGCATGTAAATGCATTCTGATAGATGGCGTTGGTCATAAAAGACAAATGAGGTTGGGATGGTCGAAAGGTTGGTGCGGTAGCTCAGTGACTTAGAGCACTTCCCCGGATTGGAAGGGACGCGGGTTCGATTCCCGCTCGCACTGAAGTTCTTTTTTCCCTAGTTCACAAAAATATATTTTTTTTTAAATAATACTAATTTTAACATATCATTATTTGAATGTGTCTCTTAAGGCTTAGCCAGAATGAGCCACAAACATCGATTTATTCGCGACTGTTAATGAAATACTGAATGTTACTAATATATCCATAAAAAATCAGCTAAGGTATTGTAAAAACTAACGTTGCTTATAAAATATCAATAGGCAGTGAACACATTTAAAATCTGTTATGTGATTTAGAATAAGTAAACAGAGAAATAAACATTAGCGGAAAATTGGAAAATAGCTCTTATCGACATTTTATTATTATTAGCATTACTCCAACATACAAATATATACAATTCTATACGTGATAATATACTATCAAAAGTACAATTCATGCCGTTTTTATTGCGTATGGTGGCAGACGAGCAACACCCCCTCCCCATTCGATATTTCACTGAAGTGTATAATACTCTCCCAAGGGTCTTATCTAGCAAGACGTACCAGTACTGATAAATTTCTATATAAGCTCCCATAATCATCTTATCAATCAAGTACCAGAACTTTAGTACACTTACTTTAGTACTTTAGGCTGTGTGGGGCCGGCTTTAGAATTGTCCCACCCCTTTCTACCCACGGGAGTCGTAAGAGCCAACCGAGGAAATACCAGGGGAGTGGGCAGCAGCACTCCCTTCAGTATTAACAACATCCACTGCAATCGCCAACCCGCCTGCCAAGCGTGGCGATTACGGCATTATCCCCCATGACGGGACTGCTCGTTGTGGCGTTCTCTCGGGGAGGCCTATGTCTATGTATGTTAACATCGCCGTTTTACCACCAGACCACAAGACGCCGTACTAGGGTTCATTCACACCACCTGGAGACAATCTCGTTCACGACTGTTCGTTTTCAGCGTTCCTTTCTATCATGTACATGTAAGATCTGGAATGAACTTCCTGCTGCGGGGTTTTCCCAGTGTTACGACTTGTCCCTCTTTAAATGAGGTTTGAGAAGAGCAATTTACTCACGGTAGGCGGTGGCTTGGCTGTGCTCCTGGTGTTGCCAAAGTCCATGAGCGGCGGTTAACACTTACCATCAGGTGGGCTGTTTGCTCGTCTGCCACCATTGGCAATAAAAAAAACATTACGAGCAACTCTAGAATTTATCCATCTATTAATTCATTCATCAACCCTTCACTGTTCCTTGTTAGACATTAGGCAAGAGAGCGTCACGACCAGCCTGTGTTATCTGCATCTAACAGATTTCTAGAAGTTTAAACTAGATCGTCGATCTAGCATAAGAGGTTTTTTATAAATTTATCAATATCAAACTTACGTATAATTAAAGCATTTCCACATCCAAAGTCTGTCATGTGACGCTGGTGGCACCAGATGCGCAGGAGTGTGTTGTGCAGGAGCAGTACGTTGTCGGTATAGTACACCACCACCGCAGGCACCGCCACCGACAAAGAGAGAAACACCGGCCGACACGAACTCTGGTCCTGGTTGTTCTTCAGGTTCCTGTGACCTGTGTAAAACATATTTATTTATTTATTTAAAACTTTTGCACTTATATAAGATACAAGGCGGACTTAATGCCTTAGGCATTCTCTTACAGTCGACCTGAGGTGGAGCAGAAATTAACAATGGTAGGTGCAATAGACAAATAAATATCAATACATAATAATATATACATATATACCAATACATATAACTAATACTATGATAAACCTACATAATGTACACACCTAAAATAATATAAGAAACATATATATGATAAATATACTTACATAAATATATAATAAGTATCGAGTTGATAAGAAGTATCATTAAGGGGACTCTGCCAAACGACGGAGATACAGTTCACGTACACGGGCTTTAAATATGTCACGACTTGTAGCCATCCTGATCTCCAGAGGCAGCACATTCCAAAGAAGGATAGCCTGTACATTAAAAGAAGAATGCACAAGACTTGAAGAATGAGATGGACAGTGTAGAAGAAGGTTATTAGAGGAACGAAGATTTCGGTCATGGGTGGTAGATAGAAATTCAAAATGAGGCTTCAAGTAAGTAGGAGCGTTAGGGGAGTATAAGAGGGAATATAAAAGTGAGAGCACCCGATAACTACGTCTTTGCCGGATGGGCAACCAATTTAGTTGAGAGCGAAATTTGGAAATATGATCGAATTTACGAAGACTAAAAACGAATCGAATGCAATTGTTGAGAAGTCGGTCAAGTTTATTGAGCAGATCTGCATTCAGGTCGAGGTAGCACACATCAGCATAGTCGATGATAGGGAAAACCAAGGTCTGAATCAGCATTGCCTTGGTCTCAATGGGAAGAAAGTTCTTAAGTCGATAAAGAGAGCGAAGAATTCCCGTAACTTTCTGACTGATAATTGTAATTTGAGTCCTCCACTCTAGCGTACTGTCCACAAATAGACCAAGGTTCTTGACGACTTTACTGTATGGAATGATAGATCCATTGTAGAAAATTGGTGGCAGACTGGTAACATTAGATCTACTGAGTATACGAGAGCTACCGATTAATATGGACTGGCATTTGTGCGGATTTATATTCAAGCCAAACCTTACGGTCCAATCCTTAATCGCTGCAAGGTCACGGTTAATTGCAGCAATTGCCAGGTGGAGATCTCCTGACTTGGCTTGAGTGTATATTTGCAAGTCATCGGCATACAAATGATACGAGCATTGAAGATCATGGGTTATAAGATTGATAAAAAGAGAGAAAAGAAGAGGAGAAAGTATACCGCCTTGAGGGACACCAGAATCTAAGTCCTTCCAACTGGACGATGAGTCATTAACGCGGACAGACTGCTGGCGCCCCTGAATATAAGACGAGAACCAATCCAGAGCATCTGATGAGATCATAAGATGGGAGAGGATGGATAGCAGGATATCATGGTCGATAGCATTAAAGGCGTTTGTGAAATCTACCAACACCAATACTGTGATGCTGGTATTCTCCATGCCCACCTTAATGTCACCAGTAACCTTTAGGAGAGCTGAGACTGTGCTATATCCAGGCCTGAAACCAGACTGAAAGTCACTCAGGAGGTTATTGGAAAAGACAAACTTGCATAATTGTTTGTGGACGCAGAGCTCGAGTAATTTGGAAAGGAAAGGGAGGATGCAGATAGGACGGTAATCATTAGGAACAATGGGGTTAGATATTTTGGGCAAGGGACGGACATATGCTTTACGCCATAGAGTGGGAAAGACACTACACTCAAGAGAAAAGTTTAGCATATGTGTGATGGGATGCAATAGGACATCAAGGATAGTTATAATCATCCGGCGGCTGACTTCATCGTAGCCAACCGCTTTAGATTTAATGGAGAGGGAGATCTTTTTAACCTCATCAGGTGTCACGGGAGAAAATTTAAAAGGAAAAATATCAGGACGTTGTAAATTGGCAATATAATCTAGGGTTTGGCATTTAGTGACGTCATCTAGAGACACTGTAGAGCTGAAAAAAGTGTTAAGGTCATCTAGATTGACGTTGTTTGTTACTTCTGATTGTTGCGTCTTACCAATACCAAATTTCCCAAGGAGCTTCCAAACGTCAGAAGAAGATGATGAAGAGATAGAGTTAAGGATATATCGGCGTTTAGCATTACGTATCATTTGATTACACCGATTCCTAGCAGTCTTGTAAAGGTCCCAGTTGGTATCACAACGCTCTTTTCTGTGTTTACGAAAGGCAACGTCCCTACGTCGCATTGCCTTACGTATAACATCTGACATCCAAGGTGCGGGTGGACGCTTTAGCCTAGTTTTCACTACAGGGGCATGACTGTCGTAGAGGCTAATGATGGTTTTATTAAAAATGTTAACTTTCTCGTCCATTGTGCTAGCGTCCAGCAGCGGTTGCCAATCAAGCGCTGAGGCTTGAGTACGCAGATGGTCGAAATTCGTTCGCGCAAAACAACGCAAATTCAGTACCTTAGGTTTAGGTTTTGGAGGTTTAAGGAAGTAAGAGAGGAAAATGAGATCGTGATGGGAGAAACAGGGAGCAGGATGCTGGCCATGGGAGGTAACAAGGGAAGGGGAGGAAGTGACAATGATATTAAGCCATGTGTCTTCCCCTAAGGTATTGTGGTGAGTGGCTTGCAAGGGCAACACGTGGAGGCTTGAGGATTGGATAATATTTAAGAGTTTAAGGGAACGAGAGGAAGAGGAAGCAAGGAGATCGGTATTGAAATCACCCATTATGATGTGATGTGCATAGTCAGACCCCAAAGATTCTAAAACTGCTTCTAAGTCAGTGAAATAGTCAGTAGAAGGAGGACAATAGACCACACCCATAACCGTTTTAACACCTTGGATAATTTTATATTGTCACGACAAGTAATTACTTATAGACTAAGTTTTGCCTAGATATGCCAATGTCGTTCAGCTGCATGGGTGCTGTAAACTTAATAAATACAGTATATGAAATCCTAAAAAAATACATGATTGTACATATACCGTTTTCGAAACAACTTTGTCAGACCTTCATCGGCGCAGATGTCTCAATAACAACGGAAACTGCTCAATTTCGCTGTACATTTAGACAGATGAAAAGGCAGCAAATATTTCCAGTAAATTTCCTCCAACAAACCAGCTGAAATATGAGTCACGTCACATAATTCGTACCGAAGCTAAGAAGAAACTCCTTTCTTATCTCAAAAAAATATAAATATTAGGTACTAGCCTTTGCCCGTGTCTCCGCCGCAGCCAAAAGCTAGTTTTTAAATTATATCTCAGGTTCCTGATATAGTAACGGGAGAAAATGTGTACCAGTTTTAAAATCTCGAACAAACGAACAGACAAAAATCTAAAAAATATTGTTTTGTGTTCAGACACGCCTATATAGCCTAATACAGTCATTTTTTTCTTAAATATCTTAAGCTCTGTTACAGCTTTATAAAAGGTCGAAGGAATATTCTAGAGTGGCTACCACACATCGCAGTAATTTTTTTTTGTTAAGGCAGGTAAATGTGGGGCCCTCGCCCACAAAATAAACTGGAACATGTGGACTGACGACCTAACCAAAGCCGCAGTAAGCTGGATTCAGGTTTCTTAAGATAAGGTACACGTTTTGAAAATATATAGTATAATACCTACTTATATGTATCCATACAGGAAGATGAATCGTGAGACGATAAATGACATATCTCGCTACGCCGTTTCGTATTGTCACGGTATATGATTGACGCCATTGAACGTACCGCGATGGTTTTAACGAAAGCAACATATTTTGCGAAATTGTATTTCGTACTAGCTAATACTCAAGACTTCGTCTGCGTCGCTTCTTTTGTGGTTATAAAATCGTTGTTTTTAAGTTTTAAGTTTTTTAGATAAGGGCCAAGCGTAAGAAACAAAAATTAGAAAACTTAATTAAAATCTATCCAGTAGTTTTTCTGTGATGCACACCCAACGGCAGACCAAGTATAACTTTATTTTTATAGATTGTGAATAGGTAATTTACTTTCATGCTTTTTACTAGCCTTTGCCTGTGGCTTCGCCGCAGCCAAAAGCTAGTTTTATCTCAGGTTCCCGATATAGTAGTGGGATAAAATGTATACCATTTTTTAAGTCTAATCAAGAGAAATCAAATAAAAAAAGTTGCATCAAAATCCGTTCAATAGTTTTTGCGTGATGCGTAAACGAACAAAAAGACAAACAGACAAAAAATTAAAAAAAGAAGTTTTGTTTCAGTTTTCGTTCAGACACGCCTATATAGACTAATTCAGTCAGGTATAGTATTTTTTCTCAAATATCTTAAATGTTTTGTTGAAAGTTGAAACAGGTCTGTTACAGCTTTATAAATATAGATAATATAATAATTTTATGCAAAACGCAAATTTTATTAAAATCAAACGTTTTCCATCATACCAACGTCACAGGCCTGTTCATTGCGATCCGTCTCATCATCTAACTCGCTTCGGACGCCGGGTATTAAAACTGCACTTGTATTATTCAATCTCCCGGCAATAACGAGCTTCCTATTCAGATCACTACAAATGTCGATAGCACGCGCTGGCAAATTATAACTTCTCACAAGACTCTAGATACTCGTATATACGAGTATCACGAGATATGAGGAAATTAAAGTTCCCCGCCTTTATTGCAGCTTTGTAACTGCAAATGTCTATTAAACACAAAGTGAAAAATGTGAAATCGAAAATAACAGTCAGGAGCAGGATTTGAACCTGCATCTTCTGGATTCCGTCCAGATGCTTTACCAATTCAGCCATCCTGACACTTGCTCCTGACTGCTAATTTCGATAACACATCATACTTAACGTCTTTGGGTGACGCCTGCGCCGTCTGTCGGACGTATTTTCATACATTATACCGACCAGGTAAACTTAATTTTACAATTAAGATTTTACCTAATAATGACGCAAACCCTTTAAATATTTAGATATTTTTATATATATTTTTGCATTTGACATGCTTAGCACTATACATTAAACACAAAGTGAAAAATGTGAAATCGAAAATAACAGTCAGGAGCAGGATTTGAACCTGCATCTTCTGGATTCCGTCCAGATGCTTTACCAATTCAGCCATCCTGACACTTGCTCCTGACTGCTAATTTCGATAACACATCCTACTTAACGTCTTTGGGTGACGCCTGCGCCGTCTGTCGGACGTATTTTCATACATTATACCGACCAGGTAAACTTAATTTTACAATTAAGATTTTACCTAATAATGACGCAAACCCTTTAAATATTTAGATATTTTTATATATATTTTTGCATTTGACATGCTTAGCACTATACATTAAACACAAAGTGAAAAATGTGAAATCGAAAATAACAGGCAGGAGCAGGATTTGAACCTGCATCTTCTGGATTCCGTCCAGATGCTTTACCAATTCAGCCATCCTGACACTTGCTCCTGACTGCTAATTTCGATAACACATCATACTTAACGTCTTTGGGGGACGCCTGCGCCGTCTGTCGGACGTATTTTCATCGGTATAATGTATGAGTATGGCATAGAGTAACGTATTTTTATTCTAAAGTTCGTGCAGTCGTCGGCAGAATTTAGAATAAAATATTTATTACAAATTGGTACTTTACTAAAATGTAAACAAATTGTGTACAGAATTGTTCGTGTAAAAACTCTCACAAAATTTAATTAAGCTTGAGTTAGGGGCATTTGTAATTACATTAAACAAATTCAATGTCGGAAATAATTTCGAGTGAGTTACAATACCACAGACTAATCTTATTATTTTGAAATTTTGATACTTTTAAGTAATATTTAAGCACTTGACATGCTTAGCCATATAAATCAACACAAATTGCGAAAATGTGAAATCACAAATAACAGTCACTAGCAGGATTTGAAATATTTTTTTTTTGTTAAGGCGGGAAGAAATATTCCTAATCGCACACCCCGTCGCTTGGGGCAACGAACAGGGTAGTGTGGGCTCTCACCCACTAAATAAACCCGCTGTGTGCCGTCTCTCCGCCTTTATTGGCGGGCCACTGGAACTATGTTACATTGCTTCAGTGGTAGCAGGATTTGATCCTGCGGGACTGCAAAATTCACTAACACGTACATTCTTAGCGTTTTGTGTGACGCAGTCTCTAGCAATGTTCACAATGGCTGAATTGGCAATGCATCTGTGACGGTATTCCAGGAGATGCAGTTCAAATCCGAGCAGGTAACTGTTATTTTTGTTTTCACATTTTCGCACTTTGTGTTAATTTGCTATTTGTTTATTTGCACAAAATGTTATGACTTAATTTATGACTTTAATGTTAAACCTTCGGAAAGTTGAAATACGGATATGACCTTTTAATTATTAGCTACTAGATGCTACCCGTGACTTCACCCGCGTAGACTAAGAATTTAAATTCATCACCCCTTTTTTCTTTTCTTTTTTTTTTGTTTAGGTGGGAAAAAATTTATCTAACCGCACACCCCGTCATTCGGGACAACGAACAGAGTAGTGTGGGGCCTTCACCCACTAAAGAAACCCGCCGTGTGCTGTCTCTGCACCTGTGTTGATGGACCACTGGTACTGTGTTGTATTACTTTAGTGGTCCGTCGGCGGCTTACCCTTTCGGATACCCTCTACTTAGGGACGCATCCATGCGGGTGGCGGACGTTCCCCGATCCATTCACCCGCAGCCTTAGCTAGGGCGGCATGAGGCGCAAGTACTCGTGCCTGCACCGCCCCAGTCGTTGGCGGCGGTTTGGGTCAGCTGAAGAATGCTCCTCCATGGCCCTCTCCGCCGCTTCCTTCCGCAAGATAACTCCTCGCAGAAGGCAGCGACCGCGCCCCAATTCCTCCCCCTATTGCCGCGACGAGTTCACGGCGCTGCTCAGCCCAAGCCGGGTATGACTCGAGCGTGTGCCACGCCGTGTCCTCGTCTCAGACGCAATGGTGACAGCCCGGAGTTGCTTCCCTCCTTGCGACTATGTGCAGATATTAAATCCATCACCCTACGGCACTTTAATTATCTCTATATGTAAAATAGTTATCCCACAGGAGCCACTCATTTTTACGGGATAAATTAGTAAGGATATTGATCTCCAAACCGTAATTTGGTCAGAGCGGCCAGTGTCAATACATACTAGTGCTCCATCCATCCATCCACCAGCCTTTCAATGTCCACTGTTGGACATAGGCCTCCCCAAGAGAACGCCACAACGAGCGGTCCCGTCATGGGGGATAATGCCGTAAAAGCCGGCCCCACACGGCCGACTTGTGCTCACGCAGGAGATATTATAGAGCACGAGTGTGTGCGCAAACACAAGTGTTTCTAGTGGTAGAGCCTTGCTTATCCCAGCATGAATGGGCTGGCTTGATCGGGGAAGAACCACCCTCTCACAAAAAACCAGCGTGTAACAACGGTAGTTATTCCTAATTTTGTGTTTTTGTCTTGTGTGGTGATTTCAACATAGACATATTAAAAAAAACAAATCTGCAATTGAGCTAGAACATTTTCTAATGCAATTTAATTTAAAAATAGCACTTAATATACCAACCAGACTTAGTAGTAACGCCTTTATAGATAACTTCGCACACAATGGCCAGAAGAATTGCAAAGCAGAAGTAGTAGATCTACTTCTCTCTGATCATACATTTCAAATAATTAAGATACAGGTTAAGAAAACGGCCAATTTAAAATTTTGGAAAATCAAGAAATAAGATATATCGATGGAAAACTTAATAGCGTTTAAAAAACATTTACTCTGTTTATCCTTTACACATGTCTATAATGCTAAAGATGCGAATGAAGCATTCGATAACTTCATGGACGAACTTTGTCTATTATATACATATGTTTTCCAGAGAAATTATATACTTCTACTTATTAAAACTAATAAAGCGACAAAATGGCTATCTCGTGGTATAAAAATCTGCAGCAAAAAACAAAGAAAATTACTATGGATCTATAGATTACGACCTAACTCAAACAATAAAATAAAATTTAAAAACTATAGTAAACGATATAGAAAAATTATTACACTTACCCAAAAAGCGCAAAATAATCATTTGATAAACACTTCTGAGAATAAAATTATTAATAAAAATAACTTTTGTTTACCGTGGGAATACATATTATGCATAAATAAAAATAAATTGACATTTACACAACCAATGGCGATTGCAAATGAATTTAATAATTACATCATTGACGAAATTGAAAATAATATAAAAACTGACATTAAACTTAATAATAATAATTTTAACAATATGACCCCTAATTCACTATTTATGCAACCAATAACTACAAATGACATATTAAAAATAATTTGCAACCTAAAAAATACTAATACTGTTGGATATGATGGAATATCCACAAAAGTTATTAAATATAAGGAAGTAATCGCCCCGCTCTTGACACATATAATTAAAGTACAAATTATAATTTGTGATTAAGGAAAAAGAGTATTTTAGTACAGGCGGGAATCGAACCAGCGTCCCTTCCTATCCGGGGAAGTGCTCTAATCCACTGAGCTACAGTACTATCTTTTAGACATACCCAATCTCCTTATCACATTTGTCTTAACGACCAACGCCCTCTGTTGGAACGCATTTACATGCATTAATCCAATATAGTAAGTTTAATTTTGCAATTAAAATTCATACTATTTAATGGCGTGATTTTTTTAAACATTTTTGATTCACGCCGGTACTAAAATACTCTTTTTCCTTAATCAAAAATTATAATTTGTACTTTAAGAGTAGCTGAGCATGTGAAGTGCTAAAATACGATCAAAACATATAATTAACTTATATATTACTGATGGCATATTCCCAGAGAAACTAAAATCATCTTTTATGACACGCGAATGACAGAGAAGGCTCGTTGTCAATTGCTCCCGAAAAAATACTAAGAAAAAGTGGTTCAAATTATTATTTTTACGTAAATTTTGTGCGCATACGTAATACATAATCATTTATTAACTGTCTATCAAAGTTACAAGTGTAATTGCCAGTATAATTTTTATTAGTGTGAATATATTTCCAATAATACCTATCTGTCAAAATATTTCGTTGTCATAAACAAACTTGTACCTATTTCAGTGATTCAGATTGCATAATATTACGATAATATTACGTAATATTACATTATAAACATCAGCTGCTTTGTGTTTACTGTATACCTTCTGCCGAAAGTGCATCTTATTCGTAATCATTCTGCTAAACGTCGCTGCCCTAAAATGTCAACATTACAATGTTCTGGCTGCATGAATGCTTTTAAAGTCGGTAAAGGGCTACAATGCATACTCTATTATCAGTGGTACGATTTACTATGCGCTAATTTATCTGAGAAAAGGTTCAAGTTAGTGCATATTGACTCTAAAAATTCTTGGAAATGCCCGGGTTGTCTTAATAAACAACCGAAAATTGACAACACCAATACTCCGATAAGACCAGTAAATTGGCTATGCCATCACTTTCCAGTTCACGACAGTGAGAAAACATTAGTAGATATCACTAGTAACTCCCTTAGAGAAATTATAAGACAAGAAATTAACCAAGCTTTATAGAGCATTATAAAGGTTAATAATATAGTATCTGAATTAAAGCAGTCTCTATCATTTTTTAATGAAAAATATGATGAAATCAATAAAACATTAGAAGAAAAATCTGTTAAAATACAAAAACTTGAAAAAGAAAACTTTGATCTACAAATTCTATTATTAATTTAAAAAAACGAATGATTACTTTAGAACAACATGCTCGTTCCAATAATATTGAATTGCAATGTGTACCTGAATACAAAGCAGAGAATTTGGTGACTACTGTTATTCAATTAGGCAAAGTCATTAACTGCGAATTAAAAGATACAATTCCTGTCTAAGATCGGTACTTGTTAAATTCAGCAGTCCCCGGATTAGAGACACGTTCCTAGCTGCTTTGATACAATTTAATAAAAACAATTTGAAAAGTTAACTTAACTCAAGTCATCTTGGTATTGCTACCGATAAACCTGTGCCCATTTTTGTGGTTGAACACCTATCCCCGGACAATAAGGCTCTTCATGCAGCAACGCGAGTCAAAGCCAAAGAACTGGGATATAGATTTGTGTGGGAAAAATTTTTGCGAAGAAAGACGAAACCTCTCAAAGTATAGTCGTAAAAGATGTTGAAAAAATGAATTATTTAGTATAATAATTATTTTTTAATACTACAATTTTAGGTTGTGGATGTTTTAAAGCTATAATTTCTAAAATTCCATTCTATAAAATGTTACTACTAAAACACCAGAGAGGCCTCCACCAATCTGTCTAAGGTACGTCAACATTTACATAACAAAGAGCACGATATCTCTATTTTTACCGAGACTTGGCTTTGCGGAGGTGTTTTCGATTCTGAATTGTTTGATGATTCTTATACAGTATATAGACGAGATCGTGAAACTTCTTTTTTCAACAAACATAAGAAAACTGGTGGTGGAGTACTTATAGCCGTTTCAAATAAACTAACATCATCTCGCATTACACACTGGGAAAGCAACTTTGAGGATTTATGGGTTACAATGAAAATTAAATCACACACGAACTTAAAGTATCTTAAAATATGTGCCACCTATTTACCTCCCCCAACTTACTGATCTCAAATCACGTCGAACGGTCTCTGATATTACATTTCTATACAAGTTACTTAACAATTCCCTAGACTGCCCAAATCTTCTTTCTAAGGTAAGTATAAATGTACCTTCTAGAATCCCTCGGTACCCTGGTCCGTTACTCAAACCTCCACGTTACCGAACAAATTTAGGAAAACATTCACCGCTTGCTAGAATGACTTACCAATTTAACTCTATATTGAATTCCTCGGATGAATTTGATGTTTTTTACAATAATTTAGGAAAATTCAAATCTATACTCATCTCAATTGCATGTAAGTGTTATGAGTACCTACATAATGTTATTATCTTTTTTATTAAACTCAAATACCCTCTCTCGCCCCCTATTACGTGGGACTTAAACATAGCTGGCAAACCGTGGGTGTGTAATACACCTCTGCCTACCTCTTCGGAGAATTCAGGCATGATACTATGTTTTTTGGTTTTTACATGTTTTTAAATACCCTCTTTATTTGAAGAACTAATTTTTTTTTTCTCCTTAATTGTAACTTGTTATTGTATTAGTAATTTTATTATTGTAATTTAATTATGCATTTTGTTTAATCTTCATTTGTCATTTTACACTGCACGATGTGATGTCCTATAATTAAGGAAGCACAAGGACTACCTATATCGTTTTTTTTACATTGCTTCTAAAGTGTATTCTTTGTTGGAGATCCTTATATAAATAAATTATTAAACCCTTATATAAAAGAGATAACAAACAAATATGACAAACTATAGACCAGTTGCTAAAATCCCTATATTTTCAAAAGTTATCGAGAAGGTCATCTATTACGCTATATACTCCTATTTCGAAAAATATAAATTATTTAGCACGGAGCAAAAGAGGTTTCGAAAAAACAGAACTATTAATATGGCACTTTATGAAATAATAGTCAATATTATGATGTCTGTAGATAAGAGAATTCCAATTTGTGCTATCTTTACAGACATGACCAAGGCTTTTGATTATGTGGACCATACTATTTTATTACACAAATTACAGGGTAATGGTATAAGAGGAAACATCCTTAAGCTCTTAGAATCATATCTTAGTAATAGGATCCAATACACAGAAGTTTTTAGATTATGTCAGAAAACAAAAGTAGAGACTGTATCTATCAAAACCAAGATATGTAAAATACAGAGTGCCACAAGGCAGTGTGCTTGGCCCGCTACTTTTTCTAATTTATATTTATGACCTTCCAAAAATAACTCTACATAAAATGGTCTTATTTGTAGATGACAGCACAGCGGTAATAGAGTGCACAGATAAAAGTAATTATAGCAGAGACATTAACAGCTGTTTAGGCAAAATTGTAGAATGGCTCAATAGCAATAACCTAGTAATAAACCTAAAAAAGACAAAAATTATGCACTTTCAACAACGATGTGAACATCCTAATATTAATGCTGCTTACCAAGGCTTTAACATAGAGGTAGTAAGAATAACCAAATTTTTAGGTATAACAATCGACAGTCAACTCACTTGGAAGCCTCATGCAGAGGAGTTATGTAAGCGAATTAGTAAGGCCGCATATGCGCTTTATTAACTTTCAAAAAAAGTTAACATCTAGGCTCTATTAACTACTTACCAGTGACGAGTTGCCTCTGTCTTACGATATGGCATTATTTTTTGGGGGCAGTCTACCGATAGGGAGCTGATATTTAAGTTGCAAAAAAGATCAATGTGTGGTCTTAAAACAACCGACAGCTGTCGTCCATATTTTATATCATTAAAAATCCAAACACTAGCATCGTTATATATACTGGAACCGGATTTATTTTAGAAATGAACCCACATCTCTTCATCAAACTAAAGGATATTAGAAGGAATCCAGTACGCTCTCAATATAAGGATAAGATTTTTCACATAAAGTGTAAAACGTCACACATGCAAAAGAGCTTTTTTGGTACAGCTCCGAAAATATATAATAAAATACCTGACGCCATAAAAAATATGACATTTTACAAATTTAAAAGATCACTTAGCAAGTTATATTAGACAAATGCTATTATACATTTGACGAGTTTTTTAATGACAATTCACTAATATGACTGTAATAATTAATATTTTGACATGCTTATTAATTTGACATACCTATTAATTTTTATTTTTTAACTCAAATTTTAATTGTATTAACTATATACCTATTATAAATCACATTTTTTAACTATAACACAATGTATACCTATTACTTACCAACCACATGTTAAATATGACTGTACTTGTTAACATTTTGAAATACCTATTAATTTTATTTATTTGTTTAAATTGTTGTAGTAATTTTTAATTCTTATTTTTATTTCAAATTTTAATTGTATTTACTATATTATTATAATAAATCACATTTTTTTTTTAAATATCACAATTTACTCATAACTATTACCTACCAATCACAAGATATTTGTATGCCATCATGGAAAAACATAGTGTACAAATTTTTAATCTTAAGACCTTTGAATGTAAACCACTTATGTTTGATAAATAAAAATATTCTGATTCTGATTCTGATGTTTCGTATGGTAAGTGAGTGAGCGCCGAAGGACCAAAACCAGGGAGGGGGATCCTCTCCTTATTGTCCTTCCTGTCCTCTCCTTAGTATCCTACATATCCTCTCCTTATTTTTCTTCCTATACTCTCCTTATTATCCACCCTATCCACCTTCTATCCCTTTCCTTGGAGATGGCGACGCGCGTGTGATGCCTCTGATCTTGCTAGCATCTATAGGCTACGGTAACCGCTTACCATCAGGTGGGCCGTATTATGCTTATACGCCTCTCACGTAGTATAATGAAAAAACAGATCCTGTTCCTCACTCTCATAGTCGGAAGGGTTAGCATTCCAACATGAAGAGAGATGAGGCGCAGGATCCACGCCTTTAAGTGATTTCCAAAGCACGTTGGTGCAACACCGCATTCTTTCTAATTCCGAGTTGCTATTGTGAATTTCTTGACCCAAAAACTCAATAACTTTTTCTGTTAGACCGACCCAGTTATCGAACCCGAGACTATGTGACCCGCTTTTGCATACGCTGGGCCACCGTATCTATTATATATATTTCTTGTGTCTATGTGTTAGTCTTTGAACTTCTCCTAAACGGTTGGACCGTTTTGAATGATTTTTTTGTATGCGTTTGGGTGGCAGCCTGGATGGTTTAGATTCACATTTGGACCCGGTAGGTGGCGCCACAATATGATTTCAGAACTTTTTCTTCTATTTATTTGTGAATGTTTGAGTAAGTACCGGGATGGTTTTGATTCACATTTGGACCCGGTAGATAGCGCCACGATAGGATTTCAGGATTTTTTCTTCTATTTATTTCTGAATGTTTGAGTAAGTACCGGGATGGTTTAGATTCACATTTGGACCCGGTAGATAGCGCCACAATAGGATTTCAGGACTTTTTCTTCTATTTATTTTTGAATATTTGAGTAAGTACCGGGATGGTTTAGATTCACATTTGGACCCGGTAAATGGCGCCACGATAGGATTTCAGGATTTTATTCTTAATTTTTTTCTAATGCGTAAAGACATACCAATCTAACGAATCCAAACAAAACGCCAGTGTTTGGACAGGAGAACGTCTGTTTAATGGATAAAGTGGACCCACCACTATTCTATTATATATATTTCTTGTGTCTGTGTGTTAGTCTTTGAATACCTCCTCAACGGTTGGACCAATTTTGATGTTTTTTTTGTGTATGTTTGAGTAAGTACCAGGATAGTTTGGATTCACATTTGGACCCGGTAGGTGGCGCCAGAATAGAATTTCGGAAAAATAAATATGGCGGTTCGAAGTTCGCCTGGTCAGCTAGTTATACTATAATAATAATATATTAATTATCTTCTTACGTTTGGTGAGGATCAAAGCGTGCATCAGGAGGTGCTCTGGCTCCTATCAGGCACATAGTGGAGTCCGGAGGAGCGAGGACTCGCAGCTGGAGGGAAGCTCTTGGATACCACCAACGTCTTTCTTCTATAGCTACTGCGACCTGGTAACAAACCACAAATTAGTTCTTAATTCATTAGTTTCTACACACATCGGACGGTGCAGCATGGGGCCAACAATCTGATCAAATATAAGCAAACCGCAGGGTGCCAATGGAGAGCAACATATCCAGCAATAGACTTCGAAGTGTTGATGGGTGGATGCGTAATACTTATATTTACCATTTAAAATATCTACGAATCTTTATTAAACAGGCTTATATTATATTAGCGCCTCGTGGCGTAGTCGGTAGTGTAACCGACTTCCGTGCAACGAGGTCGTGGGCTCGATTCCCACTCAGGACATTATTTGTGAAATGAACACACATATTTGTACTGCATCTGGGTGTTTTCTATCTATTTGTATATATGTATCTATTTACAAAAAAAAGTAATATATACTAATAAATAGAGATCTGGTTTTTTTGTTCGGTTATACTGCTAAAACTACTGAACAGATCGGAATAATACTTATACTTTAAGATGCAACGTGTTTCGGAGAAGGTCTTGGTATATGATATGTTGGTGATTACTTATCCGGAACCTATATTTTTGATGTGAAACATCTAATGCGGAGGGAGGGCAAAATCGGCTGTTAGCGTGGCGACGCTTATAACTAAATAAATCCCCGCGGATGAAGTTGCGGTTACATAACTAGTATAGTATTATGTGCCGTGTGGGGCCGGCTTTAGAATTGTCCCACCCCTCTCCACCCATGGGAGTCGTAAGAGCCAACTGAGGGAATTCCGGGGGGAGTGGGCAGCAGCACTCCCTCAAGTATTAACAACATAAACTGCGATCGCCGCCAAGCGTGGCGATTACGGCACTATCCCCCATATGAGCGAAACACATGTTGTGGCGTTCTCTTGGGGAGGCCTATGTCCAGCAGTGGACTTCGAAAGGCTGATGGATGGATGGATAGTATTATATCCGTATTCTGGTACCCATAGCACAAGCGTTAAGCATAGTTTGGGGCCAGACTTAGGACGTTGTGTGAAATGTCCGTGAATATTTATTATTATTATTTATCCTGGCTCGGTAGACTAGTGGTGATATATGCGACTACAGATCACGAGGTCTTGGGTTCAGACTATACAAGTGAATAGAGAGTGAGTGTAGTCACCATAATATCTCTTATAACCGAAATTACAGTATGGGCATCATTATTATTTATCCTCCTTTAGAACATTACAGTTATAGAGAGTCCAGTATTGCCAAAGCGTTTAATCAAGATCTTAATGAAAGGCTATATGTAGTGTGTTAAGGACGCAATTACGAATGGGTGTTATCTTCAATGCGACCGAGTGCCGTTTCTATACTTACTACCTATTTACGTTGTGGGTAACACAGCTGTACAAAATAATGGTTAGTGTTAATTGCGTAGGAAACCTTTTATTGGCGAGCCAAAATGTATTTTTTTTAATGCTTTCGGCGGCAAATTTATTAGGGTTGCCACTGATAGCGAACGATAACTAGGTACTGTTCACTATTAGAAGAATGGGTTCCTAACAGTTTTAGTCGATTTTTAAAATAGAAGGTTCTCAACTTTTTCTATAGTATTTTATGACGGATCAATTTTGACAGTTCTTTTAGTCTAGTTCTACTGTTTCATGGTTTAATTTTCATTGGAATTAGACTTAAAAATAATAATTGTAAAAAAAAAATTAAACAAAACTCCTAATGAAAATAATTTTATTAGATTTTTATTATTAGTCTATTGTGGGTCTTATGCTATAATATCAATTTAAATTTTTTTGTTTGTCTGCGATAGCCAATGTTGTAAGAAATAATAAAGTTAGGTTAGGTTAGCTATAAACCAGGGGGGACATGTGTCCTTTGCCGCGACGGCGGCCAAACCACCGGAGGCCAAACCACCAGCGGCCAAACCTTCGCCGGCTCCTGTAGGCCAAGGAAACGGCCAAACTAAAAAGGCCAAGAAAAAGGATAAGGTGGGACAAGCCCCGAGGGTTCAGCCCCGAAAGGAGTTCCCGCCTCTGCCAAGCGCCGCTGTGCCTCCGTGTTATGCTGCGCCGCGACAAACGGTCGCACCTTCACGGGCTGCGGCGGTCGCACCCCGAGCTCCTGCCCCCACCCCTGCCACTGCAACGTCCTCAGACGGGGACTGGCAGGTGGTTGCGCCCCGGCGATCCCGGGCCAAGGGTCGCGGCACTGCCTCGGAGCGCAAAGCGGCGCCAATTAATCAGAGAGGGGAAGCCCCGAAGCCGCGGAGGAAGAAGTCGCGAAAATCGAAGGTCCTGAAGGCAGCTGCGGTGGTGATCACCGTGCTGCTTGAGGTAAAAGAAAAGGACCTGACTTACGAGGCCGTCTTGAAGCGTGCCCGGCGGGAGATAAAAGTCTCCGATCTCGGGGACGTTTCCGCTCGCTCCCGCCAAGCCCGGACAGGTGCTCAGATTTTCGAGTACCTGGGGCCAGAGTGCGCCAAGATGGCCGATGCAATGGCCGCGAGGCTGCTGGGCCTGTTCCCGGCTGAGAGCGGTGTCCGAGTCGCCAGACCCGTGAAGTACGCCGAACTGCGTATTTCCGGGTTGGACGATTCCGTGACAGCGGAAGAGATCCGGGAGGCAATCGTCTCGAAAACCGGGTCTCCCAGCAGCGCCGTCCGGGTGGGCACCATTCGCCCAGGTCCAGGTGGTGTGGGTGCCGTCTGGGTCTCGTGCCCTATCGCGGTGGCCAAGGATTTGGTCGCTGTCGGTAGACTTCTGGTGGGCTGGAGCGCCGCGCGGGTAATCGCGCTGGAGCTCCGGCCTGCCAGGTGCTACAAGTGCATGGCGATCGGTCACACCCGGCCGCTGTGCACCAACTGCTTCGACAGCAGCGGGCCTTGCTTCCACTGCGGTCAGGCAGGGCACCAGGCGGCTGCCTGTACTGCCACCTCACCCTGCCCCGCGTGCACGGCGGGCAATCACCCCGCCAACCACTGTATGGGGTGGGTAAGGTGCAAGCCTCCGCCCAAGTCAGGCCCTAAGAGGGGGTGGGCCGCCAATTGGCCCCAGCTACCCAACCCGGCGCGGCTGGACCGCCGCAGCGCATGGAGGAGGATATCGTGGTCTAATAACGGATCGCGACGCTATCCTCCTCCAAGGGAATCTCGGCCGTTCCGGCTCGGCCGGTGTGCGGTAGGACATTTTTGCCAACCTAAAAAATAAAAAAAAAGTTTAGCTATAAAAAAAATTCTCTCCTAATATGCAGAAACAATATTTGAAGGTGTTTATTAATAAACCAATCTAATTTTAATCGGCAGTTGAATTTTAAAAGGGCGGTTATTTCAATAGGAATATTAGGTAATTATGTATACAAGAAATCAGACATGTAGCATTGAGGGAAGTAACTTCTTAAGTTATTTAAAAAAAACATTGCATTACGCCTGAAATCCCCGAAGGGGTAAGCGGAGGTGTATTATATATCCTCGATTCGCCAGCTTTGTTTAAGTCCTACGTAATAGGGGCGAGCCTATTGCCGTCTACTGGGCACATTTCCAAACTCTGGACTGCTACTGAGAATTTTTCTTTTTACGAGAAAGCTCAATAACACTGCCCGATCCGGGGATCGAACCCCAGACCACATGATCAGTAATCACTCACACTACCGCAGCACCACAGAGGAAGTTATTTTATTTGACCTTTAACCTTTGCCTATGATTAGCAAGTCCGATGCGAGTGACACCAGAAAAGTGCCGGCGTGCCACCCTCGTAGTATGAAATACCGTAGCTTCTTCCGTAGTTTCTTAATTAATTTAGTCGATATTAAGTTATCTGTGGCCACGTTCAATATTTTATTTCATTAAAGTGTCCTATGAAAGCTAAAAGTGCCTCGGTGGTGTAGTGGTAGTGTATGCGACTGCTAATCATGAGGTCTCGGGTTCGATCCCCGGGTCGGGCAATGTTATTGAGCTTTTTCCTAAAAAGAAAAATTCTCAGTAACAGCCCGGAGTTTGGAAACGTGCGCGGTAGACGTCAATAGGCTCGCCCCCTATTACGTGGGACTTAAACATAGCTGGCGAGTCGTGGGTGTGTAGTACACCTCTGCCTACCCCTTCGGGGAATACAGGCGTGATGCTATGTTTTATAAAAGCAATTTGAAAGGATCCATTACAAATTTTGCGACAAAAATGTTGAATAAGTATTCCAAAGGGGGCTATTACTGTTAATTAAAATTGAAACGGCTACTTCCTTCTGGACTTTTAATATTGTCTGTTTGGTGAAATAAATTCCGAGGCAAAATTAAGTCGCAAGGGGCTTGGAAAATTCCTCTTTAAATATTTCGGTTAATGGGTTCTTGAATCGATATTAAAAATTAATAAGGTCAAGAAATATTTAAAGAGATACATGGGTAGCATATTTCATTAGAGATTTCAAATTTATTAGACGAGATAAATTATATTAATTAACTTTTTTTTCAAAAGCATCTCTCTAAACATTATAATAGTTATTAAAAATTTATTGGTACTTCCTATTTCCACTCAACTAAACATAATTAAATTGCCTCCTTTTTCGTCTTTTTTATTTTATTTAAGTACATAAAATTTATAGTATTACCATATTTATTTGACGGGCCTCGTGGCGTGGTGGGTAGTGTAACCGACTTCCGTGCACGAGGTCGTGGGTTCGATTCCCATCCAGGACAATTATTTGTGTGATGAACACAGATATTTGTACTGCATCTGGGTGTTTTCTATCTAATATATGTATGTATTTACAAAAAAAAAGTAATATATGTATTATATCCGTAATCTGGTACCCATAGCACAAGCGTTAAGCTTAGTTTGGGACCAGAGGACGTTGTGTGAAATGTCCGTGAACGGTTATTTATTTATATTTTTCTAATTTTTGTATGTTGTTATAATTGCACTGCTTATAATAAATAGTGTTTTAATTACAAATATCTTATTTTTTTCTCTCAAGATAACCCAAAAATAAACTTCGCATAAAATTTCGCCACTAATGAAAATCACGGTATTGATACTGCAAATTAAAAGTACCTACTTGCCTAAATCTAATAAACTCTTCATTTATTAGTAGCGGATATAGTCTTATGAATAATGACAAAGTTTCAGTCTAAATTTATTTGATTATTATGAAATAACAGAACAGAAATTAATTGGACTATTTTGAAGGAGTAATGGAAATATTCGTTGTTCTATAGAATTAACTGAACAATAATTAACGAAGGCCTTCCAAATAGAATAAAACGTAACATTAAATAAATATTTTAATTTACTTATTATATTTTAAGTAAGGTAAGGGCAATTTTCTTTGTGCACTAATTTAAAACATAAAATTTACGTAATTAAGTTAATTAAAATTGAGAGAATATTCTTCGTTAATTAAAAAAATCTATTACAAATTACAAGTATCTTTCTAGAGCATAATAATAGAATCCAACAAAATATTCATCCATCCATCAGCCTTTTATCGTCCACTGCTGGACATAGGCCTCCCCAAAATGGGGGTTTTACCATAATCGCCACGCTTGGCTGGCGGGTTGGTGATCGCAGTGGATACACAGGGGAACGCTGCTGCCCGGTCCCCCGGTAATCCCTTAGTCGGCTTTTACGATTCCCATAGGAAGAGACGGGATGAAGCTATTCTTGGTGCCGGCCCCACACGGCAAACAAACTATTAGCTAGAGTATTATTATTTGTGTAATATTGTATTTATAGTATTTATATTTGTGTAATTTTGTATCTATGTACCTCTAGCCTAGATTAGATTATGCCCGCAACTTCGTCCGCGTAGACTTCAAAATATAAATACGTCATTCTAAAGCACACTGATTGCTATCTGAGAGGAACTATGCATCTTTCTGGATGAAAAGGAGTCTATGTGTTGTTCTCGTTTCTGGACTATAGGAGTGCTAAATTTTATGACTGTTAGTAAAAAAAAATTATGCATTCTAAATTTTTAAAAAAGACATGACCATCGTTGTTAGATTTTCAATTGTTTTTAAATTCAGCTTATAACATGAAGATGGATACAGCAAAAATTTGAGTAATCTTTGAACACAAGTTCCAACGTGGGTCTTACGTTGCAGAAACTGATCGAATATGCTGTGTTTGGAGAGGATACAAAAAGAGGTTAGTTTATTAAACACAAAGTGAAAAATGTGAAATCGAAAATAACAGTCAGGAGCAGGATATGAACCTGCATCTTCTGGATACCGTCCAGATGCTTTACCAATTCAGCCATCCTGACAATTGCTCCTGACTGCTAATTTCGATAACACATCATACTTAACGTCTTTGGGTGACGCCTGCGCCATCTGTCAGAAGTATTTTCATACATTATACCGACCAGGTAAACTTAATTTTACATTTTACCTAATAATGACGCAAACCCTTTAAATATTTAGGTATTTTTATATATATTTTTAGCATTTGACATGCTTAGCACTATAATTATTTTCGATTTCACATTTTTCACTTTGCGTTTAATGTATAGTGCTAAGCATGTCAAATGCTAAAAATATATATAAAAATACCTAAATATTTAAGAGGTTAGTTTGTTAATGTATTAATTTATAAAAAAAACTATCAACCTATTAAAACAAAGTGCGATAGTGTGAAATCGAAATAACAGTCCCGAGCAGGATTTGAACCTTTCCTGGATTATCGTCTCAGATGCTTTGCTAATTCTGCCATCATGACAATCTCCCGGGATTGCGATGGCTAAGCATGTCAAATGCTTAAAAAAAATAAAAATAACAAATGAATCTCTTGTTTATATACTAATAAATTAATCCTTTTTTTGATATTGTAAGCAGTGACAAGACAAATAGGAGTACAAAAATGCCGTGTTTTGAAAACCAATCTACAAACAATTCTTTCACGTAAAAATACTGTAGAATTTCCGTGATGTCAATAATAAAATAAAATGTGCCAACTCTGTCGAAAATTGGCTATCAAACTCTCCGATACCCAAAACCAACACGACGCTAATTAAATTTAGCAAACGTAGTTCCAATTTTACGCCAATTGAGTAATCAAAGGTTTGTACAAACTGATTAACTGATTAATAATGATCATCTGGCGTTGTACTGGTGTATTCATAAGGATCTATCAATTGGAATATGATGCGACAACCTGAATGCCCCTTTAAGTTTACATGAGGGATCGTTAAATGAATTAGTGCTGCGAAATAATTAATGTGAAACACAATTTGGAATAGAAACGTTTTTTATTGCTTGCGGTGGCAGAGATGAGCCTACTCTCTGTAAACCTCGTCTAAAGGAAGGGCTACAAGTGTAGAAAACCTTGAGAATGCACAAACAGCCTAATAGCTTTTTTAATTTGAATAATAACTGATATCCACAATAAAATTAGTTTTAAATAATTATTAAATTTAATAGTTTTCACAGCTTTTTCTACCTGTCTAACTAAATAATCTTCTTTAACGGCTTAGTAAACTACAAAAAACTAAAAACTATGACTCAAAACTAAAACTACTTTCACGGAATCACTCGTGTATTTGTGATCACTCTCAAGGCAGAGCAAAGGTGTAAATTACACTCTAGAAAACGATAGATTTCGTAATTAGTTTTATTTTATTAATTAACCATTTTTTAGAAAAATAATTAGTTTAGGTACAGAAATAAAAAAAAAATATTAATACCTACTGTATAAAATTATTTTACTACCGAAAAAAATCACCAAATCATAATAAATATAACCATAGATATTCTTACATCTTTATGCAGCAGTCGTACATGGAAACTAGCAACATCACTGATGGGCTCGCCGGCTTCTGTGACGTAGTAGACAAGAAGTGAGCTGACAGGAGCCATGTCTGCTGTTACTGGAAACCTGCAGAAAATACGCAAATTTAAAAAAAAAACGGTACCTATTGGTTTTTATAACGTAATTATTGTAAGGGTTTTACATAGAATTATATTTAAATAACTGCCTCGGTAGTATAAGCGACTGCTGAATAGTAGGTCTCGTGTTCGATCCCCGGGTCGGGTAGTGTCATTGAGCTTCTTCGTAAAAAGTAAAATTCTCAGCAACCCGGAGTTTGGAAATGTGCGCGGTATACGGCAATAGGCACGGCCTATTAAGTGGGACTTAAACATAGCTGGCGAATCGTGGATGTGTAATACACCTCTGCCTAGCCCTTCGGGGAATATAACAGGCGTGATGCTACGTGTTTGTTTGTGTTCTATCTAAAAAAGTATAATTTCCTTACAAAGAATTTGTACTACGTTAAAGTTTTCTGTGTGAAGAAAACAAGAATTTTTAACATGAATTATTGTGAAACTAAATGAAGCACAGCTTTAAAAAAATCTCTTAAAAATAAATCACTGTGCTCACCGTAGTGCTGAGCTTTAAAAAAGTCAACATTTAACATTTCCGCAGTTACTGGTTCAATAAAGTCCACCTGCGGGCTATACATCACGAGTTTTTTTTTATGTTTGCCCCGCACAAAACTCCTGCAACTGCTTTTCCTGGCTTTTGAACGAAATGCTGCGACTTTGAGTAAGTTTCTTAACGGGTACCTACTTGAGTTGTTAATTCTTTTGTACTTTACACACATTGTAATTTTTATTTTAATTGGTGGTATGTCGATGAGGTAATTTAAATTAGTTTATCGTAAAGACATAATACTTGTGTGTATGCTTGACTGTGCAAATAATAACGTGATACCTATATCATTGTATGCATAAATTGTCCTGTGTTGACACACGCGAAACAACACTAGGGACTTATTTTTGAGTTAGGGGTAATACATATTTTGCACGCCTCATAAGCGAAGCGTTGAGGTGTGTACTACTCTCGTTTCACGCAGAATAACAGATTTTTCAAACTTAAAATGTCTCTATTTATCATACCTATATTGCACTTGTAAAATAATATATACACACACATATCAAGGAAAATCACTATTTTTAACACTCATGATATTTTTGATGCCATTTTTGTTATTTAAACTAGTTAAAAAATTGTTTAAAAAAGTTCTGTCTTGGACGTCCGTGTGTTGTATGTTTGGATAATGTATGTTAACACGATAACAACCGAAATACTTTACTAATCGAGTTTTTTTTTTTGTTTTACGGTTCAGTATAATTACGAATAGAGCCCTATCACTTTTCACGGTCTGATTCGATGTGGTTAAATTGTTATTAAATAAACAAAAAAATAGTGAATATTTACGCTCGACTCGACACTAAAACCATACCTACCTATACCTACCTTATTTCGTGAGAACTACTTTTATAGACCAATATAGTAATACTTCTTAAAATTAGCGCTAGATGGTGTATAAGACACGAGAACCACATTAGTAGGTACTTTTTAAAATGAGCGCTATCTATGTGATTTATTGAAAACTACTTAGTGAGACCAAACATTATCAGTTACTTATCAAATAATCAATTTTATTGTGAAAAATGAAGATTATGAGACGTGCACTTTTGGATTTTCCAAAGTATTTATTAATTATGTTTCATTTGTTTCTGAATAGAGGTAAATCATTTAATAAATAGTTTATGAATCAGTTATCAGTCAGAAATAAAGAAAAATTTAAGTCCTCAAATAATACCGGAATACAAAAACCCTCCCTAATTTTTTCAAAGAATAACAAGTGGTTAGCATATTTTGTAAACAAATAATTCAAATTTCATAAAATTTGAAAAGTACAAACAAAAATTTAGACACGGTTAAGCCATTACCAATGTTCCTTACTATAAATTTGAACTAGTTTTTGGTAACTTCGAGATAAGGGAAAGTTTTCATTATTATTTTTGTAAGATGAATTAGTTTGGCATCGATAAACAATTGAATGTGAAATTTTACGTCAAGGCTATCATTAGATATTTATTTGCAAGGAGAAAGACTAATATTACCAATAACAATAAATTGACTAATTAATTATTATTATTAAGTGCCAAAGTGATTTATTAAGAAAGGCTCTTGAGTAAGAAAGGTTCTCGAGTGGAGACCGCATATCGCATGCGCAGTGTAGGACGGCCTCCAGGTGGACCGATGACCTGATCAAAGTCGCAGGCAGGGCTGTGGCGTTCTCTTGGGGAGGCCTATGCCCAGCAGTGGAAGATGAATGGCTGAGTGGAAGATGAAAGGCGAATTGATTTAATTAAAATATGTCGTATTTGTTAATTTTTTAAACTCATTTAATAGAAACCTCCTTTTTATATTGTGATTATACTATACTTATCATCACGCCATGTCCCTTGCGGGGTAGGCAGAAAGAAGATAGATAGATTATATAGTTTCAGTTTTTTAGTGTGATTATGTAGGTGGTATTTTTAATGATATTATGGTGTTTTATTTTCTTATTTCCTATAGAACTTCGTATACAAATTCTGTTCAGCGTCAAGCGTGAGACTGAATTCCTAATGGTTTTGTTCATTCAAACCTATAAAATATAAACTTTCATGAAGAAATAAGCCCGTTTGAAAAGTCACTAAATACATGTTTATATCAACACAGTAAAACACTAGTCAGACTAACTAGTTTAACTCATGTATCGAAGTCGTTGCATTTTATTGTCTACTTTGATAAACATAAACATAGCATCACGCCTGTATTCCCTGAAGGAGTAGGTAGAGAAACCCATTTAGTGGGATAGGGATAGATTAGCCCCGCACTACTCTGTTCGTTACCCGAACGACGAGGTGTGCGGTTAGGTACCTTATTTCCCGCCTAAACAAAAAAAAGCAGAGACTCCCACGGTCCGCCAGCTATGTTTTCTACTTAGATGGGCATGAGAAATAAGGGGTTCTTGCAACATAAATTTGAAGTTTAAAGAGAAGAACAAATTATTATTAGTTACCCACAGGCTCGTAATTAAGTTTTGAAAGGATGTAAGTAGTTAGTATGCCGCATTTTTGTAATAAAAGCTAAATATCTGAAAGATAACATGATTGCTTACAACTGCTAGATTGTTTGACAAATGAAAGGTCTACATATGTCTGCTAATTGTGTGTGTGTAAAGAATGGTGTAAAGAGATTCGTATACATACATAATTTTACAATTTGTCCAGGCTTATTGACTTATCTATAATATTAGCTGTTTTTATTGTTTAGTCTAAGAGCCTTTCTTATCCCAGCATGAATGGCCCGGTTCGATCGGGGAAGTACCACCCTCTCACAAAAGGTCAGCGTGTAACAATGGTAGTTACGTCTGCCGTTGTGTTTCATATGGTGAGTGAGAACGCCGGAGGCCCAAACCCCCTCCCTATCCTCTCCTTATCATCCCTCTTATCATCTCCTTATTGTATTTTCTATCCACCTCCTATCCGAATTCCTTGGAGATGACGACGCGCGAGTGACACCTTGGTGTTGCTAGCGTCTATAGGCTACGGTAACCACTTACCATCAGGTGGGCTGTACGCTTATTCGCCACACATGCAGTATAAACAAAAACCGCTTAAAATTGACAGTATTGTATCACATTAAGTGCAGCTGTTACTGAAGGGCAAGATCCATAGAAAACTGCCAATCAAACATAAATCAACGCATAAATAAAAACATTCCTAACAGTCCTAATGTTTGACGCCATAAATCTTAAACTGTTTTTCTCAACGCTAACGCGTACGAGCTGTTTGGTCCACAATGTTTATTGCCCAATTGGTTTTATACGATATCCATTTATAACATTGGTAGTTGACCTAAAAGCATTAAGCACTAAGACAAATTTATGGAGTTTTCGACGTCTAAATCTATTGTTTGTGGTTGCTTTAATTGTTTTTTCGTAATATTTTATAAGTTAGTAGTAAATATGGTCTAGATTTGGATGTGAACTTATTGGCATATTTTCACAAGATCATTAATATAGAAATGATAAATTGTCCGTGTGGTGACGTATTAAGAATACAAGTGTCACCACCCCTTTCTTTCCTACGGGTGTCGTACGAGGCGACTAAGAGAAGTAAGCAATTATCACCCATTACATTACTAGTTGTAGGGCTGGATACCAAGTGGGAGTACTTACTCATTTCCTATCGAGCCCGAGGGGGTTGGTACCGCCATCTCCCGTATGACCGGCCATCAGTGTTTTTTGGCTGTAGCAGGAGATAGCAGTTTATTCTTTCATTTCATATATATGTGAGATGAAATGGTGAGCATCGCTTTAAAAATACTCTCGGTATAGTTAAGTCCATGAGCGACGGTTATCATTTATCATCAGTTGGGCCGTGATTCATCTGTCACCATACGAAATTAAAAAAAAATAATCAAAAAGAATTAAGTCATGCTACAACATTTATCTCACCTTTGTTAAAGTTTTCACAGCTGTATGGAATTCCACTGAGTTTCAAAGTGGCTTAAGAATGTCTTGTATCATGAAAGAAAACATCTTGAACAGCCTGCACGCCTGAGAGATTTTCTCGAGAAATCTGTCAACCCACGTTGGGCCCCGAGGCGGTCTATGGACTAAATCCCTTTCATTCTGAGGGGATATTCGTGCTCAACAGGGGGACAATAATAGCTTGTGATAATTCAAAGAATATTATACATTCTTTCTTCATTGGAGCTTTATACACCCCTGACCATCTACACAATGATATGGGAATTTTCCCTGTTAATCTAAATACTCATAAACATACAGGTGCCTATATAAGCGAAATACCATTCATTCAATAACTTATCAAGATATATCCAAAATAATACTGGCGAAATACTTTTAATTTGGTATAATATAATTATTCTATCCATACTTAAATACTCAATTAAAACGAATATTGAGTAAAGGTTATCTCAAAACCATTTTTTTTTGGGGTAACGACAACCTAATCCATAAGTCGCAAGTAAAAGCTATTTCTTACTATACGAGTACCAATATACACAGGCCAGATGGGGTACCACTTAAGTAATATAACATAGTTCCAGTGGCTCGCCAATAAAGGTGGAGAGACGGCACACGGCGGGTTTATTTAGTGTAGTAACGACAGGGTGTGCGGTTTGGTACATTTGTTCCCACAAAAGGTCAGATGGGTTGGATTTTAATACCAAAATCTTATATTTCATGCAACATTTTTCTATCTAACTGATAATATTAATATTGCTAGGAATCTCTATACCTACCCCAGAAAAAAAAAACTGGAAAATCCAAAACTGCACGCCTCATAATCTTCATTTTTCACAATAAAATTGATATGATTATTTGATAAGTAATTAATAATGTATGGTTTTACTAAGTAGTTTTTAATAAATCACATAGATAGCGCTAATTTCAAAAAGTACTAATGTGGGTTTCATGTCTTATACGCCATCTAGCGCTAATTTTAAGAAGTACTTCTATAATATTCTACCTCTGTCATTTTGCAAGGCGCCATCTGACAATTAGTAAGAACAACCATCCATGAGTTTACATATACATATATTATATACCTGCATAAGTGCATATAATAAACATGTAAAATTGAATAATTTAATAAACTGTAAACAAAAACAAATTAAGAAAACAAAAAGACATCCCTAGTTTCCTTAAAAAAAACAATATTGTGGCTCTATATATACAACAGCAACTGAATACAATGATATCGACATCTAAAATTGCCACTAGCGACATCTAGGGCTGCATTTGTCAATATCTCTTTTACTTTAAAACAGCGACATCTATCAATAGAAAATTGCAACTTTGGACAATATTATACAACTTATTTTAAAATCAATGAGTTCAACAAGAAATCTCTAAACCATTTATCTTCCTAACTTGGTTGACTTATAATTTTATACTTTGTTCTAAGTGAAAACACCGTGACGCCAAGGCCACGCAAAAAAAAATTGTGGAATGTAAAATATGTTTTTTTCGTGTTTTATAACGTTGGTGTGTTATTATTTACGTGTGTTTAGTGTTTTTAATTATTGTTATGGATAAAATAGTTATTATACTTGACAAATATCATCAGTTCGTCAAGCAAAGGTAAGAACTTTCTTTTAACAAAAAGCAATGTACCGGCCGGGCGAACGGCGTTCTGTTGACGATAGTAAAACCACCGGTGGCTACTGGCTATGCATACGTAAAAAGGTAGTTCTCATGAAAGGCGCTGGTTTTAGTGTCGCGTTGAGCGTAAATGCCGTAAATATTCAGTATTTTTTTGTTTATTTAATAACAATTAAACCACATCGAATCAGAACGTGAAAAGTAATAGGGCTCTATTCCTAATCATAACTAATAATTCGTAAACGAAAAAAAAGACTCGATTAATTAAGTGTTTTGGCCGTTATCGTGTTAACATACATTACCTACAACTCACAGACGTCCAAGCCAGATTTTTTTCAAACAGTTTTTTAACTAGTTTAAATAACAAAAATGCCATCAAAATATCATGAGTGTTAAAAATAGTGTTTTTTCTTTATATGTGTGCGTAGATATTATTTTACAAGTGCAATATATGATAAATAGAGACATTTTAAGTTTGAAACATCAGTTTTGCCGTGTAAACCGGGAGTAGAACACACCTCAACGCTTCGCTAAGGCGTGAAAAAAATATTATTGGCGTGTCTTCTGATTGTGGCGCTGCTATAATTTGATGATTGGTATTATTTTATTGTTATGATTTGAAGGTGTCCAGTTGTACCTACTTGCTATTGACTGATCATTATAACTGCATAGGGCATATTAGGCCTCCGTAAGCCTGGATTAAGAAGTAAATTTCATACTCAGGTAAACGAGCTTAAGTTACAAATTGCCGTAAATAATAAATTTGTTTCAGTACTGATTATTAAAACAGCGATTAAGTGATTCCGATATTTTTTCGTAAAATAAATTTAATATTTTCATTTTTTTTTATTTTCAATCTGAAGCATTATTATAGTAGTTACTATTTATAAATTCATAGTTCATTTAGCATACTTTCTTCTTCTCTATGCTTTATCAATTATTTTTACTCAGTCACATAGTTACATGTTTATTAACTTACTAATGTTCTTTAAAGCGACATAGATAATATTTTGTGAATAAAACAAAATTAAACATTTAACCACGCCTGCTGCGCTCCCTATCGTGGTCTACCATCATAAAATGTGCTCTGTAATGATACCTTTCAAATGCGAAAACCGAAGCGAAACTGGTCCAATACTTTTCAAGGAAAACGGTAATAGATATGGGAACAAACTCTAACTAGAAATGCATACACCGTCTCTGTTCTGTTTCATCCGTTGAGAGTAAAAGACTGATTCTCATCACATATTATACCTTTTTTTTTGCTATCTAAAGCCTTCATCCACTAAATAAACCCGCCGTGTACTGTCTCTCCGCCTATACTACTGGAACTGGCAGACATTACTTCACCGGTACACCACTAAAAATTTATTCTTAGGCATGCTGGTTATGGTTCCGGTGGCCCGCCAATAAAGGCGGAGAGACGGCACTCAGCGGGTTTCTTTAATGGGTGAGGGCCCCACACTACTCTGTTCGTTGCCCCGAACGACGGGATGTGCGGTTAGGAACATTTTATCCCGCCTACACAAAAAAAAGGTGCATGTCATAATTTAATCAATTAATATTTACGTAAAATTAAATAATTCTGAACGTAAAATCGAAGTTTCAAAATCTAAGCCAAATGAGCAACGCGAGCGCTTGAAGCAAGTACTTTCTTGATACTAAGCCGAGATTGACGTAACCGCCGTTAATCGTACTCAAGACTTTCTCTAACCGAGATTATTTATCAGATTATTATCGCATAATTATTAATTCATAATAATCGTAGTTTCATTTCGATTCCGAACATGAACTATTCCTCAGTCTGCAAGTTTCATATAAGTAATGACAAACTAAAACAATGTAACTACAAAGTGACATATTATTCAGCGTTCTCAAGCCACATGAACTTATGTTATTACCCGTGGGATTACGAGAACCGTTATGCTTTAATTAATTTCTAACTTTAATCCTTTATCGACTCGTAAACTAAAATCGATTGATTTATTTTTTTATACTGCGTGGGTGGCAATACGCTAGCGACACCAGAAGACAGCATCATTCGCGCCGCCATCTCTAAGGAAAGGGATAGAAAGTGGAGAGGAAGGATAATAAGGAGAGAATAGAAGGATAATAAGGACAGAATAGAAGGATAATAAGGAGAGAATAGAAGGATACTAAGGAGAGAATAGAAGGATAATAAGGAGAGAATAGAAGGATAATAAGGAGAGAATAGAAGGATAATACGGAGAGAATAGAAGGATAATAATGAGAGAATAGAAGGATAATAAGGAGAGAATAGAAGGATACAAAGGAGAGAATAGAAGGATAATAAGGAGAGAGTAGAAGGATAATAAGGAGAGAATAGAAGGATAATAAGGAGAGAATAGAAGGATAATAAGGAGAGAATAGAAGGATAATAACGAGAGAATAGAAGGATAATAAGGAGAGAATAGAAGGATACAAAGGAGAGAATAGAAGGATAATAAGGAGAGAATAGAAGGATAATAAGGAGAGTATAGAAGGATACCAAGGAGAGAATAGAAGGATAATAAGGAGAGAATAGAAGGATACATAAGATTTGCGCCGTGTGGGGCCGGCTTTAGAATTGTCCCACCCCTCTCTGGCCATGGGAGTCGTAAGAGCCGACTGAGGAATATCGGAGGAGTGGGCTGCAGCACTCGCTTGACTATTAACAACATCCACTGCGATCGTCAACCCCCCTGCCAAGCGTGGCGATTATGTCACTATCCCCCATTTCTTGAGGAGGCCTATGTCCAGCAGTGGACGTTGAAAGGTTGATGGATGGAAGGAGAGTATAGAAAGGATGATAAAAAATGGTTAGGATGGGCGTTTGTTTAAAATACTTATTGAATAAATAATTAATCTTCAAGCTTGGTTTAGTATTTACCTAGTTATCAAATTCACTACAATAAGAAGATTCCGAGCAATTGGGGCTAAAACCTAGATTAGGATTTGTATTCTACTTGGATGTACAACAAAAGCCCCAATCACACTTAACATGAGTTTCGTTTCAATGAAATGATACACAGACAAAATAAAAAAGGCTCCATGGTTCATTTTAAGTATTTCTGTAACATTTTCAGATGCAAGGATCCTTTATCTTTACTGCATGCAATGGTAGCCTAGCGGTAACACTAAGGACTCTTAGGCTATGGACTTTATCAGGAAAACAATATACTTTATTGTATTTCTTTATATTTGATAATAACGTTACAGGCTTACAGCAAGAAAACTCAGACTTATGTTTTTTTTCTTTACTCTATAGACACTGACAGACAGACACTTATGAGAATGTGCTGCCCTCTGGTGCACTAAAGTTAGATTTTTATTCTATATCTAATACTCCCACTAAAATATAACTTTCATAAAAAAAATAGTTTTAACACACATTTACTGATATATAATTAACCAAACAAAAACTGATCCCTCAAATAGGCAAAAGCCTGAGTTGGCAATGGTTTGGTTAAAATGTCTGCTAACTGATTCTTACTTGAAATATAACTAAGTTTAGTTAAGCCCAAATTAACCTTCTCCCGGATGAAGTTACACTTGACATATCTATGTGCTTTGTTCTCTTATGATAAACAGGATTGTTAATTAGTTCCATTGCACTCTTGTTTTTTTTTTATTGCATTTAGTAGCAGACGAGCCACGGTCCATCTGATGGTAAATGGTAACCGTCGCCCATGGACTCGACTATACCGAGAGTATTGTCAAGCCGCTGCTCACCAATTCATTTCACAGATGAAATTAAATATAAACGGCTATCTCCTGCTACAGCCAAAACGCAACAATGTGCTTCATGGCCGGTCACACGGGAGATGGTGGTACCAACCCGCTCGGGCTGGATACCAAGTGAGACTTGTATCCAAATCACCAGCAAAATCAGCATCTGAATATCCAGTAGGACCATTGTTTTCTCCATATTTTATATACAAATGTTTAGTATTAATTAGGTATTTAATTACACGTTTAACAGCATTTACATGTTGTTGACCTGGATTGTTTACATATCTGCTTAATACATTTACAGCAAATGAAATGTCTGGCCTTGAGACAGAACTCAAAAACAGTATCAGTACAGGCCATATAATGATTTGTTCAATTTTAACTATCTTTGATTAATAAACATTCTGGTATTTCTATAAAAATATTTTCTTCAAGATACCCATTTAGAAAAGCAGTTTCTACATCAATTTGCAGCAATAGAGAGAATAATTCTTATAGAATCATATCTTGTTGTGGGAGAAAATATCTCCTGATAATCAATATCTTTAATTTGATTGAACCCACGTGCACATAAACAAGCCTTATAGCATAAAACTTCATTATCTTAATTTTTCTTAATAGTAAAGACCCACTTTGTAGTTAGGGTTCGCTGACCAGTTCTCTTAACTGCAGTCCACGTATTATTTTCTTTATGAGCTGACAATTCTTCTTTAATAGCTTCAGACTATGTTCTTTTCTGTGGACTATTCAATGCTTCAGCATATGTTCGAGGTATTGACAATTCTACAAGATTAGCTTCAAAATTTCTGTTATATCGTGGACTTATATTTATATTTCGTACTACAAAATCTTGCCGTCACTAGCCGTGTGGGGCCGGCTTTAGAATTGTCCCACCCCTCTCCACCCATGGGAGTCGTAAGAGCCGACTGAGGGAATACCGGGGGAGTGGGCAGCAGCACTTCCTCGAGTATTAATAACATCCACTGCGATCGCCAACCCGCCTGCCAAGCGTGGCGATTACGGCAATATCCCCCAAAAAAAATGAGCACCCAACAAAAAACGGCCCTCAGTCACGGCAGCTCCGCTATTCCGTGGCCTAACGGTAGCGGGCCCGGTAACGGCGGAGCAGGGGGTGCGAAGAATCTCCGGTCGCGGATAGGCTACCATAAACAACGACCTCTGGCCCTGGTAACGCACAACGTTCGGACACTTCGGACCGACGAGAGAATCACCGAGCTGGAAGAGGAATTGAGCAAGATCCACTGGGACATTATAGGGTTGTCAGAAGTCCGAAGAGAGGGTGAGGGTACGACAATCCTCCAGTCCGGGAACTTGCTCTTCCACCGGGAGGGCGACCACCAGTCCCAAGGGGGTGTCGGGTTTATCGTTTGCAGGTCTCTCGTAGGCAACGTGGAGAGGATTGAAAGTGTGTCGAGTAGGGTAGCGTACCTTATACTCAGAATAACCAAACGGTATTAACGGCAGAGGAACCACAGGGGCCAGATGCTGGCTGATTTTCTGGAGAAGGAAGGCCTCTTCATGATGAATTCCTTCTTCGGGAAGCAGCCCCAGCGAAAATGGACCTGGATTAGCCCTGATGGTTCAGTGAAAAACGAGATTGACTTCATCCTGTCGGACAAACGACACATATTCAATGATGTCTCAGTGATCAGCAGGATTAAAACTGGGAGTGATCACCGACTAGTCAGGGGCATCTTGAATATTAGAACAAAAGTCGAGAGGTCGCGTTTGATGAAGTCTACGCTCCGACCAACACCTGCCCAATACCAGAACCCCGAGAGCTTTCAGCTCGAACTACAAAATCGCTTCCAATGTCTAGATGAGTGTGAATCAGCGAGCGATACGAACAGCAGGTTCGTGCAAACTGTCCACGCCGTCGGGTCGACTTACTTCAAGGCCCGTCGCGTCAGTAGGAACCGTAAACTCTCGGACCATACTCTCAAACTCATGGAGAGGAGAAAAGAAATGATAGTCCAGTCCTCAGCCGATTGGTCCTGCCTAAGGCGGTTAAACAGACAGATCTCCAAAGCTGTGCGACACGATATTCGCCAATTTAATACTACCCGTATTAAAGAGGCGATAGAGCGGAACCAAGGCTCGAAAGTGTTCGCAAGAGATCTGTCTGTTGGCCAAAGTCAGTTGACTAAACTGAGGACCAACAACGGCACTATCATTTCTTCTCGAGATGAGATCTTGGGAGAGGTCCAGCAGTTCTATGGACAGTTGTACAGATCCCAGAGCCCTGCTGTTGGCTTGGTCCAAGACCCCAGATCCAAGCTAACTCGGCACTTTACCGAAGATATCCCGGACGTCAGCCTGTACGAGATCAGAATGGCTCTCAAACAACTAAAGAACGGAAAGGCACCGGGAGACGACGGAATCACTACAGAGCTTCTGAGAGCAGGCGGAAAGCCGGTCTTAAAAGCTCTTCAGAGGCTGTTCAATTCCGTCGTTCTCGGGGGCGACGTTCCAGAGTCGTGGACCAGAAGCGTGGTGGTGCTGTTCTTCAAGAAAGGTGACAGAACCCTCTTGAAGAACTATAGACCCATCTCGCTCTTGAGCCACGTCTATAAGTTGTTTTCGAGGGTCATTACAAATCGACTCACGCGCAGGCTTGACGACTTCCAGCCTCCCGAACAAGCCGGTTTCCGAAAAGGCTATAGTACCGTAGACCACATTCACACGCTACGCCAGATTATACAGAAAACCGAAGTATACAATCGGCCTCTGTGTCTGACGTTTGTGGACTACGAGAAAGCCTTCGATTCGATCGAAACTTGGGCGGTACTGCAGTCCCTTCAGCGGTGCCAAATTGACAATCAGTACATCGAAGTGCTGAAGTGCTTGTATAGAAACGCCACCATGTCAGTCCGTGTTCAGGACAAGAGTACGGGACCGATCCAACTGCAGAGAGGTGTTAGACAGGGAGACGTTATGTCCCCGAAACTCTTCACCGCTGCATTGGAAGATGTCTTCAAGCTCTTGGACTGGACCGGATTCGGCATCAACATCAATGGCGAATACATCACTCACCTTCGATATGCCGATGACATCGTAGTCATGGCAGAATCTCTGGAGGACCTTGGCACCATGCTCAATGATCTCAGCAGAGTTTCCCGACTAGTGGGTCTCAAAATGAACATGGACAAGACGAAAGTCATGTCTAATGTCCATGTCATTTCAGCACCGGTCCTAGTCGGGAGTGCGCTTCTCGAAGTTGTCGACCATTATGTCTACCTGGGACAAACAGTCCAGTTAGGTAGGCACAACTTCGAGAAAGAGGTCAATCGACGAATCCAACTCGGCTGGGCAGCGTTCGGGAAGCTAAGGAAGATCTTCTCGTCCAATATTCCGCAGTGTCTGAAAACGAAGGTCTACGACCAGTGTGTGTTACCAGTGATGACATACGGAACAGAGACGTGGTCTCTGAATGTTGGCCTCATATCAAGGCTCAAAGTCGCTCAGCGGGCCATGGAGCGGGCTATGCTTGGTATTTCCCTACGTGATCGAATCCGTAATACGGAGATCCGTAGGAGAACGAGAGTGACCGACATAGCCCGCCGGGTTGCCATGCTGAAGTGGCAATGGGCAGGCCACATCGCTCGACGAACCGATAACCGTTGGGGACGAAAGGTTCTTGAGTGGCGACCACGTATCGGACGGCGCAGCGTAGGACGGCCCCCCACCAGATGGACCGATGATCTGGTCAAAGCTGCGGGGAGCCGTTGGATGCGGTCGGCACAGGACCGCTCGTTGTGGCGTTCTCTTGGGGAGGCCTATGTCCAGCAGTGGACGTTAAAAGGCTGATGGATGGATGGATGGACTACAAAATCTTTCAATTCTTGAGACGGTTCATATGTTGGATCATCAGAATTACAACTCAACAAACTGTCTTCATTGTCTGTTGATAAGTTTTCATTTGAAGTGTTATCTATATTACTATCTTGCTTTTCGTTCTAATTTATGTTCATATCTTCATCAATAATACTTATTTGTGCTATATTTCTCCTTGTGTTAGGAATTTGATGTTCATCAAATATAACATTTCTTGATATCTTTATTTTTCTTGTATTTGTGTCACACATTCTGTAATTGGTATTGTCATAACCAACTAGTATCATCTCTTCACTTTTTTTATCTATTTTTGTTCTGAGTAGGTCTGGAATGTATACATAACCAGTACAACCAAACACCTTTACATGGCTTAACTGGGGTTTGATACCATTCCACAGTTCAAAAGGTGTAGTATTAGGAGTTTGAATAGAAGAAGTTCTATTTAATAGATATACTGCACAATTTACCGCTTCTGCCCATAAGAACAATGGGACATCCCGTGTATACAACATAGATCGTGCTTTTTCCATAATTGTCCTATTCTCCCTTTCTATACGTCCATTTTGTTCTGGCGTATATGGTGCAGTACGCTCCTGGGCTATTCCTTCTTTGTCCAGATATTCTTGGAAAGCTTTATTTACATACACAGTTCCATTGTCAGTATGCAATATTCTGATACTGTGCATAAATTTATTTTTCATTATAGCATTATATTTCTTAAATATTTCTATGACATCACTTTTGTGCTTGACAAAATATACATGCCTGTAACTCGTAGCAGCATCTTTGAACAATACAAAGTATCTCATACCTTGAATTGATGAGCAACTCATTGGGCCGCATACATCACTGTATACTAGGTCACCTGGCTGTAGTTTTCCTCGCACAGATTTGTGAAATGTAAACTTACACTGCTTCCCATATGCACATGCTTCACAAAGAAAATCACTTTGTTCATTGTCTTTTAATTTTAAGCCCTCAACAATATTATTAGCACTCATACTTTTAATTTGTTTTAGATTAATATGACCTAGTCATTCATGCCATATTTTAATATCATAATGATTGTTTTGCACTACATTACATGTGTCTGGAACCACTGTTTTTATGTTCAATTGATACAAATTGTTTTCTGTGATTTTTGCAGTTATGACCACTTCATTGTGTTTATAAATCAACGCACTTATATTTAATTTTCGTATTTAATTTTCGTATTATCACACCTTCTGAAAATAGATTTCTTCTTAAACTTGGCACATATAATACATCATGTAGCTCGCTTGTCTTCCACTGTCCATTGATATGTCTCGTTATCAATACTTTGCCGATGCCAGATACTTGCACTGATTGTTTGTTTCCTAATGTCAATGATTTCTGGTTACATTCAAAGATTTCCAAAAAGAACTCTTTTCTAAAGGTCATATGCGCAGAAGCACCACTGTCTAAGATCCAAGTATTCTCTTCTGTGTCACATGCATTATTCTCCACATAAAATGCTAACATATCTGCACCTTCTTTATGAGGTTTTCTAAACTTGAATTTCCTTGGTGCACGACATTCTTTAGAAAAGTGGCCTCGCTTTCCACAACTGTAGCATTCAAACCTGTTTTGTATTTTTATTTTGATTAATACCACTACTACCAGGCATCGGTTCTTTTTGTTTTGGTTTCATCTTCCATGTTTTATTAGCAACAAGGAGGGCTGTCTCTTGCTCTTCTTCACCTGATAAACTTGCTTCTTCATCCAGTAAGCGAGCAGTTAAATTCACAATAGTCTGTTCCTTCGGGTTCAATGACATCCATGCTTGACGAAATGATCTATACTTTGGGGGTAATGTTCCCAATATTTTTGTAATTATGGCCATGTCACTAATCGTCTCGCCACTCTCTTTTAACTGTTTAGCCAAAGTTTCCACTTTCGAAATATGTTGAGCTACACTGTCACCCGTTGCCATTTTGTAGTGATAAAATTTCTCATGAATTATCATTTTGCATTGTTCAATCTTTTGTTCATATATCGATTCAAGTTTTGTCATGATTTCTTGGGCAGTTTCACAATTTTCTATCAAAGTAATTTGTTTGAAATCCATTGACGACGTTATAATGTACATGGCCATTCCATCATTTCTCAGCCTTTCAGCAATATTTTGTTCTGTTATTGGCACCCTAATATCGATTGCTTTTGCCTTTAACGCACATTTTATTTGGAACTTCCATTGACGAAAGTTATTTCCATAATTTTTTTCTAAATGTGTTAGACGCGTGGGATCCATTTTGAGGTTATTTCAAAAATGTTTAAAGACTTTTTTTTGCCGTAGTTATTCTTCCTTCTCAATTTCCAGAGTATCCTGGGCCCATAACCTCTTAGATTATGGACTTTATCAGGCAAACAATCTTCTTTATTGTATTTCTTTATATTTGATAATAACGTTACACCGCTTACAGCAAGAAAACTTAGACCTATTTGTTTTTCTTTACTCTATAGACACTGACAGACAGATACTTATGAGAATGTGCTGCCCTCTGGTGCACTAAAGTTATATTTTTATTCTATATCTAATAATGACAGCAAACAATGGATGGGTTGTATTGAGTTTGAACCCTATTCCACGGTTCAGGATAAACTTTTGACTTTTTTATAAATTTTCGAAAACTGAAATTTCAAAATTTTTCGAAATTAATGATGGGTTTGTTTACTTTAGTGAAACAATACTTCATGGGGAAATCTTCAGTGTCTACGTACAAAATTAACATTCAAAAAATAAAAAGAAAACTAAGTCCACCTCAGTTAAGGCATTTTATATCCTCAGTCTGCGGGGCATTTGGAAGCTAAGATAACCTTTATCTTAGCTTTGATAATAGTCACACAGACACCTCTCAGTTTACGTTGAAGGTTAATGATAAAAATCTGAAAAACAGTTGACTCTAACGGCCATCCCTGCAACTTCCCGCTAATTTTATACTTAAGCGCTTTGAACATTTAAGTATCAAATTAGTGGGAAGCACTTATTACATTTTTGAGCTCGAAGAGCTCAAAGAGATAACTGTTCTATGCTTTTGAGCTCTTCGAGCTCAAAAGTCTGATAGAGATTTAATAAAACACTATTCGTTGAATTTTCGAATCGCAATAACATTTGAATAAATGAACTGATTTTTTCATAGTTTACGGCATTCAACGCAGCTTTTTGAGCTCATTGAAGGATTTATCACAAAGTGAAAAATGTGAAATCGAAAATAACAGAACCTGCATCTCCTGGATACCGTCCAGATGCTTTGCCAATTCAGCCATCGTGACAATTGCTCCTGACTGCTAATTTCGATAACACATTCATACTTAACGTCTTTGGGTGACGCCTGCGCCATCTGTTGGAAGTATTTTCATACATTATACCGACCAAGTAAACTTAATTTTACAATTAAGATTTTACCTAATAATGACGCTAACCCTATAAATATTTGGATATTTTTGTATATACTTTTAGCATTTGACATGTTCAGCTAGGTACTTTAAAGTACAAATTATTATTTGTGAATGAGGAAAAAGAAAACTTTAGTGCGAGCGGGAATCGAACCTGCGTCCCTTCCAATCCGAGGAAGTGCTCTAATCCACGGAGCTACCGCACTACCTTTCGGTCATTCCCAATCTCCTCATCACATTTGTCTTAACGACCAACGCCACCTATCGGAAACCATTCACATGCATTAATCCAATATAGTAAGTTTAATTATGCAATTAAAATTCATACTATTTGATGGCGTGATTTTTTAAACATTTTGATCTGTATTTTTAGCATTTGACATACTCAGCTACTTTAAAGTACAAATTATTATTTGTGAATGAGGAAAAAGATAACTTTAGTGCGAGAAATCGAACCTGCGTCCCTTCCAATAGCTAGGTCTCTCTCCAATGGCTAGCTCCAATGGATAGCATAGTATAATGTGATATAGATACGTAGAAGCGTTGCATTCATTGAAACATTATAATTTAGCCTCATAAATCTATACTGTTCTTAGCAAAAGATTTTTTTTCTAAGAATAAAAGCTATTACAGCATTTCAAATACTGTTAAACATAAATTTTCCACATCGTTTCCTATTGCCACGCCCGCTATCCGTTATCCAAGAAAAGAACGCAGCGATCAGATAAAAAACCTGCAATACTCCGACTCAGCCGACATAGGGTGATGAATTGTACCCCAAACGCTCGCTCCAAGAATATATATACATGCTATATGCTTACCATACAGATCAAAAAGATAAACTGACAGACAAAAATATTCTAAAAAAAAATGTCGTTTAGAGACACTTAAATAGCCTAATACATTGTTTTTTCTTAAATATCTTAAAAGTAGACATACGAGTAGCTTTGTTAAAGCCTTATAATATTATATTCTATAAATATAGGTATATTGTATAAGTATAGGAACTCTAAAATGTTTAGTACTTATATTCTTATAGCACATGATTCCATTGTATACGCACAGATGGCGTTGTGGCTTATAACATGTCGACCTCGCGGGCTATAAGTGTTGTGAGTTCAATTTCCACACAGGACACTAAAGATACCTCTGTACGGTCACTGAACCCGTTACAATACATGGATATAAGAAGAATCTTCTAAGGAATCCATTACGATAACTTTATCTTGTTAGCATGATGGCAAAAAGGTTACTTTCTTGAAAAATGGGTTCTTGGACTATTATACGTGCCCTGTTTCTCTCTAAGCATTGGTAAAGTAGCTTGCCACTTGTAAGTATTCCTTTAAAGTTTTCAAGAAACAAGCTACTTTTCCAATATCCAAGTAGGTAGAGGTTAAACTTAGTAATATAATAAATAAAAGTTAGCGTGCATGAATTTCAATTTAAATTTCCCTGGAGCATATTTTGTTCTATTAAAATAAGTCTGATATAAAATATATTCTCATCCGCGAAATGAAATGGTTACAATAAGGCACAGGCGCCAATGAAGGCCCACTTAATTTCAAAACCTCGTAAAATCTTGTAGATAAGTAAAGTAAAGAAAAAACATAATGGAAGTTGTAATATATTTATTTGAGAAACAAGATATCTAAAAAAATAGTACAGCTTTTGGCATTTTAGCACAAATGTAAATACTTTTTAGAAACTTGGTATTAGGCTATCTTGGGAAGCTGGTCGCCGAAGATGGCCCGAAAAATATTAATGAAAATATATGCAGTATAAGCACTTCAACACTTTTAACATAAAACATTAAAATTAAAACACATCCTTTTCATAACATTATTGATAAAAGATAAAAAATCAACCAAAAATTTAAATGTGGGCTATCTTAAATCTATCAAAATAAAAATCAAATATAAAATAAAAACAAACTACTAAATAAAATTAAATTTAACTTTGAGATCAACTTTGAAAGTAACTTATCAAAAATAAAAATAAATCAGTTCTTTTTTCTAAAATATTTTTATTATGTCAGTCATAGGTGGGCTATCTAAGGAATACTGAAAATTTACTATGAGATCAATCAAAATATTATACTTAATTAGTTAAAATAAATTAGACGCTACTGTCTTTAATAAATAATATAATCTGTTAGGAGTGTACACACTCGGTGTACACTCCTAACAAAAAAAAAAACTGAAAAGAATCTCAAAAGTGAAATTACTTAATAGCTTAATCAGAACTTTAATTGCACTCTGGGCATATGAATTGCTCCTCATCGTCTTTGGTTAAACCCACACAGACTTCATGATACCATTTTTGGCATTTTTGGCATTGACGCATATCATCAAGTCTATCCACCTTGCATCCATGACAATACCAACCATGTTTTTCGAGTGTTTTAGATTCCTTCTTCTTACTTGCTTTTGTCATCTTATTAATATCTGCATTCAGTCGTCTTTCTCTCGGTACTCTTTTAAGTTCATTACCTTTTTCCTGGTTTAGTTCTTTTTTACCTTTATTAGAGTCACTCGGTTGTTTTCCTTTCTGTCTCTGGTTTTTTGTAAGTTGCAAATTTTTAGTTGTATCAGCGTCACTTGGTCGTCTGCTTGGTTTAGTTTTTTTGGTTGTTCTTTTAGTGTTCTGCACCGTTTTTTCTTTAGCAGTATCAAACAAATCTTTAGTTATTTTTTGGCCTATATAATTCATCGCTTTTCTTCTCGGTTTGTATTTAATGGTAGCGAAATTAGGAGTGGGGATTTGTTTGTGGAATGGTGATTTCTCAGGATGTTTTTTCAGTTCTGATAAAGGTATATTATCTTCCGGATCATCAAGTTGAACTTTATTGGGCTCAGAGAGCGATGGAAGTTTTCTGAGGTTCGCATTTAAATTTTCTTCGTCTGACTCAGAAGATGAAGTATAAATATTAAAACGCTTCGTAGAACTTTTCATTTTTTGAAGGGCTTCATCATAATCCTCATTTTCAGATAAATCAGGCGTTCTTGAACCTAAACGTGGTATTAAAGGCTGCTTATTTAAGCCAGAGATAGTAGGAACTGGTGAACAAAACTCTGTACTTCTATTATATTTCTCCAAAACAGGTAGCTTTTGAATCGGATCTTGATTCTCCAAGTTGTCCATGTTAAAATCTTCAAAAGAGGAGCTATAATCAACAATTTTTTTGGCAAAAGTTGGAGATTGTGGATAGGATTCAACGATTTCGACATAATTTCCATGATTTGGGGATACATCATCGTGAATTAAAATTGACGGTGATAAACTCCTGTCCTCTTCTTCATGATTTGAAAAATTTTCATCCGAATGATTATCGCATCTTGGGTACATAACAGGACTTCTTGGAATAGAATCTCTTGAAGGGGATGAATTAGAAACTGAATCAGGCATTCTTGAGGAACTTCCCACCTGTGGATCAGGCATTAGTGTAAGTACTGAAGGTGCATACGCTTCTTCAGGAATTGCGTTGGGATCGTACGGAAAGAGGCCGGTAGCTCTAAACCCACTGATTATATTGTTCTTGGTCATGCACTTAGACCAAACTTTTGTAAAATTTTTCGTAAAACGAGCTTTAGTCAGTTTACGTTCTGGATGCTGATATGCATACAACAAAACCTCCTCATCCCCAAAATGTTCAAACGACTTATTTACCGATTTGTCTAGCGGTTGAAGCTCATGAGTCGTATTTGAAGGCAAGCAATAGAGTACAATATCATGGGCATCAGCAGCGTCAACGATTCTTGCGTCTAAATGTGAGGAGGCCCCATCAAAAATTAGTAGGCATTTTCCTGGAGATTTATTCTGCCCTAAGTGGTGTATGAAATCGACAAAAAGTTCAGTCGTCATACTGCCCTTTGGAGCCATTTTGACTAAACTACCAGGTGGTAAATTGTCACAAAATTCTGGTCTCAACCTTTTGCCCTTAAATATAATCATAGGTGGCACAGTGTTGCCTGTTGCACTTACACACATAGCGACTGTGACATTTTCTGCATGTTCTTGACTAACAAAGTGCACTCTCTTGGTCCCTTTTGCTGCAAAAACCTTCTGTTGGTGGTGCAGTGTTAGACGACATCCCTTTTCATTCATGTTATAAAGGCGTTCAGGGTGGGTGGAAATATTTATTTCATCGTAAATGTCTTTTAGGGCTTCAAAATATTTGGAAACTATTGACTTGTTGAGTTTTTGTGCTCTGGCGGGATTTAACAATTGAGCCCTTCGAAGCTATATTTCTGGATTGCGTTTCACAAAATTTGTGAGCCATTTTTTTCCAGCAATATTCTTTTTATCACTAAAAAGATTCGGTATATTATTCGCTTTACAAAATTCGTAAGCCTGCTTCCGAACAATTTTGGGAGTTAATGGCATTCCTATCTGAGACAATCTAATTATCCTTTTGCATAAATCTTTTTCTTGTGATTTATTAAGAATAGGGACACGACCAGTTATCTTCTCCACGGAACCAGATTCTATGTGATTTCTTAATGTTCGCCTTGGTATGCCATATGTTTCAGCAGCTTTTCGCTGTGACATTTGGCAGGATTTTACTGCTTGAAGGGCGGATTTCAACTGTGTTTCTGTCCATTCCCCGCGCCGTTTTTTAGTAGAAGGCTCCATTTAAATCTGCGATAAAAAATAGAATAACTCAAAGAAAAATTTAGTACCTCAAAAAGTAATTTAAAAAGCAATTGCTGACTTCAAATTTAATACATGCTTATTCAGTTGGTTGAAACCGTTATAGGTTGAAACTTGCACTATTTTTAAGTTGGACTATAGGTACCTAATTCAAGATTTATTGCAATCCAACATAGTTTCCGAAACATGCACAAAAAAACTTAAAAAAAAACAAACATACAAAAACAAAAATATACTAACACTACATTTCAATAATCCTAGAAAGGCCCGGGCTATGTTTGGGAATTATACTATGGGCCATGATAGGAAATTACACCCGAGTTGAGTATAATCTCGTAAAAATACAAAAAAGGAAATAAAATAATAACACTCACCTGTAATTCGCTGATTAATAAATTAAATATGAATTTTCACAGTTTAGAGCAAAGATATTTGTTTTAAATTTGTTAATTTTCAAAAGGATTTAGATAATGGAGGTTATAAAACGTGTATCGTCTTGACATGACCAAGTAAACTGTCATCTGTCTTCAAAATGGCGACGCGCCGGTAATGAAACACACTTGCACTATTGTCTATGGTACTAGTAGCATAAACCCGCGAAATTTCAAATATTTCGAATAGTCATAACTGTATTTTTTTTAAAGTGGGCTATCCTAGGAGCTGGGCCATCTTCGGCGACACTACCTTATAAAAAGATGAAAAATTTGCGATGGTTGAATTCGATACTACCATAACTGTCACAATATCATGCTTATATCTCTCAAGGGGTAGACTAAGTTTTAACACGCTGATATTTTACTTGTATTCAGAGCCCGTAGAATATAACTCACTAAATCGTATCGACATCGCATCGTGTTATTGTCATTGGTGGAGAGATCACCGCAATTGGGTGAGCGTTTATTGCGCCATCACGCGTCTATGTCTGTACCAATCACAAATAAGACGATGCGATTTCGATACGATTTTGTGAATAACAATCGTAGGGAGGCGGATCTAGAATTCGAGTTGCTATCGACTTAAAAACTTTTATTCGACCTAGATTTAGACATGGTGCCTGGGGACTAGAAGTCACATACTTATGCCACTATAAATAATTGGGTAATTATATGATACTATATAGGTAGTGTTTTTATTTTAGGTAAGTGGCATACGTAACATACGTGATGGTAAGCGGTAACCGTAGCCTATTGACATTAGTAATACCAGAGGCATCATTTGTGCGTCAATAACTAAATATAAAGGAAAAGCAGGTCGAGAGGAGCGATAATAAGTCGAGGATAAGGAGAGAGTATGGGTACAATAGTAGGAGTGCCTAACGTTGTTACACGCTGATCTTCTGTGAGATGGTGATACTAGCCATTTATACCGGGAGAGGTAAGGCTCTGCCATTAGAATACTATACACTACACACACATAGGATGGGCCTCGTGGCATAGTCGGTAGTGTAACCGACTTCCGTGAACGAGGTCGTGGGTTCACACTCGGGATAATTATTTGTGTGATGAACACAGATATTTGTACTGCGTCTGGGTGTTTTCTATATCTATGTAGGTATTTACAAAAAAAAAAGTAATATATGTATTATATCTGTAATCAGGTACCAATAGCACAAGCGTTAAGCTTAGTTTGGGACCAGAAGACGTTGCGTGAAATGTCCGTGAATATTTATTCATTTATTTATTTTATATTCTATACGGGAATTTTGAATCTGCATTACGCTGAGTCGGAGCCGTTTTGTGCCGAGCACAGGTATTTTTTTTTATGTACCTCAACCGTGTGTAGCGTTTCCTTTTTTTTCTGTTTAGTTTGTTAGTTGTTATTGTTTGCTTGTTACAATAAAGTCGTTTTCTTTCTTTCTGTACAAGTACAAACACACTCCTCATACATCTCTGTATAGTAGAACGGTTATAGTCTACCCACAGTATGTGTTTTCAATTAATAATGCTCCATGTTGCGGACGACATCACAACAATCAATGTCACGTTACTGGTATTCGCTCCGATACGCAACATGTCGCTTCGAGTTTCCTTGACAATTTGCTATTCTGTCAACGAACGATCGGATGGCGTATGTCTCTGATATACCATGAGGCTTAGGAAAAAATTACAATTATAGTAATAATAAAATTTAATAAGTAATAATAATAATAAGTATAACTATACTAAAAAAAAACTTTTTTTTTAAGAAGAAGAAGACTACACTGCGCTAAAGAATAATCCTTGTATCGCGGGGGACTTTACAAATATACAACTTAACGGTCATAATGTACACCCAGACCCAGAACAAATAAATAAATAAATAAATATTCACGGACATTTTCACACAACGTCCTTTGGTCCCAAACTAAGCTTAACGCTTGTGCTATGGGTACCAGATTACGGATATAATACATATATTACTTTTTTTTTGTAAATACATACATATAATAGATAGAAAACACCCAGACGCAGTACAAATATCTGTGTTCATCACACAAATATTTGTCCTGAGTGGGAATCGAACCCACGACCTCGTGCACGGAAGTCGGTTACACTACCGACTACGCCACGAGGCCCGTCAAAATATTTGTAGATCACACAAAAAGTTGTCGCAAGGAAGGTCGGAAGAAAGCGGAAGGTCGGTATCTAAACCACTTTGCGATCTATGCAGTTAAATAATTTTTATTTAATTTTTGACGACTGCGAAACTAATGTATTCAGTACCAAATTAAAGTCCACATTTCGAAGTGACATTGTAATTTAAATAATAAATACTTTTTAGGTAGGTAATTGAAAAGGCTTGGCAGTATAGGGTTACCACTTACCATTAAGTGGGCTGTGGCTCGTCTGATCATTGGATCAGACGAGCCACAGCCCACTATTGCTTATTGAAGCAATAAAAACGGTAATAAAACTACACGCATATAACAATTTAAAAATCGGAAGTAGGTAGAAAGTCATTCACAGCAGTAAGATTGTATTGATGATATATGAATGTAGACTAACCTAAATTAGTTCCGTGATTCTGAAAAGTACCAATAACTAAAAGGATTTTGATTAAATGTATATATATACCCTGTACACCCTCTAAAACCTATTTTTTTATATAGACAACACCCTTTTTTTTCTTAAGGCGGGAAAAAATGTACCTCCGCACACCTCGTTGTTCGGGCAACGAACAAAGTAGTGTGGGGCCGTCACCCACTAAATAAACCCGCCGTGTGCCTCTCCGTCTGTGTTGGCGGGCCACTGGAACTATGTTGTATTACCTCAGTATACGGCTGACAACACTAAGGAATAATCCTTGTATCGCAGGAGACTTAATATATACACAATTTGATTGATTTCATTTTAATCTTTCACATATATCTGGATCTAAAAGATTAACGATATAATCAAACAAACAAAAAAATATTTTTACCATTTGATTCATATATTCATATATCATATGCATAAATTTATACTGGTCCCTTTATGTAGTCCTTTAATTTTTATGTAAATTTTTATATCTACATAAATAAAAACGTAGCTAAATAGCTTAATTGGTCGGTTGTCAGAGTGACCCGCGGGGCTCATTCATCAAAACATTCATAATCTTGTTTCCATTCCGACACAGACATATTGAGCGATATTTTTTATTCATTCATTCGTTCCCTTTTATTTTTATTTTGTTGAAAAACTGCACGCCTCATAATCTTCATTTTTCACAATAAAATTGATATTATTATTTTATAAGTAATTAATAATGTATTGGTTTTACTAAGTAGTTTTTAATAAATCACATAGATAGCGCTAATTTCAAAAAGTACTAATGTGGGTTTCATGTCTTATACGCCATCTAGCGCTAATTTTAAGAAGTACTTCTATATTATCTACCTCTGTTATAGATGTGTCAACTCGATTTGGGCTTAACTCGAATTAACTCGAACTGATTTCTTCTAACTCGAATTGGTTTGGCGCGGCAAATTAATTAATGAATATACGTGATCGTTTGTAGTGCGTAATGGCGTGAAGCGTGAAGTTGGCGGATAATTTGTAAATATATTCATTGTCAATCAAATGTGACAGTAAGTATTGCAGATCACAAAGTAGATTTGTTGCAGATTTGACTTATTTGAGTTTAACGTCGTGGTGCCGGTTAAAAGGAAATCGTTTGTATGCGATGTATTTGAATCGTCAGTTAGTGGACGTGTTAGGTGTAAACAGTGTTCGGATTTATTCAAATATATTGAAAATACGACAACATTGTTAAACCATATTAAAAAGAGGCACCCAATTGTTGCCTTCGTAAAAACGAATAATTTAAATTAGACTTTAACTTCATTGTCAGCAAATCGATACGGCAATTCGCACGGGTCGTCTAGTTTACTATGAATTTGTTTCATTTATTGAAATGAAAACTTATTTAGGCGCGTTGAGCACTTTTTGGGTGAACAAAAATTATGGAAGTCGCGTCATAGTCACCGAACGCTCCGATCTTCTTTAGGCGCGTTAATTACTTTTTGGGTGAACAAAAATCATGGAATTCGCGTCATCGTCATCGAACGCTCCGATAGAAGTGAAAGTAAGTAACTTGTGAATTGTATCGTCGAGCTATTAGATTATTATTTTTGGTTTAATAAAGAAGTGGTGTTAATGACCAGTAATGGTTCGATACAATTCACAAGTTATTTAGTTTTCACTTCTATCGGCAGTCTACAAAGACTGCCCCGCATGTTTCTTTTTAAATTCCGTTTGGAGGTTAGTTAACTAATCGAGTTGTGTTTAATACGAGTTGGCACATCTCTAAACCTCTGTCATTTTGCAAGGCGCCATCTGGCAATTGTAAGAACAACAATCCATGGGCTTACATATATACCTGCATTACCTGCATAAGTGCATATAATATATATAAACATGTAAAATTGAATAATTTATTAAACTGTAAACAAAATCAATTTAAGAAAACGAAAAGTCATTGCTAGTTTCCCTACAAAAAAAGCGATATTGTGGTTCTATATATACAACAGCAGCTGAATACAATGATATCGACATCTAAATTTGCCACTAGCGACATCTAGGGCTGCATTTGTCAATATCTCTTTTACTTTAAAACAGCGACATCTATCAATGGAAAATTGCAACTTTGGACAATATTATACGACTTATTTAAAAATCAATGAGTTCAACAAGAAATCTCTAAACCATTTATCTTCCTAACTTGGTTGCCTTATAATTTTATACTTTGTTCTAAGTGAAAACACCGTGAAGCCAACACGCCAAAGCCACGCAAAAAAAATTGTGGAATGTAAAATTAGTTTTTTTTTCGTGTTTTATAACGTTGGTGTGTTATTATTTACGTGTGTTTAGTGTTTTTAATTTTTGTTATGGATAAAATAGTTATTATACTTGACAAATATCATCAGTTCGTCAAGCAAAGGTAAGAACTTTCTTTTAACAAAAAACAATGTACCAGCCGGGCGAACGGCGTTCTGTTGACGATAGTAAAACCACCGGTGGCTATGCGTACGTAAAAAGGTAGTTCTCATGAAAGGCGCTGGTTTTGGTGTCGCGTCGAGCGTAAATATTCAGTATTTTTTTGTTTATTTAATAACAATTAAACTACATCGAATCAGAACGTGAAAAGTAATAGGGTTTTATTCCTGATCATAATAATTCGTAAACGAAAAAAAAAAGACTCGATTAGTAAAGTATTTTGGTCGTTATCGTGTTAATATACATTACCGTTAACTCACGGACGTCCAAGCTAGATTTTTTTCAAACAGTTTTTTAACTAGTTTAAATAACAAAAATGGCATCAAAAATATCATGAGTGTTAAAAATAGTGTTTGTTCTTTATATGTGTGTGTAGATATTATTTTACAAGTGCAATATATGATAAATAGAGACATTTTATGTTAGAAAAATCAGTTGTTGCGTGTAAACCGGGAGTAGAACACACCTCAACGCTTGGCTTATGAGGCGTGCAATATTATAGCTTATAAAAATAAATAAAACAGTAAATTATAAAAAGAAAATAAGTAATTTTGATTATAATCAATCAAATTATATTACTGAATTTTAGATATACAAATATAAAGAGAGAGAAAAAAAGAAAATATAAGGAATCTGTAAATAATTATAAGTTGCTGTATCTTTATGTTCAACTAGTTGACACGAAGCTCTTCGTATCACCTCAGAAACAAAAAATACTGAACTTGAACAAAAAAAAATGATGCATTGCCAATTCAGCATCTGGACGGTATCCAGGAGATGCAGGTTCAAATCCTGCTCGTGACTGTTTTCGATTTTACATTTTTCACTTTGTGTTTAATGTAGGTATAGTGCTAAGCATGTCAAATGCCATTATCTAAACATATTACATTCCTTCAGTGGTAGGTGCATTCGACTCCTGCAGTTAAGCTCTCTTTTTCTACTGTCACAAATAATTTGTTTTTTAAAGTAGATGAGCATATCAAGTACTAAAATACAGATCAAAATAACCCAACTTAGTTTTATATACATAACATTAAAAGGCAGAGAGTATTTTCCATATAAAAAGTACCGTTGCAGTGTTTATTTTGGAGAGGGAAATCCCGCTGTTACCCAAAAAAAAATGGCCGAATTAAAATACGCAGAGTGCCCAGCGATTCCCAGAATACGAATAAATCACTGAGAAAAGTTTCTACGCTGAATTTCGTGTTCCTAATTCCATTTCAAGGTAATCGTAATTCCCATTTACAGGTTTTTAAAAAGTTTCTTGTTAAACTGGATATTGTGATATATTGAGATTATTGACTTACATACTTGAAATAATGATATGTTATAGTACCTACTGTTAATTATATTTCTTATCCTTCCCTATTTATTTTATTGCACGCTTCATAAGCGAAGCTTGAGGTGGGTACTACTGTCACTTTAAGAAAATTTTTCAAACTTAAAATGTCTCTATTTATCATATATTACACTTGTAAAATAATATATACGCACACATATATCAAGAAGAAACACTATTTTTAACACTCATGATATGTTTGATGTCATTTTTGTTATTTAAACTAGTTAAAAACTGTTTAAAAAAGTTCTGTCTTGGACGTCCGTGTGTCTGTATGTGCGGATCCTGTATGTTTGTTACCACGATAACGACCTAAATACTTTACTAATCGGGTTTTCTCTCTCTCTTATGTTTCAGTATAATTAGGAATAGAACCCTATCACTTTTCACGGTCTGATTCGATGTGGTTTAATTATTATTAAATAAACAAAAACAGTTTGAATATGTATGGTCGATTCGATTATACACTATAACCAGCGATATCTACCTTATTTAGTGAGAATTACTTCTATAGAACCAATAGTACTTCTTAAAATTAGCGTCATCTATACAAGCCATGAGAACCACAATAGAACTTTTTAAAATTAGCGCTGTCTATGTGATTTATTGAAAATTACTTAGTAAGACCAATACATTATTAGTTTCTTATTCAATGAAAATGAAATTATGAGGCGTGCACTTTTGGATTTTCCACATTTTTTAATTAATATCTCTGGCTTAATATAATATTTATTTAAAATCCACGTTTACAGTTACGGCAAATGTTCAAATAAACTAGTGACGTGACATTTTTGTTTGTTTCGGTTTTAAACTGGATAAACCTTGAAACGAGTGGACAAAATTTTTATTGACACTGGCAGGTAGCGGCTTTTATTAGGTTGGGATTCTATTTTGTTATTTTTTATATAAGTATAATTTAGGCACTTTACAATGTAAATTCTTGCCCCGAGAACGAATGTTATTATAGCTCGATTGGTATGGTCTAGTATAGTAATCCAAAAGACTTCTCCATTTTAAATTTCACACTTTTTTAGTTAGTCCGTCGAGTATGGACTTAAAGACCTCGCGTGGCGGGTTATTTAGTGGACAATAGCCATGCCTACCTTTGTCTCCCTAAAAGCGAGTAGTGCGATTAGGTATATTATTCTAGCTATACTTAAATACAAATTAATAATTGCCTGCATCTGTATGCGATATTAATAGTTTATAAGTAGAGAAAATGTTCCTTGGACCACAACGTAGCTGTCTTAATTTATTTATATATGTACTCACATAAAACTTAATTACAATATAAACAGGGATAATATAATTATAGTACAAAGTTTCTGCTTATTTTTAACAGATGTCTTGGATAGCGTGAACATTGGAAATATGATGTCTAGGAATGACATACATACAAATACTAATACATATACATACATACAATAACATATACGTAGAATTCCAAATAATATTTAAACATATAAGAAAATATATTGTAAGAGTAGACAGTATTATTGACATAGCTTATACATATTTAAATTAAGAGGAAGTTGTAAAATGTTAGACGGGAATATTCCACAGTTTAACCGCATGTACCGAGAAAGAATAAGAATAAAAAAACTAGACGTCGCGGGACGTCTACCAGATGTGAAAACATTGAAATTTTATTTTGTAGAAATAAAATGATCATAACTTGCCAAAGTACTCCTTAAGACGAATAAAATTAGTATAAACTCGATGGGTTTGGGTCGTTTCATTACAGAGTTACTGTGGCCACCTTCTAGCTCCATCATCAGACCCTGGATACCATCTAGAGACAAAGTACTCGTCAAGACGAATTATACGAGCCCAAACACGACGGAGCTATACATTAAACACAAAGCTATGTCGTTTAATAAAGGAGTTCCTATGGCCACCTTCTAGCTCCATCATCAGACCCTGGATACCATCTAAAGACAAAGGACTCGTCAATACGAATCAAACTATTCCAAGCACGATGGGGTTGCGTCATTTCATTACAGAGTTACTGTACCACCTTCCAGCTCCATCATCAGACCCTGGATATCATCTAGGTCTGGAGTACTAGTCAAGATATTTCAAACGAGCCCTAACTCGACGGAGCTGTGCCATTTAATTACAGAGTTTCGCATGGCCATCTTCGAGCTCCATCATCAGACCCTGGATACCACTAGAGACAACATCGATGGGGTTGCGCCGTTTCATTATAGAGTTCCTATGTCCACCTTCCAGCTCCATCATCAGATCAGCTCCATGTCATCATAATATTGCATTGTCACGTGATATACATATGCGTGTAAAATTGCAACTCAATCGGAAACTGGGCAGTGTGTCAAATTTAACTTGCAAGATTTGAACAGGACAAGTAAAATAAAAGCGTCGCCACGCTAACGGCCGATTTTACCCTCCCTCCGCATTAGATGTTTCACATCAAAAAATAAATTTTGTGTAAAGGGAATTTTAACACGGTGCGAAGACTACCATTTTTTTGTCAAGTCGGAAAAATGTACCTAACCGCACACACCATCATTCGGGGCAACGAAGCAAGGTAGTGTGGGGCCCTCACCCACTAAATAAACCAGCCGTGTGCTATCTCTCCGCCTGTATTGGCGGGCCACTGGAACTGTGTTACATTACTTCAGTGGTCCGCCGGCAGCTTACCCTTTCACGTAGCTTCTACTGAGTGCGAAGACTAGTTCTGCAAGTCGCAACATTAGACTGAACAAAGGTAAACCGTCACAATGGAGTATTTCTGCAAAGGCACATTGGGAGCCCCTTGAGTTCTATGCAAAGGTGTGAAATATGATTGTACTTTATAAGATTGAAACACAAAGCGTATACAGAAGATTTGCAGTCTCTCAAGCTTATCATGCACTCCTCAGTAGCATCCAAAATAGCAGGCATCTATGTAGTCATAGTATTAATGGGTTGAATAAAAGAATAGAAAATACTTGCATCTTACAGTGCAGTGAGGGCTGATCGAGCGTCAGTTTCTATGAAGTGTGAATACAGCAGATCGTCAGCATAAGATGATAATTTTAACTTTGTAACAGAATCGATGAAAATTGAGAATAAGAGAGGTTGCGTGAGGGGTGCTTCCATTAGGAAAAAGTATGATCAAGACGTAGACACTGCGAACGCTCTCGGAGATTGGAATTGAACCAAGTGATACTAGATAAAGAAATGTTTAGAGACTTGAGTGTGCCAAGCTATATGTCGAAATTGACCGAGTTAATAGCAATACTCAAGTGAGTTAGTACGGAAATGGTTAATAATTGATTGTCGATAGCCCAGCGGGTATCGTCGGTAACTTTGCGAGGTGCTTTTACAGTACTAAGGCCAACTTACATTACTAAGGACAGAATCCAGACTGAAAGAAACTAACTAAGTAGGTTGTGCTATATAATGAAGAAAGTTGTCGTGAAACAATATGCTCAAAAAAAGAAATTGGCCAAAAGGAAGAAGGTGTAGTTAGATGTGAGACCTTAGAATAAAGAACCTAAGAAGATAGAGAAGTTAAATATAAATTTGAGAACAGGAAGTACTATTGATAGATTAGGATTAATCGTACTAGAATATAAATTGTCTTAACTAACATTTTAGCAGTGATGGATGATATAGATTTAACTACGTCAGTCTCTGAAACTTAAGTTAAGGGTGAGATTTTGGAGGTGGTAATCCTTTTTTTTTATTAAGGCGGGAAAAAATTTACCTAACCGCATACCCTGTCATTCGGGGCAATGAACAGGGCAGTGTGGGGCCCTCACCCACTAAATAAGCCCGCCGTGTACCATCTCTCCACCCGTGTTGGCGGGCCACTGGAACTACTTCAGTGGTCCGCCGGCGGTGGAGGAGGTGGTAATCCTGAGATTAAAAATAAGGTTCCGGCTAGAGCTTAGAGTTAAAGGAGCATCAGAAAAATCTTCACTTAATGAATTAGTAATAAATGAAAATAGAGTATAAATATGAACGCCTAAATTTGTATTATATATTTTAATTATTTTAAATAAAATTTGACATTATAAATGTAAACCATTCAGGAAGCAGATATTACGATATCGTAAATAAGCAAGATTTAAACTTTTATAAAGAAACATTTGCTGTAAAGCCCAGCGAATTAATTTTAGTACATATTTTATAGGAGTAAACCTGCAAATGAATTATTGATTTTATTTTCCTTAATTACATTAATGGTACATCATCTTCATTTGTTTTAGGCACCCAAACTTTATCGCTTTCTTTTTAACGATGGGCCCATTACACTTTTAATGGATTTTTCAGTGCCTAATTATCGAAAGCCACGCGAACCGAATGTTTTTGGATAAATTATGGGATTCCTGCTCCAAATTTTATACATCGGGACTAAAACTGTTTAGAAGAAAAATCTTTTATCGAAAGAATTTAAGTAAGTATGGTTGGGTGGGTCATTTTAAATTGATCTAATATCCTCTTACACAAAGAGGCGAATCATGTCTTTCAAAAGGTCCCTCAAATTATTATAAAAATATGTGTACGATTCAAGTGCGTTTGGTATTAAACGATTTTTCTGTATAAATATTAAGATTTTGCAATTGGAATCAAAGAGGTTTAACGTCTATGATAATAAAGCCAAGTTTGTTGCGTATTTCGCTTTTATGGGAACAATGTAAAAGGTTTTAACGCTGCGACTTTGAAGTGTAGATACAATTGCTTACGCGAAGCTATGTGAATTGGAATATTTATTTATTATAGATATATCTACACGTTCTTATGTTCACTATATGCGTGAATTTTATTAAAATACTTTTATTTTGATTTTAAATCGTAGTCTAGACTAGACGGGGCATTTTATATACGTACAATTATCGGATACAAACCACACATAGATTCAGAGCACTTTCATATGTGAATCACACAATTAGATGTTCTGTGAGGGACTCAACCCATGGGATGGAAGTCTGCATCTAAACTACTACGTCACGATAAAGTGAATGATTATGGAGTCAGCTTACTTAGAACCTATTCAGTTGCGAGTTTATGTACCCAAATACTGTTTGTTTTGAAACCGGCTCGTTCGAAGAACTCTACGTCTAATTAAGATTGAAGCAACATTTTGCGCATGGTTGGAACATCTACTGAGAATCAGTGACGCTTAAAATACGTGAGATATTTATATGGGGAAAAGGATATGGTTAAATCAGAGTGCGCAATTCCGTTACTCATTCTCCGAAATTACTGACGATTAGCGGTTTGTCGTTCTACGATATTACACAAGGCTCTGTAACTTTAAAATAAGTTGCATAGTATGTATGCTTTAAATAAAGAACGTAGTTACTATTGGCATAACTAACTAGTGCAAGGTTTCATTGTTGTAATAATTTTGACATTTAACCCACGGATTTTTCTACCTTTTGGCAACAGCTCCGTCACAGGCAAGAGTTGGTTTCTGGGTTATATACCAGTATCTGGTTTCAGATATAGTAGCGAGATAAAGGTAGGTAAGGTAGGTACTCTAGGTAGGCCACTTTTTAACTCCAATCAAGAGCAATTAAAAAAAAGTTTCATCAAAATCTATTTAATAGTTTTTAGGTGAGACGTGAACCAACAAAAAAAAACAGTAATTCTGAAAGAAATTTGAGCTTAAAATATAGGTACTATATTTTTTTTTTCAAATATTTAATGTACAGATACAGCTTTATTATAGTTATAAGAAAATACTCACGTATAGTTAAACCGGCACAGATCAGAATCATTAGCTGGAGGAGCAGGCACAGCTGCCCAATGTACAGCTCGGCCTCCACTCGTGACTGCAGCTAGTAGTCGTTGCCGACAACCGCAAGAAGACCACACGCTTGCGCTCGCTACGCCACCAGCCTGTTGGCAAATTAAATAGTTATTGTTTTCTACACTCAGGCTGATTATTCCTGTTGAGCACAATAGAAGATGAGCTGAATGTGCTGTAGAAGTTAGGGTCTGTTTTTTGTATTTGATCGAGGCTTGGGGAATTGTCTTTGTTCAATCCTTAGAAATAAAAAATGTAATTATTGATTAAACACAAAGTGAAAAATGTGAAATCGAAAATAATAGTCACGAGCAGGATTTGAACCTGCATCTCCTGGATACCGTCCAGATGCTTTGCCGATTCAGCCATCGTGACAATTGCTCCTGACTGCTAATTTCGATAACACATTCATACTTAACGCCTTTGGGTGACACCTGCGGCATCTGTCGGAAGTATTTTCATACATTATACCGACCAGGTAAACTTAATTTTACAATTAAGATTTTTACCTAATAATGACGCAAACCCTATAAATATTTAGATATTTTTAAATACATTTTTAGCATTTGACATGCTTAGCACTATACATTAAACACAAAGTGAAAAATTATTTTCGATTTCACATTTTTCACTTTGTGTGTCAAATGCTAAAAATATATATAAAAATATCTAAATATGTAATTATTGATTAGTCCGGTCTGAAAATGAAATTGGCTTAAATCAATATAGAGCTTTTAGTTAAGTTTTACGACATTACACATCATGTACAGTGAGCAGATAGTGTTTTCTCTACCACAGGAAATAACAATGAAAATTAAACATTTAAAAAAAAGAAACCTGTATCGCTGATGACTTTAGAAGTATACAATTAAAAGGTACAAATTATGCTCAATTGCAGAACGTTATACCTACATTTATTGATTGCAGAAAAATACAACCTATATGGCAATCGATATTGGTACCCCTTTTTTTTTGTTTAGGCGTGAAAAAATGTACCTCACCACATACCCCGTCGTTCAGGGTAGTGTGGGGCGATGTTTATTGACGAGGATTTGTGTGCTATCAAACTTGGTAGTGGTAGTGTGAGGCCCTCATCCCTAATATGCTATAATTGCATTAAGTCAACAAAACATTAGTTATATAGCGACCGAATATTACAATTAGCGGGTATCAAGAACCGCTTAATTCCGAACTAGTAGGTAGGGATCATCTAGAATATAGAGATTATTGGTTGTTTTATAAGCAATGTTATACCTGTAGTGGTGTCGGTAAGTTTTCGACGAGCAAATAACACTTGGACGTGGAATTCCAACGTTTAATTCTTTCTCGAGCCAAGACGTAATGCGTTTCAATTTCCTTATCTTCAACTGCTACTAACTCCGCCTGCAACAAAAGACACAGCAATGTTATATTTTCACGTTTATAAAAGTGTCTTTCAGTGATTAATGTTAAGGTAAAAAGAACCATCAGGTCACGATATTTTCTTACAAGGACTTCCTCCCTATTAAAAAAAACATAAAACAACTAAATCATAGCATCACGTCAGAGGTGTATTACACACCCACGATTCGCCAGCTATGTTTAAGTCCAACGTAATAGGGGGCGATCCTATTGCCGTCTAACGGGCACATTTTCAAACTTCGGGCTGCTACTGAGAATTTTTTATTTTACGAAAAAGTTCCAACCCGAGACCTCATGATCAGCAGTCGCGCACAGTACCGCTGCACCACAAAGGCAGTTAATATGGATATTTTCTTAACATGCTAGAGCCATTCCTCTCCAATAAAATGTAAGTTGTACGTCAATGTAAATCTTACTAATATTATACATGTTAAAGATTGGAAAATTGTTTAGATGTTTAAATTTTTAGATATTTGGGTGTTTGCTCGTCAATTACGCCGAAACGGATAAATCGATGGAGATAAATTTAGGTAAGTAGATAGTGGATGGAGATAAGCTTAGCACTATCTAATCATGTCAAATGCTAAAAATATATATGAAAATATCTAAATTATTATTTAATAAGGTTTCTACCTTTATGTTGTTTTTAAAAAATCTTAACTGTAAAATTAAGTTTACCTGGTCGGTATAATGTATGAAAATACTTCCAACAGATGGCGCAGGCGTCACCCACAGACGTTAAGTATGAATGTGCTATCGAAATTAGCAGTCAGGAGCAATTGTCACGATGGCTGAATTGGCAAAGCATTTAGACGGTATCCAGAAGATGCAGGTTCAAATCCTGCTCGTGACTGTTATTTTCGAATTCACATTTTTCACTTTGTGTTTAATGTACTTATAGTGCTAAGCATGTCAAATGCTAAAAGTATATATAAATATTTATAGGGTTTGCGTCATTATTAGGTAAAAATCTTAATTGTAAAATTAAGTTTACCTGGTCGGTATAATGTATGAAAATACTTCCGACAGATGGCGCAGGCGTCACCCAAAGACGTTAAGTATGAATGTGTTATCGAAATTAGCAGTCAGGAGTAATTGTCACGATGGATTAGCAAAGCATCTGGACGGTATCCAGGAGATGCAGGTTCAAATCCTGCTCGTGACTATTATTTTCGATTTCACATTTTTCACTTTGTGTTTAATGATTACTATATTTTTACTATTTGTGATTATAAACAGTTCAAGTGAATAGTAATCGACACAAGGGGATTTTAGCAATATCATCATCATCCATCCATTAGCCTTCATTTGTCCAAGAAATATCTCGAATAACAGGAAATAAATGTCAATATCAGAAATAATAAATTATATAATAATGCTTAGAGAAAAATATGTAGATGTGTAATTCTCGAATTACCAGAATTAATATAACGAATTGTTACAAAGAAATGTTGCCATTCTCGCTCATTATATGTTTCGCAAAAACATATAGGTACCTATGTAAATATATCTAGAAATGTTTCCATGGATTAATTTATAAGTAGGTATGTTATAATATTGTGGTATACTAAAGGTTTTATAGGTATCGCTATCTAATCAACCAAAGCTATTTGCAATGAATTGATTAATAGTTATGTTCGTTTTAATAGCCTCTATTATTCTAGTTAGATATCGATGTTTATTGACGAGGATTTGTGTGCTATCAAACTTATTGCAATAGTTGTGTAAGATTACAAGCTACAGAGTATGAAACAACTGATACTGAACGTCAAAGAACTCATTCCTTCATGTATGCAAGAATAGAGCCTCTTGACACTCTGTTCTCTCTGCCTACCCCGCAAGGGAAATGGCGTGATGATAAGTTAGTTAGTTAGTTAGTTAATATTTCTGCCTGAGTATTGTTATCATATACTAGTGTATATAGCACAAAGTAAAACGTGTTTGGTCCACACCAGCGAACAATTTAAGTACACGCTTATCTTATCGTCCATTTTGTTATAGGTAGGTGCTTACATTGTTTTACGAGTAAGGTACAATTAATTCGTGTTGGGGTAGTTCACAAAACATACATTTCCTTTAGTTTTCTTATTCCAATAAGTCAGATAAAACTACGAACACGAGCCTTTAAACAAATAAATTTGATAGTGTTGCTTATTTTAGTACATAGTTCCTATGGCTACCTTAGAGCTCACTCTTCAGATCAGCTCCATATCATAATAATACCCGGCCGGTCAGACGGAAGGTGGTGGTACCATCCCACTCGGGCCCAATAGCAAGTGAGTACTCCCACTTGGTATCCTACCCTACCCCCAGTAGTGCAATGGGTGACAGTTTCTTACTTCCCTTACTCGCCTCGTTCGACACCCGTGGGAAAGAATGGGGTCGTAACATTTGTATTCTCAGCCCATCACCACACGGAAAAGACAACAATAATGTCTTTTGTTGCTTTCCAATCGTGAGTGAGAGAGTCGAATACAAAACCTCCCCTTTCTATCACCTACTTCTTTTATATCGTTCTGGGTATCAACGTGGACGGGCGAGTGATATGAGCAGTAGTTTAACTGTGTCCCTGATATTTCTGCGTGTATGACCGGCGATAACCACTTACAAACAGCTCGGGCATGGTTCGTTTGCCCTCATCAGCAATATGAATATAGTTGGCGATACCAACCGTGCCGGTGCCGTGTCGGTGCCGTGTGGGGCCGGCTTTAGAATTGTCCCACCCCTCTCTACCCACGGGAGTCGTAAGAGCCGACTGAGGGAATACCGGAGGAGTGGGCAGCAGCACTCCCTTGAGTATTAACAACATCCACTGCGATCGCCAACCCGCCTGCCAAGCGTGGCGATTACGGCACTATCCCCCATTTCTTGGGGAGGCCTATGTCCAGCAGTGGACGTTGAAAGGCTGATGGATGGATGGATGGATAGCGATACCATGCTCCCCATACCCAGAACAGCTTCTTGTGAGTCACAAAAATATTTATGTCCTACTTACGACTTGAACTCATTACCTACTTCCAGCACAGTTAGAAAAATATTTGTCTTATTACTTTCACATCTGTAAATCTGCCTCTGTGGTGCAGCAGTTGTGTGAGCGAATGCTAATCATGATGTCTCGGTTCGATCCCCGAGTCGGGTAGGACAGGACTATTGAGCTTTTTAGTAAAAAAAAAAATCTCAGTAGCAGCCCGGAGTTTGCAAATGTGGCCGGTAGACGGCAATAGGCTCACCCCCTATTACATGGAATTTAAACATATCTAGCTGCCAAACCATGGGTGTGTAATACACCTCTGCCTACCCCGGGGTAGGGGAATACAGGCGTGACATTTTCATGTTTTCTAAAAATCTGCAATATAATACTTTGATAATAAAACTTCATTTGCCTTTTAAAATATTTATTAAGATATTGATATGAGAAATACTTGATAATAATAATTTAAACACCTTTGTTATTACAAATTACCTTCTTTAGTATTTTATACATGTATTTTTACTATTTTCTGGTATATACCTACTCCGTAAATACTTCTCAAAATTAATTCTTCATAATTATATGAGTATCTCCTTGTATGAAGAATCCTTTTTGCATAACATCTCGAATAATAAATCCAACCGTTGAATATATTATCATAATCATCAAGTGCAATGTTGATATATGCATAGTGCGCTAAAGCTAAAAAATAAAACAAAATATTAAACAAATAGAGTTAAAAAAAAAAAATCGTAAACCGTACACCTGAAAAAAACAAAATGATAACGTAACTAAAGATTTATTAATACCATCACTTACAATTACAATATTACTAATTATTTATATTATAAAAAAAGCTATCCATACTAATATTTTACCAATTGACAAAGACAAGACTAATAAAATTAGTACCAAAAAGAGAAAAAAAACAAAAGCATCCATTAGGGAACAAATGCCTTATTTTATGTTAATGAATAAGTGATTACGGTAATCAATCACAAACAAAATAAGAAAAATGAACATAAATATACCTACATTATTACAATATTCATCAATATATAGGTATATAAAACAATTTCAGAGCGTATCAAACTCATCTCAAGGTTTCAATGTTATTAATTTTGATTAGGTACTTCATTCCGAATTGTCAATATTAATATTCTCAACCATCACAGTTAAATTTTCTTGCGCTTGTTCAGTATTCCCTTCATTTATGGACTCTTCATCTTGATCGGGATTATCATTTGTAGCAGTAGAATTACTTACAATCGGACGAGGCATAGTACCGCAGCGACGTCGACCAAAATATTTACATTTCAATTTGTTTACTGTAGCTGCCTGTTCGTTGGCATGAGGTCTAGTTGAACTTTCTTCGTTAGTCAGCAATGTATTACGCTCATTTTTAAATACACATTGAGCGTTGTCATTGTTTTTGGTGAGATCGATGAACCAATGGCCTTTAAACTTTCCAGGGTGGCTATGAAGACCGTGGTGGCGGTGATGACGGCCGTGCTTTCCATGATGGCCATGCTTTCCTTGAGGACCGTGTCCATGCGGACCGTGGCCTCCATGATATCCTCCATATCCATGTCTTCCAAAACGACCGAATTTTCCATGATGACCATGTTTGTGCAACTCAAAGTTTTTTTCACATTTTTCCGAATCCAAAAAATTGATAAACATTTTCACAAGTTGCATTTTCTCATCGCTGATTCGGTTATCACGGTTTCGGGTTAAACGAGCAGCGATATGAGCCATGTCTCTACGTTCACAATGCACTCGCATATTTATGGATATACTTTTATAGTATGATACTATCAACAAAACTGCCGACTTGTTTGTGATACGGCACTCGTTCCGAGGCTCTATATATATTTTTATCGACTATGAGTCATTAGCAATGACTCATAGTGTTGACATTTATTGATTTCAAAAACGGCACATTCTTGTTATGGAAATATATACCATGTGTAATCGACATAGAGTTGTTTTTATTCTTTATTTTAGTACTTGTTTGGCTTCGCTCCTTTAGCTTGTCCATAGTATAATCTTATTAATTAGTACCTTTTTTTTCCTATAAGAATGATTAAACGATAAAAACACCGATAAAAACAATAGCACTTAAAATATTTTTTAATTATTGCATAATAATTTTACAATTTATGCAAATAAATTTTGCAACGTTGTGCAACGCTTACACAATTTTGAATAATATTGTGCAATCATAAATCATAGATATTCAAATATCCCGTTTCCCCGTAATGTTAATGTAAAATATGGGTTCATATGCACTGCATCTGCACAGTCTAGTGAAATATGATTAATCTAAAAATTGTGTGCCATAAGCGTGTAACTTAGCAACTGAATATAAATGTCTTATTTGTGGTCATAATCACTTTTATTTATCTTATATAGGTATGTAATATATAAGATAAAGTAAAGCATGTACCAGTTCCCGTATGGCCATGATAGAATATTTATTACGTATTACGTATGAAAACAATATATGGATTTAGATATTTTTATATATATTATTAGCATTTGACATGCTTAGCAACATACATTAAACACAAAGTGAAAAATGTGAAATCGAAAATAACAGCCACGAGCAGGATTCGAACCTGCATCTCCTGGATACCGTCCAGATGCTTTTGCCAATTCAGCCATCGTGACCCTTGCTCCCGACTGCTAATCTCGATAACACATTCATACTTAACGTCTTTGGGTGACGCCTGCACCATCTGTCGGAAGTATTTTCATACATTATACCGACCAGGTAAACTTAATTTTACAATTAAGATTTTACCTAATAATGACGCAAACCCTATAAATATTTAGATATTTTTATATATATTTTTAGCATTTGACATGCTTAGCAACATACATTAAACACAAAGTGAAAAATGTGAAATCGAAAATAACAGCCACGAGCAGGATTTGAACCTGCATCTCCTGGATACCGTCCAGATGCTTTTGCCAATTCAGCCATCGTGACCCTTGCTCCCGACTGCTAATCTCGATAACACATTCATACTTAACGTCTTTGGGTGACACCTGCACCATCTGTCGGAAGTATTTTCATACATTATACCGACCAGGTAAACTTAATTTTACAATTAAGATTTTACCTAATAATGACGCAAACCCTATAAATATTTAGATATTTTTATATATATTTTTAGCATTTGACATGCTTAGCAACATACATTAAACACAAAGTGAAAAACGTGAAATCGAAAATAACAGCCACGAGCAGGATTCGAACCTGCATCTCCTGGATACCGTCCAGATACTTTTGCCAATTCAGCCATCGTGACCCTTGCTCCTGACTGCTAATCTCAATAACACATTCATACGTGAGTCCCGTCCAAATCAGTCTAGCCGTGGATGTGTATTTGACGTAGGACCTATGTACCTATGACCTATGTACCTACCTATAACCTATGTAAATCTATATAGGTACTTATCTATATGAATCGGTATTCATTCACAATTTCATGGGTTTTTTCTGCACGGCTCCTTTTTTTTCTGAAATAAAACTAGCCTAAGTTACTAATTGTAACAACAGCTATCTGCTATAAGCAAGTCTCGTCCAAATCGGTCCAACCATTCCGGAGTGGTATTCATTTAGGTACATTAGCTATATAACGTTATTTTTTTACGCAGAGCACTATTTATTTTTCGAAAATAAAAGTATCTTAAGTTACTCCTTGTAACAACATAGCTTGCTAGTGAAAGTTGCGTCCAAATCGGTCTAGCATAGCATTACTAAAAAGTTGTTATTTAGACATTACAAACAGACATTTCAATTTTATTTATTTGTAGAAGTAGATATAGATTATGAACGTTTGTTACGCAATCATGCAATAACGGCAGAACGCATTTGGATAAAGTTTGAAAAACAAACTCCCGTTTATAAGGTTAATGATTGACCCAATTCTTAAGTCACGGAGACGAAGTTGTTATTATATACCTACCTTAAATGAGAATCTTCAGATAGTTTCTACTACTAACGACCTTTGATTGATTTTCGTAATCGTTATATTTAAATCAGGAGTAGATAAAAAGAAAAAACAGAGTGGCAGATAAGTCTATAAAGTTCTAAAAATTATCCCTCATAAACCGTATCCCTAGCGGCAAATATATAACTAGCTTTTACCCTTAGCTCTTCTGAGTGTGAAGAAAGAAACGTTTGACACAAAATTCTATAAAAATATATAAGTACGTATATATGCAATGCTGTTTATTGATATCGAGAACCCTTTTTAGAAGCAATGTCGTAAATAGAGGGACCCTTGAGTCGTGTGGTGCCTGCTGATACAGAAGTTTATTGCGTTTTACTTTTTATATAAATTGAATTTCACTTGCTCTGTGAAATTGAGATATTCGGTTTGTTGTGGAATTTGATGTGGGTGACTATGTTACTTATGTAATAATCTACATCGCCGCTAAGGGTCTACTACGCTTTAGGATTGCGTAAAATATTTGTGTACCGAAAAGATTTATAATATTTTTATTTATACTGCGTAAACTAACAACAGTAAGCGCTTACCGTGACCCGTTGCCCTAGGTGAAAAATGTGACGCGACTAGACGCGATGCGACGTATTGCGGCTAATACTTTAATCGCGTTTCGTCGCATTCATATTAGGCGACAACGTAGTACATAAGCAAACTCTACTTTATATTTTCGTATCGCGTTGCATCGTGTCGTATTATCATGTTTGTCGTTAACCTAGGACAATAGGAGCAACTAGCGCTGTTTCACGCTAATCTTTGTGTTTTGATATCTAAGATAAAAATAATAAGACAAGTATATTTTGTTTTTCATTTAATAAACTGATCAAATTCAAATTCTAAAATATTTTAATAGGTCTATTATAAGCACTTAAAATAATTCACAAGTAGTTAACACGAGCGCCTGAGGCAAGTGCATCGGCAACAACAAGTGGCGATTGCAATCGCTACAAGTGGCTGGATTCCGTAGTAAAGTAATTTATGAGAAGAACCCTGCAAGAAACTCATGGGCCCCTTTTTTAATTCGACAATTTAATACAGTTATAATTCTTGATAAAAATATATGATAAAAATACTACAACCTAATGATATACTTTATATCACATAAATCAATGAATGAGAAGCAGCAAGCCCATTTTGTTTTATATTCAAGATAATCCAAAACTATATAATAACTTTTATTAAAAAGTTTGTACAAGATCTATATAATCATAGTATTTGTACATTGTAGATATTTGGGGAAAAATACTGTATTACGCTATGTGGGAGTCTCTGAACTGAAAACATTTTCTGTTTGTTCGTACATCATCCGTCTGGTGAAGGACTAAGAATACAAGTGTCACCACCCCATTCTTTTCCACGAGTGTCGTATGAGGCGACTAAGGGAAGTAAGCAATTATCATCCATTGCATGACTGGTGGTAGGGCTAGGTACCAAGTGGGAGTACTCACTTGGTGTCGGGCCCGAGCGGGTTGGTACCACCATCTCCCGTGTGACCGGCCATGAAGCACATCGTTGCATTTTGGCTGTAGCAGGAAATAGCCGTTTATTCTTTCATTTCATATCGGTGAAATGAAATGGGAGCAGCGGCTTGACAATACTTTCGGTATAGTTGAGTCCATGAGCGATGGTTACCATTTACCATCAGATGGGCCGTGGCTCGTCTGCCACAACACCCAAAAACGAATGAACAGGCTTTCATGAAACTTTTTTGTTTGATAAAAAAAACCCGATTACTTTATGTTGGCCCGACCCGGAATTCAATCTCGAGACCTCTTGGTCAGCAATCGTATTTAATACCGCGAGACCGAGCTAGCTTATAAAACTACAGATATCATGTCATATTAAAGCGAGCATGTAAAAAGATAATTATGAATCTTGAAGAAGTGAGAGCTGTATGCAATAATAGAGCCTTTTGGCACTCTGTTCTCTCTGCCTACCACGCAAGGGAGATGGCGTGAGGATAAGTAAGCAAGTAAGTATTATAGATAACACGGCTATATATATATCCATAGGTACAAGATATTGTCCGTAATAATTTCCAGTAGAATGACCATAATTACTATGGAGTCGAAAGAGGGTCTTCGACTCTCCCGCTTTTACGACTTTGGCACAAATAGTAAGTTGCAGCGAAGTCTTTGAAAAAAAAATGAAGTAGTTTTAATTTATTCACTTTGTTTCTTCTAAAAATTCGAGATATTATTTAATTTAATTTCAAGATTAGTCACTGAGAAATGATTGTCCAAATATTTACCTGCAAAGATCTACCGGCAGATGTTTTTTTTTTTTCAATTTATATATTTTAATGTAATATATATTATTATGTATAATACATAGCTAGATAGATAACTCTTTATTATAAGTACATTGAACATAGTAGGTACTATTATAGGTAGAAACATTTATCAGTAGGTACTTATAACATTAATGTAATAAATGTATGTAATTGGCGGCCTTATTCCAAATAGCGATTTCTACAGACAATTATTTGATGAATTGCAAATGACAAATTATATAAAATATGATGGCAGTCAATATATGTTTATGTCATAGCCAGATCATAGAATTGGCCACTTAATGATGAGATGAGGCAGACCATTTTATGTAACCCAGGTTGGGTTTCACAACGTGTGGGCGGGGTCCCTGGACGCACTGAACAGGGCTCTTCTGTGGAGACCACCAGAGAGTCGTTGCATCCAGGGTCATACGCGGATACCGTACGGTGTCGACGGAGGCGGCCTGCGCGTTGGCCGGAATCCCCCCGTGGGACTTTGTGGCGGAGGTGCTCGCCGAGGTGTATCGGCAGGCGTCGCAAGAGTGGGAGGGGGGTGGACGTCCCTTACCCAGGGAGGTGGCCAGGTGGAGGGCGCGGTTGGAGGCGCCCCGGGCCGGTCTTTGGACCGTACGGGCGCTCCAGCCGGTGCTGGAGGAGTGGAAGGGGCGACGGCACGGAGTCCTTACCTTCCGACTGGTGCAGGTGCTGTCGGGGCACGGTTGCTTCGGCAGATATCTGCACATAGTCGCAAGGAGGGAAGCGACTCCGGGCTGTCACCATTGCGGCTGCGACGAGGACACGGCGCGGCACACGCTCGAGTCGTGCCCGGCTTGGGACGGGCAGCGCCGTGAACTCGTCGCGGCAATAGGGGGGGGACCTCTCGCTGCCGAGCGTCGTCAGAGCGATGCTTGGTAGCGACAGGAATTGGGCCGCGGGCGTTGCCTTCTGCGAGGAGGTTATCTTGCGGAAGGAAGCGGCGGAGAGGGCCAGGGAGGAGGATTCTTCCGCTGACCCAAACCAATGCCAGCGACCGGGGCGGCGCAGGCGCAGGTACTTGCGCCTCATGCCGCCCTAGCTGAGGCTGCGGGTGGATGGACCGGAGAACGTCCGCCACCTGCAAGGCCTCCCGCGAAAGTGCGACGCTCCGTGTGTGGATGCGTCGCTCAGTAGAGGGTACCCGAAAGGGTAAGCCGCCGGCGGACTACCGAAGGAATGTAACACAGTTCCAGTGGCTCCCCAATAAAGGCGAAGAGACGGCACACGGCGGGTTTCTTTAGTGGGTGCAGGCCCCACACTACCCTGTTCGTTGCCCCCAACGACGGGGTGTGCGGTTAAGATCATTTTTCCCCGCCTTAAAAAAAAGGTTGGGTTTCACAAAATCTTTTTTTTTAGTTTAGTCGGGAAAAAATGCCAACGCCGTCGTTTGGGGCAACGAACAGAGTAGTGTGGGGCTCACCCACTAAATAAACCTGCCGTGTGCCGTCTCTCCGCCTTTATTGGCGGGCCACCGGAACTATGTTACTTTGGTTCCGTGGTCCGCCGGCGAACCTAACAAAACCTATCCATTTCATGAAATGGTCGGTAACAAGATGAAGTAAGCTATTCTAAGATGTGGCCATGTCATATCGGTACCTAAATTAAATATCTATTTATGCACATTTTTTTATAATGAATGCTTATATACGAATGGGCCATTCCGAGTAAAGTGGATTGAATTTCATACCCGACAATATTTTTTGTCACTCTCAAACTATGATCAATATTTGATCGAAGCTCTCAGATATCCAAACTATTATAAAGCTGTAACAGAGCTGTGTCTGTACATTTAAGATATTTGGAAAAAAAATATTATATTAGGCTATATATAGGCGTGTCTGAATACATAATATTTTATTTTTTATTTTATGTCTGTTTGTTTGTTCGCGCATCACGGAAAACTACTGAACGGATTTCATGCAACTTTTTTATTTGATACTTCTTGATTAGACTTAAAAACTAATATACATTTTATCCCGCTACTATGTCGGGAACCTGAGTAACCTAAAAGTTAGCTTTTTTTTGCAGCAGAGCCGCGGGCAAATGCTAGTTTATTCTAAAGTCAGTAGAGTAACCCTGTGTCTGTATATCACATAATGTCTTTACAAAATTTCCTCAACACATAATTATTCTAAACACTCGTCTCTCTACGAATGACCCTTCTTGTTTTAAAATTTATATTAAAAAATATTCCAAAAAATATTTCACATAACAGCATTCTTTAACTTAAAGCAACAGTAAGATCATTTTAGGGGTTCGTGCCAAATTTACTGGAAACCAACTTCAAAAGAAATCTGTTTGACGCACAGGGACTTGCGGGACACAATTCCAATGTGGAATTAATTGAATAAAATGGAGGGACTACTGCACTTTGAATAAATACTTAGCCTCTAATAGAGACTGGTGAGGGTTTTTTGGGTGATTTTTTGTTATAAAGAAGTAGAAAATACAAGGGCAGAGTATAAATATTAAATGAATAAAACAATAAATACATTATTTTTCATATTGTAGAGCCTTATACTCGTATAAATATATAAGGAAGGTAGGAATTAGTTTAGGCTTTATAGAAACGCCACCATCTCAGTCCGAGTTCAGGACTAGAGCACAGAATAGATACTAGTCCTACGAACAGACACATCACTTCCATTAAAACTTGTCCAAAATCTCTCTATAATAGCCTACAAAATCTTAATAATAATACCAACTGTTTGTAGTGAGAAGAAATGTATCTAATGTACACAGACATACAGTTGAGATAGTTTTGCCCGCCGCATGATCCACGGGCAACCGCGTCATTCAACGAATGCGCTAGGGTTGCAACTATGATGATTTTACTTACCTACTTGCTTATCATCACGCTATCTCCCTTACGGGGTAGGCAGAGAGACCAGTGACAAAAGGCTCTATTCTTGCATACATCTTTCGCTTCCTCAACATTCATAATTCTCTTCATACATTCTCCGGTTTCCGCTCGCCGGTTTCGGAGACTCCTGACTCCACCGACAGCAACAAAGCTGTCGTTTATAAAACTTAAAAATTTATTTTTGTAGTAGATTTTATTTGTTTTTTTTTTGTATGTAGTGGCAGACGAGCTACGGTCCATCTGATGGTAAATGGTAACCGTCGCCCATGGACTCGACTATACCGAGAGTATTGTCAAGCCGCTGCTCACCAATTCATTTCACAGATATGAAATGAAATATTATTACTTTTTATATCATTTTAAATGGTATTTTCAAGTCGGATTATTTTTTTATAAATTGTTTTTTTTTGTTAATCATATACGTTTAGAGTTTTAGCTCTGAATTTTCGGTTATTAAATTTTATTGTAGAAATACCCTAAATCGCGTAAATAATTTTATTTTAATCAATACTAAAAGCGCGAGCGCTTAGGCGCGCGTGCGACAGCCTTCTGTCGGTTATACTGTGGGCGGTACGCGAAGCGGTAGGCATTTAACTCGGGGCCTTGAGCGAGTGATGTATGCCTGACTAGAGTACGAAACCGATCCAACTGCAGAAAGATGTTAGACAGCGAGACGCTATGTCTCCAATACTCTTCCCCACTGCTAAAGATGTCTTTAAGCTCTTGGACTGGACTGGGTTCGGCATCAACATCAATGGCAAATACATCATTCACCTTCGATATGCCAACGATATCGTGCTCATGGCAGAATCGCTGGAAGACCTTGGCACCATGCTCAATGATCTCAGCAAGGTATCCCGAGTAGTGGGTCTAAAAATGAACATGGACAAGATGAAAATCATGTCTAATGTCTATGTCATTTCAGCACTGGTCCTAGTCGGGAGTGCCCACTATATCTACCTGGGACAGTCCAGTTAGGTGGGCACAACTTCGAGAAAGAGGTCAATCTACGAATCACATCCATAACTAGGCTGGCCAGCGCTTGGGAAGTTAAGGAAGATCGAAAGAAGATCTACGACCAGTCTGTAAAGACATATAGAATAGAGACGTCGTCTCTGAATGTTGGACTTGTATCAAGGTCCAAAGTCGCTCAGCGTGTCATTGTGCGAGCTATGCTTGGTATTTCCCTACGTGATCGAATCCGTAATACAGAGATCTGTAGGAGATCTGGAGGGACTGACATAGCCCGCACTCGACGAACCGACAATCGTTATGGAAAAAAGGCTCTTGTGTGGCTAGCACGTATCGGACGACGCAGCATAGGATGGGGAGGCCGTCGACCAGATGGACCGACGATCTGGTGAAATCCGCATGGAGCCGAATGCAGTCGGCACAAGACCGCTCGTTGTGGCGGTCTTTCGGGGAGGCCTATGTCCAGCAGTGGACGTTGAAAGGTTACTTTCTCGTAGCCAGCATGCATGGGCCATGGGAACAAGTACCATCCTCTTACAAAAGATTGTTGCGTGAAACTACATTAGGTACTATCGTGTGATCGTATAGTAAGCGCCAGAGGTCCAATCCCCAAACTTATTCTCTCCTTAATATCCTTTTACTCCACCTACTATCCCTTTCTTTGGAGTTGGCGACGCGCGAGTGATGTCTCTGGTAGCGTCTGTAAACTACGATTACCATGCTTATTTTCCACCCGCGTAGTATAGAAAATATAATTATATACTGACTATAATGTTACACAATATGTTTTATTTTCAGTAATTATAAATTAGTAATATTAAATGGGTTTTTACTATTTAGTAATAGATATTTCTATAATTTATGATATTACAAAATATTATTTAATACTACTATGGTTCTGGTGTTGCTAGCGTCCATAGGCTACGCTAACCGCTTACCATCAGGTACGCCACGGCACATCTGCCACCAAATGCAAAAAAAATGTGTTATAAAATACTACTAACTTATCTATATTCTAAAGTCCATGCATAGATTTTGCCTGCAGCGGAATCTAGTTTTAGATATTTAAGAAAAACATACTGTATTAGGTTGGCATGTCAGAAATAAGAAAATTTTTCTTTATTATGTGTGTCTGCTTGTTTCTTTGTGCGTCATGCAAAAACTACTTAACGTAATTTGATATTTTTTCATTTTATCTCGCTAGTATATCTCGAACTGGTCTCACAACGAGCTTTTACTTAGAGCAAAACCATTTTTATCCTTCTAAAATTCATTCCCCATTTAGCCATCACACTTGATTGAACCCAATATTTTTTATAGAGTTCAGCTATTAATTTATGTATACTTTTCCTCGAAGAAAAATGTACCTACCTAAATATGGATTATAGCGTATATTATTATCCCTCTCTTTTTACAGATCGGACCCCACACCGGTTATTCAGCGAACAGTGAATAACTTACACCTCATTTATTTTCTATTGTTCCTTTATCGGGTCCCTTTAACATGCGTCCCTTTAACATGCGTACTCTGTGAAAAAACTTTATAAATAAAACCATATTCAATTTAGCAGATATTACTAAGTTAGTAAGAATTTTGCGTAGTCTCGCTGGCCCAACATTTTTACCCGACCCACAGGTGGAAAAAAGCAAAAGTTGCGCTAAATTGGAAACGTGGCCTTAAGCAATAATTAATGCTTTATTTCATAAATCAAATTATATCTAAAAAAGATAATCCAATAATATCTAATTCCGACAAAATTGAAAATAACTTATAAACTTAGTACCAATAGGTATTTAAAAAAAATAGTTTATGTCACTCACACAATACGCCACATAAATATATATATATATATATATATATATATATATATATATATATATATATATATATTATATATATATATATATATATATTTACACAGAAACCTTTTATATTCCCGGAACGAAAAATATTTTCACTGTAATCTGGATTATAGGAATGCCAAAATTGACTACGTTTGGTTAACTAGTTACGGCTTCAAGAAGAAATCCTATAATTATCCCACTTCTGATACTACATTTTGATCAATTCTCTCTCGGAATTTAGTTTCATAAAGATTTTCAGTTCTACCGCTTGTGAACTGCACATAATTATGTTTTGCATTTTAAATGGAATATCTCTAACAATAGATACCCTTATATTAAGGTAAGATAAATTCAACAGCCACTTACAAAATTAAGGAAATATAAATTAAGGCGAGTCAAAGAGACACCAAGTTACAAATTAAGCTGCCGACCTTATTTTATAAAGACACCTGACTCTCTCCAACTTATGAAAGCAATTAATATCACATGAAGTATTCATTACCGTGGAGTTACGTGGGTTTTGTTATGGAACAAGCTGCGCTGATTGAGATGTTAGAAGAGATGTCTGTGTTAATTATAGGTACTGATTTATTATATTTTTTTCTTTTTGTGTGACCAATTGAAGATTGTGGTACCAACCCGCTCGGGCCCAGTAGCAAGTACAACCACTTGGTACCCAGCCCTACCATCAGTAATGCAATGGGTCATAATTGCTTACTTCCCTTACGCTTCGTACGACTCCCGTGGGAAAGAATGATGTGGTGACACTTGTATTCTTAGTCCGTAACCACATAGACCAGCACTCCCTCGTGTATTAACAACATCCACTGCGATCGCCAACCCGCCTGCCAAGCGTGGCGATTACGGCATTATCCCCCCATATGAGCGAAACACACGTTGTGGGGTTTCTTGGGGAGGCCTATGTCCAGCAGTGGACGTCGAAAGGCTGATGGGTGGATGGAACCACACGGACTTATATAATTTGTACTTTAAAAGAGTAGCTGAGCATGTCAAGTGCTAAAAATATCGATCAAAATGTTTAAAAAATCACGCCATCAAATAGTATGAATTTTAATTGCAAAATTTAACTTACTATATTGGATTAATGCATGTAAATACGTTCCGATAGATGGCGTTGGTCTTTAAGACAAATGTGATGAGGAAATTGGGTATGACCGCAAGGGAGTAGGATAGCTCAGTGGATTAGAGCACTTCCCCGAAAAGGAAGGGTTGCCGGTTCAATTCCCGCTTGCTTGTTCTTGTTTTCCTCATTCACAAATAATAATTTGTACTTTAAAAAAGTAGTTGAGCATGTCAAGTGTTAAAAATATAGATCAACATGTTTAAAAAATCACGCCATCAAATAGTATGAATTTTAATTGCAAAATTAAACTTACTAAAAAAAACACACAAAACATAGCATCACACCTGTATTCCCCGAAGGGGTAGGCAGAGGTGTATTACACACCCACGACTCGCCAGCTATGTTTAAGTCCCACGTAATAGGGGGCGAGTCTATTGACGTCTACCGGGCACATTTCCAAACTACAGGCTGCTACTGAGAGTTTTTCTTTTTAGGAAAAAGCTCAATAACATTGCCCGACCCGGGGATCGAATCCGAGACCTCATGATTAGCAGTCGCATACACTACCGCTACATCACCGAGGCAGTTAAACTTACTATATTGGATTAATGCATATAAAAAAAGCGTTCCGATAAATGGCGTTGGTCGTTAAAACAAATGTGATGAGGAAATTGTGTATGACCGCAAGGGAGTATGATAGCTCAGTGGAATAGAGCACTTCCTCGGAAATGAAGGGACGGAGGTTTGATTCCCGCTCGTACTAAAGTTCTCTTTTTCCCCATTCACAAATAATAATTTGTACTTTAAAAAAGTAGCTCAGCATTTCAAGTGCTAAAAATATAGATCAAAATAAATAATACTAATAAAAAATATATAAAAAACTGACACTCTCATACAAACTTATACCCCACATTTTTCCTCCTTAAGATTGAAAATCCAAAAGCTCTGACCATTGTATTTATTTACATACAAAAAGGAGATTAAATTCCAATTTTGAAGTTTTTAAAAAGCCGACAATCCTGTACTCGTACAAGCGTACTCCATCCATTTTCGTCCATTAGCCTTTCCAAATACCCATAAACACATAATTATAATAAATCATTTTTGAAACTGTGTACTCGTAGAAGTCATCGATTAAAATTTTCAAGTTTCTACTTGTAATATAATTGATACCCTTAAATTTTTAGCCCCTTTTCCACATCCATTTATTTATATACGCACTTTTATTAGCTTCGCCTGGATCTATATTTATTTATGTAACGGAATCTTGGAACGCGATTTCCACTTCAAAACATCGGATTAAAATGAAACTTTGCACACTGATCAAACTGATGACAATACAATAATTTATGGAGTTTGTTTGTTTTATTACAAACCAGTCCTATCACCATACATACTGCAAAAAAGAAATTGGGTCTTTTAAATAAAAGTACTTTTGATGCTTTTTGAGAATAAAAAAAAGTAAATAAATTATAGTTTAAAAATCAAAATAACACGCTTTAATAGCTAGTTGAACTGTAAATTATATTGCACGCCTCATAAGCGAAGCGTTGAGATGTGTTCTACTCCCGTTTTACACGGAACAACTGATTTTTCAAACTTAAAATGTCTCTGTTTATCATAATTATATTGCACTTGTAAAATAATATCTACACACACATATAAAGAACAAACACTATTTTTAACACTCATGATATTTTTGATGCCATTTTTGTTATTTAAACTAGTTAAAAAACTGTTTGAAAAAATTCTGGCTTGGACGTCTGTGAGTTGTAGGTAGGTAATATATGTTAACACGATAACGACCAAAATACTTTACTAATCAAGTCTCTTTTTTTTTTTTAGTTTACGAATTATTATGATCAGGAATAGAGCCCTATTACTTTTCACGTTCTGATTCGATGTAATTTAATTGTTATTAAATAAACAAAAAAATACTGAATATTTATGCTCGACGCGACACCAAAACCAGCGCCTTTCATGAGAACTACGTTTTTACGTACGCATAGCCACCGGTGGTTTTACTATCGTCAACAGAACGCCGTTCGCCCGGCTGGTACATTGTTTTTTGTTAAAAGAAAGTTCTTACCTTTGCTTGACGAAGTGATGATATTTGTTAAGTATAATAACTATTTTATCCATAACAATAATTAAAAACACTAAACACACGTAAATAATAACACACCAACGTTATAAAGCACGAAAAAAACATATTTTACATTCCACAATTTTGCGTGGCCTTGACGTGCGCGCGGCCCGGACCGGAACCACAGAACATTTTTACTCTAACCGGAACTGAGAGGTAGACCAATATAGAAGTACTTTCTTAAAATTAGCGCTAGATGGCGTATAAGACATGAAACCCACATTAGTACTTTTTAAAATTAGCGCTATCTATGTGATTTATTGAAAACTACTTAGTAAGGCTAATACATTATTAGTTACTTATCAAATAATACATTTTCTTGTGAAAAATGAAGATTATGAGGCGTGCAGTTTTGGATTTTCAAATTTTTTTTTTTTTACAATCATTATTAATAAGTAATTAAGCGTGGGGAGTTTTTTTACTATATTTTAATAATCATTATACATTATTTCTCAGTAACTGTATTTCAAAGGGAATGCACCTAATATAAGGTGTAAGATATTATGCCTAATTTAATAAAATTAATTGGCCTTTTCCTCAAAAATCCGGTGAACTACTCTACTCGTAGAAGTCGTCGATTAAAATTTTCAAGTTTCTACTTGTAATAAAATTGATAGCCTTAAATTTTTAGCCCCCTTTTACACATCCATTTATTTATAAACGCACTTTTATTAGCTTCGCCTGGATCTATATTTATTTATGTAACGGAATCTTGGAACGTAATTTCCACTTCACAACATCGGATTAAAATGAAACTTTGCACACTGATCAAACTGATGACACTACAATAATTTATGGAGTTTGTTTGTTTTATTACAAACCAGTCCTATCACCATACATACTGCAAAAAAGAAATTGGGTCTTTTAAATAAAAGTACTTTTGATGCTTTTTGAGAATAAAAAAAAGTAAATAAATTATAGTTTAAAAATCAAAATAACACGCTTTAATAGCTAGTTGAACTGTAAATTATATTGCACGCCTCATAAGCGAAGCGTTGAGATGTGTTCTACTCCCGTTTTACACGGAACAACTGATTTTTCAAACTTAAAATGTCTCTGTTTATCATATATTGCACTTGTAAAATAATATCTACACACACACATATAAAGAACAAACACTATTTTTAACACTCATGATATTTTTAATGCCATTTTTGTTATTTAAACTAGTTAAAAAACTGTTTGAAAAAATTCTGGCTTGGACGTCTGTGAGTTGTAGGTAATATATGTTAACACGATAACGACCAAAATACTTTACTAATCGAGTCTCTTTTTTTTTTTTAGTTTACGAATTATTATGATCAGGAATAGAGCCCTATTACTTTTCACGTTCTGATTCGATGTAATTTAATTGTTATTAAATAAACAAAAAAATACTGAATATTTATGCTCGACGCGACACCAAAACCAGCGCCTTTCATGAGAACTACGTTTTTACGTACGCATAGCCACCGGTGGTTTTACTATCGTCAACAGAACGCCGTTCGCCCGGCTGGTACATTGTTTTTTGTTAAAAGAAAGTTCTTACCTTTGCTTGACGAAGTGATGATATTTGTTAAGTATAATAACTATTTTATCCATAACAATAATTAAAAACACTAAACACACGTAAATAATAACACACCAACGTTATAAAGCACGAAAAAAACATATTTTACATTCCACAATTTTGCGTGGCCTTGACGTGCGCGCGGCCCGGACCGGAACCACAGAACATTTTTACTCTAACCGGAACTGAGAGGTAGACCAATATAGAAGTACTTTCTTAAAATTAGCGCTAGATGGCGTATAAGACATGAAAACCACATTAGTACTTTTTAAAATTAGCGCTATCTATGTGATTTATTGAAAACTACTTAGTAAGGCTAATACATTATTAGTTACTTATCAAATAATACATTTTCTTGTGAAAAATGAAGATTATGAGGCGTGCAGTTTTGGATTTTCAAAATTTTTTTTTTTTACAATCATTATTAATAAGTAATTAAGCGTGGGGAGTTTTTTTACTATATTTTAATAATCATTATACATTATTTCTCAGTAACTGTATTTCAAAGGGAATGCACCTAATATAAGGTGTAAGATATTATGCCTAATTTAATAAAATTAATTGGCCTTTTCCTCAAAAATCCGGTGAACTACTCTACTCGTAGAAGTCGTCGATTAAAATTTTCAAGTTTCTACTTGTAATAAAATTGATAGCCTTAAATTTTTAGCCCCCTTTTACACATCCATTTATTTATAAACGCACTTTTATTAGCTTCGCCTGGATCTATATTTATTTATGTAACGGAATCTTGGAACGTAATTTCCACTTCACAACATCGGATTAAAATGAAACTTTGCACACTGATCAAACTGATGACAATACAATAATTTATGGAGTTTGTTTGTTTTATTACAAACCAGTCCTATCACCATACATACTGCAAAAAAGAAATTGGGTCTTTTAAATAAAAGTACTTTTGATGCTTTTTGAGAATAAAAAAAAGTAAATAAATTATAGTTTAAAAATCAAAATAACACGCTTTAATAGCTAGTTGAACTGTAAATTATATTGCACGCCTCATAAGCGAAGCGTTGAGATGTGTTCTACTCCCGTTTTACACGGAACAACTGATTTTTCAAACTTAAAATGTCTCTGTTTATCATATATTGCACTTGTAAAATAATATCTACACACACACATATAAAGAACAAACACTATTTTTAACACTCATGATATTTTTAATGCCATTTTTGTTATTTAAACTAGTTAAAAAACTGTTTGAAAAAATTCTGGCTTGGACGTCTGTGAGTTGTAGGTAATATATGTTAACACGATAACGACCAAAATACTTTACTAATCGAGTCTCTTTTTTTTTTTTAGTTTACGAATTATTATGATCAGGAATAGAGCCCTATTACTTTTCACGTTCTGATTCGATGTAATTTAATTGTTATTAAATAAACAAAAAAATACTGAATATTTATGCTCGACGCGACACCAAAACCAGCGCCTTTCATGAGAACTACGTTTTTACGTACGCATAGCCACCGGTGGTTTTACTATCGTCAACAGAACGCCGTTCGCCCGGCTGGTACATTGTTTTTTGTTAAAAGAAAGTTCTTACCTTTGCTTGACGAAGTGATGATATTTGTTAAGTATAATAACTATTTTATCCATAACAATAATTAAAAACACTAAACACACGTAAATAATAACACACCAACGTTATAAAGCACGAAAAAAACATATTTTACATTCCACAATTTTGCGTGGCCTTGACGTGCGCGCGGCCCGGACCGGAACCACAGAACATTTTTACTCTAACCGGAACTGAGAGGTAGACCAATATAGAAGTACTTTCTTAAAATTAGCGCTAGATGGCGTATAAGACATGAAAACCACATTAGTACTTTTTAAAATTAGCGCTATCTATGTGATTTATTGAAAACTACTTAGTAAGGCTAATACATTATTAGTTACTTATCAAATAATACATTTTCTTGTGAAAAATGAAGATTATGAGGCGTGCAGTTTTGGATTTTCAAAATTTTTTTTTTTTACAATCATTATTAATAAGTAATTAAGCGTGGGGAGTTTTTTTACTATATTTTAATAATCATTATACATTATTTCTCAGTAACTGTATTTCAAAGGGAATGCACCTAATATAAGGTGTAAGATATTATGCCTAATTTAATAAAATTAATTGGCCTTTTTCTCAAAAATCCGGTGAACTAGACATATTGTATTATTGTATGTACACATTGTACACTAAAACGCTATAAATGAAGGTAAGTTTCAATGTACCACATTCCATCCATCCATCCATCAGCCTTTTAAAGTCCACTGCTGGACATAGGCCTCCCCATGAATGGGGGATAGTGCCGTAATCGCCACGCTTGGCAGGCGGGTTGGCGATCGCAGTGGATGTTGTTAATACTCGAAGGAGTACTGCTGCCCACTCCCCCCGTATTCCCTCAGTCGGCTCTTACGACTCCCATGGGTAGAGAGGGGTGGGGCAATTCTAAAGCCGGCCCCACACGGCCTACATTATAAAATATAAAATAAAAGCCCCTACATTATCATTGGCAATCTCCTTTACCCTTCTTTATCTACAAAAATAAAAACTCAAAAAACTACCAATCATTCCCCTTAACGTTGAAATTTCCAAAAAAACTTTCTTAGTGGATGCTTGCGTTACAAAATAAACCTATATTTAAAATTTTAGATGTAGTCTTAGAAATTAGGCCGTGGTTTGTTTGTCAGTCAGAACAAGCAATTTTATATATATTATATTATATATTTTGTTTGTAATAATTATTTAATTTCCCGTTTAAACTTTTCATCTGAAAATAATCTGAAAACTTTTAAACCACAATCAACGTTTAAGCGTTAACTTTACGAATTATAATTCAGGAAAACCATAAACACGGTACTTGAGTGCAAATACGTCGTATTTGCCAATAACGAGCATCAACGTTGACAGTATAAAACGGAGATTCAACTCATAAAACGACAATAAATTCGTTTTATTATCTCGTATAAAAGTTTTCAACTTCATGTACATACGTTTGTGCTGGAAGCCTGTTAGTTGGTGAGTTACTGAAGTATATAAAAACAGAAGTCGGTATTAATTGAACTCTCTGTACGAAGTTGAGACATTACCAAATTCTAGTTCATGATGTCCGTTAGTAAGCTTCATGTATTGTTTTAAATTTTTACTCAAAGTATTCTTAAATACTCTACAATGACATGAATTAAGATAGCTGTGTACCTATCTAATACAGGTATCGTACGTATTCTATTAATATTTATTTTACGGGTATTTTCCTTAACAGCTTTCCTGAACCCTTACAAAGGTCGAGGCTCGCCAATTAATGAGCCATTTATTACAAATTAGGTTTTATTCTTACACCGTCATTAGCATTTGCTTCTTGCCAAATCTTCTTTTGAAAACATTATGTACATGAGACTTTTTTTTATTAAAGCATTAAGTGTTTATTTTTAATAATAACTAGCCTTTACCCGCGGCTCCGCCGCAGCTAAAAGCTAGTTTTTAGGTTATATCTCAGGTTCCCTATATAGTGGCGGGATAAAATGTATACCAGTTTTTAAGTCTGTTGCAAAAAGTTGGATCAAAATCAGTTCAGTAGTTTTGGCGTGATGCGTGAACAAACAAACAGACCGAAAAGATCAGACAAAAATTCAGACACGCCTATATAGCCTATTACAGACATTTTTTCTTAAATTAATCTTAAATGTACAGACACAGCTCTGTTACAGCTTTATAATAGTATAGATTACATAGCAGGGTAGGCAGAGGTGTATTTCACACTCACGATTGGCCAGCTATGTTTGAGTCCCACGTAATAGGGGGCGAGCCTATTGTCGTCTACCGGGCACATTCCAAACTCCGGGCTGCTACTGAGAATTTTTCTTTTTAGGAAAAAGCTCATCCACATTGCCCGACCAGGGGGTCTGTTAGGTTAGGTTAGGTTAGCCGCCGAGCTCGTTAGTGTTTTTAAAAAACAACGCACAAAAACTTTTGAATATTTTTTATTGAACTCAAACACCGTGCTACCCTAATTACACGAGAATGGCTTCATAACCGTTAACCGTCGCACCCCAGATCTAACTAACTTTATAAAATGAATAAATGAAGAGGATCATATTAACATTATATGATTCCGCGAAGGTAGCTGACTAAGTTTTTAATACATATTAACTAGGGACGTAACAGATAGAACACGATACCTTATGATCAGCAGTAGCTCACACTACCGCTGTACCACCGAGGCAGTCAAGATAAGTCAGTATAGATTAAGTATTTATTTTTAGTAATAATGAACTAATAATAACAAAGTGTTTCTCTATATTTTATAACACCGGAAAAAAATTAAGAGACAGTCAAATAAAGTATTTAATACACATGTAACATGTGTCCAGTATTTTGCTTGCTTGTACCCATTTTTTTTGCTATGAAATCTAGATTGTACTCATATCATAGTAGTTTCATATAAAAATAAACTAATTTCCTCCGATAAATACATTAAGATTAAATGTATGTCCAAGCAGACGATGTCACGTTTGTAAAACCAGTCGTTATTCATAATTCGTAAAAGATAGCTATAGAGTAAGTTATCTATTTCTAATTTCAAAATTAAAAATATTTGCATTTTAATTACCTTAAGTGAAGTGGCGGTATTGTAAAATAAGCTATGCACTGACATGAATATGTCTGAAATAAATATTTTTATATATCTGCTTAGCCTTATACATTAACCAACCGTCACCCAAGACGTTAAGTATGAATTTGTTATAGAAATTAGCAGTCAGGAGCAATTGTCACGATGGCTGAATTGGCAAAACATCTGGACGGTATCCAGGAGATGCAAGTTCAAATCCTGCTCGTGACTGTTATTTTCGATTTCACATTTTCACACTTTATAAATATTTTAGACTATCAAACATATGTTATTATTTTCTCACTCAATTCGTCTTTTATATGAGAATTTTTGAGTATTTAGTTATGTCTTCTAAATAGGTATATACTCATACTACGTCCAAGAAGCAAGTAAATTGTATAAAAAAGATCAATCCATATTTCAAGATTGATCACGAGAAGGAGGCAGAGACAAAAAGTACTGTTCTAAGTGCCCCTTTTCGCGATATAAAGTGATTGATAGAGATGCGCTGTCAAACTTTCTTTTTTATATTCATCTTACTTTGTGTCTGTATGGAATTTTAGCGTTACACAGCAATTTTAGGAGCCTTTTTGTTGGCGGTCGAGGCTCTCTTTTGTCGGATCATATTATCTTTATGAAGTTTTGCCCAAAAAAAATCTCAAGTTAATATTCTTTGAAATCTATTAATAATACTATAAAGAACAAATTATTTGTGAACGTGGAAAAAGAGAGTTCTCGGCTACTTTAAGTAGCTGAGCATGGCAAGTGCTAAAATACAAATCAAAATATTTAAAAAATCACGCTGTCAAATAGTATTCTTTTTTATTTCTAATGATAGCAGACGAGCCATGGCCCACCTGATGGTAAGTGGTAACCGTCGCTCATGGAACTATACCGAGAGTATTGTCATGCCGTTGCGCACCATTTCATTTCTCAGATATAAAATGAAAGAATAAATGGCTATATTCTGCTACAGTCAAAACACAATGATGTGTTTCATGACCGGTCACATAGGGGATGGTGGTACCGACCCGTTCGGGCCCGATAGCAACTGAATACTCTCATTTGGTACCCAGCCCTACCACCAGTTAAGTTTATTTTTGCAAAAATAAACTTACTATATTGGAATAATGTATATAAATGCATCCGACAGCTGGCTTGGATCGTAAAGGCATTTGAAACAAATGTAAAGTGGAGATGTGGAGTCGCCGTTGGTAACTGCGATTTGCGATTGGATGGAGCGCAGATTCGAATCCTTCGCGCAGAAAAGCTCTCTTTTTCCAATTTCTCAAGCTTTTTTCGAAAGCTTAATATTGTTCAAAACATTTGTCTATTAGGCATAGCCACTTGAAAGTTATAATTAAGGATAAAGAATGATGTATTGAGTGAAGCCTAAATAGTATCTTCAGTTTAGCCCAAAATCGAAGAGCTAAGATAACAATCTCGGATCGGAAGGATCAATGAAAATTACATGATTAGAAATTGTAGAGTAAGGGTTAATATATAATACACGCTGGAAGACCTTAATATAATGCTCAATGAACTTAAGATTCGGTGGTTTTAAACATGAACAAGGACATAACAAAGTTATGAGTTTGATACTAAATGTTATGGACATGTTACGTCATTTCAATAATGGCCGAATTAAGCATGGGGAATAGTTGAATGTAGGTTCATCGTATCATATTCTCGGAAAAGCTTATATCAAACAGTGGAAATTAAGGGCTGATGGATAACTAGATAGAAAATATTTTTAAACAGATTAAAAATATTGAAGTTAAATTTAGATGCGAAGTAATTAGAAACAGCTCAAAGACTTTGGAACCCGAACTTACGTAAACGGCGCATAAGTTTGCCAATAGTTTTCCTAAGTGGTAACATCAATTACCGCTAATCTATTTGTAAATTGCTGTTCAACAATCTTCGAGCCCATTTCAACTTTAAACAATAATCACGCATTCATTTTCTAATTAAAAACTCCTAAACTTGTAAATGGAATAGTATCTTATTTTTAAACTTTTAATGAAGTCAAATAATTCTTTAAGTACCTTGATTAATTACGTACGATACCTGTAATATATAAGTACATAGCTATGTTAATTCATGTAATTGTTGAGTATTTAAAAGTATACTTTGAGTTAAAACATTATAAATCTGCCTCTGTGGTGCAGCAGTAGTGTGAGCGACTGCTGACCATGAGATCTCGGGTTTGATCCCCGGGTCGGGCAGTGTTATTGGGATTTTTCGTAAAATGAAAAATTCTCAATAGCAGCCCGGAGTTTGGAAATGTGCCCGGTAGACAATAGTCTCGCCCCCTATAACGTGGGACTTAAACATAGCTGGCGAACCGTGGGTGTGTAGGTAATACATCTCTGCCTTCACCCTCACCTCCCCGGTGAATACAGGCGTGATGCTATGTTTGTTTACGTTATTTTATGTTTTTTAAAATATAGTCTAATGGCCTATAACAAAAACAAGCATCGTTTTACATCTAAGTCAATCTATTAAAATTTTTTTTTGTAATATGATATGAGAAATAATTACCGTAATATAAGTTATTTGTATAAAAAAGTATATTATTTAATCTGTTTCGCATTATATTTATTTATTCTGAATTTGTTTTAAAGAACTTTACACTAATTTGATATAACGATATCATTTTCAATAACTCAATAAAATATAATGCTACTAAAATCAATATGCATTTAATGTCCTCTTTTCGCATGAAGTAGACATCCTCATTACCTTCAACCGACCAGCATAGGCATTAGTTAGTTGCCAAGATCACCGCAACTAGCGGAGTCAGCTTTGGTGCCAGACTAATTTCATTAATCTTCTCATTGATTGGATTGGACGGCCGAGGCTTGTAGACTGAATCTTATACAATCTCATACTAAAGTTTATTCAAAAGGATAAGATCAAAATTTATTATAACTTATTCGCCAAAAATTACCACCGTAATTTAATAACTGCTTGGTCTAATAATACATTGTTACACCCGAATTAGGTATGATGCATAATCTTTACGACCTCCAATATAATCACAACATTAATTTATTTAAACGAAGATTAAAATAACGATATAAAATGCTAAGTGTATTTAATATTATTGATTGTTGCTAACTCATACTAAAAAATCAAAAAGCTAAACCTCAAATTAAACAAATGATACTCTGCAAAGGTCTATTTTGCATCACTAGCAAATCTGGGTGGGAGCTAATTCAATTAATCTCCGTATAGAATTTCGCTGAGTTTGCCAACCAACAGGATTACATTGCCACTTCTAAGCTTAGTTAGCTAAGTGCAGCTTATCTTCATAGTATGAGAATTAAGTTGTGTTATGGCACGATCTGTATTTTGAATATCTGTGATACAAAGGCCTTACATAATATAAGAATAGAATAGAAGAATAGAATAGAAGAATAGAATGTCAAATGCTGAAAATAAAAATTACAGTTTTGTTTTTATAATAAAATTACTATAAATCGTCAAGGAAATGCGTAATTATTTAAGTGTATCGAATGAAAACCTTGTGATGAAACATGCAGGTTTCGTCACGAGGTGTTGTTTGCCTGAGAGATTTTTTAAGAGCTTGTCAAGTCTTGAGGGGAGTCAATGGGAGGATACCCAAGCTCACACTGTTGAGCAAGAAAACACAGTAGTGGGTTGAGATAGCCTGCCAAGCGTGGCGATTACGGCACAATCCCCCATTCTTGGGGAGGCCTATGTCCAGCAGTGGGCTTTAAAAGGCTGATAGATGGATGAATGGATGGGTTGAGATAAAGTATATGTATGTATTATCTGAAATAATTGGATAAATTATTCTTTATATTAGAAGATGTCTTTAAAGTCTTGGACTGGACAGGATTCGGCATCAACATTCATGGCAAATACGATACTCACCTTCCATATGCAGACAATATCATAGTCATAGCAGAATCGCTGGAGAACCTTGTCACCATGCTCAATGAGCCCAGCAGAGTTTCCCAACTAGTGGGTCTAAAATAAACATGGATATAATGAAAGTCAGTAATGGTATATGGAATAGAGACGTGGTCTCTGAATGTTAACCTTCTACCAAGGCGAATATGGTCAAACCCGCAGGGAGCCGTTGGATTCAATCAACACAGGACTGCTCACTGTAGCGATCTCTTGGGGGGAGGCCTATGTCCAGCAGAAGATGATGGATAATGAATGATTACTTTATGCTTTATATGCAGGTGTTTTAACGCAATATTTTTGAGCAGTTTAAAATATATGTATTTAATATTTTCATGAAAATTATATAAAAAAAGACTAAAAGTTGTCAAAGTTTGATTAAACTTTGTTACAAAACAAAGGAGTGCCCGGTGCTCAACAGATTTAGTTAGTCCGTATTACGTAGGAGAGACATTTCATAGTGAGGTGCATAAATAATTTTGCAATAGCAATTAGAGTCTTAAGACTAATGAATTTCCAAATAAATATCCCGTGATTGGGAACCACAAATAAGTTCAGTTGGCTCTCTAGAGTGTTACAAGGCTTCAACTTCAATCATTGATCTTGTAGTTAGACAGCAGAATGCAAATCTGGCTAATGAATTGGTTTCCAAGTAAATTTTACAACAATTTATCCACGTCTGTGTATTTTGCTACTTTTATGATTAAATAATATACCTAGACGCAAATTGTTGTTAAAATTAGGGTATCTACTGAAGGTAATGAAGGATAATTGAAACTTACTATTTAATTTTGTATCGCAATCTTGAAATCATATTCAGAACAAACTCCAATACAATTTTTTAATATGGGGGCCCATATTAAAAAATTGTCAGGTAGGTTAAGCTCAGCGGCATATGCGGTAAAAAAAATTAGATTATTGACTGATGTTGAAACGGCTAGAATAGTTTATTTCAGTTATTTTCATAGTATTATGTCCTATGGCATACTGCTATGGGGATGTTCCGCCGATTTAAATTCCATATTTGTACTTCAGAAAAGGGCTGTTCGTGCAATCTATAATCTGGGCCCGAGAGTTTCCCTTAGACAGAAATTCAAAGAAATGAATATTCTAACTGTTGTGTCTCAATTTATATACGAAAATCTGTTGTATGTCAAGAAAAACATCGGATGTTTTGATAAGTATAGCGATGTTCATCACATTAATACTAGAAACAAAGGCAATCTTATTGCACACAGTACTCGTCTCCACAGAATTAGTAGATCTTTTATGGGGCAATGTATATGCTTTTACAATAAGATTCCTGAAAATGTCCGAAACATGCCACTAAATAAGTTTAAGAAAGCCATAAAAATTAGACTTTGTAATCAAGGTTATTACACTGTTTCGGATTATCTTGAGGACAAAACAAAATGGGCTTGAGCCGCTCCTCATTCATTATTTTTCAAAATTGTTTTGTATGATATAATGTCATTTTAGTTATAAAGATTATATTAAATTGTAATAAATTGGCAATCTAAAAAAGTGGCCCATGAGTTTCTTGCCGGGTTCTTCTCATGAAAGGCTTTACTTCGGAATCCGGCCGCTTGTGGCGATTGCAATCGCCACTTTGTTATTGCGGATGCACTCGCCTCAGGCGCTCGTGTTGATTATTATTGTGTATTCTCGACGATTTTAAGTGCTATTGAATAGGCCTATGAAATAAAGATATTTTTGAATTTTGAATTTTTTTTGAGAACAGTTGCCACAATTATCTTTATTAGTTAAATAAAATGCTTATAAGCCTAAAAATTATGCCCGTCATAATTATGGCCTCTGTAGCGAAAACTAATAACTTGATAAAATATTAAATAATTATATTCCTTCATTCGTTCGTTATTTCCACCGTTTTCATTTATTTTATGTAAATATTTTGACGTCATATAAATTACAAATTATTTGTGAATAAAAAAAAGAGATCTTCAGTAGGGGTGGGAAACGAACCCGCATCTTTTCCAATCCGGGGAAGTGCTCTAAACTACTAAGCTATCCTACTGATCTTTCGATCATCCCAAATTCTTAATCACATTTGTCTTACGACCAACGCCATCTATCGGCAAGCATTCCCGTTCCTATTGAAGATCTCTTTTTCTTTATTCACAAATAATTTGTACTTTAAAAAGTAGCGGAGCATGTCAATTGCTAAAAGAAATAGATCTAAAATGTCATATAAATTGTCAAATCACATATTTTTTGACATATTTTTTTATTGCATATACCTAGATAATGGCAGACGAGCCACGGTCCATCTAATGGTGAATGGTAACCGCCGCTCATGGACTTAACTATACCGAGAGTATTGTCAAGCCACTGCTCACCATTTCATTTTACCGATATGAAATGAAAAACCGCTACAGCCAAAACGCAATGATGTGCTTCATGGCCGGTCACACGGGAGATGGTGGTACCAATCCACTCGGGTCCGCTACCAAGTGATTACTCCCACTTGGTACCCAGCCCTACTACCAGTCATGCAATGGATGATAATCGCTTACTTCCCTTGGTCGCCTCATACGACACCTGTGGGAAAGAATGGGGTGGTGTCACATGTATTCTTAGTCCGTCACCACACGGCCTAATTAAGGAAATTCTTAGTTTACTTAACAATTTTCTTAAAACACTCGTTGTTACGGATTTAATGGACTGCGGGCTGTCTATCTCATCAGGATTTATTTAACCGAATTAAGTTAAAGCCGCCAAATCTCACTAAAAAAAAACTGACGATAAAATGGAACAAAAGGAATACCACTGTAAAAAGAATTGAGATATGAATAATGAGAATCATTGTGAAGATAATATAAAAGAAGCACTGACATGAAATAGGGGTAATGATGTTGAATAAGTAATTTGATTCTTAACGCGTCGAGGGATTCGTATTATCAATATATTTTTTAATAATAGTATACTTTTGGAAGTATCTCACAAAAAATATGAACCTTCCTGATAGAGTTGTTATTCTATCTTAGAAAGAAACGCTACTATGCTCAGTTTCAAAGTAAAATATTTTCACAACTTTATTACTTTTAGTTTTGTAACTATCTAATCGAGAACGTTGTTATCAAAAACTTTCACAATGTTGGGATATTAAAAAAAATTAAGTAGAACCCATAATTTGTGTTTTTAACAAATTGTACCTATTCTTAAATAAAATTAAAATCAGTAAAAAAAATACTTATACAAAAATATGTAGATTGTACTACGAAACCAATTACATTTGAAATTCACACACCACTTGTTCAGGTAAACTCATAATCGAAAATAATATAAAACCACATCTTGGCGAATTTTACTTTGTATAAAAACTTTTCATATTGCTTTTAATGAGAGTGTTTTTTTATGAGAATAATTTGTTTTAAAAATAAGAAATAAAGACTGCGTGTTGGGTTGGCACCTATGACTCATGCATTGTCGATATATACACTTTACTGCTAAGTTATAGTAGGTAAATGTGATCAAGAAGACAACGAAAAAAAAAAAACAAGAAGAAATGGAAAGACGAGCGTGATAGGAAGGTTACTGGGGAGCGGATGAGGACGAGGATTAGGCCTGATAATAAAACAGCTATTCATCTGTAAATTTTGCTATTATGGTAGCATAACACCTGACAATTTAATGTCAAAAGCGCTCATTAATTCAAACAAATGTGCCGGTCTGTATGAATATTCAAGGGATATGGTTAATGTAATATGTATGAGTACAAACCGTCATTCAATGTGTTTGCACAAAAACTGAAATTCATTTCCAATTTAAATTAATAGTGGAGGCGTATAATTTTCACTTAACATACAGCAGTTTGACTGTATGTATACGCTAATCGCTAAAACTGCGAATCACATTAAAGATTGTTATAATTTAAAGGCAATCTCAAACAACCATCCGTGTGGTGTCGGACTAAGAATAGTAGTGTCACCATCCCATCCTTTCCCGCAGGTGTCGTACAAGGTGATCAAGGGAAGTAAGTAATTATCACCCACCGCATTACTGGTGGTAGGGCTGGGTACCTAGTGAGAGTACTCACTTGCTATCGGGCCCTAACGAGTTGGTACTACCATTTTCTGTGTGATGGTCATGAAGCACGTCAGTGTTTCTTTCGTTAAATATCTGAGAAATGAAATGGTGCGCAGCGGCTTGACAATACTCTCGGTAGTTGAGTCCATTAGCGACGGTTACCACTTACCATCAAAAACAAAAAAAAAGAAAAGATCAGAAACTTTAAGGTTTTAGAGTATCGCTGGTACTTAACTTTACTTATTATACCCAGAATAGCTGTATTTATAAAGTATTGGTATTATTTCTGAAAAACTTGCTCATAGTAATTACAGCCATGTCAGATGCAAACTTTGTTAAATGTGACGTCATCAAACTTTTCTGTGAAAATATCTGCATAATTAATGCAGACCACAAGCGCTATTATTCTCTCAACCCCAAGGATTAACATGAAAACTGTTTGTTTAAAATCGTAGCAATTTATATCCCCAGAATTACAACGAAGTATTGAACTTCCACAAGTTTATAGAGGCCCAATTAATAAGGCGATTAAACTAAATTAGAATTTGAGGCGTGAATGGATATTTGAACATGGATAGATTTGTGTGGTTTCACTACCCTGTATTTGATTCATCAATTGTAATTCATTAGAAGCTGTATTTAGAAAAATATTAATAATAATTATACTTTACTATTGTTGCTTGCAATAAAATAATAGTATTTGTTGTTTACTTAAAAAGACTAAAGAATAACCCTTGTATTGCGGGAGACTTTACAAACATACAATTTCACAGACATAAAGTACACCAAAACTCAGAACAACCATTTGTGGATCACACAAAGTGTCGTCCTGTGTGGGAATAGAACTCGCAACACTCGGGAGGCCGGTACCACTCCGCCATCTGTGCAGTAATGCTTTGTAGCAGTTGGCAAAGTGAAAAGTAGCTCGTCTGATATATACTCAATACTTATTACCTTTAACAGGAGAATTACCGCTGCTGTTCTTCAGAATATATTGCTGTCTTTTAAACGCCAATAAAACCGTACTATTAATTCATTTCATACTACTATTAAACCTTCATCAATAACAATATATTATAAGGACTAAAATGTACCGGTTTTTGCTTGTTGTCTTCCATAAAAGGGATGGACACGGAAGTTGGTGGTCTCGGATATTTAAGATAGGTTTTTATTAGCTACATAATACATGTAAAAATGTAAGATATAGTCAATTGTTTTTACTATGTACTTTTTAAAATTTTACTTTTAGTGATTAGATGACCCCCCGAAGTGTTTTATAAAATTTTACTTTTAGTTTAGTACGTAGGGGTCATCTTTTCAGATGACCCCTACAAAGACTTGAAGCTACATTAGCGCTTATGTTTAGGGATGCTAAGTGGCTATTTACTACTTCTACAACCTATGACTTTAATTTTATAAAATTAAACATTTATTAGAGTTTATTACTAAGTAATGAGACTGTCTTATTTGTATCACAAATTCGTAACAGAACATTTTTTTCAAAATGGCGTATCAACATTTAGGCATGATTCATAAACACATTTAACTAAAATATACAAACTAGACTAAATAGAAAACATTAACATTACACCTTCTATCAGTATGGTACTTGCATTCCTAAATATTTCGGTTAAATATGTTACAAGCTCAGACTTAGAAACAAGATATAGATGGATCATTACGAGAAATCCAGTGAAGCCATAAAAAACCATGCCAAACTAGTAATTACACGCGTACACGCACACAAAATATAAACAAAACCATGCCAAAACAAAGTGACATAAACCACGAGTTTTACCAGAGTATGATTTAAAATTACCCCAAATGACAACGATTTCGTACGTACGTTACGTATATACATCGTCAGCGTCATAATATTTCCTATATATGATTTTCTGTAAACTTACCTAATACTAAACCTATCTAATGAATGGTTACAATCTAATAAATGTTTCGCAAAATGTGACTTTTCAGGGTAATTATGCCTATACGCCGAGCGTTCTTGAGAATGCCTCGTTTAGAGGTGAAACACGTGTCGAATTTATGTTCGGATTTTTGCGGAATATTGCAATATTGTGGTTCTGAGAGTTCTACCGTATCGCATGGTTGTGTCGCGTTGGTGAGTTTTTGTCATTATCGTGCATGCTACTTTGCTAATATCACATTCTCCTCTATCTGTGAGAGTGCGGATTGGTAATCTTAGGTTATTCTGTCCAAAGATAACCGGGATTGACAATCCGTGGGTGAGTGGTGGGCTCTCCTCCTAAAATCCATTCTATAATAGTAATGTACGTTACTTATAAAAGTTTCGACCAAATAATTCATTTCTTAGGCCGTGTGGGCCCGGCTTTAGAATTGTCCTCTCTACCCACGGGAGTCGTAAGAGCCGACTGAGGGAATACCGGGGGAGTGGGCAGCAGCATTCCCTCGAGCATTGACAACATCCACTGCGATCGCCAACCCGCCTGCCAAGCATGGCGATTACGGCATTATGCCCCATGATGAGACCGCTCGTTGTGGCGTTCTCTTGGGGAGGCCTATGTCCAGCAGTGGACATTGAAAGGCTGATGGATGGATGGATGGAATTCATTTCTTAATCATTTTATTTTATGCCACCTAACTAGTTTTGACATTTAGACACGCAGCTCCGTTGCAGACAAAAGTTATTAGATTATGTCTTAGGTATATGTAGGATAAAACCTTTACAAGTTTATAGTTTAAACGAGAGCTATCAAATATAAGTTCCATCAATATCTGTGCAGTAGTTTTTGCGTGATGAGCGAACAAAAAAACAGACAAATTTCCCAATATGCCCAAATCGCCTATTACATACCCATACAGATATTTTTTCTTAAATATCCTAAATGTACATACGTAAATATAGATAGATTTGGGGATCTTTTTATCACATCAGTAGATCAATGGGAATCAACTTGCAGTGATCTTCAAATCGTCGTGTCAAACATATTATTGGAAATGTATAGTATTCCTCAATTTTAGTCTATTTGTTAAATCAGGATTCACATAAGTAGTAACGCAGTAAGTTTATTCAAGTTTATAAATGTACCTACTTTGAAGCAAATAATTCCATCCATTTCTAATGCGAAATTTAATTTAATCAAGTTTTATAACGGAATGTGGTCGTTATAGTATTACGCCCTCAGCCACGGTCCAAAACGAATGAGAAGATGTGTAACACATAATTCACTTTACTTTTGTAAGTTGGACTCAACCAGCTCGACCCACTTGACTCCTTGCAAAAAGGCGTGCTGATCAATGATCCCAATCTCAAGGATAGTCACTGGAGCGGTGGAAGACTTTGGATCTCTTTGTGTGCTCTATCGACGCTTCAACGTAGTCGGTAGTGTAACCGACTTCCGTGCACGAGGTCGTGTGTTCGATTCCCACTCAGGACAACTATTTGTGTGATGAACACAGATATTTGTACTGCGTCTTCCATCTACAATATGTATTTATTTACAAAATATAAGTAATATAATGTATTATATCCGTAATCAGTGGGCCTAGCCAAGCTGCATTCTATGATCGCTAACGCTAATAGAAAACTATTTAAATATATGGGAATTTGACATCTTTAACCTTAGATACTTATAGATCTTTAACCTATATTTATCTAAGTCTTTAACAATATCTATAACGCTAAGTCACGTGACTTAACTTTAGAGATGTCAAATTCCCATACATTTTAATAGTTTTCTATTAGCGATAGCAATCATAGCATCATGCAGCTTGGCTAGACCCACTGGTACCCATAGCACAAGCGTTAAACTTAGTTTGGGACCAGAGGACGTTGTGTGAAAATGTCCGTGAATATTTATTTATTTATTTTAATGGGGAGTGCTCTTAGAAACTGTTTGGTACCAACATCCTCTTTTTACCACCCGACCACGAGACCATGTAATAGGGTTAAATTTTAACACCACCTGGAAACGATCTCGTCCAAGGATCTCCGTTTCCAGCGCTCTTTTTTACCACGCACGTGTAGGCTCTGGAATTAACTTCCTGCTGTGGTGTTCCCCAGCTCTACGACTCCTTCTTTAACGAGGTACGAGAAAGCACTCATACTCTATTCACGGTAGACAACGGCTTGGCTGTCTCTAGTGTTGCCAAAGTTCATCAGCGGTGGCTACCACTTACCATCAGGTGCGCCGTTTGCCCGTCTGCCATCGTTGGCAATAAAAACAATATATAAAGCCGAATCTATTGCTATTTTACTCACAATTTCGGATTTTCTATAAAAAAATCTTGACTGGATAACTTGATAATACCAACTTTTTGCCCGACCGAATGTCTGACCGATTTGAATCTGGACCTCGTGGTCTTGCGAATTTATGATATTATAACTATAATAACCAGCCACCTTTTTTTTTATTTAGGGAGAAAAATATGTACCTCGCACACCCCGTCGTTCGGGGCAACCGACATCGTAGTGTGAGGCACCAACCAGCCTATACAATTGGCATAAACATTAGTTTAATAGGAGAAGCTGAAACCCCCTTTGTAGCTATAGTTAGATAATAATTTATATTATGTTAGTAATAGGTGTATCAAAATAATAAAAATTTAATTAAATTAAAGCTGTTGGTGTAATGAATTACTTTAAAGTGTTATAGTAAGGTAGGTCTTGTATCCTGTATACTCAATCATACATCATATTCCAATAATATTGAACGATTGTAATTGTAAAAGTATCGTAATTACTTACTTGTAAATTAACGTATGGAGCATCTGCCATTACAGTTGGCACAATGAAGTCTCCTTCCCCAGTTGACATATCGATGTCTTGGCTGTAGATATCCGTTTTGTCATCATAAAGTTTGACGCGGACGCGAACTCGTTTCTCGGAGCTCATGGCTTCCACCTATTGGAAAAAAATAAGAATTTTTTTTTTGTATTTTGACGCAGATACTTAATATGTCATTATTATCAGTCGTCATGACACAAAAGTATATACATATCTCAATATACACAAGTTGTGCCATGCGATTTCCCCCGTAATAATGTTCTCGCGTTCTGAACTCTCACAATATATACATAATATAATATATCAGATTCAGTCAGCAGTGATAACCTACTGGTAAAACTAAGGACTGCAAAGACAGTGGTAACGAGTTCGATCCCCAGTCTAAGGTAGCAACTAGCTAGACCTCATACACATCAGATTTTCGAGATTTTTCGAATTGATGTGAGTATTTGTTTACAATTTATCACTGCCCGGTGAATGAAAACATCGTGAGGAAGCCTAAACCCTCTCACCATGAGAGAAGACTCGTGCCCAATAGTGAAACAGAAAAAGGTTTAAAAAAAAACAGATCAGATCTGCTTATGGCAACCTGAAATTATGTTCTTTTCAAATGGTAAAAGAATTTTTCGAATAAATGCTGTGGTCAGGCATATTACGCCATAATATTCATTATTATTGTGAAAACATAGGCACATCATATAAACTCAAATATATCGTACTCTCTCTTTATATACTTCTATATAATCATTACATTCATATTTTCCTCTCAACTTTATAAAAAGCAAACAATTATTTTTTTGTACAACATTGGTAGGGTATATATATTGAAGTACCAAGAAAAATAAACTCAAAAACTATTAAATGTACACATCATACCAAGGTAATAATGGCAACAACCAGTTCCAAATCTGATGTTTTGAAAAGTTTACCGCTTTAAAAAGAGGTAGCCCAAAATAACTCTCGTTATTATTTTGTCAGAGCATACTTTAACGTTGTTCAATTACTAAAAATTGTTTTCGCCAACAAAATGAGACAAAGGGAACTTTCATTAAAACTCATAAAGCTTCTATAAGAATAGAGATGTTTTGTAACAATCGAATCCTTTTCGGTATACTTAACTTAATAATTGGAGATACCGTACCTCTTTTGATAATTAACTTATTTTGTATTATCAAATTTCGCCTTGTTTATCAAAAACAAAAATACCTATGAAGTTTTGAATGAATACCATCTCCGGAATGGCTTGACCGATTTGGATGGAATACGGGAAACTAACAGATAGCTGTTGTTATAAGGAGTAACTTAGGTTACTTTTATTTTGGATAAATAATTAGGGTTCCGAAAAAAGGAAATAAAGAAATTTTCAGCAGATAAAGTCGCGGGTAGCAGCTATTTTTTTTATATATTTAGATCCATACATCCATCAGCCTTTCAACGTCCACTGCTGGACATAGGCCTCCCCAAGAAACAGGGGATAGTACCGTAATGGCCACGCTTGGCAGGCGGGTTGGCGATCGCAGTGGACATTGTTAATACTCGAAGGAGTGCTGTTGCCCACTCCCCCGGTATTCCCTCAGTCAGCTCTTACGACTCCCGTCGGTAGAGAGAGGTGGGACAATTTTAAAGGCGGCCCCACATGGTGTTTTATTTAGATATATAGGTATTTTATTTTTCAGCACTTGACACGTTCTGCCATGCAAAGGGAACTAAATCGAAATCCCTACTCCTACTAGGTACGGACGTAGGTAGGACAGGCCTCGTGGCGTAGTCGGTAGTATAGCCAACTTCCGTGCACGAGGTCATGGGTTCGATTCCCACACAGGACAATTATTTGTGTGATGAACACAAATATTTGTACTGCGTTTGGGTGTTTTATATCTATTATATTTATGTATTTACAAAAAAAAAGGTAAAATGTATTATATCCGTAATCTGGTACCTATAGCACAAACGTTAAGCTTTGTTTGGGACCAGAGGACGTTGTGTGAAATGTCCGTGAATATTTATTTTTAATTTATTTTTACTTGGTACTACTATTGAGAAGTGATTTTGTTTTTCTATTTGTGTTTACTTTGAATTGAAGTGGTATTATAGCCTTGCTTATCCCTGCATGAATAGCCTTGCTTATCTCAATCACGAAAGTACCACCCTCTCACAGAAGACCAACACGGTAGGTACTCCTACCGTTGCGTATCGTATGGTGAGTGAGAGCGCCAGAGGCCCAAGCCCCCTCCCTATTATGCTAACTGTAATCTCCTTACTATCCATCCTATTGTTTTCTTAATATCCATGCTCTCCTTATTATCCTTCCTTTCCCCCTCCTGTCGCTTTTCTTAGAGATGGCGACTCGCGAGGGATGCTTCTGGTGCGTCTATAGGCTGTTACCGTAGTAACCGCTTACCATCAGGTGTGTATGCTTATGTGCCATTTACGTAGTATAAAAAAACTCAAACCTCACACCCGTATATTAAAATTTTGATATTTTTATATACTTTTTCAGCATTTGACATACTATATCCATATAAATAAACACAAAGGTGTGAAAATGTGAAATAACAAATAACAGACCTCCAAGACGTTAAGGATGAATGTATTATCGAAATTAGCAGTCAGGAGCAATTGTCACGATGGCTGAATTGGAAAAGCATCTGGACGGTATCCAGGAGATGCAGGTTCAAATCCTGCTCGTGACTGTTATTTTCGATTTCACATTTTCACACTTTGTGTTTATTTAAAATGTTTATTGTTATTAGGTATATTGAAGATGCATATTTTACCGTGGCCAATTTAATTTATTCACACGCCAGAATACGGTGACGGTCCCATACGTCTTTAGTTAATCTGTTAAACTCAGTAAAGTAACATGGCTTAACTCTGGGATCTGTCGACAGCGGTAAACATAATGAAGACAGAAACATTTAACCTTCTTTTTTAATTTTACTCTATCACTCCTTGTAAGGATATAATAATATATTCTTTCTGTAATATGTTTGTCATTAAGAGGGCGGGACAGATTAAATGTTCTTTTTTAAGAAACTTTAAATTACCTGCATTATATATATTTTTTATACTACGTGGGAGGCAAACAAGCATACGGCCTACCTGATGGTAAGCAGTTACTGTAAACACTAGAGGTATCACTCGCGCGTTGCCATCTCCAAGGTAAAGAGATAGGAGGTGGATTGGCAAAAGATAATAAGGAGAGGACAGGTAGGATACTATGGAGAGGATAGGAAGCATAATACGGAGAGCATATACTAAAAGAGAATACCTACCACTACAAGATTGTTAAGAAGATCTTTTTGATCTGAATAATGATCTGGAGGGTTAGACGGAATCTCATATCTCACAATCGACATCGTATCGTGATCACTGTGATTGATTGAGAGATCGACATGATTGGCCAACGGATTATTGCGAAATCACGCGTTGGTTACTCTACCAATCACAAGCGAGACGATACGAAGCCGATTGGGAGATATGAGACTCCATCTAACTATATCCGACATAACATACGTAGCTTTTGTTAGACATAGCGTGTGGATAATATCTTCAAAGAAAACATCTATCAATCAGGAAGTATTTCTGAACCAGAATGAAGCAATATTGCTAATTTGAAGAACATACCGTGGGTTATAAAATAAGCGGTATTAATCTGATTATTAAATATTTGCCACATTGATCTAGTTGAGGCATTGCACAAAACTCTTTGAATAAGTGTAATTTCTTAGTCGTGGAATAAGTGGTATCTATGTATAATCTAATGTAATTTAATCTAAGATAATTAGTTTAAAATGTGTAATACTTATTTTATTAAGTTCCATTTTGATATTTTTGCAAAAGTTCATTTTCTACAGGCCGTGTGGGGCCGGCTTTAGAATTGGCCCACCCCTCCCATAGGAGTCGTAAAAGCCAACTGAGGGAATACCGGGAGGAGTGGGCAGCAGCACACCCTCGTGTATTAACAACGTCCACTGCGATCACCAACCCGCCTGCCAAGCGTGGCGATTACGACAACATACCTCCAATTTGGAGAGATGTCCAGCAGTGGACGTCGAAAGGCTGATGTTTGGATGGATGGAATTTTCTACAGATTTGGTCTAAAACATTAACTTTTACAGTAGGCCGTGTAACAGCATTGATATATTATATTATGAAAATAAACACAAAACAATTAGTTTAATTTGGTTCGAAATACGATTACATCGTGTATGCTATACAAATTATCCACAGTTGAATGAAACAGTTGATAACTTTAATTAGCATTGATTAATTATACATTGATTGTGACATCTAATTAACATACCATAACGTTTGTTGGGTGATTTGTTATGTTATGCTAATGCAACCCTTCGAAGTTTATCTGTGATAGATAAAGCTAGTAATTTGGTTTTAGATGAGGGAATAACCGATCAATAAATAGGTACTGTGTAGGGTTACGTTCTATATACATATAACATAACCCTACACATTGTCTATTTATTTACTATTAACCTACATTTCCACCCCCACAACAACATCCCGTTCATTATAATTTTAAGTGGGCAAAAAAAATTATAAAATTAAATGAAAATACGCAGTTTTTTTTTTGGGAGCGAAACCATATAATTTTGTTGATAAATAAATAAATTAATGAATGTAAATATTTTATTGTTCACACATATGAATTTTATAGAACCACACTTACTGCTGACATTTTGGCATTATTAGGTTCTCGTAGTAGCATAGTGCCGCCGGCGGACCACTGAAGTAATGTAACATAGTTCCAGTCCGTCAATACAGGCGGAGAGACGGCACAGGGTGGGTTTATTTAGTGGGTGAGGGCCCCACACTACCTTGTTTGTTGCCTCGAACAATGGATTGTGCGGTTAGGTAAATTTTTTCCCGCCTTAACAAAAAGAAACGGAATTACTCTTCATAGTAATTCTGTTTGTTTTTGAGAATAAAATCTTGTAACTATTGTATGCTGCTTTTTTAGTGGCCACACTTTGTGCCAAACAGCAAAAAGGAACCGATTTCGGTATAAAAGCTGTTCGTTAGGCTGAATCGGTGATTTATTATACAATTGTTCTCCCTTCAGTATTGACGACAGGTTCATGTAGATCATATCAAAATAAATATTTTCTTATTTTATTTTATGTAAGAAATACATTGATTAACATAATTCACTTTAATAAAAAAATAATATTTATTTGTTTATATTTAACTTGTACCTAATTAGGTATACAAAATTTATTTTCCGCGTAAATATATACCGTTACAGGCTTTATTAAGTGAAATATAATATAATTATTAAGCGGTTCCAATATATTCATTTATTTTTGTTGTTTCTTCATTGGTTTGGTATGTAACCTAACATCAGCACAGAAGAAGTGAGAGATTAATTTGCCAAGTACTAGATAACCCGGTGAACTTCATGTCACCTTCAATTAATTTTATCAGCGATTATGTATCCTAATTATAAGCATCGTGTTTTGAATTTAGATAGCTTATCGAATGAAATTTGCTTGTAATTAAAATTAGTTAGAAAAGATGACAGTATCTGTAGTTTTGTCGTCTGTTAGCCAAAAGATAGTAAGTCCATAATCCAAAGAAACGATTTCCATACAAAATTACCAACTTTGATTTTTTCATACACTTTCCATATTTTTTTCTTTTAAGTCACCCCCTATTAATAGAGCGGACAAAACAAAAAAAAAAACATATTGGTCAAGCTATATTTGAGTTTTAGCGAGACTTTCTAGTGGTATAGCCTTGCTTATCCCAGCGTCAATGGGCCGGCTCAATCTGGGAAGTACCCTCTCACAGAAGAACAGCGTAAAAAACAGTAGTTACGCCTTGTTGTTGTATAAAATAACGAACAGCAATTGATTTTTATATATATAGATAGGTAGGATAGTTAGCACTATGGTATACACTTAATGTGATTCACGATTTCACGCAGAGGATATAGTATATTATTTGATACGACACAAATATTTATGCGATTCATAGATGCTCTTGCTGTGGGCGTACCCGTTGTTTTTATACTTTTTATAATGCTCCAAATCCTATAGATTTGAATGCTTAAGATAGATGTAAAATATATCTAAAATAGGTAATCCACATTAATATCGACGTTGGTATTGTCTGGCGCTTAGATAAAGACTACAATCAAAAGTTCCAACGGAATGAGCTAACGAGCCGCTATTTTCTGTAATTCAAGATGTATAACTCAAACGTTTGAGAAAATTTATTGCTTTAATTAATGTTATATTTACATTTTAATTACATTTATTATGGATACAGAATATTCAAAATAAATTAAAACGTATTAGATTTTTTTAAGAAAGAGAAAATCTTTACCTAAGAAAATATGGATTAAATTTCGTTAAAGCTCTTGTGATTGTCTGGTAATCTCAAGATTAAGAACACTATGCTAGTAGCGATTTGACTGAATCTCTGGTATTACTGTATCAACGCACAGCAGTTACCACTTACCATCGAGCAGGCCGCTGGCTCACCTGTCACCATTGGTAATAAAACAGCCATTTGTAACGATTATAACCACAACGTAGTATCAACGATAAGGATAAATAAGAGATAAATAAGGAGCCGGCTTTAGAATTGACCCACCCCTCTCCACCCATGGGAGTCGTAAGAGCCGACTAAGGGAATATCGAAGGAGTGGGCAGCAGCACTCCTTCGAGTATTAACAACATCCACTGCGATCGCCAACCCGCCTGCCAAGCGTGGCAATTACGGCACTATCCCCCATTCTTGGGGAGGCCTATGTCCAGCAGTGGACGTTAAAAGGCTGATGGATGGATGGATGGAAGGAGCATATTAGCCTCAAACGCTCCTTATCATTTTTTTAACTCTATATTCTCTTCAATCACCTATTATCTTCTCCCCTCTATTATAATAATAAGGTATGTTTACGTAGGCCATGCAATTAATAAAAAACTCTATGCATTAAGTAGTTTATAATTACCCTGCCGACAAATGGTAGTCCAGGCTTGTATCTCCGTCTCATGCTGTCAGCGAATCGTAGTTCCACGTAATGCTGTTCTGCAGCTGGTGCCGCTGCTGTAGTACTACCGACACCATTACCAACTGTAATGTCTACTCGAGTTGATGATCCTCCACAGCGAGCTTCGATACGCCAGGTTCCAGAGCGAGCCGCATTCGCTATAATGGCACTCAGTTTGCGTACACCTGTAAAAAAAAGGATTGTAAATATATGTTAACCCATAAAATAAATAAAAATCTAGTGTTAATAACAAGGACAGGATATTCAGTCGATTCACAGTTAGAGATCGTGACATTGCAAAGTACATTTTATTATCACTGGCCGTAAAAAGAAAATATTGTAGGAAAACCTGCATGCCTAGAGGTTTGGCTCGTGAGATCTATCAACCCATACTGGGCATGGCAGATCAAGATTGCGGACATTCACCTCTCGTTAAGAGAAAACCTTTGGCTGAAATGTGGGATACAAAATTGTGTGGCTTGTAAATATAAATTAAGTTACCCAAAGGCTTAGCTCAAAATTTTTTTTTTATAATATATAAAATGGATATTTTAGGAGGAGAGCCCACCACTCATCCACAAATTGTCAATCGCGGTTCTCTTTGGACACGCACAAACGTTGCAATATTCCGCAAAAGTCCGAACACAAATTCGGACACGTGTTTCACCTCTACACGAGGCATCCTCAGGACCACTCGGCAATAAATGAGCGTCAGCTCATTTTTTGGCACATTTGATTACGGATTATTGAGGAATATTGCAACTAAACACAAAGTGAAAAAAGTGAAAACGAAAACAACAGTCAGGAGCAGGATTTGAACCTGCATCTCCTGGATACCGTCCAGATGCTTTACCAATTCAGCCATCCTGACAATTACTCCTGACTGCTAATTTCGATAACACATCATACTTAACGTCTTTGGGTGACGCCTCTCTCTCTCCTGACTGTTATTTTCGATTTCACATTTTTCACTTTGTGTTTAATGTATAGTGCTAAGCATGTCAAATGCTAAAAATATATATAAAAATATCTAAATGAATATTGCAACGTTATGGTTCTGAGAGTCTTGCCGTAGCACATGGTTGCATTGCATTGGTGAGATTTTTTTCATTATCACGCATGGCACTTTGCTATTATCATATTCTCCCCTAACTGTGAGAGTGCAGATTGGCGATCTTGGGATATTTTGTGTGTGTTCATAGTGAACCGGGATTGACTATCCATTGGTGAGTTGTGGGCTCTCCTAAAATATCCATTCTATAATAACAATGCCCATCCGCCAAGTTTTGCCTCATTCAATTAATTAACTTAAACACAAAGTGGAAAATGTGAAATCGAAAATAACGTTTCGATTACACATTTTCCACTTTGTGTTTAATGTATATGGCTAAGCATGTCAAATGCTAAAAATATATATAAAAATTTCTAAATAATTAACTTAATTTAGATTTTGAAGCTTTTTTTTAAATCACAGGAAGATTGGGGGAATGAAACGCTAGACATGAAAAAATATTATAACGAATCCCAAAAAACGGATTACAAAGTGACATTACTGTATATAATCCAGAGGACCCATTGAAGACACAGAAACAAGCATATTAGTGAATGATACTAATGTGTGTTTTGCCGCTAAAACTGTGGTAAGAACAACACTAGCCTGCTATTTAAAGTAAAATGTTTGATCCAGCAACTGATGTGACCTGAAGAAGTAAGGACAACTACAGCAATTAATTCGGCAGTACTCGTAAAAAAGAAAACTCCTAGAATAAACTTAACTTCTCAGATTCTTTTCTCTTTTATTTTACCCAATAAAACCAACCCCGTAATCTTATAATTAGTTCACACGTAAACAAAGTTCGGAAGGGGCACGCAGGTAAATTGATTGCGTACGCTGCGTGTTGTATGTAACTTTGTAAAGAAACTTGTAATTAAAATCATTAGTAAGAAACAAATTTCATTTCATGCGCAGACTGCGAAGTTAGTTTTGTATATTGGGAATATAATGTTTATAGCTATACTAGATATTGCTCAAGACTCCATCCATGTGGACATCAGAATTAGGTCAAAACATATAGGTTAAACCGCACACCCCGTCGTTCGGGGCAACGAACAGGGTAGTGTGGGGCCCTCACCCACTAATAAAACCCGCCATGTGTCGTCTTTCCGCCTATATTGGCGGGCCACTGGAACTACGTTACATTGCTTCAGTGGTCAGCCGGTGGCTTACCCTTTCTGGTACCCTCTACTGAGCGACGCACATGAAGCGTCGCATCTTCACGGGAGGGTTTGTGGGTGGCGGGCGTTCCCCGGTCCATCCACCAGCAGCCTCAGCTAGGGTGGCATCAGGTGCAAGTATTCGCGCCTGCACCGCCCCACTCGCTGGTGGCGGTTCGGGTCAGCGGAAGGATCAGCCTCCCTGGCCCTCTCCACCGCTTCCTTCCGCGAGGTGACCTCCTCGCAGAAGGCAGCGACTGCGGCCCAATTCCCTGCCAAGCATCGCTCAGAGGAACCTTGGCAGCGAGAGATCTCCCCCTATTGCCGCGACGAGTTCACGGCGTTGCTCGGCCCAAGCCAGGCACGATTCGAGCGTGTGCCACGCCGTGTCCTCGTCGCAGCCGCAGTGGTGACAGACGAGTCGCAGTTTTCCGTTAACAAGGAGAAAAAGAATGGTTTGAATGGGATTGGCTAAAAATCCGTTCATAGTAGTATATATTGAGAAAATAATAATTCTGACTAACTTTAAGTCAAACCGGTTTATACCTAGTTTTGGAGATGTGGTTATGCGTGAGTTAGTTTCGTTTAAGTAAGTATATTACGATTAGGTACTTTTAAAATTCCAAGCATGATAGCCTAGAGAATGTTTACCTAATAGGAACGTATGTTCCCCAACAAAGTTTCGGTCATTTGTTATGACATGTGACTTTTAAGAGGGTTGACAAATATAATTAATCAAACTATATCTCTAGAGGAACCCGGCTCATGTCGTGACGAGGTCACGCTGTAACTCCTCTTGACGTCGCAAATGTTCAGTTTTATATATTAAAGTTATGTATTAGTTCAAGAATAATTTTATTTTACTGCCATTAATCTACAAACTACACAAAGTAAGTGCCAAAGGTTATGGATTTGATTTACACTCAAAACTATATATGTGGCATGTATAAATTGTGTTGAAATTTTGTGCTGTGTCTAATAGTTTTACCTAATATATGTACGAAATGATAATGCGGTATTATATACACTAAAATGCGGTATTATATACACTAAAAAATCTTAGTGTGTGTATCATTCATTGTGTATTATTGGATGTATGCTAACCTTAGCCCGCAAGATCAACATTTTTAAAAATTCGCACCATATAGTGTGTGGTATGAATTTTCATTGTAAAATTAAACTTACTATTTTGTGATAAAATGTATAACAATCATACATCTGATAGGTGGCGTGGGACTTAAAGACATCTAAAACAATCGTGAAGTGGATATTGGGTGTTACCACTAGGTGTATGCGATAGCTTAGCGGTCCAGAGCACTTCCTTGGATTGGATAGGACGCAGGGTCGAATCCTGTTCGTAGTAAAGCTTTGTTCAAACTAACTGAGCATGTCAAGTGCTAAAATACAGATCAAAATATTAGTTTAAGGATATATCCAGAAAGGCTGAGCATTATAATCGCTACAACTAAGAACAAAATTAATCAAGAGCTATCAAACAAAAAAGTTGCAATGGGTGATAATTGCTTACTTCCCTTAGTCACCTCGTACGACACCTGTGAGAAATAATGGGGTGGTGACACTTGTATTTTTAGTCCGTCACCACACGGACAATATTATATAGTTAGAATAGAGTTGAAGGCTAATAGACAGTGGCTGAAGCATAAATACTATATGTATTCTATGAGTATTATTTTTTATTTTACACGCAATTGAATATCAGGGTCATAGCTAAATGAAATATTTCGGGACGAACATTGTTAAAGAAGAATTAACAAAAGAATTCGTTCTTCTAAAATATGAATTATATATTCGAAACCTATTGACGGTAACAATATAACCCATTCCTTTCGTAAAACGATCTTAAAACGAGCATAGAATTTGTAATTGATTACCATCATATCTCACCAGACCCTCCTTAAAAACTTTACAAATTTATGCCAATTTTTCTGAAGGGGCCTTTTGGAGTTTGTGCTTGTGACTCGTTTTACACTTTGAAAGGATATACACGTCAATAGCAGATTTCTTTTGATATTTTTCAACGTAAATGTTGAAATATAATAAAAGGCAATTTAAAGCTTTTTATTAATATAATAAATTAGATTTTTTACTACACTGGTGGAGAGATTTAGATATTACCTCCTACCCGCATTAAGTAAAAAAAGGCTACGACATCTATGACGAGAGTAAAAAATAGTAAGATAGTTACTTAACCAGCCAATCATGGTTTTCGGTGCCCCAGGGTGGCTCTATGCGTACCACTGAAGGAATGTAATATGGTTCTGGTGGCCCGCCAATAAAGGCGGAGAGACGGCACACGGCGGGTTTTTTTAGTGGGTGAGCGACACTACCCTGTTTGTTGCCCCGAACGACGGGGTGTGCGGTTAGGAACATTTCTTCCCGCCTTAACAAAAAAAGGGTGGCTCTATGCGTAAATTGGCTTAAGTTTGCGATAAATAAATATACAAAAGACACCATATATATTAAAAATATTGTGATTGCATGTGAAATCATTTTGTTTTCTCACAGTGCCTTATGAGAGATAAGATAATAAAGGTTTCCGAAATTGGGACATGTTTTGTTATTAAGTACCTATATAATATCAAGATTTTCTTTTCCCTATTATTCTATTCCTTTGACGAAAGTATTGGGTTTATCGCATTGATAATAATATATATAGGTAAAATATACCCCATCATTGTATATTTGGAGCTATTATGTTATCGCATTACAAGGGTAGGGTAACTGAATGCGTTGCAGGTAAAGCTAAACTTGATCCCTTTCTTGGTGAAAGAGTTTCCATGTCTTACCGTTGCCGTACCCTTGTGATAAATCGTCACCGGTGAAAACATTGACATCTTAAATGGTTATAAAAATATTGCTCGTATACTTTAAGGAGGGTTCCGAAAGATGGAAGACTTTTTACATTTTATTGATAAAATTCAAAATGATGAGACATAGAAAAATGAAAGATTGAAAAAGTTGAACATCTGTCATTAGAATTTTGTATCATGATTGATGGAGTGTAATCAAAACTTTTAGACCAATTACAAAACAATGGAAAAATTATAGAAATACTATATCATACGTATCGGTGCTCCGTGCGTCGTTCCACACCGATGCGCATGCAGCGATAGCTTGGGTCACCACGGGCTATCTTGTAACAGGAGCGCTGGCCGTCTAGCTCGTCACGGCACTTTGAACGATGTCATCCGTCGGGCTTTTGGAAGCGTAAATATTCCGGCAACCTTAAAGCCATCCGGCCTTTTACGGGACGATGGTAAAAGGTCTGATAGTATGACACTTATTCCCTGGAAGATGGGACGACCATTAGTATGGGATGGATACTTTGGCGTCGTCTCGTCTTCCAGAGTCTTCTCGGAGTGCTGGTGGCGGTGCTGCGCAAATATTCTAACCTTGACAGAGGTTACTTATTTGTGCCGTTTGGAGTAGAGAACTGGTGGGGAACTGGTGCTTTCGAAATTTATAAAGATGTAGCGGGGAAGCTTGTAGAAGCTACACGTGACCAAAATGCTGGTTTTTACTTTGGCCAAAGGATTAGCCTCGCTATCCAGCGAGGTAATGCTGCCAGTATTTTGGGCACGTTGCCGACAGTAGAATGTCACTTGAATGAGCTTTAATCCTCTTGGTCTAAGGTTCATTCATGTGATCATTTTAGTTTTTATTTATATTTATTATTATTAAAATAGGATTAGCTTCGTTTTTATCACCTTATTAATCGTTTGTTAAATATTTAAAATCGGAATAAAGTAAATAAACTAATTTAAGATTAAAAAAAAAAACACAAAAAAAAAAGAAATACTATAATATAGTAAGGAAATTGTAAGTAGAAAATATCCGAAATATTTTTAAGGTGGCATTAGGCTAACGTATAAGGACATTAAAAGCTTACTAAAATGCCATTTTCTCTTCCACCGAAGTAGGTATTACTTTGCATATAAATAAATAAATATTTACGGAAATTTCACATAACGTCCTCTGCTCCCAAACTAAGCTTAAAACTTATGCTATGGGTACCAGATTACGGATATAATACATTATATAACTTTTTTTTTGTAAATACATCCATATAACAGATAGAAAACACTCAGACGCAGTAAAAATATCTGTGTTCATCACACAAACAATTGTCCTGAGTGGGAATCGAACCCAAAACCTCGTGCACGGAATTCGGTTACACTACCGACTACGCCACGAAGTCCGTGGAATATAAAAATGTTTAGCACATAAAAAAATGTGGATATACGATTCTCACTACCAAAGAATGGTAAAAAAAAATACACTGTCTATGCAGCCATACCATACGAGCGATAACCATATAATACGATAGGATAAGTAACACAAACTAACTTGTATGAGATAGTTAACCAGTGTGTTTTAAAAAGCAACTTGCTCGTTCTTTTTTCTTTCTGTTAGTTTCAATTTAAAGTTACAGCATCACAAAAAATCTAAACTATTTTAGCTACAAGCAACGCTTCCAATTTTGTTTTTAAAACTATTTGTAAACATAAAGAACATTTCTCTCGCACAGACGTCTTAGCCAATGGCCTAATTAAATATTATATTTATACAAATATATAATCTTGCCTAAAATTATGTTAATTAGTTGCCGATAATAATAGGCGAGTTTGCCAGTTTGGCGAGACTGCATCAAATCAAATTAAAAAATCAATATTATAATTATTTAATAACAACAACAACTTATTCAAATGATGCTTGTAAGCAGCGGTGGATTTACACTAGGGGCAGTCGGGGTAAGCGCCCAGGGCCGCAAATTTTTAAGGGTGGCATAATTTTCAAAGTGAAAAAAAAAAGTTGTGTGTTCTTATGTACACGCGTTAGAAGTTATACTTCTTTGGCGTAACAAGATAAAAATCTTTTCAAATTTTTTTAACTTTCGCCTTATTCTACGTTTGTAGGAAAAACGACACTAACAATAGAATAAAGGTATTTAATACATTGAAAGTTTTATTATAACGCATTATCTAGTTAAATAAAGTTTATATAAATATCACAAAAAAACTAAAATGTTGACTATAGCTAACTTCAGGGTGTCGGTTTTTCGTGACGAGGTGCGCGCGCATCGTAAAAATTTACTCTCATCATTTTTCCCTAACGCGCCAAAAGAAGTATAACTTCAAAAATTTTTTTAGTCGTATCAAGATTGCTCAATATAATTAATTAATTCTATTAATATATAATTTTCTGTTTAAATGATAATTCAAGAAATTCAATTCATCCATTATTTGTGAATTATAATTTTGGCTTTTTTGGTAAAAATTAATAATCAAAATGATTTAATCAATTTATTTTCTTGGAGATTTAAAATAATAATATTTTTTTCTATTTTCTGGAATTAAAGAAATTTAATTACTTAGTATTTTTTTTTAAATTGAAAAAACATCGGTATTGTTTTGCATGTTTCAAAACTTTAATCTATACTTATAATAAAACTGTAGAGAGGTCAATTCTGTACATTGAATATATATTCAAAATTAATATTGGAGGATGAATGGTGATCAATAGTGATGCCAAAAATGTAATCAGTAAATTTTTTGTCTGTCTGTCTCTCTGTATATGCACGCATGGGTCAAAAACTACTAAAGGGATTTTAACCAAACTTAGTACGATTGTAGTCCATACTTCTGGGCAGGTTATAGGCTATATAACATAACGCTAAGACACATAGGAGCTGAGCAGTGACGATAAATTTGAAGTCGGATGAAAATGCGCTTTCGAGCTCTTATCCTCGCATACGTTGATCATAAACCAAAAGTATGAATTAAAAAGATAATGGTCTTCAAAAGATCTACAAAAAAGTCCTTAATAGTATATATCTATCTTTTATAAATTAGCCACAATAACGTGTTTAATCGTTAGGCATTTCTTCAAAGTGTATTAAAGTGAAACTTTTATTATATCGTCTCAAACTTTTTGGTCTGTGTGTTGCATGTTGCGTGACGGTCGGCCGCGGAGTAGGGATAAAGTGAAAGGCGCTCGCCAGAGCAGCCAAGGCCAATATAGCGGCGCCTATAGTTCGCAGCAACTGACCGTGTAGTGTATAGACTGTTACTTTATAGAATAGTATTCCAAAAATTTTTAGTTAAATGTCTATAATGTGAAAGAAAGTTTCACTTTTACCGTGGTTTCATAAAACCACACAATTTGCTTTTTTATTAAATACATAAATATATTGTATTTCACATAGATATATCTTTATTAAACTCCCATATTCAAAAAGTACACTTCAATATCTATTTTATTAAAAAAAAATATAGAAATCGGTTTATAAACACAAGATATAGATGAAATAAAACTTCCAAATCTCGCCGCGCCAGTATGGGTACGGCTATACGGTTGATTTTTGTTTAACGCGCGAAACGGCCATCCGCTGCATCTATAAAAAGGCGAGGGTGCTCACGCGCCGACTTCAAATCATAAACGTGGGAAATCCCACTTTACCAGCAACAGCACGAGCCGAGATCCTTACCCCACAGGGGGTGCCCTCGGGTAGCGTTCCCTAAATGTTGATTTGAGAGCCCCCTGCGCTCACCAATTGTCCGGGTAAGGTTGTCATAGCCATCTGAGGCTAACAACAAACGTCACACACAAAAAAAAACGCGCCGACTTCACTCACATTGTCACTCTTAATGCGAACGGACGTGGTTCTTATTGACTCTTCTCGGAATAAGCGCGTTCTAGATTTTAAAAATACATAGATAGGTACTTAGTTTTTAGATATAAGTTTAAGGTAGGTATTAGATAATAATATAATTAGTTTGTTTAGTGTTTTTGTTTGTTTCTCCTTCTTTTCTTTATATAATATAGTTGTCAAGTTAAACGTTGTAAAGTTAAGTATAAATTTAAATTAAGTAAGCATACATTTTTTTCTGTGTTTTTATCTTATTAGGTTCTTTTTATTCCGTAGATATATATTTTTTAACGGACTTCAAAAAAAGGAGGAGGTTATCAATTCGGATGTTTATAGATATTTTTTATGTATGTTCGGGCATAACTCGGTCATATGTTGACGGATTTGCAAATTTCTTTTTTTTTTGTTTGAGAGGGGTTTATACCGAAATGGTCCCATTTAAATTTTATCGAAATCGGTGCATTAGTTTTAATAATATCAACAAAAATCTAAAAAATATGTATACATCGATGATATTTGTTCGTTGTCTGATTTTTTTTCGTTTAGGGAGGCCTCCCTATCATGTACGACCTACTCTAACCTATTTTATAAAAAATCACTAAAAAGCACAAAATAAAACATTTTTTGTTGAAAAAAGGAAACCGCCTTCAAGTGCACCCAGGAACTAAAAAGCAATAAATAATTGGTATTTAGATACGATTTCCGCGCTAGACACCTACTGATGTGTTTGAAGCCAGTGTCAAAAAAATTTTTTAATGTTATCTAAGTATTTATTATGAATTGCTTTTGTTACTTTTGTGTATTTATCTTATTAGGTTCTTTTTATTCCACCTACGATGCTACCTAAAAAATGGTCTTCCTTATCTCGAAATTCGAGAAATGCCAAAAGAATGAGAGATGCGCGTTCTCAGGAATCGTCAGCGGAAAGAGCGCATCGTTTAACCTCTATGAGAGTTAATAATGCAACTGCACGAGCACATGAAAGCAGTTCTGAGAGAGAGATGCGATTAACTTGTGATAGGGAAAGAAGAGCTAGCAGTCAATGAGTTTTTAAGAAGAGATTTTGGTATTATTAGGCATATTGATATGTTGCAGAAAACAATTGTTGAGCTTTATCGTAAACAGAAAAATTATCATTAGCCACCCAGAGTTTGTAAATGTGCCTGGTAGACGCCAATAGGCTCGCCCCCTATTACATGGGACTTAAACATAGCTGGTGAATCGTGGGTGTGTAATACACGTCTGCCTACCCCTTTAGGGAATACAGGCGTGTTGCTATGTTTTTGTTTATACATCAATGTTTATAACATATAATTATACTAGGCTGTACGTCTTGATAGTGAGTAAGACGGTAAGTTTGCCACCCCATGAGTGGTTGGCGTGGTAGCCTATAGACCAAAAGCAACCTTCGCGAGTAATCCACCCCAAGAAAAGCTATAGGACATGAAGAGGAATGATGATATAGAGCAGATGAGGAAGTGGTCAGGTAAAATAATAAGAAGGAAATGTGGGGGTGGTTTGGTAGGTTTCTAATTGGGAGATAGAAACACACATATTTGACCTTTTTTGAATTAAGAATGTTAAATTTCATTTTATATTTGATACTAGCTGACCCGGCGAACTTCGTACCACCTATATTAGCCACCATATATATTAGCCTATGACGGTAGACTTCAATAGGCTCGCCCCCTATTACGTGGGACTTAAACATAGCTGGCGAGTCGTGGGTGTGTAATACACCCTTGCCTACCCCTTCAGGGAAAACAAGCGTGATGCTATGTTTTTTTTTTATATATGTATATATTTTTCATGAATAAATATTGCAATTATAAATTGAGATATAAAGTATCTTATCTCTTAAGTTGGAACAAAACACACATTTTAAAAAAAGAAAAGTTAAAATCGGTTCAGTAGTTTTGAAGTTCATCCCGGACAAACATCGTGACACTGGAATTATATATAATAGATAGGATACACATACATTTCAATGGTTTTATAAAATCGCGGGTAAAATAGGGGTCGAATTTAGAAAGTAAAACTTTAACGCTGACGAAGTCGCGGGTATCAGCTAGTCTATTAATAAATTAAAAAAAAATGTTGATAAAAAATTAAATATAAATATAAACTATAAGTTTAAGTAAAATTCCAGTATTAGGGCGGATTTTTTTCCGATGCCCAGGAGCGGCATTAAGTTTAAATCCGGCCCTGCTTGTAAGACTCGGTATTTATGACTTTTTTTATTCACTTCAAGCGCCAGATACGATAAACATAAAAAATGCGTGTACTTATGTACGCGCGTAGAAGTTATACTTCTTTGGCATCATTAATAAATAAAGTAATTATTAAATTCGTAACTGCAAAACTTGTCACAGTTATGTTTTTATATACATTGTTCGATAAAGTAATTATGTCTAATGTCACTAGATGGCGTTAGTAAAATTTTGAAATTTCTTATAAGTAGATTTTAAGAGTTTAGGTGTCTAATCATACCCCCTTAATGGTAGTGTTAAACGTTTAACGCAACCTGGTTGGAAGTGGCAATAGAAGTATAACTTCAAAAAGGATATGAGCATGCTATGATTTTCATCTATTTAATCCATATTATTTCACCCTTTACTCTGTAATTCATTATACTATAAGAAATAAAACAAATATACATACTACTTGATAAACATGTTGCATTTAATTATGAATTTTACTTTTACTTGATTTTTACTACCCCGACGTTTCGAATACTATAGATAATTTAATACTAATTAACATCACATATATTGTTTTATTAGCAAATACAATATATATAATGAAAAAAAAAAACTGTTAGTAAAATAATTACAATTTTGGATAGAAGTCTGTTGTAATAATTGCTCGACCATTGGACCTCTAATTTGTCCACCCATGACCATAAATTCTGTAAAGCATACGAAACGTCGGGGTTGTAAAAAAAAAGTGATGAATTCCGTAAAAGTGGCTTATTTCATTATTTGTAATATTCACCTAAATAAGAAACAGTTGTTTGTTGCATTCAAGTTGTAAACATAGTTATATACCTACTAGATAAGTGAAAATCTTTAATCATATGCCAAAACATGACACCCAAAGTAATTTATCAAAATCTGACAGCGGTTGACATGCGAGGTAACATAGAAAGGCTTTCATTGGAGGCACATGCTGACAAGTCATGTTTTCATGGTTATAAAGGCGAAGACAAATTTTGAGATGTTATTAAGTTTTTCACAGTTTCAATAAGTTTGTGGAGTCTGGAATGACGAACATAAATAAAATTAAATGACAGTGACAAAATTTGTGTGTGTGTCAACTGCTGTTTCAGTTGCAGATGAAGCTTGCTTTCAGTAATCAAGTTATGTGACTATAGGTATTTAAATATGGAATTAAAAAATTGTAATTGGAATAAACCAATAAAACAAGTTATTTATAAATTATTTAATTAAAGTGCAATTTAGTTAGCTTAGTGGTTAGAACGGATCAGAAAATCGAGTTAAATGCCCTCCTTGGTCACTTTTTATATTTTATACCTAATTTATCCTACTCGTAGGAGAGTCAATAATACAATTACGAAACAATTAGAATTAATGAAAGCGGACGAGCTCTTCATTCTGCCTTGTTTTCAACAAAAAACGATTATTAACTTCCGTCTGCAATCTCTTTGCTTTCAGCCAATTATAAAGCAGAAACAATAGCAAAAAAGACGTATTCTACAGGGATCAAGATATAGTGGTTACTTGCATTTTATTTTAATTATAAATTAGATAAATTGCGAATCGATTGGCTTAAAAGCACCCTTTTTTTTGTTTAAGCGGGAAAAAATTTTCCTAACCGCACACCCCGTCGTTCAAGGCAACGAATAGAACAGGGTAGTGTGGGGCCCTAACCCACTAAAGAAACCCGCCGTGTGCCGTCTCTCCGCTTTTATTGGCAGGCCACCGGAACCATATTACATTCCTTCAGTGGTTAGCTTTAAAGCATCCAAGCATTTTTTTTTTGTCTCATTTCATTGTCTATGCAATATGACTCAACAAAATACAGTTTTCTTTTCAATTACAATTGTTTATCTTAATTTGCATATACTCGTATCGTGCATATACCATTATTAATCTAAACATTTGAAATATATGTTCTTATGTTTTTTTAGATGTGCTTTCTTTGTTTTAAGAATTTAGTTACTTCACATTATTCCCAAGAAAATGTAATTTGTCTTTCAAATTGAATTCACTTTGCTCCGAGTATTCAAATTAAACGAACTCCATAAAAATTGTTGTCCATAAATTGTCACGTTACTGCATATTATCACTAACATTTGGGAAGCAGATAATGTAAGCTTCAATTTAATTTTGCAACAGGAGATTTGGTTATCGAGACAAGATCGAGAAAGCAATACATATATATTATATTAGTTATCTTTTTTTTTTAATTGCTCATGATGGCAGATGAGCCACGGCCCAACTGATGGTAAGTAGTAATCGTCGCTCATAGACTCAAATATACCGAGAGTATTATCAAGCCACTGCGCACCATTTCATTCAAGAATCAAGACAAAAGAGAAGACAAGAATCTTCTGCTACAGCTAAAACACACTGACGTGCTTCATGACTGGTCACACAGAAGACGGTGGTACCGACCCGTTCGGGCCCGATAGCAAGTGAGTATTCTCACTTGGTACCCAGCCCTACCACCAGTAATGCAATAGGTGATAATTGCTTACTTCCCTTAGTTGCCTTGAACGGCACCCGCGGGAAAGGATGGGGTGGTGACATTTATATTCTTAGTCCGTCACCACACGGAAATTTTCGTAATGCGACAATGTGTTCAGTTAGCGGTCGTGAACTCCGCAGTAATACTAGATGCTTAGCTAACTTAATAAGTGTAATGTTCTTCAAAAGGCCGCAAGTACCAGCAGAGAATTGAGTGAACTAATCGAATTGTACCCATTTCATTCTGATTTCTTTCCACATATCATGATAATATATAGAATTAGGTACTTTGTTTTCTGGCATTATTATGTGTCGCTTATGGTACCGTAGGTGACCTGTGTTTTATTTACATAAAAGTTTTCTGAAAATTCGTACTGATAAATGAATAATGCATAACCTCTTTTGTTTAGATGTAAAAATTGTACATAACTAACTTAAAAAAAAAAACGAACTTCAGTGCGAGCGGGAAACGCTACAGTTCCCTTTTTCTTCATTCACAAATAAATTGTACTTTAAAAAGTAGCTGAGCATTTCAAATGCTAAAAAATATCGATCAAAAATTGTACATAACTACATTCCGTTTTTAGAGGGGAAAACGGGACGATAAGGACCCACTGAATATATATTTGCACTAAAGGTATTATAATGAAGGATTATACTTACATAATTCTTGGTATAACATATTAAGCATATTGAGTTTCATTGGCACCTGGATGGCTTGCATTTTAAGGCACCTTTTCATAAGACCATTAAGAGATTCTAGATGATCTATTCAACGGGAACCATAACCGTAATTTTTCTGGCTTAAAAAGTAGTTTATAATATATATTATTTCAGACTTTAATCTACCTCTGCACCAAATTTTATCCAGATTCATTCTGCCGTTCCAGCGTGATTCAGTTACAGACATCCATCCAAACTTTCACATTTAAGTATAATATTAGAATTGTTTTTCTAATATTATTTTTCTAACATTCATCATAATTATGATAAATGATGAATATTATAAAAGTATGATTATTACAAACTGCCTCGGTGGTGCAGCGGTAGTGTAAGCGACTGCTGAACATGAGGTCTCGGGTTCGATCTCCGGGTCAGGCAGTGTTATTGAACTTTCTCGTAATAAGAAAAATTCTCAGTAGCAGCCCGAAGATTGGAAATGTGCCCGGTAGACGGCAATAGCCCAATATTGCGTGGGACATAAACATAGCCCAATATTGCGTGGGACATAAACATAACTGGCGAATCTTGGGTGTGAAATACACCTCTGCCTACCCCTTCGGGGAATACAGGCGTGATGCTATGTAAGAATATTACACAAAATTCAAATCGAGCTATTAAAATCATTTGTGCAACCAATGATCTTATTATAAAGCTATAGATCAATATCAATTTCTAAGAATGTCATAGACCTATTCGCTCCTAACTATTTCCGAAGAAATTGTTTGAAGCCACCCACTGAATTTATAGGGCGCCATAGTAATGAACGTCAACTTTAATTAAGTTTTAGATATGATAATACTTGGAACGAGCTAATTTCTTATTAAATTTGACTAACATAAATTATTATTGATAGAAAGATTTGAAAGATATGAAGAGGCATTAGTAAAGGGGAAGTTATCTTAAATTAGTAAATTAAAGGGACCAAATTAATTGATATAGTTTCATTAAACGATATGAATACGTCAAGAATAGTACCTAAATTGGGGCATAAATTTAATTTATTAGGCTTTTTAATTTATTTAATTAATGTGCCTGCCTACGCACCAAATATTAGCACTACATTTGCCCGTAACTGTTGGAAACGGATAAAAACAGATCATTTTTTAACCCCCAATGCAAAAAGAGGGGTGTTATAAATTTGGTGTCGATGTCTGTTTGTGTGTGTGTGTGTGTCTGTCTGTCTGTGGCATCGTAGCTCCCAAATGGATGGACCGATTTCAATGCGGTTTTTTTAATTTAAAAGCCAGTTTCCTTGCAATGGTTCTTAGATATGTTTGGTTAATATTGGTCGAGTAATGTAAGAGTATCTCTTTTGCAAAATGATGTAATTGCGTAGGGGTATAATAATAATAATAAAAATGTTTTATTTATCTCCACAAATTACAATATTAAATAGTATCTAAGTTGACAAGCGTTTTACATTTGTAATTTGTGGGAGATCTGGAGTCTAAACTAAGCCTTGGCCTGTATTTTAGAGCTCCAGGCCCCCCATAAATGGAAGTGACAGTATAGTTTTGCTAACATAGTGTGCGTGCGTGTGCGCACGTACGTGCGTGTGCGCACGCACGTGCGTGTGTAAGTGGGGTGTGTGTAGTGTGTGTGTGTGTGTAAGTGGGGTGTGTGTAGCGTGTGTGTGTAAGTGGGATGTGTGTAGTGTGTGCGTGTGTGTAGTTTAGTTTTACACTCTCTCTTCAAACAATTTGCAATCGGTACTAATTTATTTATTTTATTGTACAATTGAGACCCGCGATACATGTAAAATCTTTGTGCAAAAGCGGAATTTGTTTGTGTTGGCTGACATATTGCAAATTTTCTCCAAGATTTGGCGACACATTTTATTCTGTTTGGAGATAAAGTTGAGTGTTTGTAAAGAACGGTTAACATTATATATAGTTGTCTAACGGTCAGGGCAAAAGTCTCTTTATAAAGTTTGGCAGTGGAGAATAATCGAGGTTTGGATGTGCTTACCTTTAGTATCATTCTCTGTGCTCTTTCTAAGACTAATATGGGATTTACTGGCTCCTCCCCATGCAGTAATAGAAAAGCTCAGGATAGACTGCACCATAGCGTCGTATACCATTCTGATGGTAAGTTTGTTTGCTACATCGCGGAGCTCTTTAAAGATGTAAACCAGTTTACTTATCCTTTGAGATAATGTGTGTTGAGAAAGTTAAATTTGCATCTAATTCGATTCCTAGATATTTTATACATTGTGTGGGATTGATAATTGGACAGTTGCAGGCAGCTATAGGAAGGAAGTTACATTTATGTGCAAAAATTTTGTATTTGTGGTTTGTTGTATTAGTAATGTATTGAAAATGTGATGTATTTAGTTTTATCTTCATTAAGGGTGAGAGAGTTTGATAATCGCCAGTAGCATACAGTGTTAAATCCTAGTTGTGTAACATTAAAAAGTTCTTCCCACGAGTCAGCGAAAAACGTAAGAGCTGTGTCGTCTGCGTATGTTGATATACGACAGTTTTTAATATTCAAGTTACTGAGCTCGTTGATGTAGCAGAGAAAGAGAGTTGGACCCAAAATGGTGCCTTGTGGCACCCCAAAATCAATTGATAGAACATCACTGACATGCTCTCCTATCTTGACACATTGGGTTCTGTTGCTTAAATAATCAGATACCAACGCTGCCGGTGAGCCTCTAATACCGAAATCCTCAAGCCTTTGCACTAGGTGGGCGATAGAGACAGTGTCGAAGGCTTTTTTAAGGTCAAGAAACATACATTTTGATCTATATATTAGCACTTGACATGCTCAGCTACTCTTAAAGTACAAATTATAATTTGTACTTTAAGAGTAGCTAGTACTTGACATGCTCAGCTACTTTTAAAGTACAAATTATAATTTGTACTTTAAGAGTAGCTGAGCATGTCAAGTGCTAAAATATAGATCAAAATGTTTAAAAAATCACGCCATCAAATAGTATGAATTTTAATTGCAAAATTAAACTTACTATATTGGATTAATGCATGTAAATGCGTTCCGATAGAGGGCGTTGGTCGTTAAGACAAATGTGATTAGGAGATTGGGTATGTCTAAAAGATAGTACTGTAGCTCAGTGGTTTAGAGCACTTCCCCGCATAGGAAGGGACGCAGGTTCAATTCCCGCCTGTAATAAAATACTCTTTTTCCTTATTCACAAATTATAATTTGTACGTCAAGAAATATAGTTAAGCATTTACTCTTTTTATCTAATTTACTAACAAGAAAGTTGACGAGATCAAAAACTGCATTTTCCGTGGACCTACCTTTTCGAAAACCATACTGTTTAGTTGACAGTAGATAGTTGTGCTCTAAGTATTGAGTTAGTCTATTATTTATAATTCGTTCATATATTTTTGACATTACTGTTTATATTGAAATTGGCTTGTAGTAACTGACACTACCTCTATCACCCACCTTATGTATTGAATGTACCACGGCTCTTTTAAATGCATCAGGGAATACACCCTCTTCAAAGCAACGGTTTAATAAATTAGTAATTACAGGTGTTATAGATTTCGATATCAGTTTCAGAGTATCTGCACTAATTTGATCCCACTCAGGAGCGCTATCACATTTTAAATACATAATCGTTTTTTCGACTTCTTGATTGTCTGTAGGTAAGAGCAAAAATGACTTGAGCGGAGATTTTGAAGATTTCTTAAACTCTGGGAGATGTGAAGGTATTAAATCTGACAATAGTTTTCCTGCCTGTGATAAGTATTCATTTATTTTGTTGACTGAGCATTTGGGATTTTTTTCAGTTAATAATTGAAGTGGTGGTTGTTTTGTTTTATTTTTATTGGTTACTATTTTGATGGTCGACCATAGCTGTTTTGTATTGTTTTTAGATGCTATAAACTGATCTCTAAAATATTGTTTTCTAAGTTTTTTAATTAAATTGTTACAATGATTTCGGTATCTTATATACGTAGTTTTTAGTATGACATTGTCTGTATCTGAATTTATTTATTTATGCATTCTATCTCTTGTCCGAATGCAGCGAAGAATACTTACAGTAATCCATGGTTTGATTGTGTATTTACTTCTAGGAATCAGTCGTGTTATGGAGTTATTTGCAATTAGTTGTTGTAGTATGGTAATAAAATTATTAACAGCAATGTTTAAATTTGATTCCTGTTAAATATCATGAAAGTTGAAAGCAAGACAGTCTGATTTTAATTTTTCTCGGTCAATTTTATACTTTAGTTTTAAATTACAATAAAAGTAAAACTCCAAACAAAAGCGCACTGGTAGAGTACGGTAACGAGTGAAAATCTGTCTCTGGCGCTCTTATTTGGTGCAGGGAGTTGCCTTTAGGGGTGCTAATTTGTCCGGTTTACCTCCTAGTGGTGCACCCCGGGCAACGTCGGCAGTCGCCGGCGGCTAAAATTCCGGACAGGACGGGTCTCCGCGTGTCCCTCTGACTCAGCAGAGGGCACGGCGGATAGACCAGGCGTCGGAGTCGGTGGGGCCAGACTGGCTCACCGGGCTCTGGAGAGGGGGGACAGTGGGGCACAGCGGCCCCCCCCGTCCCAAATCGTAAACCTGAGTGCGTGTCTGTGGTTACGTCTCGCGGGCATACAGGAACGAGGGTCTTGGCTTAATTGCCCGGACCGCGAGGAAGACAACCTCTATAAAAAATTACCTCGAATCTCAAGTTCTGGCGCGCGGCGAGGAGATGCATGGCTGATGGGTAGTTCAGTCTCGAGCGCGCTCCCAGCCAGGGTACCTGCGGACCCCCTGTGTTGGGTAACAAATGTACGCTTACCCGGGTATCGGGATCTCTGCCCGGGTGGACTTTTATTTCTCCCATTCTCGTGGGAACAATATGGATAGTTCAAACTTTGATAAAACTGGGAAGGAGTCGGGTGTAGCACCCAATGTGTCAGCCGAAAGAGGCCCGGCTGCAAATACGGCCCCAACCATCGAAGCTGCACGCAAAACGCGCGGCGGCCGAAAGTCCCGCAAGGGTAAAAAGGCGACAGGAGTGTCCTATTCATCTAGGGATGGTTCAGCGACGGACACTTCGGTAGGCACCTCAGCCACCGAGATGTCTGCCAGCGAAGAGAGCGGCCTGAGTGAGGCCGCTACAATACAGTCACTACGGCAAGCAGAGGTCGCAGTCTTAGTGGAGCCACTCCCGCCGAGATTCTGGCGTAAGCGTACCCTGTCTCAGGGGGGTCCTGCGTTGGAGTCCGACGGGGGTTCAGTGGAGATGCCTCCCCCTAAAATCGCCACAGCGGTTAGGGGTAGAGGCATCAACCGGCCGGGGACGCCAGTCCCCCGCAATGTCTCAGCCAAAAGGGCTGAGACAGCGAATTTAAAGAGAACGGAGGCGGAGCAAACCGCTGAGGAGCGTTTAGCGCACCTCTCAGATAAGCTCCGCCTCCCAATCGACCAAGACGGGCCACCCTCAGCGGCTCGTATAGCCGAAAGAGCCTCGGACAGCGTGGCCATCATCACAACGGTGGCCACGGGCTCAAAAAATCTAAAGGGCACCTTTGTAAGGTGCCTTAAGAATGCCGCCACGGAGTTGTCCGACGTGGTGGAGCGGCTGGTGGCGCACAATGAGCGCCTGGAGGTGGAGGTGGCCGAGCTTGGGGCGCAAAATAAGCGCCTCGAAGCCAGCGTAGAGGAAATGCGCATCGGGATGGCCAGTATGAGAGCCGAGTTGGGGCTCCCTAAGGCCGTCCCAAAGCCCTCGGCAGCCACTCCGACTGCTTCCGCGCCTCCATCCGACCAGTCAGAAGAGCTGTTTCGCCGGCTAATCGATCGTGTCGCAGCGGTCTATGACCCGCGGATCAGTGCCCTCAGCGCCCGGCTCCCACCAGAGCCGCGCGTTCGTCCACCGCTCGCCGCAGATAAGAGGAAAGCCACGGAACCCTCGGCGCCAGCGCCGCTTCCATGTCAGGGTGGCCGCGTGGCCTCGTACTCTGCAGCAGCGGTGGCACCGCCGCCGGAACGCGCCCCGAAGGTGAAAAAGGGAGCTAAGGCTGGGCAGCCATCTAAAGCCCAGCCAAAGAAGTCTCAGAGTCGGGAGGATTTCCCGGCCCTGCCATGCACTGCTGGGCCCTCGCGGGCTCAAGCAGCTGCGCCCCGGGACCCACCTCAAGACCCGCGCACTGCTGTGCCCTCCGACGAGGGCTGGCAGACTGTGGGCGGTGGGCGAAAGTCCTGGGGTAAGAAGCGTAAGGGCGCCGCAGCCCGAGATGCGGCGCCCGCTGCACCGTCTAGGGGTGAGTCCGGCGGCGGACCGAATAAAAAGAAGAGGTCGAACAAGTTAAAAGTGCCGAAGACAGCAGCGGTTGTCATCACGCTGCTGCCCGAGGCAAAAGAAAAGGGCCTGACGTACGAGGCCGTCTTGAAGCGTGCGCGGCGGGAAATAAACGTTGGTGCAGGTTTTGTCGGGGCACGGTTGCTTCGGCAAATACCTGCACACGATCGCTAGGAGGGAGACGACCCCAGGCTGTCACCACTGCGACTGCGGCGAGGACTCGGCGCAGCACACGCTCGAGTCGTGCCCGGCCTGGGATGTGCAGCGCCGGGAACTCGCTGCAGTCATAGGCGTGGACCTGTCGCTGCCGGCCGTTGCGCGAGCGATGGTTGGCAGTGACAGGGCCTGGACCGCGGTCGCCGCCTTCTGCGAGGCTGTCATCTCGCGGAAGGAGGCGGCGGAGAGGGCCCGGGAGGAATCCTCCTTCGCGGACCCGATTCGCCGCCGGCGCGCGGGGCGGCGTGCGCGCGCTTACCTGCGCCTGATGCCGCCCTAGCCGAGGCTGCGGACGGTGGGGTCGGGGAGTACCCTGCCGTCCGCGGAAGCCTACCGCGAAGGTGTGACGCCCAAGTGCGCGGGGCGTCGCACAAGAGAGGGTGCCCGAAGGGGCTGCCGCCTGCGGATCGCGGAGAAACGACGCGGTTCCCGTGATCCGCCGTAGCAAGGGCGGGTGAGGGCGCACGGTGGGTTTTTAGTGGGTGAGAGCCCCACACTACCCCGTTGTCTCCCCGGGCAGCGGGGTGTGCGGTAGGACATTTTTGCCCACCTAAAATAAAAAAAAAAAAAGGAAGTTGCCTTTAAAAAATATATACCTATATATATATATATATATTTATTTACTGCTGACCCTCACAGAGCCTGTATGGTGGACTACGGCCTATATCGGAGGACACCCGTGCTACGCAATAGTTGGGCAGTTAAATGGTTAAAAATAGATTGTTTGGCACTGTAAAATTTTAGAAAAAATGATATTGGTATCAATGTCTAAGTCAGTAAGTTTTTTGATTCAAGACCTCTCAACCTCAAGCGAATAATACTAGTGAAATTGAAGAATTAGCATCATCAAAATCTCCCACTACAACCACACCGAGGTGCCTCATGGTGAGTCATGCGAGAGATGGTGGACCGATCCGCTCGAGCCCTATAAGAACTAAGAACTCCCACTTAACACCAAATCCTACCACCCCTTCGATCACTGGTAGTTGACTGATGTACCACGCTTTTCTTTTATTAAGGCGGGAAGAAATGCATCTAACCGCACACCCCGTCGTTCGCGGCAATAAGCAGGATAGTGTGGGGTCCTCAACCACAAAATAAACATACGTATGCTCTCTGCCTCTGGCAGACCACTGGAACTATATGATATTACTTCAGTGGTTCGATGTACCGCCCTCATACAGTATTTTCTTCTGAAATATTTGTAATGTACAGATACATCTCTGCTACGGATCTGTAATCATAAGTAACTCACTTTACTATTTACTACCATTACCTTTGTGAATGGAAATTCAATTTACTAACTGACGAAACCAAATCTAAGGTGGGTCCACCTTACAAGACAATGCTTTTAGCGGTCCAAATGACTTTTAAAAGTAGTATTAGTGTAATATTACGCTAGAGATTCTGTATCTCCTGACTTTGAAGAACACATTCTGACTGGTTATGATACTGATAACGTTTTATACTAATAAACTTAATCCAGGCGTACATTGAATATGTGAGATACCGTTGTCTTGATTAGGAGATCTGTATAACAGATTACCAGCCTCTTCAGACCCTGGACACTAGATATTATGTACCGATTTAGTGTGAGTGTGATTATGTGTGCATGTGTTGCTTGTATTCTCTATTTGTGTACATTGGCGTGTTGGCTATTACTATTGTCGTATACAGATTTAAGATGGGATATGCAGCATATTTTCACTTTCTTTGATTTTTCGACTAACAGGGACATCAAAACATTAACATTATATTTAAACAGCAAAAACGATGCATACGATCTGTTTGGGTTAAAAGTTACCGATAGCTGTAAGCCATACTTTATAAAATTCAAAATTCTAGCATTATCGTCCTTATACATTTTAGAAGTAGCTGTCTTTGTGAAAAATAACCCTCAACTCTTTCCTCGCTTATCAGCTCATGTTAAACGTAATAGACGTGATGACTACAAAACTCGCATTCACTGTGCAAAAACTGTCCTTTTGGGAAAAAGTATATTTTGTATGGCACCTGTAATTTATAATAAAATACCGAATAAATATAAAAAAATCACAAATAAAATGTTTCAAGAAGAATAATAAACAATTTCTAGTCGATAAGGGGTATTATTGTCTGCAGGAATTTATAATACGCCGTGTGGGGCCGGCACCAAGAATAGCTTCACCCCGTCTTTTCCTATGGGAGTCGTAAAAGCCGACTAAGGGATTACCGGGGGACCGGGCAGCAGCGTTCCCCTGTGTACTAAAAACATGCACTGCGATCGCCAACCCGCCTGCCAAGCGTGGCGATTATGGTAAAACTCCCATTTTGGGGAGGCCTATGTCCAGCAGTAGACGATGAAAGGCTGATGGATGGATGGAATAATTTATAAAACTAATTTCACAGGACTTGATATTATATCATTAACTATAATGTTATCTAATAACCTGAATAGTATTGAAATTAAATTGTTTTTCAACACAAAGTGAAAAATGTGAAATCGAAAATAACAGTCACGAGCAGGATTTGAACCTGCATCTCCTGGATACCGTCCAGATGCTTTGCCAATTCAGACATCGTGACCCTTGCTCCTGACTGCTAATTTCGACAACACATTCATACTTAACGTCTTTGGGTGACGCCTGCACCATCTGTCGCAAGTATTTTCATACATTATACCGACCAGGTAAACTTAATTTTACAATTAAGATTTTACCTAATAATGACGCAAACCCTATAAATATTTAGATATGTTTATATATATTTTTAGCATTTGACATGCTTAGCAACATACATTAAACACAAAGTGAAAAATGTGAAATCGAAAATAACAGTCACGAGCAGGATTCGAACCTGCATCTCCTGGATACCGTCCAGATGCTTTGCCAATTCAGCCATCGTGACCCTTGCTCCTGACTGTTAATTTCGACAACACATTCATACTTAACGTCTTTGGGTGACGCCTGCACCATCTGTCGGAAGTATTTTCATACATTATACCGACCAGATAAACTTAATTTTACAATTAAGATTTTACCTAATAATGACGCAAACCCTATAAATATTTAGATATGTTTATGTATATTGTAGTCAGAATATTGCTGATATAATAATTTATATAATTCATTCTAAGATATTTGTATGCCATAATGTTAGCGGGACATAGATGGTCTGTATAACAAAATTTCCGCATTTATTAAACCTATGTGCACAAATAAATATATTTGAATTTAAATTTGCAACTAAGAAATTTACGCCAAGTAATAATAAGTATTTTAGAATTGTATTTTGTAAGTGAGAAGATTCAAATCTTCTCTCTTCTAAGCTGTTTTATTAATTTTATTGTATAGACAACCTAGAGATCCAAAGAATTTTCCAGAAAAAGCTGTGCTTTACAAACTATTATTTGTGTGATAAACTTTGTTTCAGTATCTTATTAGCTTTAAGTGATATATTACAGTTAAGAAGGAAATGTTGTCTTAGCGTCACATTAAAAATGTGTAGTTGGCGTACTGTTTGGACATAATAAATGCGGTAAAGATATTTTGTGGGTAAGGAAAATAGTAAGTTTATAATTTTTTTACTGTTAAAGCAGTAATTTTACCTTCATCTATGGACAGTTCATCCCATATCGCGACCTTAGTTCCAGCGGGGTCTTCTAAAGCAACATACGCCAGTTCTCCACGTTCCAGCCGCAAATCATGGTCAAGAGCCAGAATCCAAAAGGTAACTGTAACAAGATATATCATTTAAAAAAATATACACGCCGTATAATATGCTAATATAAAGTTATGTTATCTTTTAAGACGCAGTGTTATTCTACTAATTATTATATAGTAGCTAGCAACCCGTCCAGGCTTACACTGATGCAATTTGCTAAGGAAAAGCCTTTCCAGTTCGCATTATGTCAGCGTGTCTTATAAATTCTTCTCACTTTAAGAAAAAGAAAGAGATGGATTAACGTTTTGACGAGCTATAATTATACTTTTTGCCTAGAACCTTCTTTCAGAAGCTGTTAATTTTTAAATAAATAAATAAATATTCACACAACGTCCTCTGGTCTCAAACTAAGCTTAACGCTTGTGCTATGGGGTACCAGATTACGAGTATAATACATAACATATATTACTTTTTTTTGTAAATACATACATATTATAGATAGAAAATACCCAGACGCAGTACAAATATCTGTGTTCGACACACAAATAATTGTCCTGAGTGGGAATCGAACCCACGACCTCGTGCACCTCGGTTACACTACCAACTACGCCACGAGCCCCGTCAAAAATTTTACCAGAGATTTTGTTAGAGACAAAAAATATGTACCTATATATTTTGGAGTGTTTAATTTTGTTGGCTATACAGAAATGTTACCAAATAACCTCGCTTGTGTAGAAGCTAAGAGATTTTAATCAAAATACTAAAGAAAATTCATTATGAATTTTGTACTGAAACTTTTAATTAAAGTTAGGTATAATAGAAAAAACATTGATTTACCAAACCAATATCAGCTAACATTAATTTGGGCTCGCTTCATAAAATCTAAGGTGACATTTAGGGTTCGACTTTTAAAATACTGATAAATAAATGAACTTAAAGAGTTCATCTATAATATATAATATAAGTATTTTATTTCAAAATAGAAAATTTTCATTTAATATAGAAGTTTAAAATATTAAAGGCTCAAGGAAAGCGAAGAAAGAAAAGGAGCTCGAAGGCGAAGGAAATCCTCTTATTTTAAGACAAACGTCGTGCCCAACAGGGAAAAAGTTATGGATTGGTAAGAAAATATTTAGTGGAGCGGTAATACTAAGAATTTTTTAATTAGAACATTCTCAATAGAGACAAGTATCATGAATTATTTTTGTCGTCTTATAAAAAGCGCTCATTTAAGATATATGCATGGATACTTTGGATATCTTGCAAACTTATAAACATAACATCACGCCTGTATTCCCCGAAGGGGTAAGCAGAGGTGTATTACATACCCACGGTTCGCTAGGTATGTTGAAGTCCCACATAACAGGGGGTGAGCCTATTGTCGTCTACCGGGCACATTTCCAAACTCCGGGCTGCTAAGAATTTTTCTTTTTACGAAAAATCTCAATAACACTGCCCGATCCGGGAAACGAACCTGAGACATCATGAGCAGCAGTTGCTCACACTACCGCTGCACCAAAGCGGCAGTTATAGTATTAACATATGGTATTGCTAGTTATGTTATATTCTAGGAAAATAAACTTTCTTGGTTATACGTCTTACTGTAGTATGTTAATTCTAAATTTGAAATAAGTAAAGGTATGAAAATAACGATTTCCCTATGAATCAATGAACACTGGTTGCGCTTAAGTCACTGCCATTTTAAGAAAATTGAAAAAATATCACTTAGAGCAAATAAACTTTTACTATACTTGTTTTAAGAAACGTTGCTTCTAGTCCTGGAACAACTACCATTTCTGCTAATAAAATTGAGGTTAGAGGTGCTACGTGAAATGAATAACAAGTATTGCGAAAACACATTCCCAGAAAAACTTATTTCAGAAACTAGTTTCAAGAACATTTAATGCAACAAATTCTTGTAGAGAAATGAAAAATATACTGCTGATCTTCGATCAAAAATGCAATTGATTTCGCGTCGACCCGAAAATTACGTCTCTTTAAATAAAAGCGCACTTGAGAAGTGAGCTCTTATTTTGCTTAGTTCTAAAAGTACTTTATTTGTTGCTATTTAAGATTGATTTCACAGTAAATGTATTTGTCTTTTTACTTTAAATGGCACTAATAAATTATTGCTTTGCTCGTTTTTTGTGACGAATTACCATAAATGTAAAATAATATTTTAAAGATTTGTGACTTTATTACTAAGTACCATGATAGTAATTAGGTTGAACTTAAAACTGTTTTAAAACCTTTGTCTCAGTTCATTAGTAAACAGATGTATACTCGTATATTCCCGTCCGTGTTGAGTTTTTAGCTTGATTTTGTTGAAAAATAATAATGAACAAAAAATTTTGGTATTATTGTGAAAAAAGCGTGGGGCGCTTTGTGCCATCTTTTTCGCATTACATTATATCAAGAATTATTTTTAACTTTTTAGTGCAGATCGCACTAATATCAAAAATAAAATCCGAGTGTTCGAGCCGGAAAGTCCGGTAGGTGGACGGTACGCATGCGTAGACCACGCGATTGCTTTATCTCTCTTGCTCTCACGCAGAGGATATGTGAGAAAATTATTTAATCCTGGCGATCCCAATCAGGTTAATAAAACAAATTTATCAAATTATTGTATTGTCACCGGTTCTTGATAAATGTACTCAGTTTAAATTAAATCTGTCCGTTCAAATTGGTTCGAAATTGAGTTGAAAGGAGTCGGTTGCGAACAAACATACAAACAGTGAAGCTTATATAAAGCGTGTAAAAATGGATTTATTTCATTTGTTTAAACATCAAGTTTAGTTATCATTTAACACAAGATATTAGTTTTGTACAAGCCTCATTCCTTTTCAGGCCATCATAAAAGTAGTACTTATGTAATCGTAGCTACATCAAACCTTCATATTATTATTGGTTCTAAAAAACAACTATTTATTGTTACAACTATTATATAGATTTTTTTAATTGCTAATCATGATAACATTAATACTGATCGTATCTATAGACAAGTAATAGCGGTTACTCGACTCATTACAAACTAAAATGTCGATTTTTGTTCTACAATTTAGAATATATTAACAAAAATATTTCGAAATTGATCGGGCAATGTTATTGAGCTTTTTTGTAAAAAGAAAACTTTTCAGTAGCGGCCCGGAGTTTGGAAATATGCCCGGTAGACGGCAATAGGCTTGCCCCCTATTACGTGGGACCTAAACATTGGCGAAATATGGGTGTGTAATACACCTCTGCCTACCCCTTCGGGGATTCACGCGTGATGCTTTGTTATATTTTGAAAGCTTAATATACAATAACAGAAGCTTAAGGTTTTTTATAATATGTAATAGTCTCCATTTTGGTTACTTGAGTATTTTCGAAATAATTTTCAGAATTTAGTATGTTATTAAAACAAATATTCCATATATGTTAACTTATTAACATACTAAATTCTGAAAACTATTTATTGCCATATTGGTTGAATATTTGTTTAATATTCTGCCATATTGGCAGAATATTTATTGACTATTGTAACAATACCAACCTACTTCTTAGCTTACTTATTTACCTTATTTATTTTCGCGTTGGAGGATTACAAGCAATGGTAATAAAATTTAAAAGAAACATATTATGGTAGTTTCACAAATATTTTTTTCGTATTTTATTTTATTTTAACATGTAATATGCTTGTTCGTTATAAAGCAAGATAATTCTCTTATTGCGTTCTGCTATTATTGCACAGACGATGCGGTCCTATTAGCGCAGTCTGCGACTGACCTGCAAATCCTAGTCGCCATTACGTCGACTAGGATTTTTGTTACAATTAACAAAAGGGGCTTACGTGTGAATGTAAGCAAAACCAAAGTAATGGTTTTTGAAAGAGAAGAAGCCAGAACAGATGTTAGAGTAGCAATAGGAAATGGTGTGCTAGAACAAGTGGATTAATTTGTATATCTTGGATGTGGATTTAGTCGGGATGGAAGGTACACCACTGATGTAGAAAGAAGAGTGAATGCGGGAAATAGAGTGAACGGAGCATTGGGACAACTTCTCGGCAGCCACCACCTCAGCCAGAAGGCACGTGTCGCAATACACAATGCAGTGCTTGTCCCAACGTTATTATATGGAAGCGAGAGTTGGGTATGTAAAAAGGAGCATGAGAGCAAAATCAATGCGGTTGAAATGCGATCTCTGCGGAGAATCTGTGGAGTGAGGCTGACTGACCGCATTCGTAACAATGACGTAAGAGAGCGAGTAGGTATGAAAAAGAGTATTGGTATAAAGATGCGAAAGGGAATGCTCCGATGGTTCGGACATATGGAAAGAATGCCGGATGAGCGACTGGCTAAGAAGATATACAATGCGAAAGTGGAAGAATGTAGGTACAGGGGGAGACCGAGACTTATCTATCTAGACCAAATTAGTCATATATTGAAGGAAGGTGGAGTCAGGAGTCTCCGAAACCGGCGAGCGTGTATGAAGAGAGTTATGAATGTTGAGGAAGCGAGAGATGTATGCAAGAAGAGGCTCTCTCTTGGCACTCTGTTCTCTCTGCCTACCCCGCAAGGGAAATGGCGTGATGATAAGTTAGTTAGTTTGTTATTATTGCGAATTTCGACGTGCGGATTACAAAATCGAGCATTTCACAGCTAGCTTTAGTGACAATGCTCTCTATAATGTGTGCAGAAGGATAGAGAAGTGTCAAAAAGCACTTCCAAATCGCGAATTATAGAAACTTTGCTAAGAAGAGTTCCATCTATGTGGTATTCAAATTTGATATAATTTAATATGATATAATTTTTTTGGAAGTTCATAGATTATTATTAGGTTAGTATTTAAAATAAAACCCACTAATTAAAAAAATATATATATAATTATACACTCAATACTTAGAAAGTCTCAGAATTTACTTTTAACACGAATAAGTAATTACTTATTTAAAGATACGGGCGTAAGAATTGTAGCTACCTCGAGCACTTGAACATTTTCGCAAACGACTAAATTTTTATGTCGTAATTCCGATTTTTTTTTGTATATACCTGAGGACTAAGCTCAAACAGTCCTAATAACATACAGATTTAAACAAAAGTTTATGTTTGAGTTACTGTGAGAAACTCGTAAATTACTTGATGAATCTTGAAGTATAAATAGAAAAATCACGGGCAGAAACTGGTATGAATTTAAATAACGGCAAATTCACTCATCTCCAATACTCTTAGCCAAATTGATTTAATTACTGTTTCAACGTAAAACGGATTTTGAGTAAACCCTATCCAAAAAATCTTTTTTTTTTATCTCAGAACTCATTCAACGTATGTATATAGCCTTGAAACAAAACTACAATACAATGAACTAGTAGTCGTTTTCTGAGCATGTTATAAGCAAAAGCTGTTCGATAAGTTTGTCTACGTTGACATCTGAAATTCTGAACTAATGCATTATACGATCGAATGAACGATAGTTTATACCTCTGAAAACATATTTCTGAGGGAAACTTGTAGTTTCACTTTACTGGTATATAGACACAGAATACAGTTAATAAAAATCTACAATACAGTATTAGAAAGGCGCGAACTGACCTTGGTATTTTTGAAGTTTGTGAAGGTTTTCAATAGAAAATTCTTTGAGGTTATTTTTTTAAATACTGGCTTCTGATAGCATTTTAAGGTGCTTTAAAACAGTTCCGGTATTAGGCCTTGATAAAATATCGAAATCGTTTTTAAAAAATAATTTACATATATAAACTATGCCCAAGCACGCGAGATGGTGTATGCACAGGCCTCCTATAGAAAAATATGTGGACATTTTATGTGATGGTATTCTATTTATGTGATATACTCGTTTATAATTCTAAAAGGCTATGAATTAATAATGATGTATATTTGGGCTTCACTTTCTAATTATTCTTTTGGGGTGTAAATGGTCCGCCATTGAAGGAATGTAAAATAGTTCCAGTGGCCCGCCAACACAGGCAGAGAGACGGCATACGGCGGGTTTCTTTAGTGGGTGAGGGCCCCACACTACCCTGTTCGTAGCTTTATGCGACGGGCTGTGCGGCTAGGTACATTTTTTCCCGCCTTAACAAAACAAAAAAAAAATGGTGTAAATGGTCCACTGAAAGAATGTAATATGGTTCCGGTGGCCCGCCCATAAAGGCGGAGAGACTGCACACGGCGGGTTTATATAGTGGGTGAGGGCCCCACACTACCCTGTTCGTTGCCCCAAACGATGGATTGTGCGGTTAGGTACATTTTTGCCCGCCTTTACACAAAATATACACCTATTTTAAAAAATGTTAATAGCCCAACTAAATGTAATAACAAACTGGTGTCTATAAATAAAGCACAAACGGCAAGCTTAATTCATAAGTCTCGCTAGTCTTAATCAACCTTTTTTTTAATACTTATTTAATCTTACCGTAAGGTATGAAAACCTACAAAAACAAACCAAAGGAGTATTTTATTGCACTTAAATTTGCCGCCAAATATTATTTTCTAATTATAACCTTTTTCTTGTTGAGGCAGGAAATAATGTACCTAACCGTACACCCCGACGTTCGGGGTAACGAACAGGGTAGTATGGGGCCCTCACCCACTAAAAAAACCCGCCGTGTGCCGTCTCTCCGCCTGTGTTGGCGGGCCACTGGTACTATATTGTATTACTTGAGTGGACCGCCGGCGGCTTACCCTTTCGGGTACCCTCTACTGAGTCACTAATTATACCCTAGATTTTGTGTGCCTTCAGGCTAGCAGTGGTCTTTAGGCTAGTTTATAAGTAATATCTCCGGATCCTGATATATCAGGTACTATAGTAGCAGGATATAAACTATACTAGTGTTTAAGTCTAATTTTTTATGTAACTGTATTTGATAGCTGTTTTATTTAATAAAGTTGCATCAAAATCCGTTAAATAGTTTTTGCGTGATGCGCGAACAAACAAACAGACACGCCAGACATCGTCATTTTTTTCTCAAATATCTTAAATGCACGGACACAGCTCTGTTACAACTTTATGATAGTTAGGATAACTTCTACGTACTACGCATCTTTAAGTAAAAAAATACCTACCTCTTAGGAGACCTTACGTTATTCGCCATAGAAGTATTTATGTCCCTTCCGGACCTGCAGACTATAATACGCTTGCAAAATTTCATGATAATTGGTCAAGTACGGCTGGGAAAAGTTTTTGTCCATGTAGTTACGGACTAAGAATACAAGTGTCACCACCCCATTCTTTCCCACGGGTATCGTACGAGGCGATTAAGGGAAGTAAGCAAATATCACCCATTGCATTATTGGCGGTAGGGCTGGGTACCAAGTAGGATACTCACTTGCTATCGGGCCCAAACGCGTTGGTACCACCAAACGGTGAAATGATGAGCAGCGGCTTGACATTACTCTTCGTATAGTTGAGTCCATGAGCGACGGTTGCCATTAACTATCAGGTGGGCCATGGCTTGTCTGCCACCATACGCAATAAAAAAAAAGATAATAAATAAATAAAACTCACAAAACAGAATGTTTATCAAGGATGTCATTAAATAGCCATTAAATAACTATATGTCTGGTAATAAGTCTTATTAAAATCAAAAACTTTATCACTATCTAAAATCATAACTAAACTCTAACCTACTAGAACGAATATACACGACAGAGCACGAAATATTCACAACAAAGGAACTTTCCGGTTCAAGTAAGTTTAGCACCGAATTTCTACATCCATATTTTCGTACACGTATGAATATTCTACTGAAATGTTCAATACAGTTACACCGTAGAAATGTGACATTACATTTCGTTACCCGGCAACTTCATGTGTTGTTAAGTTTGTAAAACATTGTCTGGGCGAGTTGGGATTTACAAAGAAATTTGTATTAATATTATAAAGCTGAAAAGTTTGTTTGTTTGTCGTGAATTCAAGACGTACCATCACATTCATAAAAAAATACAATAGTAGATCACTATGACGCAAGCAATGCCACAGGTAATGCACTAGTATTATCCTTACTAAATGCGAAATTCGAAACTAAGTTTGTTTATTTCTGCCGTGTGGGGCCGGCACCAAGAATAGCTCCACCCCGTCTCTTCCTATAGAAGGCGTAAAAGCCGACTAAGGGATTACCGGGGGACCGGGCAGCAGCGTTCCCCTGTGTACTAAAACATCCACTGCGATCGCCAACCCGCCTGCCTAGAGTGGTGTATATGGTAAAACTCCCCACTTTTGGGCCTATGTCCAGCAGTAGACGATGGAGGGCTAATGGATCGATAGATGGTTTTTGTTTATTTGTTACACTTACACTCTGTAACTACTAAACCAATCATCATGAAATTTTGCACACATATTTTTTAGTCTGAAGTGCAAAAAATATTTGTGTGCATGTGCATGTGTTTGTGTAGTGAGTGTATGCGAAGTAAATGATGTGTAGTGAATATTTTTGTAGTGACAGGTTTGTATTAAATTTTAGATATTATAGTACCTAATTAGATCTTCTGTTTCTGAGTAGGTTTTAGATTGTAGCCATTTGGAGACTGTGGTTTTAATTTGGTACTTGCAGAGAGGGTAAACATTACACGATTTATTTATAATATTCAAGAGGTGAGCGCTTATTACCTGGAAATGCTTACTTGCAAGAGTTGTTCTATGTCTTGGTGTCGGGCATACTTTATAGGACCGTCTTTTATTAAACATAGACTTGTCATTAGATAACATTTTATGTTTTCTTAAGACTGTTTGGAGTACAAAGAGCTGCCTTGCAGTAAGTACTTGACATGTTTCGTACAAAGTGGAGGTAGATTATCTGTAAGGCTTACAAGTCATAACCTTCAGGACAGCCCTCTGCGCTCTTTCGAGCCTTAATAAGTATGTCTTACTTGAACCTCCCCACACTAATATACAATAGCCTAGGATGGACTGGCATACCACCGAAGGAATGTAACATGGTTCCAGTGGCCCGCCAATAAAGGCGGAGAGACGGCACAAGGCGGGTTTCTTTAGTGGGTGAGGGCCCCACACTACCCTGTTCATTGCCCCGAACGACGGGGTGTGCGGTTAGGAACATTTATTCCCGCCTTAACAAAAAAAAAATAAAGGATGGACTGGCATAGTGCAAAGTAAACGGTTTTTAGAACGTCGGTATTGGTAGAACATCTTAACATTTTGAAAATATAGATGAGTTTACGTACACGCGAGGTTAGCCTTCCAAATGTGATTTCCAATTTAACTGATTATCAATATTGACACCCAGATATTTAATTGTATTGGACCTAAATAAGATAGGACAATCGCATAGATCACAAATGGGCTCTCAGTTGAAAAGTGTCAGATGGTGGTTTGTTAGATGCTTTTATTGAAAAGGTTAGGTAGGTGGTTGTAGTTATATTTAATGTCAAGAGATTATCAGATAGCCAGTTCATTACATGCCCGAGGGACTGTTCAGCAGATGCAAAAGTGTTGGACCAGTTTGTGCCAGGAACAACCAGAGCTATGTCATCGGCGTAGGTATATATCGAACAGTTTGGTAGCGAGAGTTTGCAGAGCGATATAATATACTAGCTAACTCGCGGCTCCGCCGCAGCCAAAAGCTAGTTTTTACGTTATATATCAGGTTCACGATATACTAGCATAATAAAATATATACAAGTTTTTAAGTCTAATACAGAGCTATCAAATAACAGTCTGAATCTTGTGTTCAGACACGCTTATATAGCCTAATACAGTCATTTGTTCTCAAATATATTAAAATGTACAGACACAGCTCTGTTACAGCTTTATAATAGTATAGATTAGGCAAATACCTTGGGTTCAATCTGAATGGTATCACTTATATTATCCGTTGAGGAAAATATAGAAAATTGTGAAAATATGTTAAAGTTGGCTGTCATTTACATCTGTGACAGTCTGTCGATATGGACGGCACCTATCAATATTCTGATATATTATTTAACCTCAGAATATGTGTAGTTACCTCAGTGGCCCGGAGAGGTCAGTTAATAGTTACTCGGTGAAAAAAATAATACTTTACCACTTTAGTTTAGGTAATTGAGAATAATAAGAATTAGTCAAGACATATATAAGAGATTTCATATCGTAATTATCCAATTTGGAACTGTGCTGTGTTTTTTATCATCCCGAAATCTTAAATTATCTAGTTAGCACTTTCAACTACGCTAGCAATCGCCAATGCCAAACATATTATTAAAATATTATTAACGAATTATTTTTAAGTTAGTTAAGTATTTAAAATTTAAATTTCATATACCTGTCACAAAATGATCATCTTAATATTTTTTTTTTATACATTTTGATACGTGAGGCTATTGAAATTAAGAAACATCCCAATTTCAATAGAGAAGACGGCTGGGTCTTACCATCAAGCTGGAATCCTGTGATAGGCCTCACCAAATATAATACAAGAAGGCACACCACAAGATTGCAAGACACAGTTAGCGCTTATTTGTAGATAAAACCCACAGTAGTGATTAGTATTTCCGCATAAATTTAATAATCCATAACTGTTGTTGCCTACTGAGTTTTCTGGCCGGATCTTTCTCATTCAGGCCGCGTTCCGATCCGGTGGTAGCTTTTTAGTCTTAGCTTCTATTAAAATCAATTTATTTAATAATATAAACTAATATTTAATATTTTATTCTAACTGGTAGTCTTTGATTACTTAAAAATATTAATTGGTTTGTGGTAGAATTTTTACTAAAATATAAACAAAAATTTTAAAACTTAAAGAGAAGTATTATACTAATTTTATTATACTAGCTTAAAATCTCTTATATTGTAAGCATAAAACTTAAAGTAGATATTTTTAATTGTGTTTATTTTGTAAAATCATATTACTGTGGGTAGATGAAACCGCTGAAACAACATATCAGCCTTGGACGCCTACCATCTAAGTCCACCCGTGATCATGAATGCTGTAAAGTGTTCGAAACGTCGGGATAGCATAAAAATCAAGTAAACGCGATAGATTCCGTAAACGTAGTTTTATTTCAAAATGTGTAAAATTCGCGTAAATGTTAGAAAGTATTTTTTTTTTATAATTGAAAAACAACAATGCATAATATCCAAAAATATTATTTTTGTAAAAACGTTTCGAATCTTATCCTATTGATATGTCTTTGTTGAAAGTCATAAAGAAATTTCTATAGGTATTCTGTTTTTTAAAATAACTGGAACCTGATTATTCAAAGTTGCGATAATACTTAAGTAGTGGGTATAAGTATGCCAATTTTATACAAATCTATGCACTTATTTTATAATATAGAACTAGTAATAAAACACATCAGCTTCCATATTTTGATCAACTCAACACAACATGATGTCATGCTAGCCATAAGTACTTTAGCTGGCGCACTACATTACCGGTGTCAAATTCACTTACAAACACACAAATAATCCTTGAACGTCTGATGTTTCACAAGAGGACTTGTGTGTAATTGTTGTGAACTTGCTGCGTGTCAATAATGCATAAAATCAATTTAATTCGGAACTGAATAAATTATACGCTATCATTATTATATTCGACTGCACAGATAGCGTTAGAAAAATATTAATACTCTATGTCAAGTGTTAGGGTTCAATTTCTACACTAAACATAATCCCTGTGGATTTGTGTAGAAATTATATGTAAATAAGTTTTTAATCTAGGGAGGTACAGTGGTTATTACCAAGAACAGGATGTTTTGTCTTAAAAAAATTATAACCTTCGGATAGCCTTGTAAATTACCGGGATATAAGATACACAAGCACTTACTTTTTACCCGACTATGGCGAAGCAAAAACGAAGGGTTATGATTTTAGCAGCCCTTGTACGTTGGTATGTATGTTTTTATTGACGTATGTGTAAGACACAATGTTGATTCTATATGGTAGTGAGTGGATAAATTGACTAAAGGTATTGTCGTTACCACATGATGTACAAAGAAAAGGGAGTACCAATTAGAATATTATATTTTTGTGCCTATAAATTAAATAGATTAAATAATTAATTATAATATCTACAATAATATCAATTATGATTCCGGTAGTAAATTGCATAGCGACGTAATGCCAGAGGGCGCTAACTTAGCTGTGCCTTTACTACCGGAAGCTTTAAATATGTTGTTCAACGGTTTTTTAATCAGTCGCTTATCGTTCGCACAAGGTTAACATCGCGGACCTATACCATATTTGCAGTGAAGTGTTAGTGGTCAGTGCTATTTAAAAGTGTAATTGTATATTAAATAGAAACACTATCTTGTACCTGTGTCTAATTTCATACGCAAGTCTTACATACACGAGTATGTTCCTCCGTAGCGCCTAAATGATTTATCTGATTATGATAAATAAGGTATCAATCGATTGATTATTATGGCCCGGGTAACATAGATCATGGCTCTACCATGACCATTTTGTATTAATTTTCTTGCTTCGGACTTTTTAGATCATTTTTTATTTCCGTGGTTAGATTACAGTTTTTAAGCTTTATTTTTTTATAATATTGTTTTTAATTGCTTATGGGGCCCATAACTGTCACTCATGGACTAAATAATACTAAGAATACTGTCAAGCCACTGCTCACCAATTTATTTTGCCTTTAAGAAATGCATGAATGGATGGCTATCTCCCTCTATAACCAAAACGCATCAAGGTGATTCATGGTTGGTCATATAGAAGACGATGTACCAACTCGCTCGGGCCCGATATCAAGTGAATAGTTCCACTTGGTAATCAACTTTCCCTTTATAGTGATAAATTCTTGATTCACCTATACATCCGTAGGTAAGAATTGGGTGGTATCGTTTGTATTCTTAGTTATTCTTATTTTAAATAACTGCTATTTTATTCTTACCAAGTTACACTTAGCACAATAACCGAGTAATTTATAAACCAATATAATTAATAAGTAATATGAATATACTTAAGAAGGTGGGATATTCGTAATATGAATATGGTTAGAAATTACAAGATTTCCTATTTCAGTAGCTGTTTTTGATTTTAAAAATAAGTGACAGTTATGTCTCTGTTAGAAAATTTAAAAGTAAAAACATTTTTAGAATTATCTAAGTAGTACTGCTATTAAACTCTGTACGACCGTCTAAGTTCGGTTTTATGAGCTGTAAACTTTAGACTAAAACAAAACTCATTTGTATTGTCTCTTTTATGGAGAGAAAACGGCTAAAATATAGGGGCCATTTTAAGATAGGATTACTGTAAAGAAATTTACGGTTTTTAAGGAATTGAATGGATAAATGCCTCAAATATACAGTATCAATAATGATAGGTATGTCACACTGACAACACATTACAACTGATAGTTGTCTAGTATATATGACCACAATCGGTAAATTACTTGTTTAACAATGCCTCGATCGCGATGTAGGATACGTCAGTTTTTAGTTGTTCGTATGTGGCGAGATAGATGTCACTACATATCTTTGCGATGGCCTGAACTGCCAACTCCAAACGAACCGGTTTTATAGTGCGTTGCGCATGAACGTCGTTCGGGATTATATTATATTTTACTTTGCCTCTTAGGATATGGCTTTCAAACATATTCGAAAACGTTATAAGTTTATACAAAACTACTGCTTTTCTCAGCATGAGGCTTGACCAGGGGACTTTTCATAGAACATAATCTTGAAATAACTGAAGGAGTGAATGATAGTGCCGCTGGTCCATCTTCATCTCCTCCTTATTATCCTGTCTCTTAATATCCTATCCCTCTGGTATTACTAACGTTTATTTGGTAAGTGGTTCCCCTAAACCACTCACCATCAGATGAATCCTATGATTATTTAACATCCTCGTAGTATATAAATAAATATATATATATATATATCCTCGATCACTATTATAAATAAACTCCTTCATTGAAGACTTTAGAATTAAAGATTCATATACATAACTTCAAAATCTTAGGTGTTCCAGCATTGGAACCTCTAGAGCACAGATCTCTGTGTCATAACTAGCCTAGTAGGTAGGCTAATAATAGCCTCTACACAAGGCTATATATATAATTGGTACTTACTAGTCTCTCCAGGACGGTAATGATGTCGAGCAGGACGTACAATCACATCTCTAACGGGACCGAGCAGGCGAATGACGCTGTGGCTTTTCGCGGTGCATTCCTCATTACCAACGCAACCGACTTTGGTGTGCAAAGTGCAGTGAGTTGCTGGTGACGAAGGTATTTTAAGAGGGATAATCCCATAGCCTGAAACAAAGAAATATATGTATTTAAATTATGCTAAGTCTTGTAGTAATCATAAATATTATCAACTCATTATAGCACATGTAATGTGTCTATACGTGCATTATACTTATGAAAATAATAGTATTTTCATAAGTATAATGCTTGAATTGATTAACTTTGACTATTTGGCTGAGCTGCATCAGCCGCGGTCATAAAAGGACTCGTTATCACGGCTGTGTAAACAAGCATAGGGTCTACCTGGTGGTAGGTTTACCGTAGCCTATAGACGTTAAGGATAATAGGGAGAGGATACGGAGGGAGCTTGGGTCTCCGGTGCACTCATTCACCATGTGAAACACAACGGTAGGAGTACCTATTGTTTCAAGCTGGTCTTTTGTGAGAGATTGGTACTTCCCGGCCCATTCATGCTGTGATAAGCTAGGCTCTACCAGTAGATGCATGTTGTATCGTGACATGTGTTACAATAAATATAAAGATTAACAAGTACTAGTATCAACTCCAATATTATCTTAAGGCTTAAAAGTACAAATTATTATTTGTGAATGAGGAAAAAGAGAACTTCAGTGCGAGCGGGAATCGAACCTGCGTCCCTTCTATTCCCTTAATTTGTACTTTAAAGTAGCTCAGCATGTCAAATGCCAGAATACAGATCACAATATCTTAAGACTTTCCAAATACTATTAAAAGATAAACCCTTACTATTCTTTACATAAATTGACTGTTTTGGCTGGGGAAGTCCACACTTTTTTTTTGGTTAAGGCGGGAAAAAATGTCCCTAACCGCACACCCCGTCGTCCGGGGTAACGAAGAGGGTAGTGTGGGGCTATCGCTCACTAAATAAAGCCACCGTATGCCGTCTCTCCGCCTTTATTGGTGGACCACTGGAACTATGTTACATTACTTCAGTAGTGGGGAAGTCCACCCTATCATCGAATATTGGCATAAAGTAACAGTAGAAATGCCTGATGCGTTTCGTTTGATGGGAGAGAGATCTGTAAACTCAAATCTTTTTGTCTCTCTATTTCTGCTCCATCTCTTTTCTATTTGATTAGGGGTAACGACGCGCAAGTGATGCCGCTATGGTGTTGTTATAGTCTACATAGGAATATCTTAGCCACCTTTACCTATACTATAAAAAAACTACATGGCTGTCTGTAAAGTCGGCTTACGGACGATAATTTTACGTGATAACGTCTGTTATATTTTCTGAAAGTTTCACAAACAATCCATCGGTCCCATACCTTTTTCGGAACGTGACACTTTTTCAGGCGTATGACCGGCGTTCATCGATTTATAAGACGTTATCACGTCAAAAATAATATACTGGATGTATAAATGACGTCATACAGATAACTCTGGGCAAATATGTTAATAAATAACTGTAATCTAACTGCCTCGGTGGTGTAGTGGTAGTGTATGCGACTGCTAATCATGAGGTCTCGGGTTCGATCCCCGGGTCGGGCAATGTTATTGAACTATTTCCTAAAAAGAAAAATTCTTAGTAGCAGCCCGGTGTTTGGAAATGTGCCCGGTAGACGTCAATAGGCTCGCCCCCTATTACGTGGGACTTAAGCATAGCTGGCGGGTCGTGGGTGTGTAATACACCTTTGCCTACCCCTTCGGGGAATACAGGCGTGATGTTAATGTTAATAACTGTAATAATATGCCTCATAACATTTTAGTCGACAACGATAGGTACAAAATTAGCAAAATTTTTAGCCACCATCGAATCGTTATCAATACGATTAAAAAACATGACGAAGGTTTCAATCCATTGTAGTTTTTGAAGTAAATCGGTGATTAATGGGTAAAATGGAATTTAGATAGAACATTATAACGAATTTATCCCGCATTCAATTATAAAAAATTAAAAAGTAATTGCTGTTTGATCTGTATTTTAGCACTTGACATGCTCTTAAAAGAAAGAACAAATTATTTGTAAATTTGGAAAACAATAAAAGGGTTGTAAAAACAAATGTAATGTAGAGATTGGGAACGGCCTTCGGTCGGTGCGATGTCTTAGAGGTCTAGAGCACTTCCTCGGATTGAAAGAGACGCAGGTTCATATCCCGCTCGCAATAAACTTCTCTTTTTTCAAATTTACAAATAATTTCTTCTTTAAAGAAATTGATATACTAATTAAAAGACCGATGCAAATTTCCATCATCTGGAGGTTCAGAATCGAGTACTGAAACTATAGTATCAATATCGGTACGATGTCATTATTACAGCCTGTATATCTATTATATATTATAATAACCAGTGTCACGATGTTTGTCCGGGATGAACTCCGAAACTATTGAACCAATTTTTTTTTCAATGTGTGTTTTGTTCCAACTTAAGAGATAGGATACTTTATATCTCAATTTATAATTGCAATATTTATTCATGAAAAAATATATGGCGGTACGATGTTCGCCGGGTCAGCTATCTATTATATATAATTCCAGTGTCACAATGTTTGTCCGGGATGAACTCCGAAACTACTGAACCGATTTTAACTTTTCTTTTTTTTAAATGTGTGTTTTGTTCCAACTTAAGAGATAGGATACTTTTTTTTTTTAAATATAGTTACAATTAAATTTAGTTATATTTTCAGTGTGGATTTGTAAAATGACCCGGCTATTGCATTGGGTTTTTCATTTAACCTGTAAGATAGCCATAAGGTATGTAGAGTAAAGAAATAAATATCTCAATTTTTAATTGCAATATTTATTCATGAAAAAATATATGACGGCACGAACTTCGCCGGGTCAGCTAGTATTCTTATATATTAAAAAATAAATAAAAGTTTAACATAACAAAACACCCTCATTTGTGATGATAACGGGCTGTTTATGACACGTGGGTGTGACGCGACGTGTATATAAAACTTCGCAACAATGCATGTGGGTGACGCAAGTCATTAACTGTTTGATGCGAAATAGTCATTAAAGTGTCTGGGGTGACGTAAAACACCATTTATCACTCTATACCCCATAGATTAAGGCTTTGTGCTTTTTATACCTTTACTCTTTTATCCACAAGCAATAAGTAAACATAACAAGAAGCTTAGCCCTTAAATACCAGTAGCAGTGTGAGTAATATACTAGTAATAGATAATAAGGACTGATTTAATACCGTCTACCAAGCTGTTCCTAATTCCGTACAGTTACTTCAAATTTTTTATAAGATATTCTAAAAAATATCTTGATTAAAACAACGGGTTTACTACCCGTTTATGTTTGTAACCTAACCAAAGGCAAATTCAGGTTTATCTACGGTAAAAAGAATATATTTTCTACAGATTTCCGATCAGGAAAATATAATCAGACTCGAAATAGTCTTATTTCTTATGACCTGCACAGAACAACGTCTGCCTTTTATGGAATGACTGCCATTATCTATGTGCCTATCGATCGTAGCCAGATCATAGAATTTGTCATTTAATGATGTAGCGGACCATATCATGAAACCTAACCTAAATTCATTAAATAGATGGCCAAAATATGAAGGCATCAATTCTAAGATGAAGCCACTACTAATTTAACCATCCATTCATATAATAAAATAATAAGTAATTCGTACGCTTCGTTAAAACAAACGCATTCAACACAAACAATAAAAGCATTTGGAGCTACTCCAAATGGATGGATGTCGAAGAAATTTCTACTTCGTTCGCCAAGCGAATACTTAAATGAACCAGACACTATTAAAGGTAAGAGTTATTGTATCGCTTAAGAGAACGACTGCAGAAAAATTCACCTCTTTTAAAACATTCACAAGAATTTTTATGCTTTCTTTATTTTAAATTGATTTTTATTGGTTTGTTGTGCGTTCGAACGCTCTTCGAGTTATTCGAGTTTATGTAGCTAGTTTCACTATTACTATTCTTGAAAGAACTTTAACCTTTGGTTTGTTATTCAAAGTAATAATTATTATAAATTATCTTCAGTTATATAGCAAAATTTCCCTGTAAAACATCTTTGCAGGCCATATAGTTCTTACATAAATGACTTTTTTAGCCAAAAGAAAAGTACCTTATTCTTTTACCTATTCTGTTTTTTTATAATTTTATTAAGTACAGTGGATATACTATTAACAAGGGCTGACAAGTCTGTCATGTCAAGTGTGATCTCCAATCCAAAGTAGTACATAGCTATATTTTAGTGTAAAGAAATTGATTTAATTATCCGTGTGGTGACGATCTAAGAGTGTCACCCCATTCTTCACCATGCGTGTCGTACAAGGCGACTAAGGGAAATAAGCAATTATCACCTACCCTACATGACTGGTGGTAGGACTGGGTACCAAGTGGGAGTACTCACTTATTATCGGGCTCGAGTGTGTCGGTACCACAATCTCCTGGGTGACCGGCCATGAAGCTCTTTTACGATAGTTCGTTTGCCGCTGTTTCAACAAAAAAAGTACTAAAAAAATATACCCCTTATTAAATTAATTTATTTGGCCAGGTAAGTGTAGTTCGGTATACGTGACCAGTATTATTTTAGCGCGCTACGTGCTTAGAATTAATGACAGAACTTAAGTTGCCTCGTTTTATACTTAAATTCACGTTCGTTATAAAAAGAAGGCATAAAAAATATGCATAAATTTAGATTTTTTTGGTGAATAAATTATAAGAATTATATTAGCTGCACTCAGCTTAGTGTCAGTTGAATAAGTTTCGGGTGTAAAATAAAATAGTGTAACTTAGGCTTGAGTTTTGCGTCGACTAGAATTCGCCACTATAGCGAGATTAACTTTTCACTCTTAACCATGCTTCACACCATGGTTTGGAGCGAAAGCGGGTAAAACAACAAACAGCTTAAATTTCAAGCCTACGAGTACTTAAGCCTACTTTAAAACAAAAGAAAAAAAACAATGGCTGCATGTATAATACATAAGACTTTTGTTTTTTTATTGCTAGCAGTGTCAGATCAGATACCATCTGTTGATGGTAAGAGGTATCACTGCTTTTAGGCTTTCAAGAGTAGTAGTAGTATCAGAAGCACTTTTTTATATATTACGTGGGTGGCAAATAAGCATACGACCCGGTATGGTAAGCGGTTAACGTAATATATAGAACCTAGCAACACCAGACACATCACTCGCGCGTCGCTATATACAAGGAAAGGGATAGGAGATGGAGAGGAAGCATACCAAGGAGATGACAGGCAAGATAATAAGAAGGATAGGGAGCGAGTTTGGACTCTCACTAACCATATGAAATAGGGTAAACTATAGTATTACTGGCACCCCCTTAGTCATTGGCACTTTGGATTTTAAATGCAAATATTAAGAACTATTATAGCAAAAAACATCTGTTCTACTTTTTTTCATAATCTGCAATAGTAACATTGCTTGCAGAAAAAAGTAGGTTTTGTAATATTATAGCTGGCAAGCACCAAAGAAAATAAATATATATACTGACGCCATGCAGAACTGTTAAAACATCACTTTCTAATAACGGTCATCAATTGACGACTGTAACATAGATTATTTATTATTATGCTTAGTTTTTGGTAAATAATGGCAAAGAGTGCTTTTTATGACCAATTTTCTGTTATAATCTTACTTTATTAGGTTCCAATGACTGATTTCTATAAGTTAATAACAGTAACTGTACTTATGGTGCCAATGACTGTAATTTCAAATATTTATTTTGTTTTGTTTTTATTAAAAATCTCTAATTAGATTGATTAATGCATTTTCATTTGAAAATATCCATACCAGAGAACCCTTTATCAATGTTTTCTAACTTTTTAAACGCCTATCAATTTAAAAAATAAATATATCCATCTTAAATATGCTTAGAAAGCCAATCATTATACTGTTTACCCTACTATGAATCTCCCGTTGTTTTACATTCATGAGAGGGTGGTACTTAACCGATCAACTAACTAGACAGAAACTTCGACCGCTACTGACTGTGGAGGTTTTTTACTATATTCGATTGGCTTGCAAAAACCTTTCTGTAACAAAAATTTTACCTGCTTATTCTTACTTTTTTATCGCTCTCCTAAAATGGAAGGGGGAGGAATACTGATTGCTACTTTCTTTTTCTGCAGTAACTTCAAAATTATTGTGTATTTGGTTGGTAGAATCATTTTAGTGTAAATCTTATGATCGCTTAGTCAGCACCTCAAAGAAACGTTACAAAGAGCTCAAACCGAAGTATTTGAACGCAACTTGTTGGCAATAATAGCTTTTCGAAAGCACTTAACACGAATAAGCTAAAGTACAACTTCGTTGCCGTGTCGTTGGGAAATTGTGGCCATTGTAGCACAAAGCTTTCTGCTATTGACGAGAAAGCTGTTCGGAACTTATGAATTGGGCAACATGTTTTATATTTATAGATAAACATAGGCCGAATATGTTTTCAATACTTCGTTATTACGGGTTTAAGAGCACCCGCACCCGTATGTGAAAAGTAGGAATGAAGTATCTTTTATCTGAAATTTCATCTCATTTAAATAAGGATATCTATTATACTTATATTTAAATGATATAGATTTTATCTTGTATATTGTAATACGTGAAGTCAGAGGCCATTTTGTTGAGCACGTTTTAATCTAAGAAGCAAAACACAATATTACAACAATTTTATTTATTTGCGAGTAGAAATATATTTGGCAGTAGTAACTAGTTATAATTAGCTTTGTGTTACAAATTAACTAATACAAGGTGTTTTTATTTTATTTTTAATCGTGGTTTTTGTGCTGTCCACATAATTTATTTAAATATTTTGGTTTTTTAAGTTGCTGTAGAGTATTGTATGTCAAATTTCACTTCAGCATTTCCATTTTCTTTATGCGATGTGCATTTAGTGATAGAAGAAAATTTATGTTTCTACAAATCAGATGAAGACGTGGTACATAAATATTTTCTTTTTATTAGGATATTTGTAAAGATACTATATATATTATATTATTATATCTATATATATACTCTACAAATCACGCTTCAACTAAAGCAAGTCTATAAAGAAAAGCGTTGACTCAATGCAAGGCTATTCCAGAACATATTTCAGCGCTACGCGGTGCATGAATACACGTGCTACGGTTGCTACGGTTCGCTACGTGTGCTACAACGCGATGGTGGAATGTTCCCGGTATGCCTCACTGCATTTATCTCACTTATTTTTATTGGAATAAAATTTGAAACTATTATTCATAAGAGTTGTTAATACTATGAAATATATATTATATTGATTTTAAAACTGGATATCAATTCATCTTTCGCACTTTCGCACTTTCAAATCTATAATATTTTATGATTTTATTTTATCCTGGCCTTTTATCTAAATACGTTACCCTCTAGTACAAAATAATCTCTACACAATATCAATATCATCAATATCTCATAAAATTCTTCAATTTTCCATCAGTAGTCTGTGTTCTTTTCTGTATAAGTGTCCAAGTTTGTGGTGATTGGGCAAGTAGTTATGGCGTCAAAATGTAAAAAATAAATAAATAAACTATATATTATATTAGTTATGATTAATATTAGACGATTTTAAATAACTTATAGAAGTAAATGCTTAAAAAACGTAGAAACCCTAATAAACTTATTATTTATCAGAGATTCTAAGAACGCGTTAGAATATTTTAAAAAGCAGTAGAATATTTATGTGAAAGCAGCTAAAAAAACAGTGATTGAAATAAAAAACTGCTTTATAGGTAGTTCATCATCAGAAGAGTTTTAAAACTATATTGTATTAGATAAAACTAATCAGATTTCAAAAAAGAACTGTGTATTAAGTAGCAATAGACCATCACATGACAGTAATAAGAAGAGAAATTACCCTAGAGGCTCATATAAGACAGCATGTTCTAATTAACAAACTAAATCCCTGTGCGAATTAAAACCACGTACTGACAACACTGTAAACCGAACAATTTGTAAAGACACAAAACGCTGAAATCCCTAAGGCATATTGGGTAAGCCGTATTTAGCCATCTTGCCGGGAATCGTTGACTTGGAAAGCGATACGAGGGGACTTCTATATAGAGATTAAAAGTATCGGAAGTTTGAGTGTTTTCCCATTTCTAGTAACGATTGGACTATGTTCTCGTATTTATTGGTGGACTTTAATATGTCTGCTTTGTAATTAAATGTATTATATTTTATAACATGATTACTTCGTCTATGTTTTTAAAAAAAGTATAAGGCTTATTTTAGTTAAGTAATGTGGTAACATTATGAACGGACGGATAATATTTTATTGACATAAAAGTTCGTCGCCTTTTTTTGTTAGGTCTTTCTTTAGTGGGTGAGGGCCCCACACTACCCTGTTCTTTGCCCCGAACGACGGGGTGTGCGGTTAGGAACATTTATTTCCGCCTTAAACAAAAAAACAAACTGAGATGATGATAAATAAGATGACATAAAAAATGTATTTAGATGCTTAAATTCTCTGTTATAAGCTATTTGTAAGCGAAATTTCATCAAAATACGTGATTGAATAACAAACATGTAGACTTTAAATATATCTTATTGTCGATGGGTGTGACGTCTGGGTGTTTTCTATTATGTATGTATATATAAAAAAGAAAGTAATATAATATATGTATTATATTCGTAGTCTGGTACCCATAGCACAAGCGTTAAGCTTAGTTTGGGACCAGAGGACGTTGTGTGAAATGTCCGTGAATATTTATTTATTTATTTGGACTGTCATGCTCAGCTATTTTAAATAATGTGATGCAGAGATTGGATATAGCTGTTGGTCACTGCGATGGCTTAGCGGTCTAGAGCACTTCCTCGGTTTGGAAGGCACGCAGGTTGGAATCCCGCTCGCAGTAAAATTCTCTTTTTCAACATTTCAGTCTTTGTTCATACTTACTTCAAAATAGTAGTAGGTTTATAACAAATTACGGTACTTTTTACGGTACTTTTTTACTGGATATTAAAGTACATTATACTTCTATATTTTTTGTTTGCATAATGTCCCTATCTTATCATCTTCAATGTACAGCTATTGATATATTCAGATCACGTTCGCAAACAGGAAAAAACATTTCCTTCAATCTATCCTTGTTGAAAAAGAGCGACTTTTACTAAATAGAATGTGTAATATTTTCTTGTTATACGACTTTCACACTTTAAATATATCTTATTGTATTAAATAATTACTGTAAGAAATACCCAGATATCCATCCATCAACCTTTTAACGTCCACTGCTGGACATAGGCCTCCCCAAGAAATGGGGGATAGTGCCGTAATTGCCACGCTTGGCAGGCGGGTTGGCAATCGCAGTGGATGTTGTTAATACTCGAGGGTGTGCTGCTGCCCACTCCCCCGATATTCCCTTCGTCGGCTCTTACGACTCCCGTGGGTAGAGAGGGGTGGGACAATTCTAAAGCCGGCCCCACACGGCAAACCCAGGTATATTGTGACAAAATGGTTCTTTAAAACTAACATTTATTTGTTAAGGTGGGAAAAAGTGTACCTAACGGCCCACCCTAACGTTCGGGGCAACGAGCGTGGAGCCCTTACCCACTAAATAAACCCACCGAGTGCCGTCTCTCCGCCTCTAATGACGTAATGTCATACACATTACTTCAATAGTACTAACATACTATCCTAATAATCCCTATAAACTATATGTACTTCATGAGAAACTTTGTAGGTACGTGTATGTATTAATATACGTATAGTCGGATACGAAAAGGTCAGCACTTAACAGTAAGTGGTCACCGTTGTCTGCAGACCCGCAATTCACTTAGCGATGTGGTGTGTCCCAACTTGGTAATATGGCAACCAGGAATTCTGAAACTCATTTGCCAAGTACATTACACGCAGATATTGGAGGTCATCCGAATGGGACGTATTCATGAATAGGGATAACAAATTAGTTTTCTTTGTTATAAGTTTTAGGATCTTGCTCTCTTCTCTTTTGTTCGTACGATGCTTAAAAATTAAAAATTTTATGAGTATGTTTCGTATGTGTTTATATCAGATTCGATATACCGTGTATGCCAGTTTCTAAGTCTAATCAAGAGCTACCAAACAAAAACTATCATGAAACTCCGTCGATTGTTTTAGCAAGATGCGCGAGCAAATAAACAGAAATGTAAATAGATTGTTATGTTTTAAGCAACACCTAAATTACCAAAAATAATGACTATTTTTTCACAAATATCTTGAATGTACAGACATAGTTCTGTTACAGCTTTATAATTATAATGCGTAGTAGTAACGTTGTGTTTCGTATGCTGAGTGAGCCCAAACCTCTCCCTATCCTCTTCATATTATTCTTCCTACGTCTTTCCTTGGAGATGGTGTCTGGTGTCACGCCAGTGATGAGGTACATCTGATGGTAAGCGGTTACCGTAGTCTATAGAAGCTAGCAACACCAAAGGCATCAATCACGCGTCGCCATCTCCATGAAATGGGATAGAAGGTGGATAGGAACGATTATAAGGAGAGGATAGGATAGGGAGGAAGTTTGGGCCTCCAGCGCTCTCACTCGCCATACACGGTAAAGCAATTTGTTTTCCACCCATGTAGTAGGTATAGAAAAAAACAAAACAAACACTCGTATAACATTTTGAAGCGAGATAATTACCTGCTTTACATTTTAATTTCTACTGGATAAACAAACAGAGGGATTATGAAGTCTCCATAAAATTATGCCAAGGTTGTCACTTCATCCGCTGTGAGTGCCGGGACAAAAGAAGCGGAGCTAATCCGGTGGACCGAGATAATTAAATCACTCCGCTACTGCTCCTTGCCCTAAACCTGCTTTAAGGATGTTAAGCAAATCTTTAGACGGGCGAAAATTTAATAAAAGCTTTATATCTGTATGCTTTATTCATTTAGATATCATATAAAACTCTTTTTGAGTTTGACTAATAATAAAAATATTTTTGATTCAATTATAAGCAATATTTGGATTTAATTACAACACTGGTAAACGTAATTAATTTTTGTAATGTGTGTGAGTTCATTCTGAAACATAGACCTGTTTTATTTAACGGAATGATCTTACCAAAAAAATCACTAGTAATTTTTTGATCTGTATTTGCACTTGACATTCTCATCTACTTTAAAGAGCAAATTATTTGTGAAAGTGGAAAAAGAGAAGTTCCTGATCTCAGTAAAGCTTTTTTTACACTTTCATAAATAACACACACAGTATCTAACATTAAATTTACATACCGGAATGTAGGTATAAACATTAATATGCTTCAAGAAGTCCATTATGATATTTGTGCTAACACAGAAGTAAACAAAATTATACAGCGTAACAAGATAACATGTTTCGCTAACCGTAAGCTGTTTGTTGTGCAAACGGGTCTTGGGCTTGATTTTCAGGTTGCATACAATTTAGTAAATTGGATAAGAAAAAATATACATCAAAATGTTAAATAAATGGCGCCATCTAAGTATGAATTTTAATTGCAAAAAAAACTATTTTGTGTTAATGCATGTAAATGCATCCGATAGGTGGCGTAGGTTGTAAAGACGAATGTGATATAGAGATTGGGAATGGCCATCGATAAGTGCGATAGCTTAGCTGACGCAGGTTCGAATACCACTCGCACTAAACTTCTCTTTTCTCACATTCACAATTTGTTCTTTAAATGAGAGAATATAAAAACTGCATCACTGTTCCTGATGTGCAATGTATACGTTCAATTTATTAACAATCACATCTTCATTGATTTATTGTATTGGTTAATTCGGCTTCAACATAGCACTAATTTGGCGGCTATATAAAATGGGAGCTGTAGATGTCAGTCTCTTTAATTTAATACACAGACTCATTAAAAAAAATACTGCACCGATGGCGGAGTAGTTTATATACCGGCCCGAGTGTTTGGGGTTCGATTCCCGCACAGAACAACTCTTTGTGTGATCCACAAATGGTTGTTCTGAGTGTGGGTATACTTTGTGCTCGTGAAGTTGTATGTTTGTAAAATCCCCCGCGATCATATATGGTGGTATGCCTGATGAAATATTATAGGATATATATATATAGGGTAGTTATAAATTTACCACTCGAACGATTTGCAGGGCAACAAATATTTTTTAGCCCAACCACCAGCATCAGATCTGTGGCCAAATGACACCTGTGAATATCTGATCTCACTCCTGATTAAACTGCCTGCAGACATATTATGTTAAAATCAAATTCGACAAATCTGTATTTAATTTATTCTCAAAATTTATTGCTACATACAAGATTCGTAAAATAGAAGATAGGATATTTTATGTAAATTTCGTTAAATTGGAATTAGATAATTTTTGTACTATATTTTACTGTACAAAACTGTAACAGTCATCTCACATCTTAGTCGTCGAAATTTACATAAGTACAGTTACAATCTGGCAAACATTAAAATACTCATTGTAAATTTATTGCTAAATTAATAGCTTTAATCCACTCAATACTAGATGGAACAGCGGTTTCAACTTTGAAATAAAGCTTTGTAACATATATCCTCTTTTGTTTTTTTAAACACCCTGCACTAAGGATAATCCTTGTATCGCGGGAGACTTTACAAACATACAATTTCGCGGACACAAAGTATACCCAAACTCAGAACAACCATTTGTGGATCACACAAACAGTTGTCCTGTGTGGGAATTGCACCCACAATACTCGGGCGGGAGGCCGGTATCTAAACCACTCTGCCATCTGTGTTTTAAGTATCAAAATTTAAATTTCTATGGTAGGTAAATGCTAATTTTATATAATTGTATCAATATATATTTGTTAACTGCCTCGGTGTTATAGCAGTAGTGTATGCGACTGCTAATCATGAGGTCTCGGGTTCGATCCCCAGGTCGGGCAATGTTATTGAGCTTTTTCCTAAAAAGAAAAAATTCTCAGTAGCAGCCCAGAGTTTGGAAATGTGCCCGGTAGACGTCAGTAGGCTCACCCCCTATTACGTGGGACTTAAACATAGCTTGCGAGTCGTGGGTGTGTAATACACCTCTGCTTCAAAGGGGTAGGCAGAGGTGTATTACACGCCCACGATTCGCCAGCTATGTTTGAGTCCCACATAATAGGGGGCGAGCCTAAAGAGCGAGATTTTTTTCTTTTCTTTTTTTAAGAAAAATCTCAATAACACTGCCGAACCCTTTGTCTAAACACAAAACAATTTCTTTTATAATTTTTGTCTGTTTGTTCATTCGCGCATCACGCAAAAAACTTGAACGATTTTTAATGCAACTTCTTTCTTCTTTATTTGATAGCTCTTGATTAGATTTAAAAACTGGTATACATTTTATCCCGCTAATATATCGGGAACCTGAGATATAACCTAAAAACTACCCTTTGCCTGCGGCGGAGCCGTAAGCAAAGGCTAGTTATAAATAGATATACATATATCGAATTCTCAAATATAATTATAATTTAGAATCGGAATAACATTTCAATTTGTTCACAAATGTAAAAACTTGTATAGGTATCTGTGGCAAATCATGTATACTTCAAGTAATTAGAAAAGTATACATTGCTAAGGTAAAACCAATTAGAAGTTTGCTCTAGATAGTTAAATTACGTTTTGATCACTATTGGATCAGGGATCAAGAGTGTCATCGAGAGTTTCGTACAAGATGGCGTCATTACGTCTAATTTGATTTACGAACGGGTAAAATGTTCTCCGCAAACTTATTTGAACGGTGTAACGAGGTCTCATCGAACATAGTGTTTATTTAATCTAAATGTTAGGATTAAAATTGCTACTATCAGGAATACGTTGGGAAACATTTATATTTTAAAAAGGTTGATAATTATATAAAGCTTTTAACAATTTTTTTTTACTCCGAGTAAACTGCTAGCTCAGTGGCAGAACGTCTAAGCTGGTTCCAGAAGGCGCCAGTTCGATTCCAAATATTCCAACTTTGTGTTGTAGTATCTGATCAGTTAAAATGTTATTGTGTTACAATAACAACACGTATGACTACTGTAGTACCTTTTTTCTCTTTTTTTTAGGGCGAAAAAAAAATTACCTAACCGCATACCCCGTCGTTCGTGGCAACAAACAGGGTGTGTAGTGTGAGGCCCTCACTCACTAAATAAATCCGCCATGTGCCGTCTCTCCGCCTGTATTGGCGGGCCACTGGAACCTTACTTCAGTGGTCCGCCGGCAATAACTACTGCAGTACCTACACTTTATATTATGTTTAATGAGTGCGGATCATCTATGGGTTTGAATATTTCGATTTTTTGATTTGATATATTGGTATGTATATCTTTGATTTTTCAACACCTATTGAAATTGAACAGCATAAATTTTATCGCAGTTAATCTTACATTTTGCAATATTAAAATTTTATACTAACAGAATCTATTTTTGAGCATCGACATAAGATCCCTACACGATTATTATCAACTTGATACACGTTCTTTTTGAACAGTGAGTCTGCTTATAGTATAAGATAGGGATTGGCCTAGATATAGCTAAGCCAATTCAGTCCTAGTGTTCTTTAATACTTAAATACCTATATGATAACTGCCTCTGTAGTGCAGCGGTAGTGTAAGCGACTGCTTGGGTTCAATTCCCGGGTCGGGCACTGTTATTGAGAATTTTCGTAAAAAAAAAAGAAAAATTCGCATTAGCAGCCCGGGGTTTGGAAATGTGCCCGGTAGACGTCAATAGGCTCGCCCCCTATTACGTGGGACTTAAACATAGCTGGCGAGTCGTGGGTGTGTAATACACCTCTGCCTACCCCTTCAGGGAATACAGGCGTGAAGCTTTCAGTTTATATGATAACAACAAAATATACAATTATAAAAACAAAAAATTTAACTAGGGTTTCAAATTTAACATTTTTCGTCTTGAAATAGATACCACATTAACCACACGACGGCAGTCTTCTGTCATAATATAAGTTTGTGTCCTTAGCAATACCCAAAATAAATAGATTAGGTACATGAATAAATTTAGTTAAAGCATAAATAATAGGATATGTGAATAAATAAATGCTGACTACATAATCTAACTATTTATCATAAAGCTGTAACAGAGCTATCATGTCTGTACATTTAAGATATTTGAGAAAAAATTACTGTAATAGGCTATACAGGCGTGTCTAAACACAAAAAGATTTTTTTTTAGATTTTTTGTCAGTTTGTCTATTTGTCTATTTGTCTGTTTGTTTGTTCGCTCATCACGCAAAAACTACTGAACGGATTTTGATGCAACTTTTTTTGTTTGATAGCACTCGATGAGACTTAACAACTGATATACATTTTATCCCGCTACTATATCGGGAACCTGAGATATGAGCTAAAACCAGCTTTTGGCTGCGGCGGAGCCTCGGGCAAAGGCTAGTGTTATTATAAAAATATAACGAAGCTGTATCATATATTGTATGTACATACTTAAAAGATATTGCATTTGGCCTACAAGTAATATGCGTGTCGCAAATAAGTAAGTGGTTACCGTATCTTTAGACACCAGAGGCATCACTTGCACATCGCCATTTCCAAGGAAACGAACAGAAGCTGAAAAGGAAAGATATTAAGTAGAGGATGTAAAGGTTGTCTATACCCATAATTTTTGTTCAGGCTTTTGTCTGTGTTTTTATCTGTTTGTCGGTTTAACGGATTTTAAATGATAGCTCTTTAGTAGACTTAAACACGTCTAGGTATGCATTGTATTGCTACTATTATGAAAAACCTATCTTTCAAATGATAGTACAAAGAATAACAATTTATACGTTAAAAGACTGCACATTGTGCCTTTGAAAAAATAACCCTCAATGGAACTATTACCTATAGTTCAGCAATTGTCACGATGGCTGAATTGGCAAAGCATCTGGACGGTATCCAGGAGATGCAGGTTCGAATCCTGCTCGTGACTGTTATTTTCGATTTCACATTTTTCACGTGTTTAATATATAGTGCTAAATATGTCAAATGCTAAACATATATATAAAAATATCTAAATATTTATAGGGTTTGCGTCATTATTAGGTAAAATCTTAATTGTAAAATTAAGTTTACTTGGTCGGTAGAATGTATGAAAATATTTTCGACAGATAGGGCAGGCGTCACCCAAAGACGTTAGTATGAATGTGTTATCGAAATTACTAGTCAGGAGCAATTGTCACGATGGCTGAATTGGCAAAGCATCTGGTCGGTATCCAGGAGATGCAGGTTGAAATCCTGCTCGTGGCTGTTATTTTCGATTTCACATTTTTCACTTTGTGTTTAATGTATAGTGCTAAGCATGTCAAATGCTTAGAATATAAATAAAAATATCTAAATACAATATTATAACTTAATAAATAAACATTGCTATAAAATAAACATAACAAGAATAAGAAAAATATCTACACACTAAACCAAAATAGTCTGTGTTAGAACAGTTTACCAAGATTTAACTTCAAAAAACTTACAGTGTTCAAAAGAAGTAAAAAAAATTTCAATTGGCTATTTACAATTCTTTGTGCGGTGGCAAGCGACACAAAATTTGCATGAACACAAAGAAATAATACACAACGTTATATTTTATTGAGAGATATTTTTCATAGAAATCTGAGATTGGCTTTGTTCCGATATACAAACAAGTATGGTTCGTATTCAAAAGCATTGGACTCTGAGGACAGGAAACGATATTACACAAAAAATAAATTTTTGTTTGCGCGTATACACATTTTATATTTTGCTTAAAAATTTGAACATTTGCTTTCTCGTTTACAAAGCTTTGTGTAACACTGCCGCAGGATTAATTGTTTACGATAATGTATTTGTAAACACTTTGCAATCATTAGATAAATGATGACATAAGTATATAATACTTATCTTATATATTGATTACATAATTTGTTAGTATCTAACAAAAACTACACAAACAATTTATGAAATCAAATTTGTTTTTTTATAATATAATAAAGAATAGAGATGATAACATACTTATAACATTTTTCTGAGAAAAACTGTAATAGTGTCGTATCGTGAAAATAAATAATTTTGCTTTTATGCTAACGATAATACATGTCATGTATTATGTTATGAATATAATAATATTCCTTATTGATATATTCACAAATTTATCATATTATTCAGAATTTTATAAGAATTTTATCTTTTTTGCTTTCTGTAACTAACTAACTAACCTTCATTCGTGCTTCTTTATTTGTTTTTCTGGGACGCAAAAAAACGTATTTAACTAGCCGAAGTCAGGAATTGTGTTAGTGCTATAAATGACATAGTGGAATGTGGGTGTTTTACACACTTACTTACCCCTGTTTCGAGAGTATGTTATGTGTTTTCGTGTGGTGTGTGTGTGGTGCATGTGTGTGTATGTGTGCCACACAGATGTTACTGTGATGTTTTATGTGTGCATGAATGGTTGACCTTACTGAACTTAACATATGGACTTACTTCACTCAGAAAAGATGGCCATCATTTTGTTGAGATTATAATTTGCTCATAATATGATCTTTTTTTCTTATACTTACACTATAAATCCTGATATCCCGTGGCGCTCTCGAAAACTATTTAGATATATACATGAGACATCAATAAGGTCCAAGATTCCAACACCGTCATGATGGTAAACGCATCAAAATAAATTATACCTAAGTTTTATCAATTACGAAATTGATTTCAGACACGATTACATGGACGCATAAAAAATACAATTTTGGAACAGGTATTAGTGGTGTGAGTAAAAACAATAACCAGCCATAAATATTTTGTACTAGATTTTGGCGCTTTAGCTTGGGTGACAAGCCTACGGCCCACCTGATGGTAAGTGATTACCATTGCCTATAGACGCTAGTAACACCATATGCTTTAGGAAAGATACTAAAAAGACGATAAAAAAGATATAAGAAGAGGGGGGGGGGGGAGTATAGGAAGGACAATAAAGAGTGGATATGAAGGATAATAAGGAGGTTATATATAACTCTGTGCCGTGTGGGGCCTTCTTTAGAATTGTCCCATCCCTCTCTACCCATGGGAGTCATAAGAGCCGACTGAGGGCAGCAGCACTCCCTCGAGTATTAGCAACATCCATTGCGATCGCCAACCCACCAAGCCGCCCATTTGTTGGGGAGGCCTATGTCCAGCAGTGGGCGTTGAAAGGTTGATGGATGGATGGATAGATATCACTCTATGGACATTAATTATCTTTATGTAATGACCGACTGACATATTGAAGCACTAACACCATACCTATTGTATTATTTAAAAACAATGAAACTTTAGCTTACATAAGTGAAAGCAATTCGTAGTATCAATTAATTCAGTGGCAATCACAAAATCAATATCTTGCCAAATGAAGTAACCTATCACGACATTAAAGGTGCCATTCAAAGGGACTTCGTAAATCAGAGTGTTAATAGCTCAAAGCGAATGGATTTCCTCTTCAAAGATATCGGATCGTGGCCTAATGAATCAAGATTGCAAGCTTAATAGTGGTGTAGGCATGTGGGGTTGGTATCGATAACAGTTTACGTAGTATTATTGTGGCTATAACAGAAATAGTACTGTTGTAATTCGGCCTTTATATTATTGAACTTTCACGAAAAGATTTTAAGTTGCATGACTTATTTTTTTTTATTTAAAATCTTACTACTACTTGCTTCGGCAGTACATATACTAAAATTGGAACGATACAGAGAAGATTAGCATGACCCCTGCGCAAGGATGACACGCAAAATCGTGAAGCGTTCCACATTTTTATATTTTTATTATCATAGTTACTCAATATGAATTATATTCATTCTTCATGAGAAATAAAGTTCTTAGAGAAATAAAGTTATAGTTATAAAACCATAAAAATAGACAAATAGGGAAGGAACGGGGTTGTAAGTATATTGACTTTTTTTAATACTACCCGGGTGGCAAACAAGCATACGGCTTATCTGATGGTAAATGGTAACCGTAGCCTATCGATGATAGGACGTGGAAAGGGAGGCCAATAAGGAGCATATAATTTTGGGCTTGTCTTCGCCTACTTATATATAGAATAGACTTTTCCCGCGGCTCCGCCACAGGTAAAAGCTAGTTTATATCTCAAGTTCCGAATAGAAACGGGATAAAACGTACACAATTTTTTAAGTCAGTAGTTTTATTAAAAAGTGAATATATAAAATGTTATTAAAGTTTAATTATAATTATTGTAACGATAATCAATTCTCGTAATATTTATACGAACTTACTTATTTATATTGACGTTTTGAATATTTTATAGGATACAATGTGTTATCCAAGACTATTCCTTCCGTAGTTATAGAAAATGTAATGAAACATTTACTAAGAACACAGTTGCAAAAGCCCGAAAACTTATTTCCACAACTTTCTAGAATTTTCACCTATTATTTCTAATTCAAGCAATCGTATAACGTATTCAGCATCGGGCGTTAATGATTCAAAGTGATTGCTAATTTTATCTCAAAGAAATCCGATTTACCGTGCAGCCGTGTTTAACGAAGCGGGTAGACATCAGCTGCACCGTCTCACCAGATCATACGAAAAAATTACATCAGACACATGGAAAAAGAACGATGTTCTTGTTAGGCCACTCGTTAAACCGGTCGCATTATAGCTTTATAAGTAAATATGGAAGCGAGGAAATTTGTTTGCTCCGATGACGATGTTTACTTCCGCGTTGTATGCAGAGCTTTATTAAGGCCCGGCTCATCAGCGATGTTTGGGCTTGAGGGTGGAATAAAAGATGTTTGTAAATAAATTATTGTTATAACGTAACCTTTAATGTTTTTAATTACCAGTTTTTATACTACGAGGGTCAGTAACAGGCATACGGCCCGCCTGATGGGAAATGGCCGTAGACTATAGACGCTAGTAACACCAGAGACATCATTCGTGCGTAACCAACTCCAAGAAAAGAGATACGAGGTGGATAGGGAGGGTAATACGGAGAGGTTGAGGAAGGGGAGTTTCAAGCGCTTTCATTGACAACTTTTCAAGCTTCAAAAATACTACAGCCTAATCATTGTTTCACGCTGATTACTCAGTGCGCCCATAAAATGTAACACAGTAAATCGTATCGACATCATATCGTCTCGCTTGTGATTGGTAGAGAAACCGACGCGTGATGTCACAATAATCCCTCAGCCAATCACAGTGACACAAAGGTTTATACGCAGAACACATTTGTCAAGGGTTGTCCTACATAGCACAATCTTTTTTTGTGATCCAAAACTACTAGATGTTAAAGTACAAATTATTTGTGAATAAGGAAAAAGCGATTTTTTGTACCAGCGGGAATCGAACCCGCGCCTTTTCCAATCCGGGGAAGTGCTCTGAACCACTGAGCTATAGTACAGATCTTTCGACCATCCCAATCTACTTATCACATTTTGTCTTTACGACCAACGCCATCTATCGGAAGCATTTACATGCATTTTTAGCATGTCAAATGCTAAAAAATATAGATCAAAAATGTTTAGAAAATATTAAAATCATTATTGTATTTATATATATTTTTAGCATTTGACATGCTTAGCACTATTCATTAAACACAAAGTGAAAAATGTGAAATCAAAAATTACAGTCACGAGCAGGATTTGAACCTGCATCTCCTGGATACCGTCCAGATGCTTTACCAATTCAGCCATCATAACAATTGCTCCTGACTGCTAATGATGCTGTTTACATTTTTTACTTTGTGTTTAATGTATAGTGCTAAGCATGTCAAATGCTAAAAATTATATATAAATATTTATAGGGTTTGCGTCATTATTAAGAAAAAATCTTAATTGTAAAATTAAGTTTACCTGGTTGGTATAATGTATGAAAATACTTCCGACAGATGGCGCAGGCGTCACCCAAAGACGTTAAGTATGGATGTGTTATCGAAATTAGCAGTCAGGAGTCAATTATTGTCATGATGGCTGAATTGGCAAAGCATCTGGACGGTATTTTCTTTTTATTGCATGTAGTGGCAGACAAGCCACGGTCCATCTGATGGTAAATGGTAACCGTCACCCATGAACTCGACTATACGGAGAGTATTGTCAAGCCGCTGCTCACCAATTCATTTCACAGATGAAATAAAATATAACCGGCTATCTCCTGCTACAGCCAAAACGCAACGTTGTGCTTCATGGCCGGTCACACGGGAGATGGTGGTACCAACCCGCTCAGGCCGGATACCAAGTGAGTACTCCCACTTGGTACCCAGCCCTACCACCAGTCATGCAATGGATGATAATTGCTTACTTCCCTTAGTCGCCTCATACGACACCCGTGGGAAAGAATGGGGTGGTGACACTTGTATTCTTAATCCGTCACCACACGGACAAAATCGAAACGGTATCCAGGAGATGCAGGTTCAAATCCTGCTCTTGACTGTTATATTCGATTTCACATTTCTCACTTTATAATTAATCATTATTGTGTTTAATATCTTAATTTTTCAGAAAGGCGATGGGCTTTTAATATTAGGTGGCTCTTGAGAATTGAGCAAAGGGAAAAAGCCAAAAACAGCACTACTAAGAGAAAAACAAGTAGGAAACAGCTTGAGCGATCGAAAAATATTGCCGCCTGTGACCCTTTATTTATTTACGTACACTTACAACTGAAATCTTTTTAAACAAAAGCTGGTGAAACCGTGGGATAATTCTTCCTTAATCTTTACTTGGATGTTTGGAAATTAACCCGCGATACAAGCATTATTCCTTAGTACAGGGTGTTGTATTCTCTTGTCGCGGCAATAGGAGGGGACCTCTCGCTGCCTAGCGTCGTCAGATCGATGGAACGGCAGAGAGGGCCAAACGATCCTTCCGCTGACCCGAACCGTACCGCCAGCGACTGAGGCCTGTGCCTGATGCCGCCCTAGTTGAGGCTGCGGGTGGATGGATCAGAATACGTTTGCCACACGCAAGGCCTACCGCGGAGGCGCGTCGCTCCGTGTGGGGTGAGGGTATCCGAAGTAGTAAGCCACCGGCGGACCACTGAAGTAATGTCACACAGTTCCAGTGGTCTGCCAGCACAGACGGCTCTCCGTTCGGCAGCGGTACAGCTCACGGCGAGTTTATTCAGTAGGTGAGGGCCCCACACTACCCTGTTCGTTGCCCCGAAAGACAGTGCGTTTAGGTACATTTTTTCCCGCCTTAACAGAAAAAAAATGGTGTTGTATTCAAAGAAAAAGTAATAATATAGGTACATATTAAACGCAGCTCAAATGTATAAAAATAAAAACATACAAGTAAGATGATATATCCTATTACACGAAAAATCATCTATTGATGAATCTCATAATCATATCTACAACATTGTTCTGGCTGACTGGAATACGGGGAAAACGCGAGGTCACATTAACATATAAACTGAAGCCTCACAGGAAAATTCCACTTTCATTTAAATGCGGCAATATGATGAAAATACTGTGCCTCGTTTATTTAAATTCAATTCTTTTTTGTTCGTTTACCTATTAACACGAGAGAATAATAAATTTCATTTGTTAATAGAAATACCCATGTTTGGTTCATGGTATTTCTATTAATATACTAGCCGTTGCCCGCGGCTGCGCCGCAGCCAAAAGCTACTTTATAGGTAATATCTCTGGTTCTCGATATAGTAGCTAGATAAAATGTATACCAGTTGGTAAATTTAATCAAGAGCTATAAAACAAAAAAGTTGCGTCAAAATCCGTTGAGTAGTTTTTGCGTGATGTGCGAACAAACAAACAGACAAAAATCTAAAAAAAATGTTTGGTTTAGACACGCCTATATAGCCTAATTCAGTCATTTTTTTCTCAAATATCTTAAATGTACAGACATAGCTCTGTTACAGCTTAATAGTAGTATAGAAGATTGATGCATAGTATCGTAATATCTTATTATTCTATAATATTATACAGCTGTATTGCTTTCTGTACATTTAAGATATTTGAGAAAACTAGAATGTATTAGGTTAATTAGGCGTCTCTGAACATAAAACAAATTCATTTAGAATTTTTGTTTGTGTGTCCGTTTGTTTGTTCGCGCAAAAAACTACTCTTGATTAGACTTAAAACTGTTATAAATATCATTCCGCTAATATCGAGAACCTGATGTATAACGAAAAAACTGACTTTTGACTGCAGCGGAGCCGTAGGCGTAGACAGTACTTTTACAAAGCTGTAACAGAGCTTAACTTATTATTTTAAGGCACTTGACATGCCATTCATCTAAACACAAGTGCGAAAATATATAATATAGTGTAAAATGATAACCACGAGCGGGGTTGAGTAATGTGAAATCAGAATTGGTGGCCTCGAGTAAATTTCACGATAGTTCATTTGGCAGTCTGGAGCGGTAATCCAGAAGATTACAAGTTCGAATCATTTTTTCACTTTGTATTCTGTGTGCCTAGCCAAGTTACATTCTATGAACGCTAATAGCTAAGTCACGTGACTTAACGTTAGAGATGACATATTTCCATACATTTTAATAGTTTTCTATAGCTTTAGCGATCATAGAATGCAACTTGGCAAGGCCCACTGGTTAACTACATTTTTGTTGTTACTTGGTGGTAGATAGACCACGGCCCAGCTGACGGTAAGTAGTTATCACCATCTCATCTAATTTTTTTAATGGATTTTTTAAACCAGTAGAACAGCCTAGCCGGTTTATATTATTTAAAAACCACAACGTAAAGCACTTGGTTCTATGCCTGATCTCAATTATGTCAGAATGCCATCTCATAGGGTTAAGAGATTAAGGGAACAGAGAGTGCCCACAATTTGTGGTGACGGACTAAGAATACAAGTGTCACCACCCCATTCCTTCCCACGGGTGTCGTACGAGGCAACTAGGGGAAGTAAGCAATTATCACTATTGCATTATTGGTGGTAGGGCTGGGTACTAAGTTGCTACGAACGGGTTGGTATCAGCATATCCCGTGTGACCGGAAATGAAGCGGACGAGCAGTGGTTTGACAATACTCCCGGTACATAATAGTTGGGGCCATGAGCGACGGTTACCATTTACCATCAGGTGAGCCGCGGCTCATCTTCCACCGAACGCAATAAAAAAAACAACACTCGTTCACTTAATATCTCTTGCATAGTTGTATAGTGTCCGATATAACATTGACCGACGTGATCGAAATCAGTCTGGAGATTATTATGACCTTTTATTATCAGGCTGTAAATATGCTCGTTAGCTATTTTCATAGTTTAAAAAAAACAATACCTAATACTATAGCAATAATTAACAGCTCAAAAGTACACATGGTGTGAAATTGCCTTCGAGTTCCAACAAGCTGTGAGCATAAAGGTTGTGAGTATTCTCATACAAGTCCAGATGTAACTCGTAAAGTAGAAACATAATGGCTCTATTCGCAACAGTTTTATCCTAAGCGATTGTATTACTCGGAATTGCGTGTTTGTTTATCCAATGTTGGGTAACAGAATCTGTTGGTATATTATTTTTGTAATATGCATGCTATTTTCGCCCTCGAATGAGTGGATAGGCGTAATTGAAATGTTAACAATGATATCTATACTAGATGACCCCTGCGAATACTTGACCTACACTGCACAGCTACACTCTATATGGTCGACATTCGAGATCCTTTCTTACCCAACGGTTGTTGATTTCTTGAGCCATGTGGCCTGCCTATTATCACTTCTCTGCAGTTAAATATTATGTAATAACTGTTAACTGCCTCGGTGGTGTAGCGGTAGTGTATGCGACTGCTATTCATGAGGTCTCGGGTTCGATCCTCGGGTCGCGCAATATTATTGAGCTTTTTCCTAAAAAGAAAAATTCTCAGTAACAGTCCGGAGTTTGGAAATGTGCTCGGTAGACGTCAATAGACTCGCCCCCATTTACGTGGGACTTAAACATAGCTGGCGAGTCGTGGGTGCGTAATATACCTCTGCCTACCCCTTCGGGGAATACAGGCGTGATGCTATGTTTGTTTAATTATGTTTTAAAAAACACAATAATATATTAGAGAGTATTAGTTCTTCACATTAATATCCCAAAAATGTTCTTTAATCAGTTCTATTAACTTCCTAAATAAAGCTCGTATACTTTTTTTATTCAGGCGGAAAAAAGAAATTACCTAACGGCACACCCCGTCGTTCGGGGCAACGAAAAGGGTAGTGTGTGGCCCTCACCCACTAAATAAACCCGTCGTGTGCCGTCTATCCACCTTTACTGGTGGACCACTGGAACTGTGTTACATTACTTCAGTGGTAAAAGCTCATATACCTTTTTTTTGTTTAGGCGGTAAAACATGTACCTAACCGCACGACCCGTCGTTCGGGGCAACGAACAGAGTAGTGTGGGGCCCTCACCTACTAAAGAAACCCGCCGTGTGCCATCTCTCTGCCTTTATTGGCGGGCCACCTGAACCATATTACATTCCATCAGTGGTCCGCCAGAGGCTTACCCTTTCGGGTACCCTAAACTAAGTGACGCATCCACACACGGAGCGTCGCACCTTCACGGCAGGCCTTGCAGGTGGCAGACGTTCCCCGGTCCATCCACCCGCAGGCAGGCTAGGGCGGCATTAGGCCCGCGTGTGCTGCAGGCAATAGACCTGCAAAGCACTACATGGAGCGGGAGGGGTGTAGACCTCCAGCCACCACAGGCCCAAAAAAGGGGGGAACCCGCTCTCTAGCGCGGCTTCGCCGCCGTCCCGGATGGAGGAGGATATGGTTACAGCCTAACGTTCAACCATAACGCTGTCCTCCTCCAGGCGAATCTCAACCACTCCGCCAGGGCGCAGGATCTTTTCCTGCAAGCCATAGTGGAGTGGCTGATTGGTGTAGCCGTAGCTGCGGAGCCTTATTGCGTTCCTGACCGCTCTAATTGGGCGGGCAGCCGCGATGGCTCCGTGGCAATCGTCAGCTCCACGGCGCTTCGTTACCCACCCTTGTCGATCAGAGACAAGGGCACGGGATACGTCGCGGCCAACTGGGGGGAGTTACGCTGTACGGCGTGTATTTCTCCCCCAACCGGAGTCTGGCTGATTTTGGGGTCTGGCTTAACAGCCTAGAGACTTCGTTGCGGCGCCTGGCACCTAGCCACGTCCTACTTGTGGGGGACTTCAACGCCAAATCCATGGCGTGGTCCCCTGTGACGGATGCTCGCGGGGCGGCGGTTTTTGAGTGGGCTCCGTCAACACGTGTGTGCGGCGACGGGGCGGGTCAATAGTGGATCTTTCGTTCGCTAGCTCCGACGTCGCAGCACGAGTGGGGAACTGGTGTGTCCTGGAGGAGGTTGAGACCTTGTCCGATCACCGGTATATCTGGATTGAGCTCTCCCGGTCCCTTCAGGGCCCCAGTAGGGGTCACTGGTGCGCAGAACTTCTGCGTTCCTGCGGTCGGCTGTGGGTAAGCTGGATAGGGACCTACTGGCGGACTTCCGTGCGGCGTGCATTCGTGCCCGGAGGTCCTACACCCGCAGTTGGCGGCGCAACCGCGATGGGGAGTGGGACAGTTTTACGAGGCATACCGCACTTCGCGGGCCGCGTTCAAGTTGGCCATCTGCCGGGAAAACGGAGAAAAGGCAGGAGATGCTGGACGGTCTCAACTGTGACCCCTGGGGTCGCCCGTACCGTGCAGCGCTAAATAAGCTCCGCATCACACAGAGACCCTTCAGCCCGGCCTCCTCACTGAGGTGGTCGAGGGCTTGTTCCCGCGACGGGTGGAGCACACGCCCCCGGTCATTGTACCGCCAGTACAGCCGGTAGTGACCGGCCGAAAACTGGGACGAACGCCTGTTTCGGTCGGCGCTTTCAGGCCCATCGTGCTGCTTGATGAGGCGGATAAGCTGCTGGAGAGAATCCTAGCTGCCCGCATTGTCCAGCACCTGCGCGACGTCGGGCCCGACTTTTCGTGCGCCCAGTTCGGTTTTCGAGCTGGTCGTTCGACAGTCGGCGCGAACATGCGTCTGAGGGCCGCGGCCGCCGCGGTCGTCACCGGCGGGGAAATGCTGTTGGCGGTGTCACTTGACATCGCCAACGCATTTAATAGTCTGCCATTCAGCTGCATCAGGGAGGCGGTCCGGTATCACGGGGTGCCTGGATACCTGAGGCGGCTGTTGGCGGACTATCTAGAGGGCCGCAGCGTCGTCTATGAGAGCCGCATAGGGGACGTTGTGAGGAGACCCATGTCGTGCGGGGTCCCACAGGGTTCGGTCCTGGGGCCGCTCCTGTGGGACATCGGTTACGACTGGGTGTTGCGCTGTCGGCTCCCTCCCGGGCTGGCGGTCATCTGCTATGCGGATGACACGTTGGTCGTGGCCCAGGGTGGAAACTTCGAGGAAGTTGCGTTCCTGGCCACCTTAAGGACTTCGGACGTGGTCAGGAAGATCGGGGCGCTGGGGCTTAGGGTGGCTCTGGACAAGTCGTAAGCCCTACTTTTCCTTGGGCCCCGATGTCGGCCACCTGCTGGCGTGGACGAGGTTCAAATTGGGGTGCAGGCCCAGATTAAGTATCTGGGCCTGGTACTGGACGGGCGGTGGCGCTTCCGCCAACTATCCCCGAGGTTCGTCGGCGCAGCATCCGCCCTTGCACGACTCATGCCGAATATGGGCGGACCCAACAATGCGTGCCGACGGCTTTACGCGGGGGTGGTCTGGGCGATGGTGCTGTACGGCGCACCCGTGTGGGCGGGGTACCTGGATGCACCGAATAGGGCTCTTCTGTGGAGACCACAGAGAGTCGTTGCGTCCAGGGTCATACGTGGATACCGTACGGTGTCGACGGAGGCGGCCTGTGCGTTGTCCGGAATTCCCCCATGGGACTTGGAGGCGGAGGTGCTCGCCGAAATGTATCGGCAGGCGTCGCAAGAGTGGGAGGGGGCGATCGCCCCCTACCCAGTGAGGTGGCCAGGTTGCCACCTTCGCCACCTTGGCGACGCCCGCCAAGCTGCCATGGCCAGATGGAAGGCGCGGTTGGAGGCGCCCCGGGCTGGTCTTTGGACCGTAGGGGCGCTCCAACTAGTGCTGGAGGAGTGGGTGGAACGACGGCACGGAGTCCTTACCTTCCGTTTGGTGCAGGTGCTGTCGGGGCACGGTTGCTTCGGCAGATATCTGCACATAGTCGCAAGCAGGGAAGCGACTCCAAGCTGTCACCACTGCGGCTGTGATGAGGACACGGCACGGCACACGCTCGAGTCGTGCCCGGCTTGGGCCGAGCAGCGCCGTGAACTCGTCGCGGAAATAGGGCGGGACCTCTCGCTGCCGAGCGTCGTCAGAGCTATGCTTGGCAGCGACAGGAATTGGGCCGCGGTCGCTGCCTTCTGCGAGGAGGTTATCTCGCGGAAGGAATCGGCGGAGAGGGCCAGGGAGGAGGATTCTTCCGCTGACCGAAACCACCGCCAGCGACCGGGGCGGTGCAGGCGCAGGTACTTGCGCCTCATGCCGCCCTAGCTGAGGCTGCGGGTGGATGGACTGGGGAACGTCCGCCATCCGCAAGGCCTCCCACGAAGGTGCGACGCTCCTCGGTGGATGCGTCGCTCAGTAGAGGGTACCCGAAAGGGTAAGCCGCCGGCGGACCACCGAAGGAATGTAACACAGTTCCAGTGGCCCGCCAATAAAGGCGGAAAGACGGCACACGGCGGGTTTCTTTAGTGGGTGCAGGCCCCACACTACCTTGTTCGTTGCCCCGAACGACGGGGTGTGCGGTTAGGAAGATTTTTTCCCGCCTTATCAAAAAAAAACAAGGTCGGCATTAGGCGCAAATACTCGCCTGCGCCACCCACGTAGGTGGCGGCGATTCGGGTCTGCGGAAGGATCAGCCTCCCTGGCCTTCTCCACCGCTTCTTTTCGCGAGAAAAAATAGCTTATATACCTACCATTTTGCCGTGTGTGGCCGGCTTTAGAATTGTCGCACCCCATGGATGGATGGATGACCTACCATTTATTTCTGAAACCTAGCAAATTTATGTAGTAACTTGTTAATTAATATACTAAATAGATCTAAGTAAAAAAAGTAAAAAGGGGAGAAAGTACATTACATTTACGAAATAGATCCTAATCTGATTAATTTATCTAAACTCTCTCTTCAGTACTTTAGTTTGAAGATATTATTTATGTAACTGAAGTTAAACGACTTTAATACTAAACAAATTCAAGTCGGCTGCTCCTTCATTTGAGGTACGTAATCTCGTTTTTTACATTCTTTAGGTACGTAATCTCGTTTTTACAGTTTAAATTATGTGCTTTACTTTTTAAATAAACGTACCTAGATATCATTTATTTATAACTCAGTTTTATTATGGCGTATGTTGGTAGACGAGCCACGGCCCACAAGATGGCAAATGGTAGGTGTAATAGGCTATATAGGCGTGTCTGAATATAAAATATATGTTTGTATGTTTGTTCCACATTACGCAAAAACTGAACGAATTTTGATGTTTTTATTTTATTTTATAGATCTTGATTAAACTTAAAATCTGGTAAAATACTACTCTGTCAAGAAAGTACCGGGAAAAGATCAATCATACACAAAATTTTTGTTATTCATCCAAATTTATTTTATCACCTTCAAAGTATGCTCGTTCAGAAACGATAGACTTACGCCAACGAATAATCCAATCATCAAAACATTTTTGAGACGCTGTTTCCGGAATTGAGTTCAGTTCTCGCCGCGAATTCTCCTTTGTCTTCTACCGGTTGAAAACGGGTGCCACGAAGTGGTAATTTGAGTTTAGGAAAAAGAAAGAAGTCGGCTGGAGCCATATCTGGTGAATATGGTGGTTGCTCGATGGTATTTGTTGAGTGTTTGGACAAAAATACATTCACAATGATGGCCTTGTGCGAAGGCGCATTATCGTGGTGCAAAAATTTTCTTTCCACAAATCTGGCCTTTTTCGTCGAATTTGCTCTCTTAAACGCCGCATAATGCTCAAATAATATTCTTTATTTACCGTTTGACCATCTTGCAAGAATTCCGAGTGCACAACACCGCGATAGTCAAAGAAAACAGTCAACATGACTGACTTTTGATCGACTTTGGCGTGTTTTTTTCGGTTTCAGTTCAGTTGAAAGTCGCCGCTCCGAAGCTTGTTGACTAGTTTGCGTGTCAAACTCGTAAACCCACGTCTCGTCACCAGTAACAATGCGTTTCATGAATGTTGGGTCGGAATTGACTCGTTCTAGCATGTCCTCAGCGACTCTCATGCGATTGAGTTTTTGGAGAAAATTCAGGTCTTTTGGGACTAGCCGAGCGGAAACATGTTTCATACCCAAGTGATTATTTAAAATGGTACGGATCGACTCGTGAGACACAGAAAGGCTATCTCTCTCAAAGTTGAATGAGGATTTTCAGTCACTATTTCCTTCACTTTTGCAATGTTAACTTCAGTTGCAGACGTTGATGGCCTACCAGAGCGAGGCAAATCTTCTCTCACATCTTGACCGCTTTTAAACGCTTTGTACCGCTCATAAGCACGTGTTTTTGATAAAGTCGATTCGCTGTAAGCCTTCTTTAACATTTTCAGAGACTCCGAACACGAAATTCCATTGGCGATGCAAAATTTAAGACAAACTCTTTGTTCGATGTTTTTGTCCATTATGAGATTCGCAATACACACTAGATATGATATAACTAAAAACAGCACTGTGTTTAATATAAATAACAGATGCAACTCAAACTCCGCGCCAAAATGGATAACAGTTGTGCCAATCTAACAACATAAAAAAAATTTGAATTTGGAACCATAAACAAATCATCCCTTCCCAATACTTTCTTGACTGAATGTATTATGTAGTACATCGGGAATCAGAGATATAACCTAAAAACAGCTTTTGGCTGCGGCGGAGCAGCGGCTAAAGTGTTTCTTTTTATTTCTATGGATGGCAAACGAGCCACGGTTCACCTGATGGTAAGTGGTAACCGTCGCTCACGGGGACAGAGTATTGTCAAGCCATTGCGCACCATTTCATTTCTCGGAAATGAAATGAAAGAGAGGACAAAGACTTGTTTTTTTATAATTTAATATTTGAATATTCATTATCTGTTTCCAAATTAAAAATATAATAAGTACGTATTCAAGAGTGATAGAACAAAAAACGATTAACAAAGTAGATAAAAAAAAGCAATATAAAGCTTGGGTTCCGAACAATATGTTATGTATCACATATTCTGACCTCACACAAAAACGGTGTAGATGTCATAACAGTCTAGACTTGATATGGGTCTATGTAATTTGATAGTCAAGGTAGGACATGTGCATTATGATGTACTTAAATCGGGACTATGGAAATTTAGAAAGGATATTTCTTAAAATGTTAACTATTTTGCTTTATAATGCTTTTTTCTAATTAGTTTATTTAAAAAATTCAAGATGGTGAAGTTCATAATGGTACTTCCGTATATTTACGCGAATGTTACACATTATGAAATAAAACTACGTTTACGGAATCTATCGCGTTTACTTGTTTTCTACTATCCCGACGTTTCGAATACTTTACAGCATTCATGATCACGGGTGGACTTAGATGTTAGAGACATCCAAGGTTGATATATTGTTTCAACGTTTTCATCTACCCACAGTGATTGATGATTTTACTAAAGTTGGTTTATTTACTTTAACTCACCTAATATTCGTTTAGAAACGCGGCCTGACTGAGAAAGATTCGGCCAGAAAACTCAGTCAGTCATCTTTCTCAGTCAGACCACATTCCGAATCGGTTGTAGCTTTTAGTCTTTTAGTTTCTGGTTAAATCAATATATTTAATAATCAATATGAATAATTGCACTGTATTAATAATTTCCGTAAAAGTAGTTTTATTTTATAATGTTCTTAATTGTGTTAATTAAGAATTATAAAGCCAACTGTACCTTATTATATACGAATATTTATAAAGGATAGTTAGAATTCGTCCGTGTGGTGACGGATTAAGAATACGATATGTCACCACCCCTTAATTACCCGCGGCTGTCGTAAAAACCGACTAAGGGAGCACCAGGGGAATGGGCAGCAGCATTCTCCTGGCAAAACGTTTAACACCATTCTGCGATCGCCACCCGCCTGCCAAGCGTGGCGGTCATGGCATTTCCACCCCCTTTGTTGGGAGGCCCATGTCCAGCAGAGGACGTTTATGGGCTGGTGGTTAGATGAATAGTTAGAATTAGCTAACTTTAAGCAAAATATACTAGATAGTGGTAGAGCCTTGCTTATCCCAGTATGAATGGGCCGGATCGATCGGGGAAGTACCACCCTCTTACAAAAGATCAGCGTGTACCAACACTAGTTACCTAGTCCTACCGTTGTGTTTCATATGGTCAGTGAGAGTGCCGGAGGCCCTATAACCCACCCTATCCTCTCTTTGTTAACCTTCTTATCCTCTCCTTATTATCCTTCCTATCCACTTCTTATTCCTTTCCTTGAAGATTGCTACTCGCGACTGATGCCTCTATGATGCTCTCTTCTCCTCTCGTGGGCCGTGTGCTTGTTTGCCACCCATGTAGTTTAAAAAAAAGTTAAGATTTATAACGAACTAAATATTTTTATGTGATACACTACTTATGGATGTAGTAAACGTATTTTTGATCAATTATTATATTCCATTTATAATTTTCGTTTCAAATTTATCACAGTTGAAAATTAGAAAGTTTTATATAAATTTTTCTTCTATCCATCCATCGATCCATCAGCCTTTTAACGTCCACTGCTGGACATAGGCCTCCCCAAGAATGGGGGATAGTGCCGTAATCGCCACGCAAAAAAAAGATGCCAAATTTTTCTTACCATCGTTAATTAGAAAATTTTTATTCTACGGTGAACTAGCGACAAAAGCCGGCAACGACCTTCAACGATATACCTAATGACACAGTTCCGACTTTATCTAGACATAAATGAATGAGCTCAACACGTAGTATTGTGACTTTTAGCATCATATTATGAATTAAAACTTATTCTAAAATAGATATTTGGGTTAAAAATTTTACCATTGCCAACGAGTTGTCAATATTAGCTACTTGTAGGATACGCGATGATGAAAGATTGATAATTTTGAGGTTAGGTATATTCTTTCCCACCTTAACAAAAAATGAGCCGTTACGGAACGTCTTGCAGATGAGAAAAAAAAACGATTTTCTTTCGTTCTTCAAATTTCATTATTCGAGTCTTATATATGTGCCGTGTGGGGCCGGCTTTAGAATTGTCCCACCGCTCTTCATCCATGGGAGTCGTAAGAGCTGACTGAGGGAATACCGGGAGAGTGAGCAGCAGCACTCCCTCAAAAAAAAAAAGCACAATACCAGATTTAAATTTAACACATTCGTTATACCTATCAGTAACTTAAATTTCCGAAATAAACAAAGGTTACGTACGTAAGTCATGATTTGAAATTCAACAATAGAATACTACTACATAATAGCAGATATACAAATGTAAACTTAGTAAGATCACAACCATAGCATAACGGAATGGCTGAAGTTTGCGGAGTACTTCAAATGTCTTTATGATTCCCTCAGACATCGTAAATTGATATTTATTCTGAATCCTTTCCAGCAACTCTGCACTTAGAATAAAAATAGTTTGAAAAATATGTAATGTTTTCATGCCTCTAGATACGTGGTTTCATATGGAACTTGTGAAGTTTTCGTATTAAAACTTCACTTTAGTTGATGACGTTATTGCAGGACTTAAAGTGTGCAGTATGTACTTACGAGTAAATGCGGTGCAAGATACATTTTTAAGATGTCTTCTACTAAGTTGAATTTGAAATCCGAATAAATGATATCTATTATGATGTGGCACGTTAGTTTGTCCTTTTAAAATATATTTTGAAATATTTTGTAAATGATATTGTTATATTAGCTTCCCTGGAAGACTTCTATATGAATATTACAAAGAGAAGACATTTGTATTTTTATAGTTACTTTTACTAATATTATAAATGCGAAAATTAGTATGTTTATTTACTTGTTTGTTTGTTAATATTTCATGCCGTAACTACTAAAGCGATCATCCTGAAATTTTGCATACATATTGTTTGGAAAAAGACATACTTTTTATCCCAAAAAAAAACAAAGGCTACTTTTTATCCCTTAAAAATAATATTTTTTGGGGATACCAATTTTTATATAGAGACCTAGTGAACTTATTTTATTAATGATTCCTCGCTATTAGAGATCCAGAACTAACAGATTTCCAGAACTAATAGAAGCTAGATTATCTACAAGCAATAAAAGCTATATAACATCATGGGTTTCCCGAGCGTGGGACGAGTGTACCACACAGGACAACTCTTTGTGTGATTGACAAATGGTTGTTGAATTGAGTCTGGGTGTACTTGAAATTGTATATTTTTAAAGTCACCCGTGATGTAAGGATTATTCTTTAGTGCAGGGTGCTGTCTTTATTAAAAAGAAAACAAAAACAAATTATTCGTGTGGTGGTTCTTTAACGGAGCAGAGATGCATATTTAATTTATAACTGAGTAAAAAAATATTAATTTGTCCATTATAACAAAGATTTGTGTTTGTGTTTGAATCTATATCTAGCTATTTTATAGCAATAATTTCAAAAGCTATCTACAGTTTGGAAAAATTCAATAATGTCAGATATTTTTGAGGAAACATTTCTTGTTACGTGCACTTTGTGAACAGTTTATACGCCAAATAGCAATAAGTCGCTTCTTCAAAGAACCGTCTGTTGAACGAAATAAGATTTTACTACGGTAGTAATAACTTTATCGAATACGGAACAATATTCTGCGGAACTGGAGCATCGAAATGATGTTAGAAGGCATTTCCTTCGATTTAATTATTAGATTTTACGAGGACAATTTTTATTTCAATATAGCAATAAAAAACTTCGTAAAAAAGATAAGATAGGTACGATAGTATCTTTTTTGATTTAGTATACCAATGATTGTCAGTCTTATGTGGTCTGAAATTAATATTTTTCTAATTGACAGGTGACGTCAATAAAATAAAGGACTAAAGGATATAGAAACGCTTCCATACATTTTTAGGCTCGGGTGTTAACAAGATGAAAGTTGCACCATTTGAAAGCTTACATTTCATAATCTAAAATTTAGCTAGATTTGGCATTCTAGGAGCCGAGATATGGAAGATTATATAAAAGTGAGGTTAAGTTCAAAGCAGGTACACCAACTAAGTGTTATCATAACATTTAAAAGCCCGGAAACACGTTATTTATAAACTCGCAGGATGTATAATACTATAGAGATGATAGTTAAGATAGCTTAAACAGATTAGTAAATAGATCTACTGCGCGTTTGATAGATAACATAGCAAGCATGAATGGCTTGATCGGGGAAGTAGCAACCTCTCACAGATCAGCGTGAAACAACGGTAGGTAGTCCTACAGTTGTATATCGTATGGTGAGTGAGAGCGCCAGAGCCTCCTACCTCGGGAGACCTCCTACCCCTTTCTATCGAGATGGCGACGCGCAGACGATGCCTCTGGTGGTGCCTCAGGTTTCAAAATATTCTGTTGTTTATTTATGATATTTGTTGATGGTGGTAGCCCAGCACAATTGAGCCGGCTCAATCAGGGAAGTACCACCCTCTCACATAAGATCAGCGTGTAAAAACGGTACCTACCATTGTGTTTCATATGGTGAGTGAGAGCACCAGAGGCCCAAACCCCCTCCCTAGCCTCTCCTTATTATCCTTCCGATCCTCTCTTTATTATTCTTCCTATCTACCTCCTATTCTTTTCCTTGGAGATGGCGACGTGCGAGTGATGACTCTGGTGTTGCTAGCGTCTACAGGCTACGGTAACCTCTTACCATCAGGTGGGCCTATGCGTGCTCTTTTTTTTTTATTGCATGTGGTGGCCGACGATCCACGGTCCATCTGATGGTAAATGGCAACCGTCGCCCATGGACTCGACTATACCGAGAGTATTGTCAAGCCGCTGCTCACCAACTCATTTCACAGATATGAAATAAAATATAAACGGCTATCTCCTGCTACAGCCAAAACCACACACGGGAGACGGTGGTGGATAAAGATTACAGACTTAGGTTGCACTTGCCGCTTGAACAATCGGCTAGATTAAGCAACTTTCGCTCCACCGACATCAGATAGATGACAGCATGATTATGATGGTGGTGATGAGGAGTTCACTTTTTGAACTTATTTGGGAATTTCTGACCTCTACCGTGTCTTCAAAGAATCCCGGCTTATATTAGATTATATCCTGCCAGATAGTCAAAATTCTAACTTCGGCCTTGTTCAGTTGGATAAATAAATAAATATTCACGGACATTTCACACAATGTCCTCTGGCCCTAAACTAAGCTTAACGCTTGCGGTACCAGATTACTGATTACTTATATTATATATAGATTACCTCTTTTTTATAAATGCATACACATAATTATAATAGATACGAAACACCCAGACGCAGTAAAAATATCTGTCGAAGTTTAATATTTTGAAGTTCGCCGGGTGAGCTAGTTTAATATAAATAAATGTAAAATATAAATAAAATCTTACCTGTAATCATTTGACTGGCAGTAGTAAGTACTTTGACATCATTCCCGGCATCCTGAGTTTCAAGTCTAACTGTGACGTTAAGCGGGTCTAAGGTTTCATCACCAGCTCTTCCATGAAGAGTCACCAGTATAGCCGTAGTTTTTCCTGGTACTGCTACTTCAGGCGCCACAACGGAGAAGCCACTGGAAATTATAGAGATTGTTTTAAATTTATTCATTATAATATAATACGATTAGTTTAGTCTCCCGTTTCAAATGTAAAGAGGAAAATGATAATATCAAGTCAAGAGATAATAAAACGGCTTCAGAAAAGAATTTACTTCTTCTAATAACTTTTGGTGGGTTTGGTGGTAAAACGACGATGTTGGTACCACCTCAAACAGTTCCTCAGAGCAGGATCCTGCTCGTAGAAAATTTCTTTTTCCACGTTCACAAAAATTTTGATATTTTTATGAACGTTTTAAGCTCTTTCACTTGCCCCATATCAGAACATAAAGTGCAAAAATGTTAATTAAGCTTTAAGTTTAATTTCCGAACGAATGTTAGAAGTAAGAAATTGACTGACGAGAATTTATTAGGTACTTTGTTAGTTGCATGTTAAGCTAATATACGTTTTATCATGTTTTGAGGAAATACGTGTTTTTCTTCGCGATATCTTTTCTTCATTGTGCTACACTATGTTATTAAAAATTTGGTATTATAGTATATGTAAAAATATTTTGCTTTCTAGAGATCATAGCGGTTAATATTGATCTAACGTGATATAGCACTGTTTGGAATCTTCAAGGTATATATTTATAATATTGAATTACATGGAATTAGACAATAAAGCTTGATATGATCATACTATCAAAATATTGGTGTTAGTTCAAAACGAACTACATTTAATATGAAGGAACTTAAACAAATATAGGCTCGTTCTCGCGCGCAAACAGGACCTAGCACGAACGGTTTCGTCAAACAATATTCAATATTCCGAGCACACGTAGGAAAATACAATAATTCGAACGTGTCCACCCGATTTGTCGCATTGCAGACTCTGGTTTGGAGAGTTTTCAATATTTTTCAACGCTTAGAACTGAATTTTATTAACCCATGTAGCTCTATGTTCGACTTTTATCCAATAGATGTTCACTGCTTCTAGTGCAGTGCATACATTTTGCTACTGCGCCAAGTATCTTATTTTTAGCTAAGAAATACATAAATATAAACACAGATCGGTAATATATAAGTAAGAGTTGACTGTTTTCTGAAAAGTCCAGGGCCTGTCCTGGAAAGTGCCCTCGGATTGGAAGGGACGTAGATTCGAATCCCACTCGCACTAAACTTCTGTTTTTCCATATTCAAAAATAATTTGTTCTTTATAGCTGATCATTTTAAGTGCTAAATTACAGATCAAAATGTTGATCTTTATTTTGTTTTAAGGTATATATATGGGGCTTGATAACAAGGATAGAGCCAGTGGTGGATAGTGAAATTCTTGAGTAACTACTAGTAAACCCATCGTGATTGGTATCCTATTATTCATTTTGGTGAGTCCAATAAATTGGACTTTATAATGAGAATCTGATGATTAAGGTAATGGTAAAATAATTTAATGGATAGTAGCAAGAAAAGTTAAAAAATGAATGTACGTATTAACAAAAAGAATCAAGCGCTAAAAATTATAAAATGTCTAAATAAAAATACACACACACAACAGGCGTAAAGCTTTGTATTTACTTTTCCGCTCTTTTTCCGTACTCCGTCAATAGTACCAATAGATAATATGCGAGTTAAAAAATATATTACCAGTGTACAACATATTATTTCTCTTAAGATTTTTGTGGCCTTCCTTGGCCTTTCTTCCCTAATTTGCTTTCTTCGATATTTTGAAAATATTTTCTCTAATTTATCAGAATAAATAATAAATAAATTAAAACAGTGAGAGCCTTCCTTATCCCAGCGTGTATGGGCCGGCCCGATCGGGGAAGTAACACCCTCTCACAAAAGATTAGCGTGAAGCAACAGTAGTGGTATCTACCGTTGTGTTTCGTATAGTGAGTGAGAGTGCTGGAGGCCCGAACCTCCAATTCTCTCCTTGTTATTCTTCATATCCTCTCCTTAGTTTCCTACCTGTCCTCTACTTAATATACTTCCCATTCACCTGCTATCACTTTTCTTGGAGTTGGCGACGTACGACTGATACCTCTGGTATTGCTAGCGTCTATAGGCTACGGTAACTGCTTACCATCAGATGGGCCTATGCTTGTTTGCCACCTACGTAGTACAAAAAATAAAAATAAAAAGAAATATATGTTTTCTAAAAAATAATTAATCTATGTGTGTAAAGATATAAAAAACACTGATAAACATCCTTTCTTTTTTGTTTTTTAATTGTTAAGGCAGGAAAAAAAATTCCTAACCGCACACCCCGTCGTTCGGGGCAACGAACAGGGTAGTGTGGGGCCCTCACCCACTAAAGGAACCCGCCGTGTGCCGTCTCTCCGCCTTTATTGGCCACCGGAACCATATTACATTCCTTCAGTGGTAAACATCCTGTCCATAGGATCCTCCTTCTTTAGCTAAATTGTAAGTTATCAATATTACAATCGTGACCCTTATTAGCAATGGTTACCATATCCATGTAATTTATTCAAAATCCAATATAATCATGCGGTAAGTATGGAAACTAAAGTCCTGCCTCAAAGGATGATATATTTCAATGTGTACGATATATCGACTAACCCTTGTCAAATATAGACATTATGGAGCCATCTGTCCAACACATAAAAAATAACAGAAATATTATACTATTTTCCTGTTGTTAATATTATTATATTCTCTGTGCTATGTGCAGTTTTGCTGTGTTATGATCCACAATATATTATTGAGACATCTCGAATATTTTATTTTGGATATCCTTACTAATAGAATGCGAAACTACGTTTGTTTGCGTGTTGTTTTCACGTCATAACCTATAATGCATACATTATATTACGGTCTGAAACTCAAAAATGAACATAGGCTACTTTTTATACTTGAAAAATGGGTGGTTCCTGTGCAATAGCAATTTTGAAAAGAAATCATTAGTGTACCGTAGAGTGAAACATTTATATTATTAAGTCTATGCAACCTATTCGTGTGGTGACGGACTAAGGGAGATACGTGTGTCGTACAAGGCGATTAAGGGAGGTAAGCAATTATCACCCTTTGAATGACTGGTGGTAGGGCTGTGTAAAAAGTCGATGCTATGATATGACTCACTTGCTATCGGGCCCGAACGGGTTGGTACCACCATCTCCCATGTGACCGGCCAAGAAGCTCATCGGTGTGTTTTGATTGTAGCAGGCGATAGCTGTTTATTCTCTCATTACGTATCTATGAAATGAAATGGCGAGCAGCGGCTTGAAAATTACTCTCGGTATAATAGTTGAGTCCATAAAGCGACGGGTACCATATATCATCTGGTGGGCCATGGCTCTAAAGGGCACTAAATGCAATAAAAAAAACAAAATTAATATTGTGTCATAAGAAATTCCGAGGGGATAGAAAATACGATAAAATAGAGACTAGTTAGTCAGTGACAGTTATAAGTTTACGCTTACTCGGAAATAGCAACTAAGATATAGAGAGTTCTTAGTTATACCGTTAATTTGTTATTATGCTTTTATAACGAACTAATATTAAATATGTTGTGAAATATTTTAATTACGTTAACGCACAAGATTTTTTTTTTAAATAACTTAATTAAATTATACACAACCAAAGTTTGAACCGTTTTGTTTAAATTAATTAATTGAATGAGGCGACACTTGGCGGAAGTCCATTGTTACTTTTTTACCCACGGATTGTCAATCCCGGTTATCTTTGGACAGAATAACCTAAGATTCCCAATCCACACTCTCACAGATAGAGGAGAATGTGATAATAGCAAAGTAGCATGCACGATAATGACAAAAAACTCACCAACGCGACACAACCATGCGATACGGTAGAACTCTCAGAACCACAATATTGCAACAAATGAGCCGAGCGTTCTTGAGAATGCCTCGTTTAGAGGTGAAATACGTGTCGAATTTATGTTCGGATTTTTGCGGAATATTGCAATATTGTGGTTCTTAGAGTTCTACCGTATCGCATGGTTGAGTCGCGTTGGTGGGTTTTTTGTCATTATCGTGCATGCTACTTTGCTATTATCACATTCTCCTCTATCTGTGAGAGCGCGGATTGGGAATCTTAGGTTATTCTGTCCAAAGATAACCGGGATTGACAATCCGTGGGTAAAAAAGTAACAATGGACTTCCGCCAAGTGTCGCCTCATTCAATTAATTAATTAATTAATTTAAACAAAACGGTTCAAACTTTGGTTGTGTATACTTTAATTAAGTTATTTAAAAAAAAATCTTATGCGTTAACGTAATTAAAATATTTCACAACATATTTAATATTAGTTCGTTATAAAAGCATAATAACAAATTAACGGTATAACTAAGAACTCTCTATATCTTAGTTGCTATTTCCGAGTAAGCGTAAACTTATAACTGTCACTGACTAACTAGTCTCTATTTTATCGTATTTTCTATCCCCTCGGAATTTCTTATGACACAATATTAATTTTGTTTTTTTTATTGAATTTAGTGCCATTTAGAGCCATGGCCCACCAGATGATATATGGTACCCGTCGCTTTATGGACTCAACTATTATACCGAGAGTAATTTTCAAGCCGCTGCTCGCCATTTCATTTCATAGATACGTAATGAGAGAATAAACAGCTATCGCCTGCTACAACCAAAACACACCGATGAGCTTCTTGGCCGGTCACATGGGAGATGGTGGTACCAACCCGTTCGGGCCCGATAGCAAGTGAGTCATATCATAGCATCGACTTGTTACACAGCCCTACCACCAGTCATTCAAAGGGTGATCATTGCTTACCTCCCTTAATCGCCTTGTACGACACACGTATCTCCCTTAGTCCGTCACCACACGAATAGGTTGCATAGACTTAATAATATAAATGTTTCACTCTACGGTACACTAATGATTTCTTTTCAAAATTGCTATTGCACAGGAACCATCCATTTTTCAAGTATAAAAAAGTAGCCTATGTTCATTTTTGAGTTTCAGACCGTAATATATGTATGCATTATAGGTTATGACGTGAAAACAACACGCAAACAAACGTAGTTTCGCATTCTATTAGTAAGGATATCCAAAATAAAATATTCGAGATGTCTCAATAATATATTGTGGATCATAACACAGCAAAACTGCACATAGCACAGAGAATATAATAATATTAACAACAGGAAAATAGTATAATATTTCTGTTATTTTTTATGTGTTGGACAGATGGCTCCATAATGTCTATATTTGACAAGGGTTAGTCGATATATCGTACACATTGAAAGATATCATCCTTTGAGGCAGGACTTTAGTTTCCATACTTACCGCATAATTATATTGGATTTTGAATAAATTACATGGATATGGAAACCATTGCTAATAAGGGTCACGATTGTAATATTGATAACTTACAATTTAGCTAAAGAAGGAGGATCCTATGGACAGGATGTTTACCACTGAAGGAATGTAATATGGTTCCGGTGGCCCGCCAATAAAGGCGGAGAGACGGCACACGGCGGGTTTCTTTAGTGGGTGAGGGCCCCACACTACCTTGTTCGTTGCCCCGAACGACGGGGTGTGCGGTTAGGAAATTTTTTTCCCGCCTTAACAATTAAAAAAAACCAAAAAAGAAAGGATGTTTATCAGTGCTTTTTATATCTTTACACACATAGATTAATTATTTTTTAGAAAACATACATTTCTTTTTATTTTTATTTTTTGTACTACGTAGGTGGCAAACAAGCATAGGCCTATCTGATGGTAAGCGGTTACCGTAGCCTATAGACGCTAGCAATACCAGAGGTATCAGTCGTACGTCGCCAACTCCAAGAAAAGTGATAGCAGGTGAATGGGAAGTATATTAAGTAGAGGACAGGTAGGAAACTAAGGAGAGGATATGAAGAATAACAAGGAGAGAATTGGAGGTTCGGGCCTCCAGCACTCTCACTCACTATACGAAACACAACGGTAGATACCACTACTGTTGCTTCACGCTAATCTTTTGTGAGAGGGTGTTACTTCCCCGATCGGGCCGGCCCATACACGCTAGGATAAGGAAGGCTCTCACTGTTTTAATTTATTTATTATTTATTCTGATAAATTAGAGAAAATATTTTCAAAATATCGAAGAAAGCAAATTAGGGAAGAAAGGCCAAGGAAGGCCACAAAAATTTTAAGAGAAATAATATGTTATACACTGGTAATATATTTTTTAACTCGCATATTATCTATTGGTACTATTGACGGAGTACGGAAAAAGAGCGGAGGTGTTTCAAGGCAAAATGTCTTAAGAACGAAGCGTTGCTAAATGCGGGTGTTCGGGGGACGAGGTACAACAATAGCTCCACCGCTAGATCAAAATCCATCTAGCGGTGAAATGTATTTAACAGCATAATAGAGAAAATTTTTCATTAATTTAGTTTGTCTATTTACCACTACGGCGTTACAAGCACAACAGTTTGTTCCAGAACATTCCATATGCGTTAGTATGGCTGGACCACATTGTTTATACTAACTAACTTATCACCATGCCATCTTCCTTGCGGAGTAGGCAGAGAGAATAGAGTGCCAAAAGGCTCTATTCTTGTATGCATCTCTCGCTTCCTCAACATTCATAATTCTCTTCATACATACTCGACGGTTTCGGAGACTTCTGACTCCATATTTTTTCAATAGATGACCGATTTGGTCTTCGTAGGTGAGTCTCGGTCTCCCCCTGTATCTACATCCTTCCACTTTCGTATTGTATATCTTCTTAACAGTCGCTCGTCCGGCATTCTCCTTAATGTCATGCCCGAACCATCGGAGCATTTCCTTTTGCATCTTTACACTAATACTCTCTTTCATACCTACTCGCTTCCTTACATCGTCGTTACGAATGCGGACAGTCAGCTTCAAAGAAAGATGAAAGAAAGATTTCTTCAGTGAAAGATCCTAATCAAGTACAAACCGCCGCCAGAGTAACAGAGATAGCGGAATAAAATGCTGTATGGCAATGTTTATCAGGATCAGGTGGAGTCGTATGCACCTGTAATATAGGTGATAACTTTCCTATTAGATCTAGAAGCTGCGTTATACATTCGCTTGCGACAGATGACACGTCATTTTCCAATAATTATTTTTTCAAATTTTTAGTAACTCAGCTTAAATCTTTAAAATAATTAATATTTTAATAAAGAAATTAAACTAAATTGACTTATTTGTGCCGAAAATTCTTATAATATGCTTTTATAATATTAAAATTACGATATCGGTGAGTTGTGGGTAGAACGCCACTTTTCGACGACAGATGTCTCTTGGTAATTAAACAAAAGAAAATATACTATATTGAAAGAAGAAACTTACTATATTGGATTGATGCATGTAAATGCGTTCCGATAGAGGGTGTTTGTCGTTAAGACAAATGTGATAAGGAGATTGGGTATGTCTTAAAGATAGTACTGTAGCTCAGTGGATTAGAGCACTTCCCCGGATAGGAAGGGACGCAGGTTCGATTCCCGCCTGTAATAAAATACTCTTTTTCTTTATTCACAAATTATAATTTGTACTTTAAGAGTAGCTGAGCATGTCAAGTGCTAAAATATAGATCAAAATGTTTAAAAAAATCACGCCTTCAAATAGTATGAATTTTAATTGCAAAATTAATCTTACTATATTGGATTAATGCATGTAAATGCGTTCCGATAGAGAGCGTTGGTTGTTAAGACAAATGTGATAAGGAGATTGGGTATGTCTAAAAGATAGTACTGTAGCTCAGTGGATTAGAGCACTTCCCCGGATAGGAAGGGACGCAGGTTCGATTCCCGCCTATACTAAAATACTCTTTTTCCTTATTCACAAATTATAATTTGTATTTTAAGAGTAGCTGAGCATGTCAAGTGCTAAAATATAGATCAAAATGAAAGAAAATTTGTTTTAAAATGGATATATTTATAATTTAAACTACTTACACATCAAATGTTATGCCCTTTTGTGTTAAGTTTGATCCTGTGCCATTTCTACACCCATTAACAGCGCACTTAATGGTTAAAAGAATTTAATACTTATTTAAACGTAAGATGTGTCCGAACCGAACGCAGTGACGGTTCGCTCGAATCTGCGGTTTGACGCCCCGCCCACTATGACGTCACTGACCTACTTGAAGGCGACATGACCTAGTCGGCTTGCGGCATCTCAGCTATTTTTCCGTACTCCGTGGTACTATTATAAAACTGTAACTGAGGTGTGTCTCTACATTGAAGTCATTTGAGAAAAAATATCCTGGTATTAGACTAGATTTAGACGTGGCTGAACAAAAACATTTTTCTAAATTTATTTGTTAGATTTTCTGTGTGTTTTTTTCACATCACACAAAACTTACTCAATGGATTTTGATGAAATTTTTTTCTTTGTTAACACTTAATTAGACTTAAAAATTGATATACATTTTATAGCATTTTATATGGGACCTTAACCCTTACCTGCCTCGGTGGTCTAGCGCTAATTTTCCATCAAGAAATTATTACTAGTAGTCTGGAGTTAGGAAGTTAGCACTATGATCTACTGCGTACATGGCTAAGGGCTGTTGATATTGGTCACCGTGACCGAAACTACAGTCTAGTAATAATAATAATTATTATATCGGGCACCTGAGATATGGTCAAAAAACTAGGTTTTTCTTGCGGTGCAGCAACGGCAAAGGTTAGTGAATGGTATCAAATAACTTCTTCAAAGTATTCTCAAACAAAAGTTAAAACGAGCTGCACTAGTGCGGGTAAAACTCGTCCCAGAACTGTGGTTACGCGACATCTTGCTTATTTTATTAGCACTGGCTTTATAGATGTGTGATGTTTTGACTTTGAATAAGGTAAATGTATAAAAAGTTAGTATTTTTTGATGCAAATTAATGATCCCTTTTTCTTTTAATCGTTGCTTAAATAGCTTTTGTCGGTGCCTTCATCTTCTTGAATTTCAAAGTTTGGTCCATAGAGTCATATCCCAAAAGAAATTACCAGTGTAAAAAACATTTTATGTATTTACCTAGTCTATAGAAATTTAATTATTATGTATCATATATATACTTCATAAGACCAGGAGCCCGTTAAATATTTTATACTACATGGCTGCGAACAAGCATAGGCCCACCTGATGGTAAGCGGTTACCGAAGCCTATAGACGCGAGCAACACTAGAGGCATCATTCACGCGTCGCCATCTCCAAGGAAAAGGACAGGAGCTGGATAGGAAGTATAATAAGGAGAGGGATAGGGAGGGGGTTTGGGCCTCCAGCGCTCTACACTCACCATACGAAACACAACGGTAGGTATCGTTATTACACGCTGAACTTATGTAAGATGGTGGTAATTCCCCGATCGAGCCAGCCCATTCGTGCTGTGATAAGCAAGGTTCTATCACTAAAATGAGATAAAAGAGGTACATAAGGCTCGTAACAAGTGGAAATACGTAATACCTGCGCTCTTCTTTCGGGAAACAGGCGTGAAGTTATGTTTGAGATCAGCCTATGTTGTGCATTCAATGCATTTCTTTGCGATTAACACAAATGATTGTTCTGAGTCTGATTGGACTTCGTGTCTCTAAATTGTATGTTAGTAAACTACCCTGAGATATAGGGATTTTGCATAGGTTGTCTCCACCTTACTTTAAATGAATAGTGCACGAATACTATTGCACAAATTTAAATTAAAATCCTTATCCTTACTAATATTATAAATGTTATAGTGTGTTTGTTTCGCTTTTACGCCGTAACTACTGACCTTGGTAATCAAGACTAAGTGCGAAAATGTGGAATCGATAATAACAGTCACAAGCAGGATTTGAAACTGCTCTCCTGGAATACCGAAATCTGCAAATATCAAAATACTGAACTAATAATCATGAAACTGTGCGTACATATAAACTGGAGCGCAGAAAAGGTCATAGGCTACTTTAGTTCCTGAAAAAATGGATCGTTCCCGTAGCTATTTATAGTTTTTAGATAGAGATAAAAAGGGTGCCGGAGACTGATGTATTTACATTGTTATATAAAGTCTAAGCGGAATCTAGTAGAAAAAATTGCATGCAATTTTTTATTACAATTAGCAAGTTTACAAGTCACAGGGTGGCAATTAACAGAACCAGTACTTATATTCTAATTAGCATACCCTAAAGGTCCAATGTCCTCAGAACGACATAGTTAAGAGTTAGTTAAACATCAGGCGGATCCCAACACAATAATACCCTAAATTCTTCCTTATGATTCGAGTCACGTTTTGGTGCGAGCGAAATTAATTACTTCGAAAAAGGTGACCAGCCTTGTTGTAATTAGCAACGGAAGCTAAGAGAGGAACTCTGAAAAAAATTATAGCATTACTTTGTTAGAAAGTAAGGAGCCGCTAAATAGCTTAACATTTATATGGTTCCAAAAAGTCTAACGCCGGTTTGGCTCCACCCACGAAAACGTTGTTTTGGAAGAATTCGAATAACAAAAGGTTCGCAAATGGACACTTGCCAACGCCCGCTCGACTAAATCGATACAAATCGTTCTAGAAAAGATTGCTACTCGTTGTTTCTTCGATTCGATTTTAGCACTCTTTGCTATTCGTAGCGACAGTATGAAGCCCTCAGCCACTAACATCACCCACCATGCGTCGTTCTCCGCTTGTGTTGCCGAAACACTGGAATAGTATGACATTTTTTTTTTGTTGAAGTAGTCGAACACTTCTTGGCCATTTTAATGCTATTTTAAACTTTTCTCATTTATTTTTTAAGATATTTCTTTGATAATTTTGTGTATAGTATACAGGCTCGTTTTAAGCGTTCAATATAATATTTAGCGTTTGTTAAACGAATTTCGTTATGTTACCTATTTTATCAGATTTAGATAAAAAAAATCTCGCTGAAAAAGCTCGACAAGGAGATATTATGTGATGCCGTAAAATAAAAAGAATGCCGTAATAATCATGTTATTTGAATTCTTTTGACGTTTTATTTCCTTTCAAGTTGTTTTTTTTATATTAAGCAAAATAGGTTATATCTAGGTACATAGATACGTTTTGAATAATTCCATCAGCAATATGTTTCTTATGTAATTTCCATGCGAGGATCAGACTTGCCACTGTTACACCAACGCCATATATAAAAATATGTCTCCTTGTTGGTCCGCGATGTACTCCTAAAGTAACAAACCGATTTTTATAAAATTTTCACGTGTGCAATTTGTTCCAAATTGAGAGATGTGATTGTTTTTATCCTGATTATTTTCTTTTGTGCCATGTGGGGCTGGCTTTAGAATTTTATTGCCCCACCCCTCTTTTGCTGTGTGGGGCTGGCTTTAGAATTGTACCACCCCCCTCCACCCATGGGAGTCGTAAGAGCCGACTGAGGGAATCCCGGGGGAGTGGGCAGCAGCACTCCCTCGAGTATTAAAAACATCCACTGCGATCGCCAACCCGCCTGCCAAGCGTGGCGATTATGGCATTATCCCCCATGACGAGACCGCTCGTTGTGGCGTTCTCTTGGGGAGGCCTATGACCAGCAATGGACGTTGAAAGGCTGATGGATGGATGGATGGACCCCTCTCTACCCACGGGAGTCGTAAGAACCGACTGAGGGAATATCGGGCGATTGGGCAGCAGCACTCCCTCGAGTATTAACAACATCCACTGCGATCGCCAACCCGCCTGCCAAGCGTGGCGATTACGGCATTATCCCCCATAATGAGCACACAAAAAAAAAAGATGCGGTTGGCACAGGACCGCTCGTTGTGGCGTTCTCGTGGGGAGGCCTATGTCCAGCAGTGGACGTCGAAAGGCTGATGGATGGATGGATGGATTTTCTTTTTTATTGCAAAATTAACGAACGAATTTTATCTGCATCAGCAACATGTGGAAAGGATCTCCTAGTAGTATATAAAAGATAAAATACAAATATTTGATATATATAAAAACTAGCTGTTTCCCGCGGCTTCACTCGCGTAAATAAATGAATACTAGTATAGGTTACTGCAAAAAAATGAAAAACTATGTTCCACGTGAATGAAGTCGCGGGTTGCACTTAGTTAACAAAGTTTGTTACTTAAACTTTATATAAGATAGCTGTTACCCGCGACTTCGTCCGTGAGTAATTTCATAAAAATAAATAAAGCAACCCTTGAAATTGTCGGTAATACAGTGCAACGGTATTACAGTACTCGGGGTTGGAACTTCATTACTGAAATGCTAGATGGCGTTGAAGTTGCTAGATTTTGAGATTTTGTGACAAACAATTAGTTTTTATTGTGTATTTTTTTTAATAAAAAGTATCCTATGTTACTTCTAATACCTCCGAGAATATGTGTACAAAGTTTCATGATGATCGGTTAAGTAGTTTTCACGTGAAAGCGTAACAAACAAACTTACATTCACATTTATATTATAAATGATGATGATATGATGATATATATAAAAAAGGCTAACACTTTGTTGAATAATATTTGTAAGTATTATAATATTTTCTTACAATGTGATTATTACATAACTACTGATTGCACAAGGGAGCGTGTAAAGCAACATCTGGTACAGATTCTCAATATTAAGTGATTGAACGATATTCCAAACAACGATTTGCCACCGAATATCATTATTAGTATTGCCGTTAAGCGCTAAGCTATATACCTATATATATATATTCTCTAATATATTGTTTAACAGCTGCACTCCTGGTGTTACTACTGCTGCTAATACACGTAAGCTGATCTACCCAAAAAGGGAGATGCGAATATATGCGTTTAACCTTAGACAAAGAATATTATAGACTCGCTACTATTTTGACACTAAGGATGAAGAAAAGGATGCACATAATAGGTCTTAGCAAGAGTGAGAGATACACGTGACGTGTATAAGTATTTTATCCTTTTCGTGTATTCGTTATTTGTATAGTACAATAAGGTGGCCAACCATCCCCATTATCGGTATGTAAGCTTGTTTTTGTATTGACGTAAAAAAAACCTTCATTAATCACGTTATATTACACTAGGTAATGTTACATGACTGTTCTAATACATTTTAAGCAAAATATAATCATAACTGCAATTTATTTTGTCCTGTCATTCTTGTATCCGGCTAAAACAGGTAGTACATTTTTAGTCAACAAATTCATAAAAAAAAATAGTTATCTTTTAAAATTATTCCGGTTATCATAATGTCGAACTATTGCTATCTCGTCAATGCATACGCTGATAGCTTGTCTATAATATTCTTTGTCTAAGCGTTTAACAGATTGGATAAATCCATAAAGTGCTTAAAAATAAAAATTATACTTTTAAACGGAGAGTGTTTTTAATAGCGACTCATTTTACCCAGTAATGCTAAGGAGTATGACTTATATTAACCACTTGAAAAGCGCTTGAATGATGTCGATCTTAGAGGCTTTTTCGTGAAATCATTAAGGTTGTCTTAAGTTTTCTTTTGTAGATATTCTGTACAGTGTGACTGAATACTTGCCAGCGGCTCATTACGTTCTAATGAATAATTCACGCGCTACCGCCTTAGATTTCCCCTCGTGTCCCAGCCGACAACTTCACGAAGCCCAGTGACCTGGGTTTTAACATCAGGAGCCCGTTGACACGTCTTTTAGTGTATTATTTGAGATTCATAGAAAATTTCAAATAAATAGTAAATTCATATATACTTATGTACTTCTTTTTATAATACACTTTACTGTACAAATTATTTGCGAATAAGGAAAAAGAGATTTTTTGTACTAGCGGGAATCGAACCCGCGTCTTTTCCAATCCGGGGAAGTGCTCTAAGCCACTGAGCTATAGTACAGGTCTTTCAACCATCCCAATCTCCTTATCACATTTGTCTTTACGACCAACGCCATCTATCGGAAGCATTTACATGCATTAAACCGATATAGTAAGTTTAATTTTGCAATTAAAATTCATACTATTTGATGAGGTGATTTTTTAAACATTTTTGAAATATATTTTTTAGCATTTGACATGCTACGCCACTTTTTAAAGTACAAATTATTTGCGAATAAGGAAAAAGAGATTTTTTGTACTAGCGGGAATCGAACCCGCGTCTTTTCCAATCCGGGGAAGTGCTCTAAGCCACTGAGCTATAGTACAGGTCTTTCAACCATCCCAATCTCCTTATCACATTTGTCTTTACGACCAACGCCATCTATTGGAAGCATTTACATGCATTAAACCGATATAGTAAGTTTAATTTTGCAATTAAAATTCATACTATTTGATGAGGCGATTTTTTAAACATTTTTGAAATATATTTTTTAGCATTTGACATGCTACGCCACTTTTTAAAGTACAAATTATTTGCGAATAAGGAAGTGCTCTAAGCCACTGAGCTATAGTACAGGTCTATCCCCGGATAATAAAAATATATTTCAAAAATGTTTAAAATATCGCCTCATCAAATAGTATGAATTTTAATTGCAAAATTAAACTTACTATATCGGTTTAATGCATGTAAATGCTTCCGATAGATGGCGTTGGTCGTAAAGACAAATGTGATAAGGACATTGGGATGGTTGAAAGACCTGTACTATAGCTCAGTGGCTTAGAGCACTTCCCCGGATTAGAAAAGACGCGGGTTCGATTCCCGCTAGTACAAAAAATCTCTTTTTCCTTATTTGCAAATAATTTGTACTTTAAAAAGTGGCGTAGCATGTCAAATGCTAAAAAATATATTTCAAAAATGTTTAAAAAATCGCCTCATCAAATAGTATGAATTTTAATTGCAAAATTAAACTTACTATATCGGTTTAATGCATGTAAATGCTTCCGATAGATGGCGTTGGTCGTAAAGACAAATGTGATAAGGAGATTGGGATGGTTGAAAGACCTGTACTATAGCTCAGTGGCTTAGAGCACTTCCCCGGATTGGAAAAGACGCGGGTTCGATTCCCGCTAGTACAAAACATCTCTTTTTCCTTATTCGCAAATAATTTGTACTTTAAAAAGTGGCGTAGCATGTCAAATGCTAAAAAATATATTTCAAAAATACACTTTACTGTTTATCATGTTACGATAAAACTTGTTTTATTTTTTCTATATTACCCGGGTGGCAAACAAGCATACGGCTTAGCTGATGGTAAGTGCTTACCGGCCTATAGACGCTAACCACACCAGAAGTATCACTCGCACGTCGTGTTCTTCAAGGAAAGGGATAGGAAGAATATTAAGGAGAGGATAGGTAGGATAATAAGGAGAGGAGAGGGAGAGGGTTTGGGCCTCCGGCGCTCTCACTCACCACACGAAACATGTTAGGAGTAAATACCTACCGTTGGTTCACGCTTATCTTCTGTGGGAGGATGGTACTTCCCCAATCGGGTCGGCTCATTCATGCTGGTATAAGCAAGGCTCTACCGCCAGAAGTAATATGCCAAACGATTATTTTGAGCGTCTTCTTTCTAATCCTAACTATGTATTATAAAGGTGTAGCAGTGCTGTGTCTGTACATTTAAAAAATAACTACATTAGGCTCTATAAGCGTGTCTGAACCCAAAATATTTTTTTTAGGGTTTTTATCGGTTTGTCTATTTGTCTGTTTATTTGTTCGCACATGCCTTAAAAACTACTGAACGGAATTTGATGCAAGTTTATTTGGTAATGTATTATATTCTAAATTATTGTATTTTTAATTATTAATGTTTTACACTACTGGATACTAGGTATACAATATTAGATTCCCGAGATTTTGTCCGCATGAGCTCGTGATCCATAAAAAGACATACGCTATTTTTTATTGCACGGACAATACACGGTTCCTGTGGAATATCTGTATTTGCATAGAAATTATTATTATAGTGTAATAAAGTGATATATTTTTATGCAAACCTTGCCAATTTCACATTTATAATATATACTAGCCTTTGCCCGCAGCTTCGCCGCAAGCAAAAGCTAGTTTTTAGGCAATATCTCAGGTCCCCGATATAGTAGCGGGATAAAATGTTTACCAGTTGTTAAGTCTAATCAAGAGCTACCAAATAAGAGCTATAAAAAAAAAGTTACATCTAAATCCGTTCAGTAGTGTTTGTGTAATGCGCGAACAAACAAACAGACAAAAAAAAATATCGTTTTGTGTTAAGACACGCCTTTATAGCCTAATAAAGTAATTTTTTCTCGAACATATTAAATGCAAAGATACAGCACTGTTACAGCTTTATAATAGTATAGAAGTGAGAATTGCGATAAGTTTGATATTTAATTAAAAGCACAGTGACATAACTATTTAACTACAGTTCCCATTTCGGAATAAAAGCACTTCAGTTACAATGGAACACTATTTACTTGAACACAGTTTGATTCAATGACAAACATTTATTACTATATTAGGAACATTAGAAATAGTCACCAAGTTTGAATCAAAATGTGTGGCTCAGATAGGAATTAACATTGCTTTTTGATTGATTCATAATACATATATCCATTGTGCTAATTTTGATTCGTAAAGGTATTAATTTTTTCGCTCAGTTTGTTTGAGTTGATCAAAAGTAATATTTTAATCCATACTGGCAGAACCCGCTTCAGTTGCTGCACAAAAAATATATCAATAGCTCCTCCCTATTGCGTAGATTAGGTTATTACCTAGTTAAGAGCACGACTGGTGTATCCACATTAAAAAAAGTCCCGAAATTAAATAAATAATAAAAAAAGGTTAATTTTAGATTGGCCTTGAATATTTCATCATGAGCTGGCTGGCTCGATCGGGGAACTACCACCCTCTCTCAGAAGATAAGCGTCAAACAATGGTAGGTGCTCCTAACGTTATGTTTCGTATGGTAAGTGAGAGCGCCAGAGGCCCGTACCCCTCTCTATCTCTCTTCTCCACCTCCTATCCTATTCCTTGTAGGTAGCGACGCCGGAGTGATGCCTTTAATATTAGTAAGATACGGTCACCGATAACATCAGACGAGTCTATATTTGTAACCCACGTAATATATAAAGAAAGATATATATTTTGTTGATAAAAATAATACATTAATTGTTAGAGCGTCTGGAATGGTAATACAGGAAGAACATGTTCAAACACTGCTTGCAGCTATCAGTTTTCATTGCACGTTTTTATAATCCATCCATCCATCCATCAGCTTTTCAAAGTCCACTGCTGGACATAGGCCTCCCCAAGAGAACGCCACAACATATGTTTCGCTCATATGGGGGATAGCGCCGTAATCGCCACGCTCGGCAGGCGGGTTGGCGATCGCAGTGGATTGTTTTTATAATAATGGAAAACAAATATTTCTAAATAAATCACAGCATTAATGTAACTTTTACATAAAAAAATATTGGTTTTGAAATATTCAATAAACAATCTAGATGAAAACATCTGAGTTCAATTAGATGCAAATTTTATGGAAATATGACACAATGGCATTAAACAATGTTGACACGAGTTTCGCGCCCAAATTGAGGGGCTCGCCCAGCTCGCTAACACGCTAACATTGTTATACTGAACAACCCTCTAAAACGTAATTATTATTTATCAAACTTGAGAACGGGACATTTCATCAAAGCAATTGTTTATCGAATTTTTATAAAATCTTTCAGCGTGAACTAGTCAAATATATTTAAATGTTGTGAAAGTTTTGTAACTATTTGTCACGTGTTGATTAATCTTAATCACTTATTGTTAAAAATGGTCTCATATAATTAGAACTAGTCTCATATAAATAAAGTGAAAAGGGAATGCCGAAAACCAGGCTATTTTGTGCCCGTCGTGCGTCTTAACTATCTAAACATTAAAAATCGTCTTTTGAATAATGATGTTATTTGTATTTATTTTAGTCATAAGCGAAATAGGGTTTCTAAGTTGTAAAAAAAGATATACATATTATTAAATTCGATATAAGCGGAACTGCCACATTTATTAGAAGGCTTGGATATTCAATGTCGCCAGTTTATTACAATACCCAGTTTTAAAGCCAAATAGTAAGAATATTGATATGAAATAAATAAAAGAAAACCCACATGAGCTCCTATTATAATACATAGTATTAGTCGAAGATTATTTTATGAAATCATAATTATGAAGTTTTGTTTTTTAATTAAAAATATAATAACATTTATTTTATATTTCTAAAAATATTTTAGGATATATATTGTTCTTTTTCTAGCAACCCTTATTGATTTGAATTTGATTGACAATTTGTCATGACTTGACATTTGTATTGCCGATAACGTGTTATGTACGTTTATGTGTTGATTGCTTCATTTGTGGAAAAGCAGTGGTTTTTTTTATTATTGTTCAGTGTTTACTTTAACGTTGAGTTCTGCAAATTCTCCGTGGGGTAATTAAAAAAAAGAGCGTGACGTCGTGTGAGATAGACTTTTTAGTGGTACTAAGACCAGGACTCTTAGAATGTAATCTAGATCCAGAGTAGTTAGCCGTAGCATTATATCCTATCTATATTTCTTACATAGGTACTCTAAAATACTATTGATACTACGTTTTATACTATAATATTATAAAAGATATGGATTTCAACGCATAATATATAACCTATATACTAAAAATTAAAAGTCAGATTTCTCTAAACTCCCATCAGATATCTTAATGATATTTTTATTTAAAGACCCTGAGTACATTTACAATGTTCTACAGTTAATTTGGTTAAGACGCAACAATAGCCCAACTCTCATAGAAAAATCGGTATTCTCCTTTATAGCGACTAGTTCCAAAAGAAAAATTCTCAGTAGCAACCCGGAGTTTGGAAATGTGCCCGGTAGATGGCAATAGGCTCACCCTTAATTACGTGGGACTCAAACATAGCTGGCAAACCATGGGTGTGTAAAATACACCTCTGCCTACCACTTCGTAAAATAAAGGCGTGATGCTATGTTTTATTTCCAATTTATTAATACTGGTTTTAACTTGATAATATCCATAGGAATATCATCAGACGTTTGGATTTTTAAAGGCATTTACTAGGCATATAGTGTGGATTTATTTACAATGCATTAATACTTCTCGTTAAAGTCATTATGTACCTTGACCATGTCAAGGTAGAAAATTTAAAGTGAAACCGATTAGATGACTGAAGAAAGATATTATCATGGGGAAGCCAATGTCCAGCAGAAGATAACCAAGCACTAATAGACGAACATATGCACAAAACAATATTTTCAACATTGAAACAATTCTATTTACATATTCATTAGTAAAGCATCAGTATGTAAATAAAATGTCAATATCAGGCTTGTTCATCGCGAATAGCTTTGATCATTCGTTTCACATTGAGTGTATTGTTGGGTACAATAGCAACACACATATTATATACAACCTGATATTGTCGAATTTAAGCTGTCAACGATTTTGTTGATAAATAGTCAGCCTGTTATCGTTATGATAAAGAATAAGCCTATTAATATTTTTGGTAGAGCTGTAGTACCAATTAGACTTTATTTTTACAAAGTGAAATTTACTCAAATGCAAGCCTTATTTATATATTATATACCTTACTTATATAGTATATTAAAATTTAAATTGTCTTATCTTAAGTGTAGATATCTAATATCTTCATTATTAATTAGCAATGTAAATACAAAACAAGTTTTTATGAAATTCGAAAAATAAATTATAAATTAGAACATCGACTAAATCAAAAAATAAATCAAACAGTAAGTGAAAAATGTGAAATTGAAAATAACAGTCACGAGCAGGATTTGAACCTGCATCTCCAGGATACCGTCCAGATGCTTTGCCAATTCAGCAATCGTGAAAATTGCTCCTGACTACTAATTTCGATAACACACTCCCCATACTTAACGTCTTTGGGTAACGCCTGCGCCATCTGTCGGAAGTATTTTCATACACTATACCGACCAGGTAAACTTAATTTTAAAATAACAGTCACGAGCAGGAATTGAACCTGCGTCTCCTGGATACCGTCTAGATGCTTTGCCAATTCGGTTGAATTCATTCAATTTATTTTCGATTTCACATTTTTCACTTTGTGTTTGATGTATAGTGCCTAAGCATGTCAAATGCTAAAAATATATATAAAAATATCTAAATATTTATAGGCTTTGCGTCATTATTAGGTAAAAATCTTAATTGTAAAATTAAGTTTACCTGGTCGGTATAATGTATGAAAATACTTCCGACAGATGGCGCAGGCATCACCCAAAGACGTTAAGTATGAATGTGTTATCGAAATCAGCAGTCAGGAGCAATTGTCACGATGGCTCAATTGGCAAAGCATCTGGACGGTATTCAGGAGATGCAGGTTCAAATCCTGCTCGTGACTGTTATTTTCGATTACACATTTTTCACTTTGTGTTTGATGTATAGTGCTAAGCATGTCAAATGCTAAAAATATATATAAAAATATCTAAATATCAAAAAATAAACTCCAGAATATCTGTGGACCTAGCCAAGTTTCATTCTATGATCGCTAACGCTAATAGAAAAGTATTCAAATGTACGGAAATTTGACATCTCTAACGTTAAGTCACGTGACTTAGCATTATATATATTGTTTAAGACTTAGATGAATATAGGTTCTTTATCTATGGTAAAGATGTGAAATTCCCATACATTTAAATAGTTTTCTATTAGCGTTAGCGATCATAGAATGCAACTTGACTAGGCCCACTGATCTTCGAATATTTCGAAGCATGGGAAATAGAAAAAATAGGTTGTCGTTCCTCTAAAATTCCCATCATCGCTTAACCGTCCCCTAACATCAAAGCACCACATAAACACAGGAGAAAAACTTACAACAGGATTGTTAACAATAAAAATCTCATAGGGGAAAGTTTTGAAACCTCCCATTCCCCTTTTACGAAGTTGCAAAGTTGCCTCAATTAAATAGATGACTTTCTAAAATAAATCGAGTTTTCTAAGCTCTCGGCTGGAGTGACGTGAAGTAGTGAATTTTATTAGCGCGAGCGCAAAATGATTAATTGATTTTCGGTGTTGAGGCGCGCCGTGTAGCTGGTGACAAACAAAATTTATACAGGTTGATGTCAAAATGTTACTTGGTGCTTATTAATTATGACTAAAGATTTTACAATTACAATTACTTTGTGAATAATTTAGTCTTGTTTTGAAAAGCTGGTTGACATTGTTAATAAGGACCAATCGACCATTAATATAAGGTGAGAAGTAGTATATATTCTTCTTTTTCGAACCTTTTACTGTTCTAGTGTTAGACACGGGTCTCCTTTAATAGTAAGAGAAGTTCTGGCTATAGTTCACCACACTGGCCCAGTGCAGTTTGGCAGACTTCACAAGCCGTCAAAAAGATCTAACAGGAGCGTAGGTTTCCTCATGACTTTTTCCTTAGCCAAAGAGTGATAACTTTGTAAACATCGTTTCGAAAAATCTCGAAATGTCAGAGGTTTGTGCCTTGCGAGGTCTGGATCTCAGACTGGGGTTCAAACTCGATACCACTGACTTTGCAATCCTTGGTTTTACCACTAGGTTATCACTGTATCTAGTTTATATTAAAAATAGGTATAAAAATGTTTCATAATGTTAATAAACATAACAAAACATCACGCCTGAGTCCCCGAAGGGGTAGGCAGAGGTGTATTATACATCGGGTTCGCCAACTAGGTATGTTTAAGCCCCATTTAATAGGGGGCGAACCTATTGCCGTCTACCGCACACACCCACTTTGTGTTTAATATTAGAGAAACCTCTATTTTAATTCTTACATTAAGCTATCTAGGAAACTCAATTCGTATAATTATGCAATATAATATGATATTCACTATTGTTTTGTTTATACTGGCAGTTGTTTCTTTCAAGCGATCAGATAGTAGGTCTACTAGTTATATTAGATTTCAGTACGAAAATTATATTAAAGGTATAACATTTTATATTCCCCTTTATTTATCAACTACAAATATATAATAATTAAGTAACAACCTGTATACAATTAAAGTCCACAAAATGTAAATACCGATTCTAATTAAATTTAAATGAATAAGTATTATACAGGAGAACAGCTATTAAATATTTATTTTATATTATAGCTGAGTAAAATAGTTTTAAATATATATTTTGATTTCATTAATTATAAAAACTGTAAAGGCTATCGAATTATAAACTTATTATTAATTCCATTTTGTTATGTCTCAATAACAGCTTTTTAATAAAATGTATATGAAAATATACACCGCGAATAAAATACAAATTTCGTCTTCGGGACGGCTTGAGCGATTTTAGCGGGAAAGATAGCCGACGTCATAAGGAGTAACTTATGCTACTTTTATATAGGAAAAAATTATTAAAGTTCCACATCAAAAAAATGAAAGAACCTAAATTCTACGCGGAAGAAGTTACTGGGCTTCTGGAATTTGGCAGCTAGCTCAATAATAAAACCTATCCACGATGTAACATTAAAATTAACCACCTATATACTACCCATACACTACTGCTGCATTGTAAATTATATAGGTCATGAAATAGGGTTAATACTCATTTTTTGTAATTAGATTTAACTCATAAATGATTTTACGATTAATTTTTTTCTTTCTAGTGCTAGAGCCTTGCTTATCCCAGCATGAATGGGCCGGCTCGATCTGGGAAGTACCACCTCCACACAAAAGATTAGCGTGTAACAACGGTAGTTAAGCCTACCGTTGTGTTTCGTATGGTGAGTGAGAACGCCGGAGGCCCAACCCTCCCTATCCTCTCCTTATTATCCTTCCTATCCTCTCTTTACTCCCTATTCTCTCTTTATTTTCCTACCTATTCACCTCCTATCCCCTTGGAGTTGGTGACGCACGAGTGACACCTCTGGTGTTGCTAGCGTCTATAGGCTACGGTAACCGCTTACCATCAGGTGGGCCGTATGCTAATTCGCCACACCCATGTAGTTTAAAAAAAAGACTATCGATACGCTCAAATGTTATTCCATAATATGTGGTATTCAAATTGGGATTATATTAAATTAAAGAAATTACTTAGGCCATCGAATTAATGTTCAAATACAAATTTTTGGATCATCCATCGTTTTGCTGACTGTCGCATATATACAGCGTATTTACCCAATACAACCATAACTCCGAGGGCCGGGCATTATAATGAGAGATGCCAGCGGAAATGATACTCCAAGTATTCTCACAGAAACCATTAACAATATGTCCATCAATCATGAGAACGCTGACTTGAACATGTAGTAATTACGTACAAAAGAAAAAATAAATAAATTGAAGATATAATAAGCTGCTCTTAGGATTTTCAATATTTTTATTGCTTATGGCGGTAGATGAGCCACAGCCCACCTGATGGTAGATGGTAGCCTTCTCACTCAAGCACTCAACTATAGGTATTAAGAGTATTGTCAAAAAGAAACCGAGTTTTTCGTAAAAAGAAAAATTCTCAGCGATCACCCTTTTTTTTTGTTTAGGCGGGAAAAAATGTACCTAACCGCACACCCCGTCGTTCGGGGCAACGAACATGGTAGTGTGGGGCCTACACTTACTAAAGAAACCTGAGTTTGGAAATGTGCCCGGTAGACGGCAATGGGCTCGCCCCCTATTACGTGAGACTTAAACATAGCCGGGGAACCGTGGGTATGTAATACACCTCTGCCTACCCCATCGAGAAATACAGGCGTAAAGCTATGTTTTAAAATATGAATGACTATCTCTCGCTACGACCAAAATACACTAGGGTGCTTAACGACTGCTCATACGAGAGACGGTGGTACTAAACTGCGCTCGATAACAAGTGAGTATTCTCACTTGGTACCCCGGCCTAGTAATAATGTAAATGGTGATAATTGCTTAATTCCTTTAATCGCCTCGTACGACACCCGCTGAAAAGAACGGATTTCTTAGTAGATCACTATACGGACATATATCCTGCAAAATTATTGTTTTGGTTATGTAAAGGCCTTATATAGCGACCGCCTTCGCAAGTGTTGTGGGCTCAATAGTGAATCAGGACAAATATTTGTGTGACCATCAAATTCTAGGCATGGGAAGGGCAGTACCTCATTACTTATGCAGCCAGTACGTCGTTTAGCACCAATACGCGATCACAATATGATAGTGACGCATTTGGAAACGCGAGTAAACGTAGATATTTTAAGTACTACGTTCACTAGTGAATAATCTCTGCATCACGCGAGTTTTAGAAACATGCTAAACATAATAATTACACCCAGATTCAAAACCATCATTTGTGGACCACACAAAGGGCTATTCTATGTGGGATCCAACCCTACATTACTCGGCATGGTTTCTAAATGACTATGCCGTTCGTAAAGTCAAAGTATTTGTTTAAGCTTCATTCGATACAAAAATGTTAAATAAAAAATTCTCCCCTAACTGTAGTTCATTAAAACGATACGCCATTATTTTATCCAAGCTACCAATATTAAATTCGTTATTACTGTCTGAATACGCGGTGTTGCAATTATTTGAACCCTTTTAAACTGATGAGACAGGATAAATAAGTTATACTGCTTTATTAAATCTCGTTTTAATTGGAACAAGTATATAATTGCTTAGTAGCTAAATATAAACAGAAATTTCCTAGTGATAAATTGTATATCAAAACAAAGGATTATAAGAACATAAATATTATTATAATAATATGTTTTGTGAGTTGATAAAAATACAGTTATTTAATATGCCTTTGCCCGCGGCTTCGCCGCAGCCAAAAGCTAGATTTTCGGTTATATGTTCTCGATATAGTAGCGGGATAAAATATATGGCAGTTTTTATGCCTAATCAAGGCCTTTTAAATAAAAAAAGTTGCATCAATATCCATTCAGTAGTTTTTGCATGATGAGCGAACAAACAAACAAACAAACAGATCAACAGACAAACAGACAAAAATTAATTAAACACAAAGTGGAAAATGTGGAATCGATAATAACAGTCACGAGCAGGATTTGAACCTGCATCTCCTGGATACCGTCCAGATGCTTTGCCAATTCAGCCATCGTGACAATTGCTCTCGTCATGGGAGTCGTAAGAACCGACTGAGGGAATATTGGGGGAGTGGGCAGCAGCACTCCTTCAGCAGCAGTGGACTTTGAAGGGCTGATGGATGGATGGATACCGACCAGGTAAACTTAATTTTACAATTAAGATTTTTATCTAATAACTAGCCTTTGCCAGCAGCTTCGCCGCAGCCAAAAGCTAGTTTTTCGGTTATATCTCAGGTTCCCGATATAGTAGCGGGATAAAATGTATATCAGTTTTTAAGTCTAATCAAGGCCTTTCAAATAAAAAAAGTTGCATCAAAATCCGTTCAGTAGTTTTTGTGTAATGCGCGAACAAACAAACAGACAAACAGACAAAAATTCTAAAAAATATTGTTTTGTGTTTAGACATGCCTATATAGCCTATTACAGTTATTTTTTCTCAAATATTTTAAATTTACAGACACATCTCTGTTACAGTTTTATAATAGTATAGATGAGCAGCCCTATAAATATTTAGATATTTTTATGTATATTTTTAGCATTTGACATGCTTAGCCATATATAACACAAGACAGAGCAGTCACATTTTCCACTTTGTGTTTAATGCATAGGGCTAAGCATGTCAAATGCTAAAAATATACATAAAAATATTTAATAAACAAAAATTCTATAAAAATTGGTTTTGTGAAGTGTTTTTTACTAATAAATGTTGTATACAACATTTATTAGTAATAATTTATTACCACTGAATAGTTATTCAGTGTTTTGTCTTTGTCACTAATATGACAGTTTGTGCCGTGTGGAGCCGGCACGCTGTGTGGGGCCAGCTTTAGAATTGTCCCACCTCCCTCCACCCATGGGAGTCGTAAGAGCTGACTGAGGGAATACCGGGGGAGTGGGCAGCAGCACTCCTTCGAGTGTTAACAACATCCACTGCGATCGCCAACCCGCCTGCCAAGCGTGGCAATTACGGCACTATCCTCCAAAGATTACAATACTATCCTCCGTTCTTGGGGAGGCCTATGTCCAGCAGTGGACCTTAAAAGGCTGCTGGATGTATGGATGGATCCCACGGGAATCATCATTTTTACGGGATAAAAAACAGCCTACGTTCTTTTGTATACACCAGATTATATGTATGTAAAATTTGATTATGATAACATGAACTATGTGGCAGTTTATAAGATACAAATAAACAAACATTGATGTTATCTATCTATCTATTATAAAGCTGTAACAGAGCTGTGTCTCTACATTTAAGATATTTGAGAAAAAATGACTGTAATAGGCTATATAGGCGTGTTTACCTATACACAAAACCATTTTTATAGATTAAACACAAAGTGAAAAATGTGAAATCGAAACTTTTTTTCACTTTGTGTTTAATGTATAGTGCTAAGCATGTCAAATGCTAAAAATATATATAAAAAATATCTAAACATTTTTATAGAATTTTTGTTTATTAAATATTTTTATGTATATTTTTGGCAGTTGACATGCTTAGCCCTATACATTAAACACAAAGTGGAAAATGTGACTGCTCTGTATTGTGTGGGCGTGGAGGGGGGTGGGACAATTCTAAAGCTGGCCCCACACAGCGTGCCGGCCCCACATGGCACAAACTGTCATATTAGTGACAAAGACAAAGCACTGAATAACTATTCAGTGGTAATAAATGCCTTACTAATAATAAAAATCATAATATAAATCAAAATAATTTACAAGAGAGTTGTAGTCACTAAAGAATAGTCCTTCCATCACAGGGGACTTTGCAAACATACATTTTCACGGACACAAAGTACACCCAGACTCAGAACAACCATTTGTGGATCACAAAAAGAGTTGAGAGTTGAGTTGAGAGCCGGTATCTAAATCACTACACCATCTGTCCATTCTAATTATAGAGATTCTAGAGGTTTTGTATTAATAATTTGCTCCCGCGCGAAGCGAGGCTTAGTATTTTTCTTTTTTTTATATTCAGTGTCTTAATTATTACCTATTAAATGAAGCTTATTGTGAGTTCAAAAGTAAATACGGTTGTATCTATTTGATTAACCGTCTAAGTTAAAAAGACATTAACTCAATGACTCCACGAAATAAAATTAGCCCTCTTAAGAGCTCCGTTGTTTGTACTTCCCCATGGTCTTTTGAAAAATGATTATCTTCGAAGTTCAAGTCGTTAAGTATAATCAGGATTACTTTCTCCTTAGTTGGTTTGTTATTGTTGAGCTATTATTATGGTAACAGTATATATTAAATACAAATTATTAATTGTGAATTAGGAAAAAGAAAACATTAGTACGAGCGGGAATCGAACCTGCGTCCCTTCCTATCCGGGGAAGTGCTCTAATCCACTGAGCTATCATACTACCTGGTGGCCATACCCAAATCAAAATTTCATATAGTAATTAATAATTATTATTATTAATTTTATTAGTATCTAGGTACTTGTTTTGTGATTAAGAGGATAGTGATGCAAGATATAATCCCGATCAATTGTCGCGATGGCTGAATTGGCATAGCATCTAGGACAGTATTTTAGAAGATGCGGGTTGAAATCCCGCTCGAGACTGTTATTTTTGATTTCAAATTTTCGCACTTTGTGTTAAGAGGATATGATTAATAGTGACAGTGCGTTTAAACCGGGTCACCATTCAATGGTCATTTTCAGTGCCTTTAGAATATTGATTTTACGGGCTTTAGATTCAGTATCCATATATAGAATTAAATTGAAAGAAAAAAGCTCAACAGAGATAAAAGATGCGTGCAGATTTCTATAAACACAAAATAAGTTATAACGTATATTCTTTATCTATCTATCTATACTATTATATAAAGCTGTAACAGAGCTGTGTCTGTACATTTAAGATATTTGAGAAAAAAACATTGTAATAGGCTATATAGGCGTGTCTAAACACAAAACTACTTTTTTTTAGATTTTTTGTCTGTTTATCTATTTGTCTGTTTGTTTGCTCGCGCATCACGCAAAAACTAGTGAACGGATTTTGTTACAATTTTTTTTATATGAGAGCTCTCGGTTAGACTTAAAAACTGGTATACATTTTATGCCGCTACTATATCGGGAACCTGAGATAAAACTAGCTTTTGGCTGCGACGAAGCCGCGGGCAAAGGCTAGTAATATAATATATCTGACATATTCTGTATAATATAATAGGTATAGACGCTAAAATCGCACAATTACTTTTTGGTTGAGAATTTACACGCTCGTAAGCTATGTCATCAAATTGCAATTAAAAAACGGAATTCTTCCGTCGTGGCACGTGTTGCAAACACTTGTGTTAACAGGTACAGTATTTACTCCTCGTCAGAGCCTGTATGACGCTTGACACATTTTCACTTTCCCTCATTCGTACCGCGTACTACTAACCCAATGAAACCGGGAAACTATAAACCTATTTCAGCCGAGTGTCGCAAGCGGCAAGTTTTCTCACAAAAACACAAAAGGTCAGGTGATACTATTCTATTTTTGAATATTATTTTAAAAATGACGTGTGGCTGGTAATGAGACTATTTGCATATTTTTTTTTACTTTTAATTTATGTGCGTTTATCTTGTTTATCTGTGCCCTTATTACTTTTTTTTTATTGCATGTAGTGGCTGACGAGCCACGGTCCATCTGATGGTAAATGGTAACCGTCGCCCATGAACTCGACTATACCGAAAGTATTGTCAAGCCGCTGCTCACCAATTCATTTCACAGATATGAAATAAAATATAAACGGCTATCTCCTACTACAGCCAAAACGCAACGATGTGCTTCATGGCCGGTCACACGGGAGATGGTGGTACCAACCCACTCGCGCCCGATACCAAGTGAGTACTCCCACTTGGTACCCAGCCATACCACCAGTCATGCAATGGATGATAATCGCTTACTTCCCTTAGTCCCCTCATACCACACCCGTGGGAAAGAATGGGGTGGTGACACTTGTATTCTTAGTCCGTCACCACACGGACAAACTTACTTCTAAACTAGGTTCTGATCATAGGTAGACAAAGAAGGTTATAAGCCTATTAACCTTTTAATTTGGTTTTAGAAGGAGTCACTCCACGACCGATGCTAGCGTTGAGCTTGTAAACCATATTTTTGATGCTTGGGAGGACTCACAGGATGTTTTAGGTGTTTTCTGTGATTTATCCAAAGCTTTTGATTGCGTTTGTCACGAAATATTGATCAGAAAATTATGTCACTATGGTTTAAGGAACAATGCGCTGGATTTTCTTACATCATACCTTAGTAACAGAATCCAGAGAGTTGATGTCAATGGAAAGAGATCTCCGGGTTCCATTGTCAAAATGGGTGTTCCACAGAGTTCGATTCTCGGATCGTTCTTGTTTTTGATTTATATTAATGATTTACCACATTTTGTGAGAGATCATCACGAAATAGTACTCTTTGCTGATGACACTTCACTTTTATTTAGATTAAGGCGAAAACAAGCTGTAACTGACCATGTAAACGATGCTATCTCGAAAGTAGTTCATTGGTTTGACGTTAACAATTTACTCCTTAATGGGGCGAAGACAAAATGTATTAGACTCATAACGCCTAACGTCAGACCTGTAAATTCTGTTGTAACAATTAAGGAAGATGAGTTGGACCTAGTGGACACAACAAAATTTCTAGGTATTACATTAGACGCAAAGCTCCAGTGGGGCCCACACATCGCCGGATTGGCGAATAGACTTAGTTCTGCAGCTTTTGCAGTCAGGAAAATTCGTGAACTGACTGATGTTGACACTACAATGTTAGTCTATTATAGTTACTTTCATAGCGTAATGTCGTACGGTATTTTGCTGTGGGGAAATGCCGCCGACATTCAAGCAATATTTGTGCTGCAGAAGAGGGCTATTCGAGTGATCTATAACTTAGGCTATAGACATTCATTAAGGAATAAATTTAAGGAGATAAACATAATGACAGTGGCATGCCAATACATATATGAAAATCTGATGTATGTACATAAGAATATAAATGTTTTTTTAAAGAGTGATATTCACAGTGTCAACACTCGAAATAAAGATAAACTTGTTGTTCCAACATCTAGGCTCACGAAAATAAACAAGTCCTTTAAAGGCCAATGTGTACTATTCTACAATAAGATCCCAAGTCAAACTAAAGATTTAAGTTTAAATAAATTTAAGGTAACAGTTAAACGCAATCTATGCCTCAAGGGCTATTACACAATGGGGGATTATTTAAATGATAAAAACGCTTGGGATTGAGTTAATAGGCTATTTCAACTTTTATTATATAGGTAATCTATAGTGATAAGATCTATTATTAATATTTTGTATGCTTTTAATACCAATGAAAAAATGATAAACAAAAAAGAAAAGAAATGTGGCATGTGAGTTTCTTTGCCCGTTTCTTCTCACATAACCTAATATTTTGGAAACTGGCGATTATGGATCGACACAGATTTTATTATGTAATGTATTATAAATATAATTTAGTCATTTTGGTTAGAGCAAAATCTAACTGCACATTATGCGTGTGTGTTGATCTATAATATAAACTTGACGAATACAAATATTTTGCAAAAAATTTACGAAATAAAGAAATTTGACTTTAACTTTGACTTTATTGATTGTCCTCTTATTATGATAGGGCAAAAAAATCATTATAGCGCTTTCTAGAAAACAAAAAGTTTAGTTAGGTACATTATGATTAAATGGATTCAGTTGAAGGCAGCGCATTTTGATAGTGGGATTTTGATTGGATACCATCATCTAAAATAGTCGCGATTAGAACAAATCATGAAGTATTGTGATGGATGGTCTTAATATACAATAATATATTTACTTCAGACTGTGCTATGATAAGTCTGCGATATGTAATTACACTCATTTTTCCTAAAATGTAGGTTGGTCGCTTTCTGCTTTATGGCGCTGTACTGATGCTTGGCTTGTTTATCAAGTGCACTCCACGTTTTAGAACAAATAACCTAATACATACATACACAAAAAATTTATGATCAATTTTCATAAAGAATTAATATAAAAGGACGTGTTTTAAATTATAATTGAAGGCGGTTTAATAATAGCCGTAGCCTATAGACGCTAGAAATACCAGAGACAACATTCAAAAAGGATAAAAGGTGAAGAGGAAAGATAAGAAGGAAAGGATAAGGAGGGGGGTTTGAGCCTCTGGCGCTCTCACTTGCCATACGAAACACAACGGTTGTAGTACCTACCGTTATATTACACTGATCTTCTGTGAGAGGGTGGTAGTTCTCCGATGGAGCCAGTCCATTCATTCTGGGATCCATCCACCCATCCATTAGCCTTTCATCGTCCACTGCTGGACATAGACCAACCCAAAATGGGGATTTTACCATAATCGCCACGCTTGGCGGGCGGGTTGGCGATCATGCTGGGATATGCAAGGCTATCTATCTGATGATAATACATATCAATCCACGTTTAACCTAATCATTAATGAACTTTTATTGCATGTTGGTTAGCAGTTGCACTGTCACAAAAACAAAAACGAGCGCCCCACAGCAGTAACAATATTGGCTGGTTGAAGTGGCTATCTATCTGATGATAATATATATCAATCCACGTTTAACCTAATCATTAATGAACTTTTATTGCATGTTGGTTAGCAGTTGCACTGTCACAAAAACAAAAACGAGCGCCTCACAGCAGTAACAATATTGGCTGGTTGAAGTGTTTATATAAGTACACGTCCACATTTTTGGGATAATAAATTCGTTATCCGCATGCGGCGCTTATCGTTTCATTCTGTATATTAATATACCAATATCAAGAATATTATAGGTAGTAAGTAATTTCACTGTACGTATTAAGTATCTACATGATACAATAGGTAAGGGAATACTTACGTAGTACACTTGGCAGCACTAGTGACTGCTAGCTGCAGTAGCAGCACTGCAATCCACACTGCCATATTGTGTCGAAGTCAACACATCACATTTGCATACTCCACTGCTTTATGTATCTGTAACAAAACCGATTGAACAACTGTTATATCAATAGTAGATATTTTAATATACACAAAACTTTGATTGAAATGCTACCTTATAGATAGAGTATTTTTAACTGTGTCAACAAGTTACGAGTTTAAAAAAGGCTATTGACGTCTTTTTAAATTCAAATTCTCATGTAAAAATATTTCCACCACAACAATTTTCAAAGATTGAACCCATTAATTGAACGAACATGTTATAAATTACGTAATTAATGCTGAACAATGATTATATTTTTTACGCACCAATATTTACTATGATTTTTCTTTTTAAATGATCCTATTTAATTGCAGGCTATTCAGATTTTTAAATAAAATTGTTAGAACCAATGAGGTTACCACCGAAGGAATGTAACATAGTTCCAGTGGCCCGCCAATAAAGGCGGAGAGACGGCACACGGCGGGTTTCTTTAGTGGGTGAAGGCCCTACACTACCCTGGTCGTTGCCCCGAACGACAGGGTGTGCGGTTAGGGACATTTTTCCCCGCCTTAACAAAAAAAGGAACCAATGAGGTCGGTTGCCATATTTAAGAATAAAAATGTTAGTTTTAAATTGTACAAAGGTGTCTTATTGTAATTTTTGTTCAGCACAAACAATTGAAAATTTTGCTCATTACTGGCTCCTAATTTGGAAAGTACCTACAGCAATTTGAGTTATTTAATATTGGTACCATATGTACATTTCTAATAGGTACAGTGCCCATTATTACGAGGTAATCTGATATATAAATTTTTTCCGAGATAAAATACAGGAGACGTCAATGTAATGAAAATTTAATGAAACATGAAAATTTTGATTATGTTGGTATTGTGTTTGGGTAAACATGATACTTTATGTACCTATATATGGGTTGGATACTTTATGTATATACTAGTGTTATGAATGCGAAAGTGCATTAGTTTGTTTGCGTAACATCCCATGAAATAACTACTCAACCTATTATCACTTATAAAAACATAATTATAATATAGGCATAGCCTATATTATTTATCTCGAAAAAATGGATGGTTCCACTAAGATAGCAATTTTCTCTGGAGACCATTAGGGTGTCCGTTAGTGACATATTTATACTCTGTAGTCCATTGCCATTACACAAAGTTGCGGGTATAATCTAGTTTCCAATAAATTGTAGTATCAAACCGCGTTATACAATTTACAAGCATTTTACAGCTAATAGGATCTTAAAATCTTATATTATCTTGTTACATGGTTCTCGATTACCTACTGTCTTGGCAACACTATAACTATCTGAACTTTATGATACATAAAATTATTTTGCAACTCAGCGAAACCCGCTGATCTTACAGAAACTATATTTTGTTCTCATCAATTGACTGATTAAGACTACAAAATGTTACCGTCCTATTAATTCTCGTGATAAAAAAGCATAATCTGACCTCCAAATCCTCTAATAAATAAATAAAATAAAATAAATATTCACTGACATTTCACACAACGTCCTCTGGTCTCAAACTAAGCTTAACGCTTGTGCTATGGGTACCAGATTACGGATATAATACATACCTATTTTACACTTTTTTTGTAAATACATATAGATATAATAGATAGAAAACACCCAGACGCAGTACAAAGATAGATAGTACGTGGTAACCATGGTTACCACTTACTATCTCGTCAGCAGTGCCACATCACATGCCACCACAACACAATGAATACTTCTTTGGGTACTTGAAAAATTGAAAATAAAGTATCGTTAGATTGATTCTTGTTAATTTTATTCTTAGCATAACATTATTTTGAGGAAGAATGACAACTACTCGTATATTTACTCGTATCATTATCTAGTTTATTTTCTCATGAGAACATTATTCTAGGCATTAGAATATGTTTTGACTGGTGGTAGGGCTGGGTACCAAGTGGGAGTACTCACTTGGTATCCGGCCCGAGCGGGTTGGTACCACCATCTCCCGTGTGACCGGCCATGAAGCACATCGTTGCGTTTTGGTTGTAGCAGGAGATAGCCGTTTATATTTCATTTCATCTGTGAAATGAATTGGTGAGCAGAGCGGCTTGACAATACTCTCGGTATAGTCGAGTCCAAAGGCGACGGTTACCATTTACCATCAGATGGACCGTCGCTAGTCTGCCAACGTATGCAATAAAAAAAAATTAAAAAGAAATACTAGCTACCGTATCACCATATTTTTGATGTGAAACATCTAATGCGGAGGGAGGGTAACATCGTCTGTTAGCGTGGCGACGCTTTTATTTTACTTGTTCCGTTCAAATCTTGCAAGTTAAATTTGACATACTTTCCGGTTTCCGATTGATTTGAAACTTTACATACATATGTATATCGCGTGATTATGCAATATTATGATGACATGGAGCTGATCTGATGATGGAGCTGGAAGGTGGACATAGGAACTCTATAATGAAACAGCGCAACCCCATCGAGTTTGGGCTCGTATGATTTGTCTTGACGAGTACTTTGTCTTTAGATGGTGTCCAGGGTCTGACGATGGAGCTAGAAGTTAGCCATAGGAACTCCATTATAAAACTACATAACTCCATCGAGTTTGGGTTCGTGTGATTTGTCTGGACGAGTACTTTTGTCTCTAGATGGTATCTAGGATCTGACGATAGAGCTGGATGGTGGTCACAGTAACTCTGTAATGAAACGACGCAACCCTATCGAGTTTATACTCCTTTGATTCGTCTTGAAAAATAAGTACTCCTTTGTAAAGTTATGATCATTTTACTTCTACAAAATAATTTCGATGTTTTCACATTTGTCTACCAAATGTGAAAACATCGAAATTATTTTGTCGTCCCGCGACGTCTAGTTCTTTTTCTTGAATATTTTCTATAATCCTGAAAAACGTGTTATACTATTTATGCCCGCGCTTCACACGGGTGGTGTACAGTCGCAGACGAAAGAAATTTAACAATTCCAGTAAATTCAAATTATAATTATAATCGGATTATAATTATAATCCGACATCCGGAATAATTATTCCAGACATGCTTAATGTATGGAAAAAACTCAGTCTTCTGTCTAATTCACTCATTAACTGTTCATAAAAAAATCTCATAATGAATGAGATTTTTAAAAATTTACAGTTCAAAGGCTTTTAATTTTCTATTTTAAAAACCTTGTCCTGACAATAACGAACACAAAAAACAAATAATTATCCAATTCGATGAAGTCTTTCAGAAGTTATGCGCGTACATACATTTCGAAGTTTCATTTTTATTTAGGTACTAGCTGACCCGGCAGACTTCGTACTGCCAAATATAGCCTGTCAAAATGATTTGTAATGTGTAATTTTTTTGTTCCTACATATTTTATAGTCGGGGCAAAAAATTCTCCTGAACAGAACCGTCACCCTGGTGATAGGGCGTTGTGAATAAGAAATATAATTAAATAAAACATATATAAGCATTTAAAAATAAGTAATCTCTTTATTGTTAATCATATGAATCATAATTTTTAACAAAATCAGTTTTATTTTCATTGTAGTGCTTTGTGATATACGATGTTTTTTGTTTGATTATCTGGCGCATAGACAAACAAATCTGATGATTTTCCAACACGGGAACAGGCAACATACAATTGACCATGTGAGAAACATGGGTTTTCCAGATTAATACCACAAACACTTAATGATTGCCCCTGGGACTTGTTTATGGTCATAGCAAAAGCAAGCCGAACTGGGAACTGTAGTCGTTTAAAGTCAAACGGTACATCATTCGGAATCAAAGGATGTGCGGTATGAGTACGTCTTCTCCTTTATACTTTCCTTTCAGTATAGTTGCTTCTATCACGTTGTTTAATAATCTTTTTATCGCTAACCGTGTGCCGTTGCAAAGACGCGGTTGGTTGATATTTAGCAACATTATAACTACCGATCCAACCTTTAATTGAAGATTGTGAGGTGGCAATCCTGGCAAATCCAGCGAGTACAAAAATTCTGGTGGATAGTTCACTACATCATCTTGGTTAGTAGCCGAATCAACTGATTTATATATCCTCGATTCGCCTGTAATTTGTTCTTGTATTTTTAAATTTAATTCATTTACATCTATGTTTTTTGCAGCTAATATAGCTCGTTCGCTCAACCAATCATGGTTTCTGTAATTTTGAGAAACATCTGGAAACACCTTCTGAATAAGTTCATCTTTTGATCAAGTTAACTGACAAAAACTTTGAGGAATGTTAATGCAGCCAGTCAACATGTCTATAGGAAATTTGCTATTACCAATGTCAATGAGTTGTTTAGAGAATATGTTTCCAGATTGGTCATTTTGTAACTCGATACGCATATTCTTGCTTGAATGAAGTACTTTGACATGTTTCCACAAATTGGAGGACTTTAGACATGCATTGAGTTCATCAGCTGGTGTTGATCGTGGAATCACTGGCAATGTTTGACGAAAATCTCCTGCTAATAAAATCATTGCACCACCAAATTGGTTATGATTGCTCCGTATATCTTTTAATGTTCTGTCTAAAGCCTCCAAAGATTTTTTATGTGCCATCGTGCATTCATCCCAAATAATTAATTTACATTGCTGCAAGACCTTTGCCATTGCAGAGTTCTTAGAAATGTTGCAGGTCGGAGTTTCATTGCTTTGCATATTTAATGGCAATTTTAATGCTGAATGGGCTGTTCGACCACCTTCAAGCAAAGTTGCTGCGATTCCCGACGAAGCGAGTGCATGCAATTTTATTTTGTGAGCGAATCGTTGCTAATATTAATGAAATCAAAAAAGTTCTAAGAACATCTAAGAAGTAAATCCCTCCAGTTTCATCATTGATTACTTTCATAAGATTTTCAAATACATACTTCTGTTGTTCATTCAACAGTGGAAGATTCGTTTGAATTAATTCTTTTAAAGTGTTGAGATCATACATTTTTTCTCGATTCAACTCTTGGTTAAAAACATCATGCATTGGAAGATTGGGCGCGGCCAGGCCTAATTGAATTAATAGTTTGTTTGACATCATCAAGCACATGTCCTCAATTGAAATCAATGCTTCGTTGTAAATTTCTTCACTGATTTGTATATTTGGATTTCCCATTCTATTTCGTATTTGATACAAAATATCATCACACATATTATCTTTGTACTTGATCCACAAATCAATTGTGTTTGATGGGAAGCATGTAGATATGATTATAGAAAACAATTTTCGTATTTGATGAGCGTGTGATGATATTACAGCATCATTGAGAGTTTGATCCCAATGAGCGTCATTTTCTAGCAATTGCAAACGTTGACAGGCTTCCCTGTAAGATCCACACAATTCACCATCAACAGTTCGTAAATGTTGGAATGATGTTGGGCCACGTACATTGACTAATAGCAGTCGTAAATAAAAACATTCATCATTGCTTGGATGTACTGAATAAATTCGACCAATGGCATCGGTGGAATACACATCTGGGTATCCTTGAACTTGTTTCCCTTGTTTATAAATCTCCTTGAGGATTGATTCCAAGTATAATATTTTGGCATTTCAGAATATAGCAATGTTTGTGCAAAATCATCGTTTTGGCATGTCTCGAAAAAACTGGTTAATGTAGTAGATGGTGGCTGAGCAGCTCTTTGTACTGCGTTCTGTGCTGTAAAGTACACTCTTTGTCCATTTTCTAAATGCACAGCTAAGTGAACAACAGAAGGGTGTCTCTCATGAATAGGAAAAGAAAATATTCGCCATACTGCTTCATTACTACTAACATAGCGGCCCATTTGGTATTGTGTAACTTCATCATTGGAATCCTCTCCACCAATTCCAATCACAGCCATATCACTCCCTTTAGTTACATATTTGCAAATGTATTTAATAGATTTCACTGAATGGCAAGATTCTACGTTGATGTGTGCTTTGAAGGTCTTTGATAAAATGGGTGAATATGGGACAATCCAACGATTATCTATTTCAATATCTTGTTGATTAAATTTGACAATTGTTGATCTTCCATTGTCTGCTGTCGATCGTCGACGATACAGTGGATAACCGTCATTACCAGTAATTGTTTCCGATATTAATGTCCGTGGATATCGTTTTGAACATTTACCATCTATCATACATGGTGAATTTGGATTAAGAGTTCCACAGGGACCATGTATCATATTTTTGATAACTACCTCATGCAATCCAGGATCTACTTGTACATTAGGGATTTCTGCTGATATCACTGCATCAACTTCATTTGGCCTTATCTTTTCAACCAACCAAATCAAAATGTGTGCATGTGGCAATCCTCGTTTCTGCCACTCCACAAAATACATCCAGCAGCGTGTCTCACCAAACACATATTGTTTTACGATGAAATCCATTAAAGATTTCAATTTTTGTCTAAAGACTCTTGCTGTTATATCATGACGATCAATGGGTGATTGCCCAGGGAATAACTCCTGCTTGATTTCTATCCATTGTGGATTGCATGTAAATGTGATGAACAAATCTGCTCTACCATAATGACGAACAAACGACATGGCATCTTGAGCATATTCATGCATATGTCGAGGGCTTCCGATGTATGTTGCTGGAAGAATAGTCATCCGACCAACATTCTGTGCATTTCCATCAATATTAATCGCATCTCGAAGGTGAATATACTCTTCAGATCGGAGTTTGCTCTGATTCAACCTGATGAATGTTAATCTCTCCGTTTCAATTTTGACATACATGTCAACAATATATTTGTGATATAATCGCCGACATTTCAATATGTGATTGTCTTCGTTTTCCCGAATCATTAGGCGGTATGAATAATAGTTCATTGAACTGACTTTTTTGTTCGTTTCAGAACCTGTAAATAGATATTGTTTTAATAACATTGTTGAAATATAAAATTAAAATACATAATATAGTTACTAAGATATTATCGCCATAGCTAAACTAATATTTTAATTACCTGTAATGGGATTTATCATTTTTATTGAGAAATCATAGCCATCTTCACCTTGCCAAAATATAATGGGATATTGCAGTGCATCATATGATCGGTGTGTTTCCTTTATACGTTGTAATTGATCATTCCGACGATGTAAAACAATATCACGGGATTCCAAGTTTTCTCCAACTACAACGATAGCAACTTCATCAATAGTTGGTGCATTAAAACGTCTTGCATGTTGACCCGCAGGTGTTTTATCAGCTCTGATTACAATTTTGTGATTATCTGATGGCATCAGATCCAGGGAAGTTTTAAACAATATAACCAATTGATTGTGTTCATGAAATAACGTTTGTAATTGTTCTACAATAGACCTATTTACTAAATTGTTATGTGCACAACGCATATTTGTTAATAATTATGATTCATATGATTAACAATAAAGAGATTACTTATTTTTAAATGCTTATATATCAATTCAATTCAATTCGTCATTCTGGCGGTCCCGATGATTTCGCCAATGTCAGGTTTTTTTTTTTTGTTTAATTTTTAATGAATTGATAAATATATTTTTTTTGTTTAAACTTTGGCATTGTGAAAGATCATGAATAAGTCGAAAATGCAGACGTAGAAAAGAAGATCATAATTTAATGTCACTGTTGATAATAAAATCGCTGAGTGTATGAATAAACGGAGAGTCAACATAACGTAAAAGAGATTTGAAGTCAGAAGGAAGAGGAATAGATGAAGGAAGAAGATCATAAAGAGAATGAGAATTATTGGGGCAATTATATTGCTTATATATGTTTTATTTAATTATTGACATTTATGTTATTTTTCTTCTTTTTAAATGTCAAGATAATATAGAATGCAAACTATATAAACAAAGAGTTTTTTATGTAAGGAGGTTCATTGGGAAATTCTATTGCATAGCCCCCGCCAGTAAGTCGTTCCTGTAAGTAACATAAGTAGTATAAATAAATACTAAAACAAATGAAATAATATCGCGAAACCGACCAAATTGAGTTATTCGATTTCGTTTTCTTTTTCTTTTTTGTTTATCTGTGCTCCAATGCACACTGTTTTGATAGATATGATTGAATGTGAACTTTGTGCAGAGGTAATAAAGTGCAAATTGACTCTTTGACGTTAGGAACATACCTACATTGTTTAAACAACAGTGACTGCTTGTAATTCAATATGAACTTTATACAATAGCAATAAAGCTCGTTTTAGTTAGAAAACGTTTGTATGGGAAAAAGAAAAGGGCTGTTTTTAGGGCTTTTCCAGCAATTACTCGAATTTTTCTCGCCGTAAAAACCATCCTTGAACTTCAACAAACATTTAAAAAAAAGAATTGGTCAAATTGGTCCAGGCGCTGTTGAGTTGTGCGCTTACCAACACATTTTGCGATTCATTTTTATATTATAAGATACAGATTTTTGTCATAGCGTTTTTGTGTATTATGCCTGTTATCAATATAAATATTTTTGATACGAAATTTCTCTTTTAATATATAGGAATGCTGCTTATATTGGGCTAAAATTATATTTAAAAAAATGGATAAATATGATAATGTACGGTTACAATATCAATAGTTTTCTTAAAATTAATTATTATTTATTAAATTTTAATTTCTTATATTTTAATGTAATCTATCACGATAATAAGAACACACTCATTAAATAAATGACGGGCTTCGTGGCGCAGTTGGTAGTGTAACCGACTTCCGTGCATGAGGTAGTGGGTTTGATTCCCACTCAGGACAATTCGTTGGTTAAGAACAAGAATAGCGTAAATCCAAAAATTCAAAAAAATATTTCTTTGACCTTTCGCTTTTTTAATCCCCATATTTGTATGTGCCAAAAAACTGGGATGTTATAGTGTGTAGATTGCTTAGTACAAAAATAACATATCAAATAAAAATGATTTTTGTTTACTGCCAAAATGAAGTGTTGCTACTTACAATAATCTTAACATTATTTTGTCAAAAAAGTTAAGAGCACAACGATCGAAACTCGATTTACAGAGCGAATAGGACACCGAAGATGCCTTGAATGTAATCGCTCAAATAACGTATCTTGTCATACGTTTTTAACGCAGAAAGATTGTTTATGTAGCCTATGATTTTTAAGGCCATTTTAACGGAAGTTCCGTTGCATTTCATACATTATTAAATTTATGTAACAGCCATAATGACGTAGGTCAACCATTTTTTGAAAAATAAAATTTATTAAAATAATAACGCTTTTTGATTGTCCAAAAAGATACACTATTCTGTAGCCGGTAAATAAAGCTTTATTATTAGTAAACTAACTACTATAGATTTTGTCATAAAAGAGTTATAAGATAACGGCAGGTAAATTTGAGTTGTTTTTCCGCTCTCCAGTGAAGTTGTCATTTTGCCCTTACGCTACTCTAGTTCTTAACACACGAATTATTGTTTGATGAACACAGATATTTGTACTACGTCTGGGTATTTTCTACCTATTATATAATTATGTATGTATTTACAAAAAAACTAATATATGAAATATATCCGTAATCTGGTACCCATAGCACAAGCGTTAAGCTTAGTTTGGCACCAGAGGACATTGTGTAAAATGTCCGTGAATATTTATTTATATTTAAATAACATAAACTTTTGCACCAGATATTGTAAAAATAAGACAAATGAAATAATTAAACGCGTATAAACTCGAGCTTTCTCCAATTTTAATAAAAAGATATCAGAAAAGGGTACGGTTAAACAAGGTGTGAATTATTACGAGTGTAATAATTTGGGTAGGACAGGGTACATATAATTACACTGAGGATGGAGGTAGGGTAGGATCGATGAACAATTACCGGGCAACCGTGATTAACGCGATCCCTTGCGATTCGCTCATTAATACTAGAACTAATTAACGATTTATATTAATAAGGCGTTATTAAGTGGATTATTAATTTTGATTTTAAAAAGAGAAGCTGAGGAATTCTGCATTTAGGTAATCTTTACCGAAATGCGTGCCAGCACTCATGCATACGACTTGAATGTGTGAAGAAAAAAACTTGTCACAGTTATGTTTTTAAATACCTTGTTCGATAAAGTAATTATGTCTAATGTCACTAGATGGCGTCAGTAAAATTTTTAAATTTCTTGGCCTTGTGGACCCGGCTTTAGAATTAGAATTGTTCCACCCCTCTACCCAGTCACTAAAAGGAGCGCTCCGAACTAGTTCTTTTTTCCAAATGAACTAGTTCGGACATCTAGTTCAATTAGTTCTCTAGTTACTGTTTCTTCATTAGGTCATCTAGTTCTCTAGTTCTATTAGGTCATCTAGTTCTATGAGGTCTTTAGTTACCTAAACTGATCTTTATAATAACTCTTTGATGACGTAAATGAACTGTGTAACTATTTTGTCACTAATAGGTCGCATTAATTTATTGTATAATAGGAACTAAAATTACATACTACTACCTACTTTACTATTACCTATTTTATTTGAAACAAATATTTGTTTTCTCGTAATACTTTGCAGACTTAGGACTATAATAATTATAGTAAATATTGAAATTTTCAATATTTAATTGAAATATTATATAAGCAGTGATGTAGTGATAGCCTAGTGGTAAAACCAAGTCCAAGGACTGCAAAGATAGTGGTATCGAGTTCGAATCCCAAGTCCTAGTATACGTTGCTAACATATTAGGTATTCCTGTTTGAATACACTGTAGGTGTCTTTATAGCACCGCCGGCGGACCACTGAAAGAATGTAACATGGTTCCGGTGGCCTGCCAATAAAGACGGAGAGAAGGCACACGGCGGGTTTCTTTAGTGGGTGAGGGCCCCACACTACCCTGTTCGTTGCCCCGAACAACGGGGCGTGCGGTTAGGAACATTTTTTACCGCATTAACAAAAAAAAATTATAAAAAGCTGTCTTTATAGCAATACTCCCTATCCTCTCTTTACTGACCTTCCTCTCCAATTCCTATGCCTTTACTTGGAGATGGCGTTGCGCTAATTATTCCTCTGGAGTTGCTAGCGTCTATAAGCTACAGCAACCGCTTACTATCAAATGGGACGTATGCTTGTTTGCCACCCACGTAGTATGAAAAAAAATCAGTTGTGCCTTGTAAACCGGGAGTAGAACCCACCTCAACGCTTCGCTTATTAGGCGTGCAAAATATGATTTTCATTACGTATAATATATATGAGTATATATTCGTATATATAATACATTAATTTTGAATTCCGCGCTCCTACAAGAATGCCTCGCCAACGTATTACGCCACTTCATCATCCCCATAGAAGGACAGTCCTAGGCGCTAACTCGCCTTGTGCAATGTTATGTGAAATAATCAATAGATATAGCGATACAATTGATAAACATTTTGACTCGTTAGCTCGTGTGAGGCGTTAAATATTTCTGTAAGTTTGTTAACTAAATATTAGTGTATTTTTGCAGCATTAGCAATTAATTACATAATGATAATACCATACATAGTTCATCTTGTTATTGTGCATGAGGTGTTTGTTTACCTTTAAGTGGTTGTTACATTATTATTATATCCTAATGTATGTTTTACGTGTATTTTTCAATGTAAACAACTGTTGGTGGACCAAATAAATAAATAAACTTTGTTAAATAATAGTAGTATCTTCCTTAAAATTAACATTTACCAGCATAAATTAGGAATTAGATTATACAGCAACATGAAACTAATCTAATTAGATATCAACACAATACCACAATTAAACCACAATCGAACGATTATAATTGTTTTGAATTTAATTCCTTGTCAACCTAACAATAGAAGAGTGGCAAACAATTAAACTGACTCACTTTCAAGCAGTGACATTTAACTAATTTATACATACTCAAAACATTATTTTAAAACATAGTGTCAGGCCTGTATCCCCGAAGTAGGTAGGTAGAGGTGTATTACACACCACGGTTCGCCAATATGTTTAAGTCCCACGTAATACGGGGCGACTCTAATTACTGTCTACCGGGCACATTTCCAAACTCCGGCTTGCTACTGAAATTTTTTTTTTTTACAAAAACGCTCAATAACACTGCCTGACCCAGGCTTAAGCCCGACACCTCATGATCAGCAGTCGCTCTAAAAACCGCTGCACCACCGAGGCAATTTAAAAAAAAATCATTGTTAATCAATGATTTGCATTGCGTATAATTGTTATACGAGTTTATACTCGTGTGTATTATAGATAAACTTAAAAACAATTAGAAACAACACTTAGAAAAAATTAAGAGTAGTATCTGCCACAAATTAACAATTATATCTACGAGTATAATACTGTACGTCACCTATAACATGAATCAATTATTTTTATTGCATTTAATATTAAACAAGTTGATACCCGTGTGTATTATAGATACATACACTACAAAAAAAATAAGAGTATTATCTGCCACAAATTAACAATTATATCTACGAGTATAATGCTGTACGTCACCTATATGTTTATGCTGTACATTAAACGTCTAAGTATTTGCATAAGGTTTTCTATGCCTAACCTTTATACATTTTACACAAGAATGCTCTTTAGCTAGTGTGTGAGATGTGGTATACGTTGGTATGGAACCCTAATCCACAAAGGTGCTAAACATTTAGGGTTGAACTCCTCACTTATGTAATGTCTTTGTATCAAGGTTGGCGCTCAGCTGCAAGCGACAAGTAAAAATATAAATTACGAACCCTTTTGACAATGTATTACAAAAGTGCCCTTTTGGGTCGTAACGACGTATGGCGGTCATGATAGTGAAGTCATGAAAAGATAATTAATTGTGTTTTTTAGCCGAAACCTTGGTATCCTAAATATGGTCCTTGTTTACGTAGACTAAGAGTTAATTGAATCAAATCAAAATATTTTAGTAGTATTTTGGCTATTTTTTTGATTGATTATATTAGCTGTTTTTTGATATGCTCAGTTTCTTATTATGTTTTAATTGAATTGTAAATTAGGGAGATTATCGGACTAATTGCCTTGTAGAGAGGCAAAATACCTATCGATTTTGTGTTCGGAGTTTTGCGGAAAATTGCATGTCGTGGTTTGGTGGTTCAGGACACATCGTATGGTTGCATCGTATTTGATGACATTTATTCAATGTGCGTACTAAATTAACATTGCTATTTATCATATTCCTCTCCATGTGTAATAAGTGCGGATTGGCAATCGTTTTTGTGTGTATGCTACGATAGCCGGGATTGAATTACATCCCATATTAAAAAGTAAATACAGGCAAAGAATCTGTTTCATACATATTATATTTACGTTATATGAAAGCCTTTGGGACACTTAATTCAGCAATCTTGCTTAAAAAATGCGGATGTCGTTTGAAGTGCTATAAAAACGTTTTGTGACGTTACAGCCATGTCAGTGAAGCAATTTATGCGACAACTTTTTGTGATACTTTTATTAATTAGCTGAGAAGATCCCTCTGAGGGTTGAGTGCTCGGAGTTAATGATGCGACTTGGAAGCTAAAAACAAACAGAGTTTGGTGACTGATGACATAATTTCGCTGTTTTAGTTTCAACTCTCTTAAGACAAGTGTAGGTACCTACTTATTTAGTAAAGCGAAGAGTTTATGGGGATTACTTTTAGTTAATACTTTAATTACAGTAAATGTTTGCTATTTTATCATTTTAAATTTTTGATTACTGCACTGTGCTGTTTATATATTTTTTTACTATATAATTTAAGTATTTCAAAGTTTTGTATTATCAAGCTTTAGTTATACAATAAAACATATACATAGCATCACGCCTGTTTTCCCCGAAGGGGTAAGCAGAGGTGTATTACACACCCACGACTCGCCAGCTATGTTTAAGTCCCACGTAATAGGGGGCGAGCCTATTGACGTCTATCGGGCATATTTTCAAACTCCAGGCTGCTACTGAGATTAAACAATATATACTATAGTTATACAATACCTTACCCAAAAATTTGTATAAAGTATTACTCGTATACTAGCGATTACAATTTAGTGTAACAATTATCCTAACTATTATAAAACTGTAACAGAGCTGTGTCTATACATTTATGATATTTGAGAAAAACATACTGTATTAGGCTATTTATTCGTGTCTAAACACAAAACCTTTTTTTTTTTTCAGATTTTTATCGGTTTGTCTGTTTATTCATTTGCGCAACACGCAAAAGCTACTGAACGGATGTTTATGTAACTTTTTTTATTTGATAGCTCTTGATTAGACTTAAAAACTGGTATACTTTATTCCGCTTCTATATCGGGAATCTGAGATATAACCTAAAAAAAGCCTTACAAAACATTTTGTTCTATAAAGCTAACCAACTCTATAATATTAGTACATGGATACACCCGTATACCACTACTGCTCTTTAATACTATAATGAGGACAAACAAGCATACTGCTTACCTGATGGTATATAACTATCGTGACGTATAAACTTTAGAAATACCAGAATCATTACTTATGCGGTGCCAACCCTATTGAAAGATATAATAATAGAATAAGCTTAGTCTGGGCAGGCCTCCGGTGCCCTCTATCACCACCATTTGGCAACAAGAATACTTACTAAAACTGAACGTCGCCCTACCACCCTGAACTAAAGAATAATCCTTGTATCGCGGCAATTCACAAACATACAAATCAACGGACCCAAAGTACATCTAGAATAAGGAGAACCATTTGTGGATCGCATTAAGAGTTTTCATTTGTAGGAATCGAACAACACAACACTCGAGTGGTTGGAATCTAAGTCACTCCGCCATCTTTGCTGCAGTTACAACACAACAATACAAAGTCTTCTTACAGTGTAATTCGGTTTTAATTTAATAAGAAAGCGCCGTTTGCTCTAAAATCCATTACTGCGCTAACAATGTTGTAATAAGAAGCAAACGGAATTAAATATCTAGAACTACAGACGCTGCACAAGATTTAGCTGCTGACCTATTTCCAACTCATATTCCACTGCAGGAACTATGTTGCTTTATTTCGACAGAAACAAAAAACAAAGAACAACCAACTATAAGTTTAAGCGTAAACTTTTTTCAACAGTGCACATAACTCCTTGGTAAGTAAAGAAAATTAAAAACACAGCATTATGAAATTTTTTACATATAAATACTTTTTACGTATAACTTGAGTCTTAAAATGTGGTCGAACGTGCTTAAAATATATTCAAAATTTCATGCTTAGAACTTATATATACGGGCCAGTATAATGTTTAAGACCCTGGAGGATCGCAGGTGCGGTTGTTAGCACATTGCAGATATTTAGTAGCTACTGAAGTTTTGTGCTATTATATTTCCATTTTTCACTTTGTGTTATTATACCTAACTAATATAATAATTATGTTTGGACATTAAAATGTTTGTTATTCAATCTCATAAATATGGCAGATGGATAAAAAAATATCTTGGGTATATCACAATCAACCTAGTTTTCAATAAATCCTAAAGCAGATCTAGAAGTCGTAAAATGTTATTGATGTGAAAACATCTAATGCGGAGGGAGGGTAAAACTGACTGTTAGCGTGATAACGTCGCCACGCCAATTTATTTAGGTGTTCTTAATGCCATCTGTTGACAAAAGCATCTACCTAGGAAGTAAAATGTCAATTAATAAACAAATAACAGTTTTAATTCGGCTGTGTGTAACGAGAGGGTGAAGAATTATATAAGACTAATAATATCTGAAGAAAGAAAATCGATGTTTTCGGCACGTGTGTGACGGCAAATTTTTTATTACTTAGGTACCTACATTTTATAGTAAAAATTTACGAAACTGGTAATTTTATAAAAAAAACTAGACGTCGCGGGACGTCTAGCAGATGTGAAAACATCAAAATTATTTTGTAGAAATAAAATGAACACAACTAAACAAAGTACTCCTCAAGATGAATCAAACGAGTATAAACTCGATAGGGTTGCATATTTTCATTACAGAGTTACTGTGGCCCTTCCAGCTCCATCGTCAGACCCTGGATACCATCTAGAGACAAAGTACTCGTCAAGGCAAATCATACGAGCCCAAGCTCGATGGAGTTATGTCGTTTTATAACGGAGTTCCTATGGCCACCTTCTAGTTCCATCATCAGACCCTTGATACCATCTAAAGACAAAGTACTCTTCAAGATGAATCAAATGATTCCAAACTCGATGGGGTTGCGTCGTTTCATTAATGTGGTCACCTTCCAGCTCCATCATCAGACCCTGGATATCATCTATGACTGAAGTTCTAGTCAGGATATTTCAAACGAGCTCTAACTCGACGGGGTTGCGTCATTTCATTATATAGTTACTGTGGCCACTGAATTGGAAAATGTCTAACGTTGCAATGTTGGAGCATTTTACGACGTCAAAATGTAGCCTTTATAAAATTTTACGGCGAAATCTGATCACAGTTACAGAAACATATCGTTTGTACTGAAAATATTACATCATATCATATTATAAATAAGTTCTGTGATTTTCAGGTAAGAAAGTTTATTTTATAATATATACAGCAAGGGTAGAAATAACAACTAAATAAGATAATGCGGCCTGCTTGATGCCAAGCGTCTACCATTCTTCTGGTATAGCAATCAGAAGAATCTTTTGGCGTTGCCCATCTTAGAAAAAAACTGATCACAAATGGGTGATAAGACCGTATAGTGGAGGGAAAATATAGAGGTTATAATGAAGAGATCGGTCCTTCCGGCATGCTCACCCACTGATGGAAATATACCAGTAATAATAATTAAGTTCTTTACCCTGATATTTTGTTAAAATATTCTTCCTACCTTTATACCTTGATATTTCATTTCATAAATTCATTAAAGTTTCAAAAATTATGTGCATTATGAAATAGTCGGCGAAACAGCAACATAGTCTACCTACACGGCTAAGATATGTTCTTGGTGGCATGATATTAATTAACTCTTGTAAAAACAAGTATCTTACATGTTCTAAGTAAATAAATAAATATTCGCGGACATTTTTTTTCACACAACGTCCTCTGGTCCCAAACTAAGCTTAACGCTTGTGCTATGGGTACCAGATTACGGATATAATACATATACTAATTTTTTTTGTAAATATATAGAAAACATCCAGACGCAGTACAAATATCTGTGTTCATCACACAAATAATTGTCCTGAGTGGGAATCGAACCAAGTCGGCTACACTACCGACTACGTCACGAGGCCCATCAAAATAAATAGATAACGTTTTTAAAAAACAAGCGTTGATATTGTTAAAAACGAATTAAGGGGTAAAATTAATTATTATTAATAGTACATTGTTACCCTAGGGATGAAAGCAACCCTCGAACTATTGAAATATATAAATCGATCGATTAAATAGATAACGTTTTTAAAAAACAAGCGTTGATATTGTTAAAAACTAATTAAGGGGTAAAATTAATTATCATTAATAGTACATTGTTACCCTAGGGATGAAAGCAACCCTCGAACTATAGAAGCCCTCGCTACGCTCGGGCGCCAAACCCCGTCTCGGGACTAAATAAGTCTTTATCCCGAGGTAAACACTGTGCTTTTCATAACGAATACGAGGAAACTAAAAATAAAAATCATGAATCAGCTAAAGAAAAAATGGGAGTCTTTAAAAAATTTAATTTGGCATCGCCGTTTTCCCGCCGAATTTGTTTTTTTTCTGTGGCCTGTCAGCTATTCAGCCATTATTTTTCATTTTAATCATTGAAAAAATATAAATCTTCTTTATTTTAAAGATATAGTTGCAACTATATAAAAATAAAGTCATATAAAAAACAAATTCCTTAATAAATTGGTACTTCACTTTATGTTATTTCAATTTTACATCGCGCTGTAATTGACTGACTGTACAGAAAATAGAACTGTTTTTTTTATAATTGCTCAGCTGTCAGTTGAAATTTATTCTCCCTAGGGCTGAAAAGTATTACTTTCAACCCGCTCCTCAGGCAACTTCAGGCCTACTTTCAGAGTATGAGTAATGAAAAGTATTTTTTTAATTAACAGCAAAAGACTAAACCGTGAGTGTAACTTTTTAATTCCTTTTAAACAATACTAAAGTATTTTTACGTGTTGTTTTATTTTCAGTAGCCCTCTCCTGTTTTGCTTCATCAAACCCTAATTATCATAATATTGATTGCTGGGCTAAACGAGCCCGAATTCAATGGAGTTACGTCATTTCCTTTTTGAATTCCTGTTACTATCTTTCGTTATAGAATCCCTCTTGGTTAATCTCCTCCACCAGGACATAATCTAAGAGCGAAATACTTGTAAATATAGTAAATGAAACAAGCACAAATTCGATGAGGTTGCATCTTTTCGTTATAGAGTTCCGTGGTCACCTTGCAGCTCCATCATCTGAACATTGATATTATTATATTGCATTGTTTTCTAATTTATACGTGCATGCGAAATTTCAGATCCATCGATTGGGATTTACTGGCTTACAATCCGTCAGGTATAACTGGTTTAAAACTCAAGATTTTGCCCAAACATACTAACAGTAGCAAGTCGAATAAAAGCCAGTGGAAACGTTCAAACAATCTACTGCTCGGCTCTAGAATTTTTTTCAGCATTATATCTTCATTTTAAAAAACACCACTGTTATTTTCAGTTGTTTACAGGGAAATTCGCAGAGTTCTGTTATTCCAACCTTGTTTGACATGCGCATTGGAGGTCTGTAGAAATTAATCTTACGTAACATCTGCATACATAAAAAAATACATACTGTGATACATTGTATTTTGCGCAAAATTATAGGGTAACTGTCACACAAGCCATTAAACTTTTATAGTGCATAAAATTAAGTATATTTTTAGCTACGTCGTCGCCAAACTACACCAAGAATCGTTTTTTGGACTAATATTTTGCACAAACTGTCGGGAGGTTGACGTCTCGCCAGATATCCGTAGAAATTTACGGCCTGATAAACCATCGCCAGGGACTCTAGAGCTCTGACAATAAATCGCATTTGGCGAATAAGACTAACATTGTTTAGATAGCAGCAAGCTAGGTGGGTCAAGTTAAAATGGACCATGTATAAAACTTGTCTGCCAAATGGATTACCTCGATTAAGTATGAGCGGCCTCTGACCTGTATAGGTTGACGCATGATTAGTTCAAAGCTTTAGTTTTATGGTTTTAACCGAGGGTTTCCTGAAGCATTTTATGTATTGCAAATATTTGGGATACATCAGCTAAATTGAGATTATAATCCCAATACTTATAAAATGTTTATTCTTGTTAATCTCGCTAAGAATTCAACTGTTTGTTAGAACCAAAACTGAGGTTTGTTTTACCTATTTATTTTGGATAATGGTTTTGTACGATTTAATTTACTAACTTTTTATGTTATCCTCATACAGAGTCGGTGCTACGTGTAACAGCATTGTGATTCTATCATTAGTGGAAAAGAGTACTTTGTAAAGCTTCGATAATAGTAATCAATATTAAAATCGATAAAGCCAGTTTCACCATACCTAAATTTAAAGTGCCCCAATAATTCTGATGGGAGTGATCGATAGCCCACTACGTTGGTAAGCTGAAGTTATAATGCCACATTCTTCGATGAACCGACAACCGCTGGAAAAGGAAGGTCTCGAATGGTGACTATTTATTGTTACAGGACCGCTCCAATGAGCGGTCCTGTAACAATAAGAGAGCGCATCAATATGCGCTCTCTTTTCAGGTCTATGTGCAACTGTGGACACTAATGGGTGGAGGGATATATAATTTTGTATCTACAATATTTGTAATTACATGAGTTCGTAAATAGACACTGCTAGCCACTGTAATATCGGTCTAGAAAATATAACTATTTTTTTCGCACTAATACATAGGTAGTATACATTTTTGATAGGTATTTAAGCACTTTTTTTTATTGCATGTAGTGGCAGACGAGCCACGGTCCATCTGATGGTAAATGGTAACCGTCGCTCATGGACTCGACTATACCGAGAGTATTGTCATACCGCTGCACCAATTCATTTCACAGATATGAAATGAAATATAAACGGCTATCTCCTGCTACAGCCAAAACGCAACGATGTGCTTCATGGCCGGTCACTTCCGCTTACTTCCCTTAGTCGCCTCATACGACACCCGTGGGAAAGAATGGGGTGGTGACACTTGTATTCTTAGTCCGTCACCACATGGACCAAACTTGATATGCTCAACTTCTTTAAAGAACTTGCTCTAACCGCTAAGCACTTCCCCAGATTGGAAGGGATGCAGATTCGATTCCCACTCGCACTAAAGTTTTCTTTCCACTTTTCACAAATAATTAGTTATTTATGGTAGCAATACACTTAGTGCTGGATTTACATCAGTGATTAGTGCCCAGGTTGAAAATGTTTCAAGGCCATTGAAAATGTAGGCATGAATTATATTGAAATAATGCTACACTTACCGTTACTATGTAATGTCATACAGTTCCAGTGATCCACCAATATAGGCGGAGAGACGTCGGGTTTATTTAATGGGTGAGGGCCACTCCCTATTTCTTGCCCCAAACCTAAGTTTGCGGATACATTTTTTCCACTATTACTAAACAAAATGCAGCGCTAAATCCGGCTCTACATACACTTATAGACGTGTACTACATATTTAGTTCGCATAGCCTATTGTTTTAACAGATATGTTGTGTAAACATTTCCAAGTGCTATGTGGTCCTCGCAATATTACCTACAAATTCATATAATAGTAGGTATTTGTTTAGCTTATTCAAAAGCCAGTCTACTGATACCTCGGCAAAATGTTTATCTAATACAAAATAATTAAGTCTTACACAAATTATAATACAGCGCAAGACTGCCTGCGACTATTTTTATTTTTACAAATAAATATATAGATAAAATGACTCTAATGTCGATTCGTCAAAAGAAATATTGATACACATGAAAGGCGCATAAATAAAATAATATTGAACGCCTGGAAGCACAAGCCGCGCAAAAGGGAGAGCGCGTATTTAGAATTGGGGTGCAAATGGTGCACAGTCAACATTTTTGCATATCAAGGCAGTCCAATTACTGAAAAGGCTTGCGGCGTTTGCACCGCAATGATAGACGTGGGTCTATTGGGATGCTGTGTGTCCTATGTTCAATATTTTCGATTTTTTTGCAGTGCCTATTAGAAACAGTTAGTTAAATTTTTGTTTAATGTTAGTTTAGATACTCTGTCTGAAGATAATTGTTATTATTTTTAACCGACGAAAAAAACGGAGGAGGTTCTCAATTCGACACGTAGGTATATTTTTGTGAAAAATAGTGAAAACTTCTTTAGGCGCGTTGAGCACCTTTTGGGTGAACAAAAAACATGCAACTCGCGTCATCGTCACCGAACGCTCCGATAGAAGTGAAAACTATGTAACTTGTGAATCGATCGCCGAGCTATTAGATTATTATGTTGGCCATGTGGTGATGGATTAAGAATACAAGTGCCACCACCCCATTCTTTCCCACGGGTGTCGTATGAGGCGACTAAAGGAAGTGAGCAATTATCATCCATTACATGACTGGTGGTAGGGCTGGGTACCAAATGGGAGTAATCACTTGGTATCGGTCCCGAATGGGTTGGTGCCACCATCTCCCATGTGACCAGCTATGAAGCACATCGTTGCGTTTTGACTGTAGCAGGAGATAGCCGTTTATTCTTTCATTTCATATCGGTGAAATGAAACGGTGCGCAGCGGCTTGACAATACTCTCGGTATAGTTGAGTCCATGAGCGTTACCATTTAGGTACCATCAGATGGGCCGTGGCTTGTCTGCCACTATATGTAATAAAAAAATATATATATTTTTGTTACTTAGTTTTTACTTCTATCGGCAGTCTCCAAAGACTGCCCCGCATGTTTTTTTTTGCTAGACCACGCATAACTTTTTACAGAGTAGACCAATTTTGATAATTCTTTTTGTAATGGATAGGGTCCCCCACAAAGTCGGTCCCATAATTTTTTTTAACAAAAATTGTAACCTTAAGTATGGAAAATAGGGGATGATTGCATATTCACTCACTGATTTCACTGAGATATATATGTACACTTCTCATACCATAAGTCTCATATTAATAAATTTGGAAAAAAAATCTTGCTGTTTATTTGTTTACACATAATTGCACGCTTCATAAGCGAACCGTTGAGGTGGGTACTATTCTCGCTTTGCACAGAAAAACTGATATTTCAAACTTAAAATGTCTCTATTTATCATATATTGCACTCGTAAAATAATATATACACACACATATCAAGAAAAAACACAATTCTTGGCACTCATAATATTTTTTTGCCATTTTTGTTATTTAAACTAGTTAAAAAAGTTCTGCCTTGGTCGTCCGTTTGTTGTAGGTAATGGATGTTAACACGATAACAACCGAAATACTTTACTAATCGAGTCTTTTTTTTCTTATTAACTTCAGTACAACTACGAATTGAGCCCTATTACTTTTCACGGTCTGATTCGATGTGGTTTAATTGTTATTTAAATAAACAAAAAAATAGTGAATATTTACGCTGGGTTCGACATTAAAACCAGCGCTATCCTGATTTCGTGAGAAGTGTGAGAACTATTTAAATAGACCAATATAAAAATACTTCTTAAAATTAGCGCTAGATGGCGTATAAGACATGAAAACCATGAAATTAGCGCTATCTATGTGATTGATTGAAAACTACTTAGTAAGACCAATACATTATTAGTTACTTATCAATTTTGCTAATATAATCATCTATTGAAATGATTATTAGACTTTACTATTTGATTAATGAAACCCATAAACAAAATTAATAATCACATCACACCTCCACAGTAACAGATTTGACAAGCGTCCAAGTGTTTATAGAAATATACAGTTTATAACTATTTCGCTACGTCTCATAACTTATTGCCTGCAATGCGGTTGGAGTAATATGTACATAAAGTCAGGAGTTTTATGTGTTATCCAGAGTTATTATTGTTACGAGAGATGGCTGTTAACTTGCTTTTGTTGGCGCTTAAATGCGAACAAGTAATGCGTACACATGCCCACAGATTGTGTTGTTTAATGTTTTATGTACCAATAAAACTCGCTAGGCATAGACGTTTTATTTGTTATGTTATTAGTTTGTTTCACCGCGTCAGGTGACCGCTGCTCATAAACTTAGCTATACCAGGGTCCAGCCCAGCCACAGCCTTCGATCCTAGTTCTCTCTAAAACAACCGTACTCATCCTGTGGCCCACCCGGTTTATGTGAGTTTATAGTTTGTTTGTTTGTTTGCTCGCGTATCACGCTAAAACTACTAAATCGATTTTGATGCAAATTTTAGTTTGAAAATAAATAATAATTAAATATTCCGGGACATTTTTCACACAACGTCCTCTGGTCCCAAACTAAGCTTAACGCTTGTGCTATGGGTACCAGATTACAGATATAGTAATTTTTTTTTTTAAATACATACATATAATAGATAGAAAACACCCAGACGCAGTACAAATATCTGTGTTCATCACACAAATAATTGTCCTGAGTGGGAATCGAACCCACGACCTCGTGCACGTAAGTCGGTTACACTACCGACTACGCCACGAGGCCCGTCAACATAGAACAAGATAGCTCTTGATTACATTTAAAAACTGGTGTTTGTCTTATTATGCTCGCTACTAAATCATGAGTCTGAGATATAAGTTAAAAGCTAGGTCCGCCGCAGGCAAAGTCTGTTATATGAATAAAGTATTAAGTTCGATCTACTAACGAGCATAAGTTAGTCATTCTATAATACCTAAAAATCCATCATGTCAAATCAATCTAGTCACCAATTTATTTACAAATATTTTAATGAAACTGAGAATTTAATAATGTAATACATGCCATTTTCTTATGCAAATTAACTTGAATACATAATAAGGTATAACGTCTGGGCTACAAAAATAATAAGCTTGGTCACACCTGCTAGTTGGAGATATCTCTGCCATAAAATTGTCATAAAAATTTAATAATTTCTCAAGATAGGAGCTTATTTTGGATTTTTGAAAACGACAGCCTTCATGAAATGTTATTAATGATGCCTCTGGTGTGGCTAGCAACACCAGAGGCATCACTCGTGCATCACAATCTTGAAGGAAAGAGACGGAGGTGGAGTGGAAGGATAATAAGGAAAGGATGCACTAAATAAGTTTAAGAAAGCCATAAAAATTAGACTTTGTAATCAAGGTTATTACACTGTTTTGGATTATCTTGAGGACAAAACAAAATGGGCTTGAGCTGCTCCTCACTCATTAATTTTCAAAATAGTTTTGTATAATATAATGTCATTTTAGTTATAAAGATTATATTAAATTGTAATAAATTGGCAAAAAAGTGGCCCATGAGTTTCTTGCCGGGTTCTTCTCATGAAAGGCTTTACTTCGGAATCCGGACTCTTGTGGCGATTGCAATCGCCACTTTGTTATTGCGGATGCACTCGCCTCAGGCGCTCGTGTTAATTATTAGTGTATTCTTGACGATTTTAAGTGCTATTTAATAGGCCTATGAAATAAAGATATTTTTGAATTTGAATTTGTATTTGGATAAGAATAGGAAGTATAACAAGGTAAGGATAGAAAGGATAAAAAATGAGGATAAGAAGGATTATAAGGACAGGATAGGGAGGGGGTTAGAGTCTTCGGCACTGTCACTCACTATATGAAACCCAATGGCAAGAGTTCCTATCGTTATTTCTCGCTGATCTTCATTATTCTGTGAGAAGATGGTACTTCCCGATCGAGCTCCCATGCGTGCTGGGATAAGCATAGTTCTACCATTTATATTATATTCATCAAATTCTGAAATCGACTTTGACAAATTAGCCCGTAGAATCTAGTATATCTATAATTGCTTAGTCTCGATCAGCGTCCTTAGTTTCAGAATTAACTTATTGTTATCTGTAAGCCAACTTTACAATGTTATAACAATGTAATACAAAGAAAACCCAGACGAACTGCTGTGGATTATATAGAACGTGTTATATTGTTAACACTTTGTTTTAAGAGCTCGGTGTCGCATTTTAATCAGGAAACTAATATTTACTAACATTTTGTGTAACATAGCGTTCTAACAATATTTTTTTTTCCCAGAGATCTTCTTAGATAAAAAATATTTAACCCTACAGCTTTTCATGAAATAGGTACTATAGTTGTACTTCACTCATGCAAATCCATTACCACATAGGTATTGATACATTTTTGAAAACATCTATATATATCCCTATCACAGTGCATAGGAAACTCCAATCCGCGGCTACTGCCCTCAGTACGTGGTTTAGCAAGTGGAGAATAGAGATCAACCCCGAGAAGAGCCAGGCGGTTATGTTTCATAGGAGACTACCCCATGCAACTGTATCCCCCGGAGAAGATCAAACAGATTAGCATCCTTGGTAAACCTATTCCTTGGAGTAGGCGAGTCAAATACTTAGGTGTAATTCTAGATAACAGACTCACATTCGCCCGTCACATTCAGGCGGTACGCTCGCGCGCAGCCTTTGTCATGGGACGTTTGCACTATCTGTTAAACTCTAGGTCTAAACTCTCACTTAGGAATAAGGTCAGACTCTACACTGCCTGCAAACGTCCTGTTATGACGTACGCCAGTGTAGTATTTTCACACGCCAAGTCACACAGGATCCATAGATTACAAACACTACAGAATAGTTTCATGCGCAGAGCTACAGGTGCACCGTGGTTCATACCCAATGTTGACCTCCACATAGACTTGCAATTGCCTACCATCAAGCAATTTATGAAACAGTGTTCACGTAGTTTTTTTGACTCCGCCATTACTCACGCCAACCCTCTAGTGGTTGAGTCGGCTAGGTACAACCCCTCTAATTTATCGCGCGTATGCAGACCGCGAAATAGCCTCGACGAAGTCGACGATGATATAACTCACGCTCAGATCAGAGCATACACAGCTCGCGCAGCTAATACAAGTAATTACCCACGGTTTCATCCCCGCCGACGGGGGCGAAAGACGTGTCGCGGTCAAATCATAAACCGTAAAGTTTATCCGTGTGGTGACGGATTAAGAATACAAGTTTCACCACCCCATTCTTTCCCACGGGTGTCGTATGAGGCGACTAAGGGAAGTAAGCAATTATCATCCATTGCATGACTGGTAGGGCTGGGTACCAAGTGGGAGTACTCACTTAGTATCCGGCCCGAGCGGGTTGGTACCACCATCTCCCGTGTGACCGGCCATGAAGCACATCGTTGCGTTTTGGCTGTAGCAGGAGATAGCCGTTTATATTTCATTTCGTCTGTGAAATGAATTGGTGAGCAGCGGCTTGACAATACTCTCGGTATAGTCGAGTCCATGGGCGACGGTTACTATTTACCATCAGATGGACCGTGGCTCGTCTGCCATTATATGCAATAAATTATAAAATAAAAATAAAAACCTGGGAAATCCCACTTTGCCAGCAACAGCCCGAGCCGAGGTCCTTACCCCACAGGGGGTGCCCTCGGGTAGCGTTGCTTAAATGTTGGGTTGAGAGCCCTCTGCGCTCACCAATTGTCCGGGTAAGGCTGTCATAGCCATCTGAGGCTAACAACCAATGTCACACAAAAAAAACAAATTTTTTAAATTTTTGTCTGTTTGTCTGTTTATATGTTTGTTTGTTCCAGCATCACGCAAAAACTACTAGACGGATTTCGATGCAATTTGATAGCTCTGAATTAGACATAAAAACTGGTATACATTTTATCCCGCTACTATATCGGGAACCAGAGATTTAACCCAAAAACTAGCTTTTGGCTGCTGCGGAGCCGGTGGCAAAGGCTAGTATTTAATATTATTGTGTAAAAAGTTTTATGTAAAGGAAAAAATATCTCGTTAATTTTAAAATTATTTAAAAATTGTAAAATTAGACTGAAATAAATAAGTAATAACACATTTTAAGAAGGAATATTTTCTCATTATCTTACAGTAAATAGCTAAACGTATCAAATGCATAATGGGTGAAAAATAAAAATCACAAAATCCATTATAGTTCTTCAATGTAAGTAGCAGCTTGATATTACTAGGTCCTAGAGTCGTAGTTAGGTTCTATTTTTCAAGTGGGACGTGACCCATATGCTACCGTTGCAATTAGAAAAAAATTGGCAAGAAATATTCTATTCTATTCACAATCATGTCTCCGCAATCCACACACGCTGTCGGTCGGGACAACAAACATAGTAGCGCCCTCACCCACTAAATGAACCCGCCGCCCGTCTCTCTTCCAGTACTGACAGACCACCGGAACTGTGGATATTCTCAATAATATAATTTTAAGTAGATTATATTTTTTTATTGCTAATGATGGCAGTCGAGTCATGACCCACTTGATGAGAAGTGGTAACAGTTGCTCATAGACACAACTATACCGATAGTATTGTCAAGCCGCTAATGATGCCGCAAATGGTGCGCATTTCATTTCTAAGATATGAAATGAAATAATGAAAAAACGGCTTTCTTCTGCTACAACAAAACCCACTGACGTGCTTCATGACCGGTCACACAGGAGACTGTGGTACCGACCCGTTCGGGCCCGATACCAAGTGAATACTCTCACTTGGTACCCAGCCCTACCACCAGTAATGCTATGAATAATAATTGCTTACATCCCTTAGTCGCCTTGTACGACGCCCGCGGGAAAGGATGGGGTGGTGACACTTGTATTCTTAGTCAGTCACCACACGGACAACAGTATGCTACATAATCTATAAATAATATAGTTATCAGCTTTCTAAGTCGAAGTAAACATGTGTTACGAATATATAACATAGTTCAAACTATAGACATTAAGTTGAAGTAAATCCCCACAGGATTTAGGCAAAGTATCAAACTCTAAGTCAATTTGTTGAACAAACACCATTTGTCTGTGCTGAACAGCATTGAACTAATGCAATGTTTGCTTCGGACTACATGTGAACGTCTCCCCTGAATTACATTCTTATTTAATTTGGATAAACGGTTTTTGGAGTCCTCAAACGCAGTATAATCAAAGCGAACATCAAAAGTAATGTCCGAATTTAATGATAATTTGGAATATAGCTAGAAATTAAAACGCGCAGTTTTTTAAACATTATGGAACTGACTAACTAACTTATCATTCCCTTGCGGGGTAGGCAGAGAAAAAAAAACACATATGGACTTATACTAAATCTGAATTTTTATTACCCTATTTATTGTATGTTAATTATTGTAAGCTTAATTATTATAATAATTAAGATTCATACCAAATATTATCAAAACCCTATATTTTTTTTATTATATTATATCTATACTTTTATAAAGCTGTAACAGAGCTGTAAATTTAAGATATTTGAGAAAAATGACTTTTAGGCTATATATAGTCGTGTCTAAACACAAAACATATTTTTTACTGTACAAATTATTTGTGAATAAGGAAAAAGAGATTTTTTGTACTAGCGGGAATCGAACCCGCGTCTTTTCCAATCCGGGGAAGTGCTCTAAGCCACTGAGCTATAGTACAGGTCTTTCGACCATCCCAATCCCCTTATCACATTTTCTTTACGACCAACGCCATCTATCGGAAGCATTTACATGTATTAAACCGATATAGTAAGTTTAATTTTGCAATTAAAATTCATACTATTTATGGCGCGATTTTTTCAGCATTTTTAATCTATATTTTTTAGCATTTGACATGCTCCGCCACTTTTTAAAGTACAAATTATTTGTGAATAAGGAAAAAGAGATTTTTTGTACTAGCGGGAATCGAACCCGCGTCTTTTCCAATCCGGGGAAGTGCTCTAAGCCACTGAGCTATAGTACAGGTCTTTCGACCATCCCAATCCCCTTATCACATTTTCTTTACGACCAACGCCATCTATCGGAAGCATTTACATGTATTAAACCGATATAGTAAGTTTAATTTTGCAATTAAAATTCATACTATTTATGGCGCGATTTTTTCAGCATTTTTAATCTATATTTTTTAGCATTTGACATGCTCCGCCACTTTTTAAAGTACAAATTATTTGTGAATAAGGAAAAAGAGATTTTTTGTACTAGCGGGAATCGAACCCGCGTCTTTTCCAATCCGGGGAAGTGCTCTAAGCCACTGAGCTATAGTACAGGTCTTTCGACCATCCCAATCCCCTTATCACATTTTCTTTACGACCAACGCCATCTATCGGAAGCATTTACATGTATTAAACCGATATAGTAAGTTTAATTTTGCAATTAAAATTCATACTATTTATGGCGCGATTTTTTCAGCAAACATGTAAATGCTTCCGATAGATGGCGTTGGTCGTAAAGAAAATGTGATAAGGGGATTGGGATGGTCGAAAGACCTGTACTATAGCTCAGTGGCTTAGAGCACTTCCCCGGATTGGAAAAGACGCGGGTTCGATTCCCGCTAGTACAAAAAATCTCTTTTTCCTTATTCACAAATAATTTGTACTTTAAAAAGTGGCGGAGCATGTCAAATGCTAAAAAATATAGATTAAAAATATTTTTTACTACTTTATCGGGAACCTGAGATATTACCTAAAAACTAGCTTTTGTTTGCGGCGGAGCCGCGGGCAAAGGCTAGTATTTTATATAAAAGCTGCATTGGCAAAGCATTTAAACCGGTTTTCCCGAAAATGTGGGTTCTAATCCTACTAAATAATAGTCACTTAATTTCGATTTCACATTTTCGAACTTTGTAATTTTAATAAATGGCTGAACATGTAAGTTATTAGAATACTCATAAAAATATCAACAATATCTGAATCACGAAATAATTTATAATAGGTATACCTATTTCAATTTTATTAAATACAGCTAGTATTAGCCTACCCGCAACTTCATCTGCGTGAAATTTAGTTATTTTCTTTTTTAGTGCAGCCGTTCAGGAGATTAGCCGTGTATGTATATTCGTTTTAGCAGAACGTACGTTTTAGCGAACGTTCGTTTCGTTTTTAGTGGCCGCCTTAAGAATTGTCCCACCCCTCTCCACCCATGGGAGTCGTAAGAGCCGACTGAGGGAATACCGAGGGAGTGGGCAGCAGCACTCCTTCGAGTATTAACAACATCCACTGCGATCGCCAACCCGCCTGCCAAGCGTGGCGATTACGGCACTATCCCCCATTCTTGGGGAGGCCTATGTCCAGCAGTGGACTTAAAAAGGCTAATGGATGGATGGTATATTCGTTTTATGTATTTACTTATCTATTTGAGTCGGTATATTCATTCACAATTTCATTGGTTTTATTTTTTTTGCGCAGAACCTTAGTACTTTTCCAAAATAAAAGTAGCCTAAGTTACTCCTTATAATAACAAGTACCTGCTAGTGAAAGTCCCGTCCAAATCAGTCCAGCCATTCCGGAGATGAGCCGGAACAGACAGACAGACCGACAGACAAAAACAAAAAAAATTGGTATTTTGTTATAGGTAGCGTATATACTCACATATGCATTTAGTAAAAAGTTGTTATTTAGACATTAGAAACAGTCACTTCAGTTTTATTTATTTGTATAGATGTATAGACTAGCAAACGCCCGCGGTCCGCCGCGTGAAATGCTCGTTATTTTAGTTATCTGGTTACCGATAAAGTGCCGAGATAAATTGTATATCTACCAATTTTTAAAGCAAATCAAGAGTAAATACTCTCTCTGTCTTATGTCTGATACAACACTAGTATCAAAAGAAGATTAATATTAAATTAAATGTACTTAGATTATGTCAAACAAGGAATAATGTTTCGAATATTGCAAACATATGCATTAAATTACGAATAAAATTAAATGTTTACTCAATATCTGGCCGCTTTCTTCACAATTCAATAATAATAATCATTATAAGCTTTTTACAAAGTTGCCGATATTCAGCGAATGATTTGTATTCAAATTACATGAAAATTCAAAGCGGATGAAATTTCACACGATTTATTTGGCAGAACATTTTTTCTTATACAAAAACAATTTTTTTTTTCTGAAACAATAAAAAGATTAAAGGAAAAATGTAAATATACAATTACATTTTTCGTTTAAATCTATTATTATTATTAACGATATAACAATTTCGGTAGCGTGACATCTTAATAAAATAATTCTTGGACGTGAATAAGAAGATTGTCAAATTACGAAGGATTATCGTCAAATTCAACTAGTAGGTATTTACATTTGCACATAGTTGCTAGGAGGGAATTCACTCCGTACTGTCACCATTGTGGTTGCAACGAGTAGCAACACGACGCGGCACATGCTTGAATTGTGTCCAGCTTGTGCTGAGCAGTACCAGTAGTAGTAGAAATCATCCCAACAATTCGAGGACTGCCTAGCGTCGTTGGAGCGATGCTTGGTAGTGACAGAAATTGGGCCATAGACGCTACCTTCTAAGAAAAAGTCATCTCGCGGAAGGATACGCTGGAGAGGGCCAGGCAGGACGATCCTTCGCTGACCCAAACCACTGCCAGTTACTGGGGCGGCGCAGGCATGAGCATGCCATCTTTTTTTTTTTGTTAAGGTGGGAAAAAATATTTCTAACCGCACACCCCGTCGTTCGGGGCAACGAACAGGGTAGTGTGGGGCCTTCACCTACTAAAGAAACCCGCCGTGTGCCATCTCTCCGCCTTTATTGGCGGGCCACTGGAATTATGTTACATTCCTTCGGTGGTATGAGTATGCCACCCTAAGTTGGGCCGCGGGTGGATAGACTGATAGATGGTGTAAGTATTGGCGATCAGCTATAACCGAATAGATCGAAAGCTGACCCTAAGAAAATTTTGGATGACGCTAAGAAAAAAAAAGACAAGGGCATAAAATCAATACGGATCCAAAATAAGTATTTGCCCTTAGAAATGAAAACATGTCTACACATTTGTCACGGTAAGTAAAATATAATTCAAGAATATGAAAGAATTTAGATATTCAAAAGAATTCCCTTCTAAGTATTGTTCCATATCCATAGTTATGAAGTACTCAGAAAATGCTCTACGAAAACAAGCCGTAAATTACTAACTACTAACTAATCTATACACAGAGTATTATCTAAGTTCGGTATCGATTACTCCTACGAGCCATAAGTGTAATATGAGTCTGTCGGGAAACACTAGTTTAAGGAATAAACTGCGGATAGAATGATAATATTTTTTCGTAATGCTTGCTGAAAAGTTGAGATCGGTTGCGAACACAGATATTGGCAAATTCATCTATATTCTCATTGTAGTTATTACGAAAAATGACGATAAATGGAGCGTCCATGACATATAGATTATAGTACGTCATTTGTTTTATCGTCTAAAGCTGTAAAATGAATTGAAAAATTAAAAAAGTGCAATTCTTTTAAGACCTAGAACATTTTATGAACTTCAATTACTCGACAGTGATAATGAGAAATGAATTTATGAAATAAATCCATAACAAGATACACACGTTATATTATAAATGTGCCAATAAAGTCCTTTTATTTGATATTCAATAAAAATACAATTTTAGTTATAATTTCATGTCCTCTGGGTGCTGTATTGAATTTAGTGTGACGTCATATAACCAGCGGATAATTGAGACACTTCTGCTGCTGCTGTTAAAATCATAAACCTCCTTCAGCATCACCGTAATGGACTTTAGTAAGCAATTATCATCTATTGCATGACTGGTGGTAGGGCTGGGTACCAAGTGGGAGTACTCACTTGGTGTCGGGCTCGAGCGGGTTGGTACCACCATCTCCCGTGTGACCGGCTATGAAGCACATGCATCGTTGCGTTTTGGCTGTAGCACGAGATAGCCGTTTATTCTTTCATTTCATATCTGTGAAATAAAATGGTGAGCAGCGCCATAACAATACTCTTGGTATAGTTGAGTCCATGAGCGATGGCTATTATTTATCATCAGATGGGCCGTGGCTCGCCTGCCACTATATGCAATAAAAAAAAAGATAGAAATGATAATAAGGACAAGATAGGGAGGGGGTTTGGGCCTCCGGCGCTCTCACTCACCATACGAAACACAACGGTAAGAATAATGAAAAATTACACGCTGATCTTTTGTGAGAGGGTGGTACTTCCCCGATCGAGCCGGCCCATTCATGCTGTGATAAGCAAGGCTCACCATTAGAAAATTGGTAAGAAAGATATTTATTATAATTAACGATAGGTACGTCATATACCAAATGGCAGTACAAAATACCTTTGAAGAGTTGATTGTCCCGTCCCAATGATTTCTTCAAGAAGGGCATCGATAAAGTGCCACTACGTTAGCAAAGATGCATCGATTGCATGGGTCATGACATTGAGAAACAGATCCGAATAGGTTAAAATAAAAAACTTTATTTCTTACAAAACAGCAATTTCAGAGACTTATTAAAAGGTGACGATGATCTGCTTTACGTTTAACATATTGTAAACCTGTAAATTTACGTTTATAATCTGCCATCTATTTCGTAGAGTGCCGTATTATCGAATGCCTGCAAGCCAATATTACTTATCGTGGCATATTTACAACAACTCACCTGTGTAGTATCATTATAGACTATATAGAGGGACCGTTTGAAAAGTTTATCGAGATGGCTTAACATTTCAAAGTGACTTTCCGTTTAGTTTTCAGTACCTATTCGGTAGTGGCTGAGATCTTTTATAGTTTTAAAACATGATTAATTTGTTTTCGTATTCGTTTAATGTGACAGGCAGACTATCTATCTTTTAGTTTTTATATCGAGGTTTGTGGGATATTACTTAAAAGGCAATTTCATTATAATAAATTTTACAAAATCAAAATATGTACTTAGTAAAATTTTTATTACTCCTGAATTACTGTGAATAGATCCACGATTCTATCTTTTCAGTCATATTAATGTATATAAATAAACTTAACAGTTTTTGAATTATTATTATTAATAACTATCTTAATGATATATTGAACATCGATATTATTTTATTAAATCAACACGATCTTTTTGTTTTTTTAAGACTACATCCTGCACTAAAGAATAATCCTTGTATCGCGGGGAACTTTACAAACATACAATTTTACGGACACAAAGTACACCCACCAGCCTTAAAAAGCCATTTGTGGATCACACAAAGAGTGATCCTGTGTGGGGACCGAACCCACAACACTCAGACGAGAGGCCGGTAGCTAAACTACTCCGCCATCTGTCCTCCGTCTTCATTATTCATAGAAAGGTAAACTTATAGCTATAAAGTTTAAAACACATAAATAGATTAACTATATATGCAAAAATATGACATTAGTTCGATAAAGTAATAATAATGAGTCATATTATTTATCGATCAAATCATAATATAACTACGAGCCCACAGCTGCCTAACATGATTAGCTGCGCGGCTTGCCGCTGCGGTGTACACGAACATTCATTTCATACGTATTACTTACCACTGATTAGCTTTTTCTACCCCGACTATAAAGGAGGGGTGCTGGTTATGAGTGCATTGGGAAATAGATTGAAGTATTGGTCATGCAATAGGTATAGTATCTATTACGTTGTAGTTCTATTGTTTTCGTTGGGCTAGCTTTATCTCCGTGCTTCAATTTATTAACTTAAATAAATCTGATTGTTTATAAATAAATAATATAAAATTCGTACCAAGCGGAAATTTTTATTAAAGCGCTTTCCATCCTTACTAATATTATCATAGTGAAAGTGAGTTTATTTGCTAGCTTGATTGCTTTCACAACGTAAATACTAGCTACATTCATCAATAAATTTCGCATACATATTCTGGAGCCTAGAAAACGTCATTGTATACCGTTATCCCAGAAAAATTGATGGTACCTATTTTTTTTTTGCATAAGATTAATTGACGTACCACTGAAGGAATGTTATATGGTTTCGGTGGCCCACGATTATTGGTGCGCCACCGAAACCATACCCGCCGTGTGCCGTCCCTCTGCCTTTATAGGCGGAGGGACGGCACACGGCGGGTTTATTTAGTGGGTGAGAGCCCCACAATACCCTGTTCGTTGCCCCGAACGACGGGGTGTGCGGTTAGGTACATGTTTTCCCGCCTAAACACAAAAAAGGGTTAATTGACGTGCCGTAGAGTAGCGTATTTATATTCTAAAGTCCAGGCGGATAAAGTTGCGGGCTCTTGTACTATTTTATAGCAGTCCAGCTGTGACGGTAGATGGCACTTAATTCATTATTGATTAGTTATATTTTTTTGCGCTGCGTAATATTAGCGTCTTCCTTAAAATTTGTGCTAAAATACATAAAGTATTTTTCAAATTTGAGTGTTAGTGGCAGAGATTAGCGTGCTTATATAAACAAACTCTTCCGCTTTATTGTATTAAAATAGATTTATGAAAGCTAATATCATATCAAAATAGTTATATTTATATAGTAATTTGTAAAAGTAACATAAAATATATTTAGCAAAATAATTAATAAATAAAATAAAAGAAAAACAAGCTTTCACACATACCTACATAATGAATAGTTCAAATCCGTAAAATCGTAGATTTTGCAGGAATCTAACCTATAATGTCTATGTATATGATATTTAAATACTATGCCATACGTAGATATTCCGAAAATGCCTGATGAACAAATAAACAGATAGATAAAAAGTCTAACAAAAATTTGGGTTCAGAAACTCCTAAATTACTTAACACATTTTTGTTTAAAATATCTTTAATTAATATACCGACACAATTTTCTAATAGATTTAAAAATAATCTTTTCATGGTATTCTCAGATTAACGAGAAAATGATGAAGCCATTGTTACTTTATAACCATCAAATTTTAATACAATTACTGTCCATTAGAACATCATAATTGTTTATAAGAGCATGATGGACCTTTAAATTAACTTAGGTCAAAGAAAAAAGATCCATTTTTCCCCAATGTCCCTTTTAGGGGGAATTGAATGATAAGGGTCGATTTATACTGACAGCGTAACGGGGCATGTTACTTTTGAAGTATCCAACGTATATATAGGCTGCCGAAGAGAAATATCGACTGTCAGATATTCGATTCGTGCACATTAAAAACTTATTTAGGAGTTTAATAAGTGTAAGAGGAAAGTACGGTAAATTTAGCTACTACGGGTATAGTAAACAACTGGGAATGTAGGATACCTATATCATCACATTTTCACATCTTTTTTATACTACATGGGTGGCAAACAAGCATAAGGCCTACCTGATGGTAAGCGGTTGACAGGAATGATAATAAGAGGATAGGGAATGGATTTGGGCCTCCGGCGCTCTCACTGAGCATGCAAAACACAACGGTAGGAGTAACTACCGTACATGCTGGTCTTTTGTGAGAGGGTGGTACTTCCCCTATCGAACCGGCGCATTCATGCTGGGATAAGCAAGGCTCTAATACTAGGAAATTCACACAGGATTAGAAACCCGTGGGTTACTTTTTAGGGTTCCGTACCCGAAGGGTCAAAACGGGACCCTATTACTAAGACTTCGCTGTCTGTCTGTCTGTCTGTCTGTCCGTCTGTCACCAGGCTGTATCTCAAGAACGGCGATAGCTAGACAGTTGAAATATACACAAGTTATGTATTTCTGTTGCCGCTATAACAACAAATACTAAAAACAAAGAAATAATAATATTCAATGGAGGCTCCCATACAACGTCTGTCTGTCCGTCCGTCTGTCACCATGCTGTATCTCAAGAACGGCGATAGCTAGACAGTTGAAATTTTCACAAATTATGTATTTTTGTTGCCGCTATAACAACAAATACTAAAAAAAACATTATTAAAGGGGCGGGGGGGGGGGGGGGGGAATACAACAAACGTGACTTTTTTGCCCTTTTTGGCAACAGGCAGAAGTTACAATAGTTTAATGTTGTGTACCTAGTCAATGGTACGGAACCCTTCGTGCGCGAGTCCGACTCGCACTTGGCCGGTTTTTTTTAATATGTGTGGATCACCAGAACTAAGAATACAATTGTCACGACACCAGTTTTTCTCTCGATTGTCGTACGAAGAGACTAATGAAAGTAATCAGTTATCACCTATTGCATTACTGATGGTAGGGTGGGGTAACCTACCAATTGAGAGTACTCTGAGACTGGTTCCCGTATGACGGTTAAGTACCACGTTATTTTTATTGTAGCGGGAGATATATCCGTGCATTCCTCCATTTACACCCGTGAAATGAAAAGTAAGCATCGACTTACAATACTTACAGTATAGTTAAGTCCATGAGCAGCACTAACCATACCATGAGATGGGCCGAGACTCATCTGCTACCATATATAATATATTTATAAAATTCATAAGCTATCGAAATCTTTCAGTACGCGAGATTCCTCACAGTGTTTTCATTTAAGTATCAGTAAAAAAAATCTTGATATACCTATTACCAAATATTTTAAAATTAACATTTTATTACAATTCGTAGAAATGCTAAAACTGTAGGTATTCAATACTACTTTGTGGATGCGAGCAATATAGAATAAAATTATTCTCAAACTAGTCTTTGCCCGCGGCTCCGCCGTAGCCATAAGCGACTTTTTACGTAATATCTCAGGTTATCGATATAGTAGCGGGATAAAATATATACCAGTTTTCAAGTCTAATCAAGAGCTATCAAAAAAAGTTGCATCGAAATCCATTCAGTAGTTTTTGCGTGATGCGCGAACGAACAAACAGACAGACAAAAATCGTTTTGTGTTTAGACACGCCTATACAGCCTATTACCGTCATATTTTCTCAAATATTTTAAATGTAACACAGCTCTGTTACAGCTTTATAATAGTATCTATCTAAGATATCTTACTGATTTGAATTGACAATTGAACTGAGAGTTTGCATAGTATGCAATCCATTAGAAGAGGCTTCTTAATATCGTATCATAAATTCTTCTTCTATTAACATAACAAGACCGAATAATTTTTAATATTAATAAATTGAGCACTAAATGTTAGGACCGTGATATATTTTGTGGTTTCATTTAAATAATGTATGTGCGGAACGTGTGTTGAGTAGTAGTTATGTTTAAATACATACGAGTAAAATAATATATTATATTTCATATAAGTTTTATTTGGTTTCAGATACTGACAAACTGTTATTAGGAGTTGCCAGTGCTGTGCATGATACAATTTACAAAATAATGAAGAAAATATGAAATACTTTTGAAGCTTCTAGTTTATTATTTTTATGTACTAGTCTAGTATCTTTATAGGCTTTGCTAACGTAAGTTATGAAAATGCTACTCAATTTTAAGATTTTCTCTACATAAAAATTGATTAATTCGAAATATGTACTTAAGTGTAGACATCTGTACATCTGTTATGGTATACTGTTATAATAGATAGATAGATAGATATACTCTTTATTATACATATTGAACACAAATGATTATACATATATAGTTTTTGATGTTAACATAGGTATGTACAAATGGCGGCCTTATCACAGTTAGTGATTTTTTCCAGGCAACCATTGGATGGAAAGTGAGAGGTGGAACGTTAAAAGTGGGTAGTGAATAATGCACAATTTAGCTATATATATAATATAATGTAATATTATTAATTCTAACTTATACATTTACATGAATACACATATACAATATATATATACATATAATACATAAATACAAAAATATTAATCTAAAAAACCGTATACACTAATGTTTGTAGTTGCAGTGACCTTGATATTACTTAAAGTATCATTCACATTTAGCTAAATAATGCTGCTTTACCAGTTTCTTAAACTCTGCTTACGTTTGTGACTGTCTGATACCTAGCGGCAAAGTGTTCCACAAACGAACAGCCTCGACAGAGAATGATTTCTCCATAAATTTTGTTGAGTGAACCGGCGTTTTCAACGTGAGATTTTCCGATGATCTCAGTAGCCTCGAATGTGTAGTGTGTAGGAAATGAAAGCGTTCTTTAAGATAAGTAGGAGAACTAGGGATGAAAAGAATAGTATACAGCAGTGACAGAATATGAGTATTTCGGCGAAGACGGATAGGTAACCACTTGAGCTTATCGCGAAATTCTGAAACGTGGTCATATTTGCGTAATCCAAATATGAACCTAATACAGATATTTTGAAGGCGCTCAAGTTTATTTAATTGGTCCTGGGTAAGATCGAGGTAGCTGACATCGGCATAGTCGAGAATCGGAAGGAGAAGAGATTCCGCAAGAGCAGTCTTGGTTTTAATGGGTAGAAAGTTACGTAACCTCCTCAAGGACCCCATGGAAAGAAATAATTTACGACTTACTTCTTTCAACTGTGAGCGCCAAGACAAATCGCTATCTATACAAATACCCAGGTTTTTTAATGTGCTACTAAATGGTATAACAACGCCGTCATAGTTAACTTGGGGTAAGTTAGACCAGCTAATCCTAGCAATAGTCCTGGAGCTGCCGGCAATCATAACCTGCGTTTTCTGCGGATTCACCTGCAAACCATGGTCTTTGCTCCATCTACTAATTTGTCCAAGGTCGTTATTTATAATTGCAATGGCTTCTGGCAGCTGCTCCAGTTTGGCTTTAGTATAGATCTGTAAATCTTCTGCATATAGGTGATAGGACGATAGAAGTTCTTTTGAGACAGAATTTATATAAATTGCGAAGAGTAATGGAGACAGAACGCCACCCTGTGGTACTCCGGCAGACATATTGCACCAATCTGAATACACATCATATTGGTGCAATATGTCTGCCGGATAATGTACAATATAAGCTAAAAAATAACAGTTACGAGCAGGATTTAAACTTGCGGTATTCCAGGAGATCCTGCAATACCCAGATGCTTTGCCCAAGACATTAAGAATGACTTTGTTATAGAAATTCGCAGTCCCGAGCTATTGCCTTGATGGCAGAATTTATATATTTTTGAATTTTTACTCACTCTCTGCTACGCAGTTTATTAAAACCGTAAAACGTTACATAAATTATGGTGTTATTGTACCTACCTTAAAACCACTAAAGGGCTTAAATTTGCATATAGATTTGCTTTTATTTGGTGCAGTAAAGTAGCAATTGTAACAATTAAGATATAATTATTAAGAAACTTTAGATCGTGTTTAATAAAAGTTTATTTAAGCAATATTCTATCAAAATTTTCTTTCTTTCTGTCTACCCCGCAAGGGAAATGGCGTGATGATAAGTTCGTTAGTTCTATCAGATTTTTATAGAATCAGATGAGTACAAACCAAAATACCTACAATACACATAAACAACGCACCGCTAACTGAAATTTAGCAGTGAATCTAATAATATAAAATTCTCGTGTCTCAGTGTTTGTCGCCATACTCCTCCGAAACGCCTTGACTGATTCTCATGAAATTTTGTCTATAGTGTAGTGTATATTCAGTGTAGTGTATATTCAGTAGGTCTGAGAATAGGACGTAAACTATTTTTCATACCCCTATAGGGGTTGTCATTTCTACTGACAACCCCTATTTTTTAATAGCGATAGTACTTTAATAATTTTCATTGCAAAATATTTACGAAATAAAATATGGCGGTACGAAGTTTTCCGGGTGAGCTAGTTGTACCCCTAAAAGGTATATTACGGGCAAGTTTTAATTACGCACGAAATGAATATCAGAAACTGTTTCCAATAACAATATCGTTGCCAAAAGAGGAAGTTGTGAGGAAATCCCGTATCGTATTGTGTAAGCCAAAATGTTAATTAGTGAATTAATGCTAGAGGTCTCTTCCTTCATGAATACGTATAGCTCAAGGTAGGAAGTTACCGGGACGTTGAATTGATGCAAACGAATTATTCTAAGCTTCAAGTTGTTGGGTACTTTGATTGCACGAGCTTTGTTGTGTAAGTTGTGGATTCAGACGCATTTATTTGAAGGATCTTAATTTTGATACGTTAGGATCTCAAAATATTATTTTAGAAATCACAATAAAGCTTCTCCGCAGCCAAAAGCTAGTTTTTTGGTTACATCTCAGGTTCCCTATATAGTAGCGGGATAAAATGTAAACCAGTTCAATCAAAAGCTATCAAACAAAAAACTACCGTAATCTTACAAGTACCTGACTGATATACAACGCACATCACAAACTCCTGGAGCTAGAACTGTAAATACTTTGGAAAATCCAAAAGTGCACGTCTCATAATCTTAATTTTACACAATAAAATTAATTATTTGATAAGTAACTAATAAATGTATTGGTCTTACTAAGTAGTTTTCAATAAATCACATAGATAGCGCTAATTTCAAAAAGTATATGGTAGTTTTCATGTCTTATACGCCATCTAGCGCTAACTTTAAGAAGTACTTCTATATTGGTCTACAGAAATACTTCTCACAAAATAAGGATAGCGCTGGTTTTAGTTCGCGTCAAGCGTAAATATTCAATATTTTTTTGTTTATTTAATAACAATTAAACCACATCGAATCAGACCGTGAAAAGTGATAGGGCTCTATTCGTAGTCATACTGTATCATATAAGAAAAAAAAATACTCGATTAGTAAAGTATTTCAGTCGTTATCGTGTTAACATACTATACATTACTTACAACAAACGGACGTCCAAGACAGAACCTTTTTAAACAGTGTTTTAACTACTTTAAATAACAAAAATGGCATCAAAAATATCATGAATGTTAAAAATAGTGATTTTTCTTGATATGTGTGTGTATATTATTTTACAAGTGCAATATATGATAAATAGAGACATTTTAAGTTTGAAAAATCAGTTGTTCTGCGTGAAACGCGAGTAATATACACATCAACGCTTCGCTTATGAGGATTGCAAAATTTTAATAATTGATACTGTAGGTGAGATTGTAAGGATTTTACGCAAATCCTATGAAAAATTTATTTTTATCGACTTTACTGTGACGTGAACGAAGTCGCAGGTAATTTCCTTGTTAGATTATAATTGTAATCCGAGTTGTTACTACTATGTCGGCAAGACAATCCTCGTATTACTACATAAATATCTAATATGACTTATAAATCAATGAATATGACGCTGTTTTACTCATCTCTAATCTCGTTGTATTAGTTTGGCCGTGTGGGGCCGGCTTTAGAATTGTCCCACCCCTCTCTAGCCAAGGGAGTCGTAAGAGCCGACAGAGGGAACTACCGGGGGAGTGGGCAGCAGCACTCCCTCGAGTATTAACAACATCCACTGCGATCGCCAACCCGTCTGCCAAGCGTGGCGATTACGGCATTATCCCCCATGACGGGACCGCTCGTTGTGGCGTTCTCTTGGGGAAGTCTATGTCCAGCAGTGGACGTTGAAAGGCTGATGCATGGATGAATCTCGTTGCATGGTGTAGCAAGACTTTCCTTATAATATGATTATGAAAAAGTAATTCTTGCGTGGAATGTGCATAAGCGTTATGGTTAACTTTCATAAGCAATAATCTTCTTGATATTATATATTCATGGAAGCACTTTAATTAAAATATTTTGTAAAATATTTAAACGGAGTGTTTTATTTGTACATTTTTTTTTAAACTTTTTTCTGCTCCACTAATAGGCACGGGTTTCCTCTATAGGTGACAGGGATTAGGCCATAGCAGCTGGGCCAGTGCGCGTTGGCAGACTTCAGAGTCCGTTGATAAAATCTCTTATTTATACAGGTTTTCTCACGATATTTTCCTTCACGGAGCAGAGATAAATTTTGTAAAAAAATAATACAACACACTCCTATACCTTAAACCAGAAAACTACACAGGCAAACCCTATTTGTAACATCTATGATGATATATCAAATAAATGGTTTATTCAGTACACTGAAATTATCTGCTTTGTGTACATTCTAATTAAATAAATAAATACAACCGTAATAATTATTTCTAACCGTTTGCTATCGTAGTTAATGAAGATTTAACCGTATTGTCTTGGCATACAGTCCTGTTTCCATCGAAGTGTTATACGAGCTACTATTAACCATTGAAACGGTGACTAACATAGCTCTATAAACCCTTACGATATTTGATTAGCTCAATACTCTATGTTTGTGTTTGTCCTGTCCAAATACTGCAAGCGAGATGGGTAATATTAGCTGTAAATACACTGCCTTTCGGAGTACAATCATGATCTTAACTTTATTTTATAATCTTTAGGGTTTAATTTACAATGATAAGTATTTTCCTACCTTCAAACTTTTCCACGAGAACTGATATTAATTTATTTGTATAGCACGTTCTTTTTTTAAATACAACTTTAAATTATAAAACTTTTTTTTGTTTAGGCGGGAAAATGCACCTAACAACACACTCCGTCGTTCGGGGCAACGAACAGGGTAGTGTGGGGCCTTCACCCACTAAAGCAACCCGCCATGTGCCATCTCTCCGCCTGTGTTGACGGAGCACTAGTGCTGTGTTGGATTGCTGCAGTGGTTTAATTTATATACCTTTTTTTTGTTAAGGCGGGAAAAATTGTTCCTAACCGCACACCCCGTCATTCGGGGCAACGAACAGGGTAGTGTGGGGCCTGCACCCACTAAAGAAACCCGCCGTGAGCCGTCTCTCCGCCTTTATTGGCGGGCCACTGGAACTGTGTTACATTCCTTCGGTGGTCCGCCGGCGGCTTACCCTTTCAGGTACCCTCTACTGAGCGACGCATCCGCAGAGGAGCGTCGCACCTTCGCGGGACGTCTTGCGGGTGGCGGACGTTCCCCGGTACATCCACCCGCAGCCTCGCTGAGTGCGGAGCTTGTTCAGCGCCGCACGTTACGGGCGATCCCAGGGGTCACGGTTGAGACCGTCCAGCATCTCCTGCCTTATCTCCGTTTTGGCGCGGCAGATGGCCAACTAGAAAGGGGCCCGCGAAGTGCGGTACGCCTCGTACAGCTGGCCCTCCCGCTCCCTATCGCAGTTGCGCCGCCGACTGCGGGTGTCTCCAGCACGGTGACCCGCGCGGTCCAGCCCACGAGGAGCCTGCCTGCGTTGGTCAAGGTTTTGGCCGCCGCGACAGGCCAACTCGCCCAGACGGCACCTACACCGCCGGGACTTGTCCGAATGGAGCCCACTCTGACGGCATTTGAGCATCCGGTTTTCAAGGCAATAGCAATAGCGTCAATTTCCTTCCAGGCCTTCCTCAAGATGGCCTGGTACGTCAGCCCGCTTCCGCCTCCGGCAGCATAGTAATCACCACCGCTGCCGTTTTCGGCGCTTGAAGTTTGCGCGGCTTCTTAGGGCCGGGCTTGCTCCCTGGCGCAGCGGGATTCGCAGCTTGGGTAGCAGCCCCAGTCGCGGCTCCTTTTTCCCTCTTGCCCCGGGATTTCTTCCTCCCCCCGCTCACTACACGCCAGCCTTCATCAGAGGGTGTCGAGCCGGTTGGCGCGGGAGGTGGGATACGTGGATCCAGGGGATTGGCTGCTGGGGCGCGCGAGGGCTGGCCAGCACACGGAAGAAGAGGGAACTCCCCTCTGGACTGGCCCTTGGGGCGCTGCCCAGCCTTCTGCGCCGCTTTAGCTTTGGAGGCTTTGCCCTGCCCCTTTGGCGACGCGGCCGCGGTCGCGGAGTAAGTGGTCACGCGGCCGCCCTGACATGGCAGCGGCGTTAGGCCTGAAGATGGCGCAGCCTTCTTTTTCTCCGCGGCCAGCGGCGGTCGGAATCGCGGCTCCGGTGGCACCCTTGCACTTAGGGGTCAATGCGTGGGTCATAGATCGCGCCAATGCGATCGATGACTTGACGCATCTGCTCCTCGCTGAGGAGTTCAGAGGCCGGAGGCCCCGCGCCCGCCGCTGAGGCTGAGGCTTTCGGCACGGCCTTGGCGAGCCCTGGTTTGGCTTGCGTGCCGCTGCGCTCCTTGCGGAGCTCTGCCACCTCATCCTCGAGGCGCTTGCAGCGCACCTCCAGCCTCCTATTCTCCTCAGACGCCGAATGGCACCGAAGGGACTCTTCGAAGGCCACCTTCGAAGCGACCAAGGTGGCTCTCAAGAAAGCCACCTTGGTGGCCTTCTTGAGGGCACCGGAGAAAGAGCCCTGAAGGTCCCGTGACCCATCTGCGACCGTAAAAACGCTTGCCAGGGCATCGGAGACCTTCTGGGCAATCTGGTCTGCCGACAGCAGATTGTCCCCCTCCAGAGGCTCTTCTTCGAGCCTCGATGTGAGAAAAGTCAGCCGCTCCTCCATCGAGAGCCCCGCTCCCAGATCTTTAATTATAGGCTCGTCCTCCTTGGACAAGGCGCGTGGCACTGTGCGCCTGCTGGCGCCTCGGCCTCTTTTTGCTGGCCTTCCCGGACTCTCTGGCGGAGGCATCTCAGTGTTGCTGCCCTCCGACTCCGACGCATCCCCTTCTAGCGCAATTGAGCACTTCCGGAGTCGAGAGGGCCGCTCCAACGAGCCAGCCATCCCCGCCTGAGACCCCGATGAGTTCGGGGCAAGCGCGCTTACGGCCGCTACACTACCGCCACCACCGTCCGTCCGACGTGGCAGCTGATCCGCTTCCTGCGGTAGGACGTCCCACGGGTGTGAGTTTTCTCCCACGGGTCCTCCTTTTCCTTACTTTCTCCGTCTTTTTTTCAACCATGGTGTCGAGTGCTCCTCCCATATACACGGAGCTGACAGAGCCGGTTTTGACACTCTGCTCTGTGAGGGATTCCCCAGGTGCGTTGCACCTGGGACCCTCCTGGGGACTTGTAGTCTTTTAGTTCTTCACCATTTTTAAGTGTTACGTCCTTCGACGGGCCACCCTCGCGACTGAGCTCCCCTCAGCCATGCATCCCCTGGCCGGGCGGCAGAGCACCCGTCCCCTGCCGGGATTCAGCCGCCAGCACTAGAGTGCCGACGTTGCCCGGGGTGCACCAACGCGGAGGTATCCCGACCCGCATCCCTTAATTTATATACCTGGGAAACATTAACTAGCTGCTACCCGCAACTTCGTCTGTGTGAAATTTAGTTATTTCCTTTTTTAGTGCAGAAGCCGAATAATACTTCGAAAATAAAAGTAGCCTTAGTTACTCCTTGTGACAACTGAAAGTCTCGTCCAAATCGGTCTAACCATTCCGGAGTATTAAGGTATGAATTCACAATTTTATATATATTTAGCCGGAACAAACAGATAGACAGACAAAAACTTAAATAATTGGTAATTTTTATAGGTAGCCTATATACTCTCGTTTAAATTTAGTAAAAACTTGTTATTTGGACATTACAAACAGACACTTCAATTTTATTTATTTGTATATAGATACGCATGAACTTTGAACTTATAGTAGTTTTACGTGAACTGCACACAAACAAACAGGGAAATATATAAAAAGGAAAATAATCAACAAAAATAAAATATATACTAACTGACGTCAATAAGTTGCTAATAAGGATATCCTTGGAGAGTGCAGTAGTTTGCAGCTCTAAGTTAACAAACTCACTTTCAGACGTTTTGATTGGATCCCAAGAGATTGCGATGCTTGAGTGTCTTATCTATCATATAGGATTGATGTCGAGTCTATTTGATATGTCTGTTCGAAGATTAATTATGTAATACATGAAATATGTTGAGCTAATTAGATTTGTGATACCTACATAAGTCAGTATTATAATTACACTATTTGATGTTGAGTGATAAAAAATATGTATTGTAATACATGAAATATCTCGAGCTAATTACATGTATGATACATAGGTAATTCAGTATTATGATAACAGTATTGGATGTTGAGTGATGAAAAACTCATTACTGTGATAGTAATAAGATTTTTTCGTACCAAATACATTTTATATGTTTTGTATTACTAACAAGCTTATTTCTTATTATTTCAATAAAAAGGGCCACGTTAAAACGGATTTTTTTAAACTGTAATTAAACATAGCATCATGCCTGTATTCCCCGAAGGAGTAGGCAGAGGTTTAATACACAACCACGGTTCGTCAGCTATGTTTATGTCCCACTTAATAGGGGGCGAGCGTATTACCGTCTACCGGGCACATTTCCAAACTCCAGGCTGCTACTGAGAATTTTTCTTTTTACCAAAAAGCTCAATAATGCTGCCCTACCCGGGGATTGAACCTGAGACCTCGTCATCAGCAGTCGCTCACACTATCACTGCATCGTAGAGACTATTTTATTAATTTATATTTTTTTTGTTTGATAGCTCTTAATTAGCATTTAAACTCTGTTCTTATTATATCGAAAACCAGATTTATAAGGAAGAAACAAAGTATAAAATAATTCTTGCTAGAGTAGTGATGTAAGCCCATTTTTTAGTAGGACACTGACTTATTAGAGCCAATACAATAACTTATCATGTTTTATTTCTGTCTTATAGTTAGTATTTAATAAAAAAAATATTATACTGATTACATTTCCCAAGCTTAGTACCGGAAAAGTACCACTGAAATACTGACACACAGATTTAGTGGTCAACCCATAGATATTTATACTATACGCTAAACACAAAGTGAAAAATGTGAAATCGAAAATAACAGTCACGAGCAGGATCCTGCTTAGAAGCATGCCAAATGCTAAAAATATATATAAAAATATCAAAATATTTATACTATATCTATGGGTCAGTCCAGTACAGGCGGAGAGATGGTACTCGGCGGGTAAACTTACAGTACCCTGTTCGTTACTCCAAACCAAACGATGAGATATGCTATTAGGTATACTTTTACTCGCTTTTACAAAACAAAAGAAAACATTGTGAATTGAAAGAATGTTTTTTGTTTTGTTTTTTTTTTGTTTGTTTCAAAACAAATCAAGTCCGAAAAAGCATACCATTCCATTTGGGACAACGTGTCCGTGTAATTATAGAAATATTAACTAAAAAATAGGTATTAGAAATCCAAATATCAATTCAGCTGAATTGGCAAAGCATCTGGACGGTATCCAGGAGATGCAGGTTCAAATCCTGCTCGTGACTGTTATTTTCGATTTCACATTTTTCACTTTGTGTTTAATGTATGTTAAGCATGTCAAATGCTAAAAATATAATATAAAAATATCTAAATAAAAAAAATATATTTAGCATATGTATATTTTCTTATGTTTAAATAATTGGCATCTTTGACGCCATCACCATGCATACGCACCAATGGATCAGCGCAGGCTTATGTCTGCATCATGCGGAATTGGTAACGTTTCGTGACGAATCTTTGTTTGTAATTTATTTAAAAACTTTATTATTCTCTTTTTGTTTTTGTTTCGTCATAATATATAACTAACTTAACTTATCATCACGCCATTTCCCTTGCGGGGTAGGCAGAGCGAACAGAGTGCCAAATATTTGTTCTTTATTCTTCTTTCTTTCTTTATTCTGTTTTTAATAAGTATGAAAGTATAAAAAAGGCACTGCATTCCACTGAAATTCGGAATTAACGAAATGAATATCTTAATTTTGATCCATAGCGTCCATCTATCCAAATGTATAAAAGTAGAGTTGAATACTTTTTTACTTATACTACACGGGTGGCGAACCAGCATACCGGTCCACTTAATGGTAAGCGGTTATCGTAGCCTATATACACTAGCGACAACAGAAGCATCACTCGCGCGTCGCCATCGTCAAGAAAGGCATTGGAGGTGGATAGGAAGGATAGCAAGGAGAGGATAGGTAGGATAATAAGGAGAGGATAAGGAGGGGGTTTGGGCCTCCGGCGCTTTCACTCACCATACGAAACACAACGGTAGGCGTAACTACCGTTGTTACACGCTTGTCTTTTGTGAGAGGATGGTAGTTCCCCGTTCGAGCCGGTCCATTCGAGCTGGGATAAGCAAGGCTAGACACTAGAACTCTATTTATTATTGTTTCGATTTCTATAGTCGGACATTAAACATCATAAACTTTAATATGATCTAAAATAACTATTTGACAATAAACCACAACTTCATATTTGACTTGTTAAACAATTTTCTACGTACTATGAAATTTGCCAGATCTGCTTATTACAAATTCTTGGACATAATACATAAACTTTGTCGAATATAATGTGAGCTGTAAAAGCGGTCAAATCCCTAGGCACCTTGTCCGTCTACGACCTACGTCTGATATTGCCTCGAAGAAAATTATGCCTTCTTAAGTAGAAATTATCAATATTCATAATTTTGGAAGTCATCTGTGAATCTTAGTTTTATGTGTGTGTACTGCAAAAACTTTCAACGATAACGGTGTTATTCAACCAAGTCAAAGTTTCTATCCACGCTATCCTGACTTTGAATATCAGGTTTACTAATAAATGTTCTTGATTAGGTAATTATTTATGTACTTATACCACGGAGTCTAAAATAGTTATTGGTACTAAAATGACAATATGATTTCCCTCTATTATATGAGCTACAGATATAAAAATATTTAAAAAACAATAAATGTTTTAAATCTATTCATGCTATTACAAAGCTGTAACGAAGCTATGTCTATGCATTGGACATTTTTATGTAAATATACTGTATTTAGGCGTCTCTGAACACCCGCCGGCGGACCACTGAAGTAATGTAACATAGTTCTAGTGGCCCGCCAATACAGAGACGGCACACGGTGGGTTTATTTAGTGGGTGAGGGCCCCACAGGCAGGGTAGTCCCTGCTCGTTGCCCGGAACGACGGGGTGTACGGTTAGGTACATTTATTGTTTTATATGTTAGTCTGTTTATTTGCACATCACGCAAAAAAATGCTGCACGTAATTTGATGATACTTTTTGATAGCTTTACATTTGAATAAAAGACTAGCACACTTTTTATTCTGCTATTTTATCGAGAACCTGAGATGTAATCTAAAAACTAACTACGGTGAAGCCTGCGGGCAAAGGTTAATGTTCAAATTAAAATTCAAAAATATCTTTATTTCATAGGCCTATTAAGTAACGTCAATAATACACTAATACTAAAAATAATTAACACGAGCGCTTGAGGCGAGTGCATCCGCAATAACAAAGTGGCGATTGCAATCGCCACGTTGTTGAATAATATTATCAAGAAGAAACCTAAATCTTACTACTGACAGATTAGCCAGGCGGTGTGTTTGTCAATTCCTTTTCTTCCAGCGTGATATGCAATAACCTAAGCCTCTACACATTTTAAGGCAAATATTTTATCATATAAAATATTTGCCTTAAAATGTGAATTTTAAAATTCAATTTTCAATGAAAACTTAAAATATTTTTATAGGGTTTAATATTTTTGAGAAGTATAATCGGCTTCTGTGTCAAACATTTGTAGCCTATGAGAAAGCCTTCGATTCGATCGAAATTTGTGTGATACTGCAGTTCCTTCAGCGGTGCCAAATGGACTATCGGTATATCGTACTTTTGAAGTGGTTGTATAGAAACGCCACCATATCTATCCTAAATCAGGACGAGAGCATGAAACCGATCTAACTGCAGAAAGGCGTTAGACCAGGAGACGTCGTGTCTCAAAACTCTTCAGCACTGCATTGGAAGATGTTTTCAAGCTCTTGGACTGGACCGGATTCGGCATCAACATCAACTGCTAATACATCACTCACCTTGGAATTGCAGAGCATTCGCTGGAGGACCTTGGTACCATCCTCAACGACCTCGGCAGGGTTTCCCGTCTCGTGGATCTAAAAATGAAGATGGACAAGACCAAAGTCATCTATAACTATGCCATTTCAGCAACGGTCCTAGTCGAAAATGCGATTCTCAAAGTTATAGACCCAGTATAACCTCTTAGGTTTTCTTCTTGTAGTAATCTTTGTTTAATCTTGTAAAGAAGATCTTTCTACTACTGTGATATTTTTAATAGACATAAAGATATTAAGTATATTATTTTTTTTTAATTTAGTTTTTTTTTAAGATTGCAATGTCATAAATTATATATTTCAAGACATTCATCGCCTATAAGGTTTAATAATAGGTATTACAATTTGCAACTTTTCAGGTGAATGCTATAAATTTTAAGCATCCAAATATGTGGAAACTTGTTTCCAATTTTTCCAGTGTTCCGAAACAATTGAGACGCCATTTGTTGAAAATGGTTTAGGTAATATTCTTATAAATATAAGTTATATCCAATAGACTGCTTATCCCACTCTTCTTCACTTCTGACACCGTGTTCCCCACAGCTATATAAGTATAAAACATCTGTCCAAAATCATTCACGTATCAGATCACAAAGGATCATTGTCCGATGAACAAAAAGCTCGTAAGCGCCCAACTATAGGATAATAATATAAGGCTGTGACACAAAAACATACGTAATCATGAAACCAAAAACACTCATAGCGATAAAAGGAAAAAAAACGCGCTTTACATTGCTAAACCGAAATTTTAATAACTTATAAACAATAGAGAGTGTATTACTCAAAAGCCGCTTCATTACTTCGCCCATCCTTAAGACATCATGAGCGTCACAAGGATGCCTCAAACGTGTGAAAAGCTTCACGTTTCCACGTCTTCCTATCTCTTTGAAGTGATAGGCTGCTATAATTGCCAATAGCTGCAGGCAAGATTCTTACAGCGTATGACTTAATTCATAAGCGGTTACAGATAGTCCTAAAATCTCTAGATATATTTTGAAGCGAAGATTCTATACGGACGTTCGGGCCGCTCGCATATAGGCGCTCGCCGCGCGGCCATCCGTGCTAAGTGTCAGATTTTACCGTTACACGAGAGTGTCAGATTTAGTACCGTTACACGATATTATATAGGTATACAGAGTGACAGCTGCCACTGTAACCTTGCGTTTTAGGCGTGTATTTTATTGTATTTAATTTTAATATATTTATTTTTATTTTCCCAAGTATTCATATTGTTTTTTATTTTTTTTTAACGCTTGTTTCTTACGCTTTATGCTATAAAGCTTCGCTTATTTCGGGCGTCCCTAGATGGCATTGTTATTTTTTTTTATACAACGCAATACGTTCTACTTTGGAGCTTGAGTCTCTTCTCCGAGTAAGAGAGATAAGTTGCAGACAATAGAATAATATAAACTCTAAAACAGTAAATATATTTAAGTAAACAATAACAAAACGAGATAATAGATAGCTACCACCTATATTAAATGCCGACGAGATGATAGATCTGAGAGATATTATGTTAAATGCGGTGAAGGAACTTATTCTTTGACCCTTTTCTGTCCCACTGTTCTATTCGGCACGGGTCTCCTCTTACAGTGAGAGGGATAGACCATAGTCCACCACACTATGTTTTCCTTCACTAAGCAGTGATGTAAAAAAACACACACATAGTCTCGGAAAGTCAAAGGTGTATGCGGTACGAGGTCTGAACCTTGGCACTCGGGATCGAACTCGATACCACTGTCTTTGCAGTCCTTGGCTTTACCGCTAGGCTATCACTGCAAAGTTATTGATATTTTATATTTATATTTACTGGGTTAAATTTATTATATTTATCTCGAGAATGTAATATAGCTTTTTAATAATAACTAGCCTTTAACTGAACTAGTTTTTAGGTAATATCTCAGGTTTCTGATATAGTAGTGGGATAAAATGTATACCAGTTGTTAAGTCTAATCAAGAGCTATCAAACAAAAAAGTTGCATCAAAATCCGTTTGGTATTTTTTGCGTAATGCGCGAACAAACAAACAGATAAACAGACAAAAAATCTAAAAAAATCGTTTTGTGTTTAGACACGCCTATATAGCCTAATTCGGTATTTTTTTCTCAAATATCTTAAATGTACAGACATAGCTTTGTTACAGCTTTATAATGTTATAGTATAGATTATTCGAATAGCGTTGACGTGGTTTTCCACCTGTTACGTTCAAAAATTGTCATTGACAGGTGGCGGTCACAGCCTTCCCCTCTGGAACACAGCCACAAATCTATGTACCTATATTTCACAAAAGTATATTTTAGGTACGAAGTGCTCTAAATATTTATCGAAATATTGCTATGTTACTGTAGTAATTTCCTATCATTAATTTGTGTATGCTCAGTATAATCACAAGGTAAAGATGTATCTTTATACTGTGGTATAATGTATACTCAATAAACCCTAATAAACATATAATTTTCTTAAAAAATCACATTGTGTTTGTATGTGAAATTAATAAATAGTTACTTTAAACCGTGTTTTGACAGAATACGAGTGTCACCACTCTATTTTTTCCCATGGGTGTCCTACGAGGCGACTAAGGGAAGTAGGCAATTATCACCCATTGCATGACTGGTGGTAGGGCTGAGTACCAAGTGGGAGTATTCACTTACTATCGGGCCCGAGCGGATTGGTACCACCATCTTTCATGTGGCCAGCCGTGGAGCACATCGTTGTGTTTTGGTTGTAGCAGGAGATAGCCGTTTATTCTTTCATTTCATATCTGTGAAATGAAATGGTGTGCAGCAGCTTGACAATACTCTCGATATAGTTGAGCCCGTGAGCGGCGGTTGCCATTTATCATCAGGTAGGCCGTGGCTAGTCTGCCTCCACATGCAATAAAAAAAATTTACCAACAATAGCTATGACTGATATTGCGACTTGATAATCCGTTCTAACACTTTGTATGGGTCATCTAGTTTATATAAATTCAAATTCATTAGCTCGTTAAAGTCGTAATAAAAGCGCCCGGTTTGGTAATAAATTCTTAGTAGTTGTTAAGCTTGGTAATAAAGGAAATTCAATGTTTTAATGAAAGTTTTAATACCTAATCATTATGAACATTTTCATCTATGTAACTGAAATGTTAGTGGCTACAAGTTAATAAAACAAAGTATGCACAAATTTACTTGAATATGTTATTTTTTTAGAATAATATTTATTTAATTCCATACTAACTACATTTTGATCTGTATTTTTATCACTTGACATGCTTAGCTGCTTTAAAGTACAAATTATTTGTGAATATGGAAAAGAAAACTTTTAATGCGAGTAGTAATCGAACCTGCGTCCCTTCCAATCCAACACAAACAAATATATATAAAAGAAATTACATTAATTTATAAAATTTCTCAAACCCTGTGAGCTTATGACATTGACCAGGCAACAAGTTTCCTCGAGGCACAAAGGCCCAGTTTATACCCACTGCTATCTTACGGAAGCGATTTTTAACTGCCTTCTTATCTTATCTTAATAACTCTGTTTAGCTTGTGACTTTTAATGAGTCTTTTGTTGCTATAATTTGCTATATGCTATAAAATACGACAACATTTTGTTACGAAGTAATTTTGTTGTATTTCTGTTAATATTATTACCTAATGCGAAAGTGAGTTTGTTTCTTTGTTACGCTTTCACGCTGTGACTACTAAACTAATGATCATGAAATTATCAATAAAAATGTAATAAAAAAAAATAGCATCACACCTGTATTCCCCGAAGGGGTAGGCAGAGGGGTATTACACACCCACGACTCGCCAGCTATGTTTAAGTCCCACGTAATAGGGGAAAAAAAAAAAAATATCATGAACTTAATAAAAAGAACGGACTGAGCCTTGCTAACAAAAGATTGTGTCACTCAGAGTCGGCCAGTTCGCTGTACGTACATGCCGACACGCACACATTCACACCTTAGTCGGCCATTGCGCGAGTAAACGTTATCACAGTCGGTACGTCTACGCTGCAAAAAACATCAAAATACAGCATATCTTGTGTGGTGAAATGGCGTAAAAACCGTAGTGACAGAAAGAAAAAAAACCAGGAGTCACGTATCATAGGTAAATGAATAATTTAATCACTTAGTTCCCGATTTTATACATTAAAATTTATATTAATTCACCAGAACAAAATAATTCATCACAATGCCAGTATTGCTCATATTCGCTAGTGGAAATTACCCGAAATATGGAAATTTTATAGTTTATATTTATGAGGTACTATTTGTTTAGGTTAAATTACTATACTTCGATTTTTTATTTAGTTGACTAAAATGATATTTGATTGCCATGTATCATTAATAGTGTTGTTGTAGTCTGTGTTATCGAAAACACAAAATTAATATATATTTTAATTACAAAAAAAAATTCTGATGGTTTATTAATTTGAATTTGCGTTGATTAGTAGTATAAGTAGCATGAATTTATTATTGTAGCATTTACAAAATCTAAATTAAAGTAATCATACCTATTTTAATATGTTTTCTATACTATTATAAAGCTGTAACATAGCTGTGTCTGTACATTTAAGATATTTTAGAAAAAATGACTGTAATAGACTATATAAGCGTATCTTAACACAAAACGTTTTTTTTTTAATTTTTTGTCTGTTTATCTGTTTGTTTATTCGCGCATCACGCAAAAACTGATGAACGGATTTTGATGCAACTTTTTATTTGGTAGCTCTTGATTACACTTAACAACTGGTGTACATTTTATACGCTACTTTATCGGGAAGCTGAGATATAACCCAAAAACTAACTTTTGGCTGCAGCGGAGCTGCGAGGAAGGGCTAGTAACGTAATAAAATTGCATTTGCGAGTGTTATTTATGTTCATAAGAAAATCGCATTTAACGAAAGCGACTTAAAATAAGGTGATAGATGCCCACCGTTGATGCCTATTTGTCTGCTTATTATCATTTTAGTCAAAATGGAAAAAAATAAAAGCCGAACTTTCTTAATCACAATTTATTTCTAAAATATTACTTTCAGAATCTACATTTACTAAGAATCTTTCTGTTACATTATCAATAAGGTGAACGAGTAGCATCATTTTATTTCATTACTTTAAGTATAATAACATACTCGACATATCTCAACTACCATTGCAGTGTCAACAACTTTAGCCTTCAGTAAATAATTCTTTAATTTCAGCCATTTTAAAACATTTATTATTTTTTGCGACACGCCCCTTTACCTGTGCCCATACTAGTTATATGGGATTTGATTTACAGTGCTAAGGAAGTCTTTTGAGATGTTGACACCATACTCAACAGTGAACTCCTCAACTACATTTTTTGATAATAAGTTTTTTTTTTGTAATGATTTACAGTAATTCTGCTTTAATCAGTGTATTCATTTATTAATTGTTTACATTCTTTGAGTTTAGCCACTTTTAGTTCAAAAGTGGCTAAACTCTTACGCCACCCTGTAGTGGCAGTTTTATTCTACCTTATGGGAGTGGTAAGAAGTGTTATCTAATACCAAAACGAAATCATCAAAATTACCTTTAGCCACTCTTCAAAATATTCTATTTTAATAATAATATATCTGCTTACAATAAGAAACTGTAGCGGCCCATATAGATAACATAAAACTGTTTAAAACAATAAGCTTTTTGTATTCCGCTCCCCTTTAAAAAAGAGCAATAGTTTCCTAGAATTCTGTGAACCCCATCTGCACTAGAACAATAACTCTACCGATTACAACTGCATCGGATTCCTCGAAAACACATTAATCGTCAAAGCAGTAAATACACCTTGGCCACTGTAGTCCCCACAAACATGCAAGTTAATCCCGTTTTATCAACAATTATGTTATCCTTTATTACCCATTATCTACCGATGATTTATTTTAAGTTACTTTCCATGAATGCTGTAAAGTATTCGAAACGTCGGGATAGTAGTAAAATTAAGTAAACGCGATAGATTCCGTAAACGAAGTTTTATTTTAAGTTTTAAATAAATACTGTAAAATTGTGTTTTTTGCACTATTAACCTTTTTAAATAGTATAGTATATTTCATATACATTTCCAATAAATTTATCTGCCAACCTTTTTTTAATATGTATAATAAAAAGGGTAAATATGGTTAACATGGCAACCCTAAATTCATTCACACATAGATAGCCGCCGCCATTACGTATCTTCAATTTTGTCTTAGCGAGACGCTGTCCGTTCCTTTATACGTCCATGAAAATATATTATAAATAAAAAAAAATTTGAAAAAAAGCACGGAAACATGGATGGTTTCCGTGGAATAGCTATTCTTAGAGAGAAATAATTACATAGTATATTTTTTTATACCACACGGGCTGCGAACAAGCATACGGCCCACCTGATGGTAAGCGTTTACCGTAGCCTATAGACGCTAGCAACACTAGAGGCACCACTTACGCGTTGCCATCTGCAAGGAAAGGGATAGGAGGTGGATTGGGTTGGATTATAAGAATAGGTGGGATAATAAGGAGAGTATAGGAAGAATAATAAGGAGAGGATAGGGAGGGGGTTGGGGCTTAAGGCGCTCTCACTCACCATACGAAACACAACGGTAAGATTAACTACCGTTGTTAAACGCTGGTCTTCTGTGAGAGGGTGGTATTAAGCAAGGCTCCACCCCTAGAAAAGCCGTAAAGTAATGTATTTACATAAATTAATTATACCCATTATGAAATCATTATACCGAAGTCCGCGGACGGAGTAGCGGGCAGAATGTAGGTATAATATATTTTTTTCTATATTACTATTTAATTTAATATATTATTAAATTAAATAGTTTTTTTTAATTAAACATTTATATATATATCTACACAAGCACTTCTACCCACATAAATATGACGCTACAGTATTTTACTAAATGCATATATATATGAGAGTATATACGACACTTGTAACAAACAATTTTTTTAATGCTATCTGTTGACAAAAGCATCTAACTAGGAAGTATAAAGTCAATCAAAAAACCAATAACAATTTTAATTCGTCTATGGATAACGAGAGGGCGCTTACCATGAGTTATATAAGACTCGAAGAATATTTGAAGAAAGTAAGAAAATTTATGTTTTCACATCTGCAAGACGTCCCGTAATGGCTCATTTCTTTTCAAATTTTTATTTGCTTGTTTGTTGCGGCTAATCTCTGAAATGGCTGGAACAATTTATAGACCTGAGATGAGAGTGATGAGTTATAAGTGGTGTTATAATTAGGTATGGTACCGCGCAGATTAATCTAAATTCGTAGCGGTTATACTCGTAGTAGTGGGTAGTAGCTAGTCTACATTAATTAAAGATGAAGAGTTAGTAGGTTTTTACGTGATTTTACTAAAAATTCATATTGTATATTTTTATTCAATAACGTTTATTCTTTAATCACTTGTAAAAGAAAAATCAATCAACTAATCAATCGTTTATTTTGCTAATAAGGGTAATAATAAGCTTTTACAAATTAATGGTATTCCGCCTTATTTCAGCTCTTAGTCACGTAAATTATATTATTATAGTAAATAAATATAGCAAATCATCACAAAAATAATAAAACCAATAAATTATCAATCTATAACAAATTATTAGGTATTATCCCAAATATCATTATAATACAAGCAACATTTTATAATCAATAAAAAAACACAATATAGCATTAATTAGCCAATTGTCATCGTTAAAACATCATATTCATATAACAAAAAAAAAATAACAAATAGTGCCAACGGACTTCGTTAATTCTGTTCTAGTTTACGATTGTCCATTTATACTCAGCGTTTCCCTAGGAGGTCGGAGGGCCAATAAATATGACAGACCGGGAAATTGGACAGAATTTCTGCTTATTCAGCATCCGGTCAGGGAGCGAGTGTAGTTATTGGAAGCTGACTGTACCTATTACTCGTAACATAAAGACTGGTACGTTATGAGCGTATTCTCGGAATTTTTTGCTCTCATATTATTAATGTTTTTGGAGTAAAGTACACTAGTCACGTTTCGTAATACATAGGTGGAAGTGGGTGCTCCCACAATATTAGTATCTATACTATTATAAAGCTGTAACAGAGCTGTATCTGTACATTTAAGATATTTGAGAAAAAATGACTTGATTAGGCTATTTAGGCGTGTCTGAACACAAAACATTTTTTTTAGATTTTTTGTCAATTTGTTCGTACGCGCATTACGCGAAAATTACTGAAAAAAATACGGATTTAGATGCAACTTTTTTTTTATTTGATAGCTCTTGATTAAAAACTGGTATTTTATCGCGCTATCATACCGGGAACCTGAGATATAACCTAAATCTAGTATTTTCTTTTGGCTGCGCCGGAGCCGCGGGAAAGGGCTACTAATATATATATATATATATATATATATTTCTATCTATTATATATATGTATTTACAAAAAAAAAGTAATATATCTATTATATCCGTAATCTGATACCCATAGCACAAGCGTTAAGCTTAGTTTGGGAGCAGAGGATGTTGTGTGAAAGTGTCCGTGAATATATATATATTATATATATATCAGGGGGGTTACAATGTAACACACTAAATCGTATCACACTCACACTAAGGGGGCAGGTAGAGAATTAGCAGAATTAGTTCCATAATAGCTATTGCGATCAATCTATATTTTATAATTGATTAACAATGACATGTATCTATATATCAAAATCGATGTGTGCATGTTTTCTCTGGATTCAAATTAGCTGGCTCGATTTAGATAAAATTTTCAGATTAGTACAGTAGTGATTCCGTAAAATTTGATAGCGGATCCACAGATATCTTATTAGATTTATGCTAAGATAATTAGTGCTACCGCGCGCTGCTGCGGTGGTTCGCTAGTTTATTATAAGCAAAGGTTAATGTAAATATTTATTTTTAACACCTGACATGCTAGACTTTACTTAAAATCATTTTATAGTCTACAATGAAATCACTGAGCATTTCCATATAACATAATTATAGTAATGTTATGTTGAATATTCAGCAGTGTCTTACAAGAAGAGACTAAGAAAAAACCAAGTATCATCACTGAAGTAAGCTTAAGCTTACAGTATCACTGGCAGAAAACGACAAATTATGCACATTATTTAACCATTATACTCTTTCAGTAAATATAACAAGAGAAATCGGATGAAGTACTTAATTATTTAAAGAACAAACTATTTGTGAAAATGTGGAAAAAGATAATTTTACTGCGAATGAGATTCGAACCTGCATCCTTTCCCATCCCTGGAAGTGTTCTAGACTGTTAAGCTATCGCAGTGACCAACGGCCATACCCAATGTCCACATCACGTTTGTCTTTACGACCCCCGCCAACTATTATTTAAAGTAACTGGAGCATGACCAGTACTAAAATAAAGATCAAAATAGGTACTTAATTATTTGTTTCAAATGTATCCATCAGCCTTTCAACGACGTCCACTGCTGGACATAGGCCTCCCCAAGAGAACGCCACTACGAGCGGTCCCGTCATGGGGGATAATGCCGTAATCGCCACGCTTGGCAGGCGGGTTGGCGATCGCAGTGGATGTTGTTAATACTCGAGGGAGTGCTGCTGCCCACTCCCCCGGTATTCCCTCAGTCGGCTCTTACGACTCCCGTGGGTAGAGAGGGGTGGGACAATTCTAAAGCCGGCCTCACACGGCCACTTCAAATGTATAAGCTCTCTTAAAGCACACACTCATTAAAAATACGCTACAAATAAATTATACCAAAAAGTCACCATAATATATTATAACCGCTATGAATATCGGAGGCAAACCAAAAGGCTTTGTTCATAAATTCGCACTATATGACGGTATGTGGCCGTGTAGTCGTATGTTATATTATAGTAGCGACCCTCGTGGAAAGAGCTATAAATATGTAGATACTCATATAGGTAGTACAGATACATATACCATCAACTGGGAAGTCTCATAATTGCTTTTCTCTTTATAGGTTCGTATACAAACATATATTTAGGTATATTAGTTCAGTATTAATTATGATTTTTGGATTTTTTATTATCTAAGCTGCTGCTAAATCTAAGCTGATAAATAGCTCGAAATGATTAAGAAACATCTTTGAAACGCACTTTTTTATACTACGTGCTAGCAACACTTGGGGCATCACTCGCGCGTCGCTATCTCAGAAGAAAGGGATAGGAGGTGGATAGATATATAGACAGTAGGATACTAAGGAGAGGTTAGAAAGGATAATAAGGAGAGGATAGGGAGGGGATTTTGACCTCTGGCACTTTCACTTACCATACGAAACACAACGGTAGGATCCACTACCGTTATTTTACGCTGATGTTTTGTGAGAGGGTCATGCATGCTAGGATAAGCAAGACTCTACCACTATAATTAGTTTCATAGAGTAAAAATTATTTGTGAATAAGGAAAAAGAGATTTTTTGTACGAGCAAAAAGTAGCGGAGCATGACAAATGCTAAAAAAATATAGATTAAAAATGTTTAAAAAATCACGCCGTCAATTTTAATTGCAAAATTAAACTTACTATATTGGATTAATGCATGTAAATGCATTTCGATAGATGGCGTTGGTAGTAAAGACAAATGTGATGAGGAAATTGGGATGACCGAATAGGTCTGTACCTATACGATAGCTTAATGGCTTAGAGCACTTCCCCGGATTGGAAAAGACGCGAGTTTGGTTCCCGCTCGTACAAAAAATCGCTTTTTCCTTATTCACAAATAATTTGTGCTTTAAGAAGTGGCGGAGCATGACAAGTGCTAAAAAAAAATATAGACTAAAAATAGTTTCGTACTTTTAATAAAACATTGCTTATATGTGTAACAAGAACGTGATCATACTTATAATAATTTGAATAAATTCAAAATGCACGTTTTTCTAATGAAAAGACAACATCTGTAAATTGAAATCATAACGTATGAGGCATCTATAGATATGTATGGGTTTATGAAAGTGAAGGAAGGCTCCTTTAGCGGTCCCACACCTATTTTACATTTCAATTAAATTTGTAAAGCCGTGCACCCAATATATTATTGTCTTTGTCTTCCTATTAGCTGTTGGTTCTATTTTAATTAAAAATTGTTAACTCTTCTCTAAAGCTTAAATATGCTAAGTAAATTAAGAAAACACACATAATTGAAAGAAAGAAAACAGACATAACACACATTGGGCCGTGTGGGGCCGGCTTTAGAATTGTCCCACTTCTCTCTACCCATGGGAGTAGTAAAAGTCGACTGAGGGAATACCGAGGGAGTGGGCAGTAGCACTCCTTCACGTATTAACAACATCCACTGCGATCGCCAACCCGCCTGCCAAGCGTGGCGATTACGGCACTATCCCCCATTCTTGGGGAGGCTTATGTCCATCAGTGGACTTTAAAAGACTGATGGATGGATGGATGGATGGACATAATGTGATAAAATTACTTATCTCAATGTACCCTATTTTTAAGTTATATCTAAGTGTTAAACACAAAGTGAAAGTGTAATATATAGTGCTAAGCATGTCAAATGCTAAAAATATATATAAAAATATCTAAATAATATATCTAAGTGTTTTAAATTTATTTCTTGTCAATTATGGATAACCGAAACAGTAGATTCACTCAACATCTACCGTATAAACGTTTGATATTGTATCTCTGTGTGGTGACGAACTAAGAAGTGTCACCACCCTATTCTTCGCCGAGGGTATTGTATGAGACGACTAAGTAAGTAAGCAATTATAGCTCATTGCATTACTGATTATTAGTGGGTTGGGTATCAAGTAGTATTACTTACTTATTGTTGAGCCCGAGCGAGTCTTTACCGCCGTCTCTCATGTGACCGGCTCTGAAGCATAGCATCACTTCTGTATTCCCTGCAGGGGTAGGCAGAGGTCGTCCCCTGGGGACGCCCGTCCCCTGGGGACGCCCGTACCGCGCGGCGCTTAACAAGCTCCGCGCCCAGGGCCCCCCCCCTTACGGAGACCCTCCAGCCGGGCTTCCTCTCTGAGGTGGTCGAGGGACTTTTTCCTTCACGGGCGGTGCACACGCCCCCGGTCATGGCTCCGCCAGATGATGACCGGGAGGCCGACGACGTGGAGGTACCGCCCGTGACGACGACGGAAATGGGGGCGGCGGTAGCGCGTATGCGGAGAGGCGCCGCCCCTGGGCCGGACGGGGTTCCCGCCCGAGTGCTGGCCCTGGTCCTCGACCATCTCGAGCCCCGCCTCGGGGGACTGTTCGGCGCTTGCCTGGTGTCCGGACGGTTCCCTGACTGCTGGAAGGAGGGGAAGCTCGTGCTCCTGCCGAAGCCGGGACGGCCTCCGAACACAGTCTCGGCCTTCAGGCCCATTGTGTTGCTGGACGAGGTGGGAAAACTCCTCGAGCGGGTAGTCGCTGCCCGCATCGTCCGGCACCTAGGAGCGGTTGGCCCCGACCTGTCCGACGCCCAGTTTGGATTTCGGGCGGGTCGGTCTACGGTCGACGCCATTCTGCGCCTGAGGGCCGCGGCTGCGGAGGCCGTCACCTCGAGGGATGTGCTGTTGGCGGTGTCGCTTGACATCGCCAACGCCTTCAATAGTCTGCCATTCGGCTGCATCAAGGAGGCACTCCGGTACCATGGAGTGCCCCTCTACCTAAGGCGGCTGGTGGCGGACTACCTCGACGGCCGCAGCGTCCTCTTCGTGGACCGGGAAGGGGACGTTGTAAGGAGGGCTATGTCGTGCGGCGTCCCGCAGGGTTCGGTTCTTGGGCCGCTCCTGTGGGACATCGGCTACGACTGGGTCCTCCGTGGCCGGCTCCCCCCCGGGCTGAGCGTAATTTGCTACGCAGACGACACGCTCGTCACAGCCCGGGGCTGGACCCTCGAGGAGGCGGCAACGCTGGCCACCTCAGGTACCGCGGAGGTGGTCAGGCGGATTGAGGCGCTGGGGCTTAGGGTGGCCCTTGAAAAGTCGGAGGCCCTACTGTTCCATGGGCGCCGACGGGGCCCGCCCTCCAGCGCCTCGATAACGGTCAATGGGGTGGGCTTGCCAATCCAGGCCCACATCAAATATCTGGGCCTGGTATTGGATAGACGGTGGCACTTTGACGAGCACTTCCGCCGTCTTGCTCCAAGGCTCGTCAACACGGCGTCCGCCCTTGGGCGACTTATGCCGAATTTGGGCGGACCGAGTCTTGCGTGTCGACGACTCTACGCGGGGGTAGTACGGTCGATGGCGCTGTACGGCGCGCCCGTGTGGGCGGAGTCCCTGGCCGCTCGCAATAGGGCCCTTCTGTGGCGTCCACAGAGGGACGTAGCGGTCAGGGCAATACGCGGGTACCGCACGGTCTCGACCGATGCAGCCTGCGCGTTGGCCGGAACCCCCCCGTGGGATCTGGAGGCGGAGGTGCTCGCCGACGTCTATCGGCGGGCGTCGACGGCGCGGGCGGGGGGCAGCCGCCCCTCGCCGAGCGCAATGTCATCGTGGCGGGAAGATGCCCGCCGCGCCACCGTCCTAAAGTGGAAGTCTCGGCTGGAGACGCCCCGAGCCGGTCTCTGGACCGTGGGGGCGCTCCGGCCGATCTTGGAAGAATGGGCAGGGCGGCAGCACGGGGTCCTCAGCTTCCGGTTGGTGCAGGTTTTGTCGGGGCATGGTTGCTTCGGCAAATACCTGCACACGATCGCAAGGAGGGAGACGACCCCAGGCTGTCACCACTGCGACTGCGACGAGGACTCGGCGCAGCACACGCTCGAGTCGTGCCCGGCCTGGGATGTGCAGCGCCGGGAACTCGTTGCAGTCATAGGCGTGGACCTGTCGCTGCCGGCCGTTGCGCGAGCGATGGTTGGCAGTGACAGGGCCTGGACCGCGGTCGCCACCTTCTGCGAGGCTGTCATCTCGCGGAAGGAGGTGGCGGAGAGGGCCCGTGAGGAATCCTCCTTCGCGGACCCGATTCGCCGCCGGCGCGAGGGGCGGCGTGCGCGCGCTTACTTGCGCCTTATGCCGCCCTAGCCGAGGCTGCGGACGGTGGGGTCGGGGAGTACCCTGCCGTCCGCGGAAGCCTACCGCGAAGGTGCGACGCCCAAGTGCGCGAGGCGTCGCTCAAGAGAGGGTGCCCGTAGGGGCTGCCGCCTGCGGATCGCGGTCGTAACGACGTGGTACCCGTGATCCGCCGTAGCAAGGGCGGGTGTAGGCGCACGGTGGGTTTTTAGTGGGTGAGAGCCCCATTCACCCCGTTGTCTCCCCGGGCAGCGGGGTGTGCGGTAGGACATTTTTGCCCACCTAAAATAAAAAAAAAAAAAAGGGGTAGGCAGAGGTGTATTACACACCTACGATTCGCCAGCTATGTTTAAGTCCCACGTAATAGGGGGCGAGCCTATTGACGTCTACCGGGCACATTTCCAAAATCCGGGCTGCTGCTAAGAATTTTTTTGACTTTAATAACTCTTCCCGACCCGGGGATTGAACCCGAGACTTCATGATCAGCAGTCGCTTACACTACCGCTGCACCGCAGAGGCAGTGAAGCACCTAGGTATATTTTAGTTGTAGTGTGAGATTACTTTAGCCGTTTATTACATCATTTCATAAGCGTGAAATGAAATGGTGATGAGCCGCTTAGTACTCTTAGTTGAGTCCGTGAGCAACAATTAATACTTACCACCAGGTCGGCAGTAAATCGTCAGCCACCATAAGCAAGACAATAAAAAAATAATATTTAAAATAACATTGTAAGTACCTTGTTGTACTCGGCCGTGTGGGGCCGGCACCAAGAATAGCTCCTCCCTGTCTCTTCCTATGGGAGTCGTAAAAGCCGACTAAGGGATTACCAGGGGACCGGGCAGCAGCGTTCCCCTGTGTACTAAAAACATCCACTGCGATCGCCAACCTGCCTGCCAAGCGTGGCAATTTTGGTAAAACCCCCATTTTGGGAAGGGCTATGTCCAGCAGTGGACGATGAAGGGCTGATTGATGATTGATGAAGTACTTGTTGTCTAAGCATCTTATAATGTATATTCCACTGCTGTTAAAGTTAAAGAAGTTATAATAAAATGCAGCTAGGTTTTTTTTTCGTAAACGGACCACTTTGTGTGACATGATATTTGAAGATTGTAGACAATAACTGCCTCTGTGGTGCAGCGGTAGTGTGAGCGACTGCTGATCATGAGGTCTCGGGTTCAACCGGTCGGGCAGTGTTATTGAGCTTTTTCGTAAAAAGGAAAAATTCTCAGTAGAAGCCCAAAGTTTTAAAATGTGCCCGGTAGATGGCCAATAATGATTAATAATATGAGATGGATGGTAAATAATATGAAGTGTAAGATCAATCCGAAATAATAATCAAATAAACTTCCCAAAAACGCTCAGTTTTGTATGAGAAATTCGTACATTTTTAATGATACTATTACTTTGCTACATCATCTGTCTTCATTAATAAACTAATACACTACTCCAAACATTTATACTGAGTTTTGTTATATCATAGATCAAATCAGTCAAAAATAAACGTAGCTATACGAAAATACCCGTCCAATATATCCTTTGTGTAACTGTCGGTCGCGTCGACATGAAAGAAATGAGAAAGGAATAAAGATCGCTGTCGTTAGCGCTATTTTTCTCTTTTACTTTATAAATAACTAGCTTGGTTTCTGCCAACTCATTTATACAGTTTTTTCTTACGAAATACTTCCAATTAGTAATTTCTTCTTTACATATTATTTAATTGCCCACTGTTGGGCACAAGTCTTCTGTTTTTGAAGTGAAAACTTCTATAGGAATGTTTGGATAGGGGGTAAATTCATGTAAGTCGTCATCGACATGGTCACGTGACGTGACTATATCAGAATCTGTTCCTATTAGTATAACTTATTGCGCTGGACCAGCTGTGAAAGAAATATATAATTTTAAATAATATTTTTAATGAATGAATGAGTAATTTTGATTTGCAAGTTTTAATTTAAACATTTTAGATCTATTTCTTTTAGCAATTGACATGCTCCGCTACTTTTTAAAGTACAAATTATTTGTGAATAAAGAAAAAAGTAAGACAAATGTGATTAAGAATTTGGGATGATCGAAAGGCCAGTAAGGTAGCTCAGTGGCTTAGAGCACTTCCCCGGATTGAAAAAGATGCGTGGTTCGATTCCCGCCCCTACTAAAAATCTCTTTTTCTTTATTCACAAATAATTTGTACTTTAAAAAGTTTTAATTTAAGTTCAAACAATTAATTTGGATATCATGGCAGCTTTGAATTTCTTTTTATACTACGTAGGTGGCAAACAAGTAAACACCTAATGGTAACCGGTTACTGTAGCCTATAGGTCTATAGACGCTAGCAACACCAGAGCCATCATTCGCGAGTCGCTATCTCCAAAGAAAGGGATAAGAAGTGACGTGGATAGATGATAAGAATAGGATATGAAGGATACTAAGGAGAGGATAAGAAACATAATAAGGAGGGGATAGGGAGGAGGTTCTATTAAGGAAACCGGCTACACCAAGCTAGCTATTACAGCTTAGTCACATTTATTGAAGGGATAAGATCTCGACATACGTTTCTATAAGCCCGGCGCCGTATTTGAGCGCATAATTGGTGTGGGCGGGATAACATGAAGCCTATCAAATCGAATATTCGGTCCGAGTGTTCGTGAATAGACTGGTCTGATTTTGTTTCTAAAGGAACTAATAACTTTTATATACACCATATATACGTATGTGTTTCGTGTTTGGAATTTGTAAGTCTTGATAGAGAAAGCCATTTACTATAGTGGAATGTGAATATATTTCTTTTTCACGGACTTGTTATATTTTCATACTTTCCCGATAAATACGTTTATATTTCTCACATTATTTCGATATTTCTAAATATAACAAAATAATATGAACTAATTTTTAAAAAGTTAATACATAGCTTATGGACCCCAAAAATGTGATACTTATATGCAATGTAAGAGAATGTTTTTACATTCTCTTACTAATTAATACTTAATTAAAAAATAACATAGAGTAGGTAGTCATGATTGAAAAATAACATTCTTAAGTCATTATCTATAGATTGTATGTATCTAAGTAAACCACAAATATTTTTTTGGATGTATCATTTTTGTACTTTTAAATTCGTGTTATGGACGGACAGTATTTAGTACTAATCGTTTCAATGGATGGCGTTGTTCATGTATTCTGAATGGTGTTGTTAAGAATTTCGCGCGAACAGCATGTATAAATTTTGCTGATCTAATATTGACCAAACAAGTCTAAAAAGTATCTTTTAAGGTCTATAGTCTAAAGGTCGTGTTGGTCAGGATAGATATAATAATATATTATATTTGACGCATAAACGTTGTATTCTTTGAAGTATAACATGGACAGTGGACACCCATCTGTCTATACTATTACAAGGCTGTAAAAGAGTAATGACTGTACATTTAAGATATTTGAGGAAAAATTACACAACAATTTTTGCAGATTTGTTTGTGTTTGTCAATTTTTTTGTTTGAAAATCACGCAAAAACTACTTAAAGCATTTCAATTAAACTCTTTTCTTTGATATCAAGAGATATAATTAAGAGATTAGACTTAAAAATTAGTACACATTTTATCCTGCAACTTTATAGCTAAACTTTTTTTTGTTAAGGTGGGAAAACTGTACCTAACCGCACACCCCGTCGTTCAGGGCAACGAACAGGGTAGTGTGGGGCCCTCACCCACTAAAGAAACCCGCCGTGTACCATCTCTCTGCCTGTGTTGGCAGACCACTGGCTGTTGCATTACTTTGTGGTAACTTTATAGAAAACCTGAAATATAACCTAAAACTATCTTTAGTTTGCGGCGGAGCCGCGGGCAAAAGCTAGTAATAAATATATAGAATTGTAAGAACATACCACCAATACACATATAATATGTTAAAAACAGTTTAGTTTTTTTTTTTGTAGGTATATCTAGCTAAATATCTATATAGAATTTTGAATATCCAAAAGACTAAGTATATTTTTGTAGGAAACCGAATCTCAAAATTGTTCAAAAGCACTTACTGCTAACCCACGTTAACTTTAGGTTTGCTTCTATCCATTTGAAAGCATAAAGATCATTCGATCGTTCTTCTGGGATTAGATTTGAAATTTAAAATAAACTCACGTACAATTGAACAGACAAGACAGAGGTTGCTAAGAGAATAGAAATCAGAACAGATTTTTTTGAATATTATTCCCGTCCGAAATTCAACTCCATTACCAAGTTTTTTTTTTATACTACATCTCGCAGTTTTTAGTAATCTGTATGTTACATGTGACTTAATAAACTTACAAGGCATAAATAACAGCCGGTCTCAGAGTACTAACAAATATTATTGATGTAAATATTTCCTCCGCGATAAGTTCATAAATTATTAAAGTGAAAACTTCTTTAGGCGCGTTGAGCACTTTTTGGGTGAACAAAAATAATGGTACTCGCGTCATCGTCACCGAACGCTCCGATAGCAGTGAAAACTAAGTAACTTGTAACTGACCTATTAATTGGTCATTAACACTTCTTTACAAACCAAAAATAATTCAAAAATAATAATCTAATAGCTCGACGATACATTTCACAATTTACTTAGTTTTCACTTCCATCGGCAGTCCCAAAGGACTGCCTCGCAATAGTAACGGTACAAAATGTATAGCAGTTTTTAAGGCTAATCAAGAGCCATCAAAGTTTCTTCATAATCCGTTTAGTAGATTTTGCATGATGCGCGAACAAACAAAAAAACACAGGTAAAAATCTAAAAAAATATTATTATGTTGTACACACTCCTATATAGCCTAATATAGACATTTTTTTCTCAGATATTTTAAATGTACAGGCACAGCCTTATCACAGCTTAATAAAACTTAGGATACATACCTATTATATTTCTTCAGAAGAAAAATTGCTGTTGAAATAAAACTTCATTTCAAAGACAGACTTTAATTGACGAATTTCAAATCCGAAGTACTTTGGGGTAGAAATTCGTAGTGATTCTGTTTCTCGTAAGAGACCTCAAGCTCTTATATGTCTAACCATCACACAGGGTTAAATTATGTAAAACGTGCATCATTCATACATATCTGTGTTTTCGTACATTTAACATATCAATATTTAATAAAAGCAATAGACTTAAGTGCTACCAAACGTTACCATGGTGCTGAAAAGTTTATTCGCATTCACGGGTTGGATCTTTTGAAGTGCTATACGCATCTTCGCACTCACAAAGCTTGTAATATCGTTGAAGGATAAAGATTTTATGAACAGGTATGAATATATGATTGAATATGCTGTAATATTACACTTTATCTCTTTGAAGGTTTATCATTTGATATATGTTATACACCGATATATTCTCTCTTAGATTATCATATCTAATATTTATAGTCAAGATAGTAATGCCTCAGTAAAATGGTGGTGACCGTACTGGAAGCTTCTATGAAGTTTTGGAAGCAACACAAAAAAACATGCTGCGCTGTATCATATAATTTGCCAATACTTATGCATCCACTTCTATATTACCTCACATAACACAAGTTTTGGATAATAGTGCAAAGCGGTAACATTTTTTTATGTTAATAACAAAAAAACAAACATAGTATTTTTTGGATAACAGGTTTAAAATTAAGTTGCAAAATTTGACTCACACATACTAACAGTGCTAGCAAAAGCTTGATAAAACATGTTGGTACTTTTGGCTTACCTATATTGTATTAATCGATCACATAGGTACTATTGGATAAAAAAATTATTTATCTTATACACAGAGGGAAAAGAGAGAATCTTATTTCTTGAAGCCTGTTATATACATATACATTTTCTGAGTAACGTAATTTCCAACACTAACACGTTCAAAGAACTTAACCTTTCCAAAACTCAATTTCGTTTCAATGTCATTATTTGTCTTGAAAATTGCCTTTTGCACAATTATATTTAAGTCAGCAGGTTCAAACAACATAAAGAAGATTCGTAGATCTAATCTTTTCATTATTTACACTGCAATATTTTATTTTTTGTTTTATTCAAATAAAATTATAATACTAAAATCCGCGTAGAAATGGACAGTAATTATTATTATAGTATCACATTCTATCCGAGAATTTTTCACGGTGAACTCTACAGAACTTTATGGCACATTTATTATCTCTAAGTAAAAATAAGACGTAAGACGGCCCTCCACCAGATGGACCGACGACCTGGTCAAAGCTGCGGGGAGCCGTTGGATGCGGTCGGCACAGGACCGCTCGTTGTGGCGTTCTCTTGGGGAGGCCTATATCCAGCAGTGGACGTTGAAAGGCTGATGGATGGATGGATGGATTAAGTAAAAAAAAGCTGTACGAGCAACCATCCGTTTTTACGAAAAAAAAGCAGCCTATTTTCTTTTCTGGGATTCAGACGATATACAAAATTTCATGGTGATTGTTTCAGTAATTACGGCGTAAATGCGTAGCAAATAAAACGTACCTAATGATAAGTACCTAAGTAATATTAATAGGGAAGTGAGAATTCGATTGTTAACGTGGATTTGTCAACCTGGATTTCAGAACAGTGATAAGCCAAACAATAACAAGAATAATACTGAGAAAGTCTTGGATCTTGGTTGTTTCTTGGTTCTTGCGTATCCTTAATGTGGTCTTACACAGTCTTGCTCATTTAGACTCTTGCTTAGGTCATAAAAAAAAAAACAATATATCTTTAACTGTAGATGACGTAACGATACCGACTTCTCGTATCAAGTGTTGTGATTTCGTCGCCTACACCGAAAAAACAAATTTAAGTCTTCTTGATTTGGGTTTATCCTCCATTGTCAGTCTCCATTGTCGTTCTTTCTTGAGAATTCAACGCCAAGGCCGAATTTATTCATCACTACTTGAGAATTTTCGGGGCACAGAAAAGGATTTCTGGGCTCCGGATTATAAAATAAGCACGCTTAATTTTATGATGGTCGATCACAAATCCCGTGAGGCTTTTGGTTTTAGTCAATACCCAGTACTGACAATTTAATTTTCATGGACACAATTGCCACAAAGTACACCCAGACTTAATAACGTAGACCAGAGAACAACCATTTGTGGATCACACAAAGAGTTGTCCTGTGTGGGAATCGAACCCACAACACAAGGGCGGGAGGCCGGTATCTAAACCACTCCGCCATCGCATGTGCAGTCGCAGTATTTATAACATGACAAATCCTTATACCGTATTACCTAGTGCTTCGCCAGTTTCTCAAATGAAAACCCTCATCTAATCCCCATTTTCGAATTTTATTGTACCGGGCACTGGTTTGGACTCTATTACGAGTATATGCTGATGCGAGAATTTTTCGATCAAAGGCCTTCTCAATACTTTGTACTTTATGTGAAATAGGATATATTGACCCGGAACCCCACATTTAAATTGCATACGTATATTAATACAAAGTGTGAAAATGTGAAATTGAAAACAACAGTCTCGAGCAGAATTTTAACCTGCATCTCCTGGATACTGACCAAATCTTTTGCTAATTCAGCCATCGTGACAATTGCTCAGGACTGTTAATTTCGATAACACATTCATTTTTAATGTCTTGGGTGACGTCTGCGCGATCTGTTGTAAATACATACATATCATAGATAGAAAACACCCAGACGCACTACAAATAATAACAATACCTGTGTTCATCACACAAATAATTGTCCTGAGTGGGAATCGAACCCACGACCTCGTGCACAGAAGTCAGTTACACTACCGACTATGCCACGAAGCCCGTCATATTATAGTTTTTTTTATCAGTTACCTATTCATGTGGGTGATTATCATGTTAAACTTACACATAAAACAGATAAAATGTACAGCTATATGAGTATAATAATGCAATTTGAAAGGACATTACTAAACTCCATCGCAATTACTTACTTAAATCTATTTTGGCGAACCGCCCGCTGTTTATGTAGTGCTGTAACATGGTGCATGCCTAGAAAATATACACTGACTCTATTCTTGGTCATTATTATATTTGCCAGAGAATAGTCTAATATACTCACCTAAAATACAGTTTGCTTTTCGGAATAAATTAGTTCGTAACTATAAATTAATTTCAGCTCTCTGAATCTAGGCTTACATATTTCATAACGCTCTAAATATAAGTTATAACTTGGAATAATAACATGTCTCAGACAGCTATTATTTTGCTAAAAAGTTTTTAGATTAATAATATGTTAGTGAAGTTTGTTTTTGATCAACTCTAGAATTGAGGCAATAGTGATATAGCTTCATTTTAATATTCAATTACGACCAGTGTGGAATTGGAATGTTTTTTTTTGATCTGCAGATAATTTTCTGCTTTAGAGTGCACTGTTAAAATGTATGTATTTAGAAATTGTGTTTTACCATAGTAGAAAGACTGGGAAGTAGGTTATCTTCATACAAACGCACCGCGCGCGGCTTGTATGTGTGCGCCATAGTGCGTACGCACACTCTAACAAAATCTCGACCCGTTTCTCAGTGCGCCAGTCGGGGCTAACGCCGCACAAGGTTCACGCGTCACAGCTTTTCGATACCGCTAAATAAATGAAAAATGTGTGATAATCGCAGGAGAACTTATTGCTGTGTGTTTGGCTGTCTAAATAATTAATCGAGTTGTCTCTGTTCAGATTACCTACTAAACAGGAAAGGTAAGGAAGTCACTTCATCCATCCATCCATCAGCCTTTCAAAGTCCACTGCTGGACATAGGCCTCCCGAAGAGAACGCCACAACGAGCGGTCCCGTCATGGGGGATAATGCCGTAATCGCCACGCTTGGCAGGTGGGTTGGCGATCGCAGTGGATGTCGTTAATACTCGAGGGAGTGCTGCTGCCCACTCCCCCGGTATTCCCTCAGGCGGCTCTTACAACTCCCGTGGGTAGAGAGGGGAGGAAGTAAGGAAGTCACTTATAATACCTATAATTTTTACATGATGATGAGTGAGATACCTACTTATTTTTTTGTTGTATTAGGTAGTGTTTTATCAGATAGACGAAGTAGGCATGCCTACTTGGCCAATATAATGTATTACCTAGGTATTTTTGATCTGTCAAATTGATAAACCGCTATTGCTTTGTTTACGTTTAGTCATGTCGATTTCTCAGTATTGTAGGTTAGTCACTATACTAAGTAATAATCGTTATAATCATAAGTAACAATCGTAAGTTAAATAATCTGTGTTGTCTTACTTAAACGATTACAAGTAAAAAATACAACTTCCCGGCCCGTGCCAATTTCTAGGCACTGAATTAAAATTTAGCTAAAAGTGACAACCCTGAGACAGGCAAATATGGTAGGTAATTATATCGCGGAATGGGCCGGAGATAGCCTACTTCCCCACTCTTTCTACAATGGTTTTACTGTCAGAATAATTTCTTGTTTGGGAATTTATATATCTTATATTCTTATTCAAAGGCTAAGCAAACATTAATCTATCCTTATGCCATGCTTGTACCTTAAATTTAAATATAACTAAATATGAGATCTAAAGCAGCCTGGCATCGTGTACTACAAACTCAATGTAAAAACTGTTATTAATATAATATTATAAAAACTTTTGATATTATATTTTGATGTTTATGGATTACCAAAGACGTTAAGAATGAATGTGTTATCGAAATTCGCAGCCCCGAGCAGTTGTGACGATGGCTGAATTGGCAAAGGATAATTGCCAAAGGAACTGGACGGTATCCAGGAGATGCAGGTTCAAATCCAGCTCGTGACTGTTATTTTCGATTTCATATTTTCAAACTTTGTGTTTATTTTGATATTATGTCAATAAATATCTAAATATTTAGATATTTTTATATATATTTTTAGCATTTGACATGCTTAGCAATATACATTAAACACAAAATATATAAATTTTTAGCATTTGACATGGATACCGTCTAGATGCTTTGCCAATTCGACGGTATCCAGGAGATGCAGGTTCGAATCCTGCTTATGACTGTTATTTTCGATTTCACATTTATCACTTTGTGTTTAATGTATAGTGCTAAGCATGTCAAATGCTAAAAATATATATAAAAATATCTAAATATTTATAGGGTTTGCGTCAGTATTAGGTAAAATCTTAATTGTAAAATTAAGTTTACCTGGTCGGTATAATGTATGAAAATACTTCCGACAGATGGTGCAGGCGTCACCCAAAGACGTTAAGTATGAATGTGTTATCGAAATTAGCAGTCGGGAGCAAGGGTCACGATGGCTGAATTGGCAAAGCATCTGGACGGTATCCAGGAGATGCAGGTTCGAATCCTGCTCGTGACTGTTATTTTCGATTTCACATTTATCACTTTGTGTTCAATGTATAGTGCTAAGCATGTCAAATGCTAAAAATATATATAAAAATATCTAAATATTTATAGGGTTTGCGTCAGTATTAGGTAAAATCTTAATTGTAAAATTAAGATTACCTGGTCGGTATAATGTATGAAAATACTTCCGACAGATGGTGCAGGCGTCACCCAAAGACGTTAAGTATGAATGTGTTATCGAAATTAGCAGTCGGGAGCAAGGGTCACGATGGCTGAATTGGCAAAACATCTGGACGGTATCCAGGAGATGCAGGTTCGAATCCTGCTCGTGACTGTTATTTTCGATTTCACATTTTTCATTTTGTGTTTAAAATATCTACATTCTAAATAAGTTGAAATTTTTATTAAGCATAATTATACATATAAGATGACATATATTAAACTTATCTATATAGCTAACTATAACTATATATAAGCAGTAGACATCTGTTGATGCTGCTTTCAAATATATAAAACGAATAAATATGTTTTCAAAGTGCATATTTATGAATGGCTTGCAGTATACTCGTATTTGGAGAGCGCTAGGTAATATGCTAAAGTAGAGTAATAACAGTAAATATGTCGGACCGAGTCTGACTGCATGCAATTTAATATCGTTATGAAAGTAAGATTAGACTTACTGAAACTCTTTTGGGTGATGGATGCCGGGAGTAAGTAGATCTCTTACCTGAAATTACAAAAAAAAAGATTACTTACGTATGATTCAGAATTAAGAAGTACATTGTGTCATCGTCCCACTCCTTGTCATGCGCATGTCGTAGGATATGAGAAAACTCAATAGGGAAAGTGAAAACATGAAAATCTGACTAAATTCACTTTTTTAATTACGTCCTCGTGAAGGCCTGGACCCGTAGAATATAAATCACTAAATCATATCGACATCGTATCGTTTCGCTTGTGATTAGTAGAGAAACCGACGTGTGATGTCGCAATAATCCCTCGGCCAATCACGTTGATCTCTCAACCAATCACAATGACACGATGCGATGGCGATACGATTAAGTGAAATACATTCTAACCCCGGTCAGGAGTGCCCTTTATTGTTGTGCTTGTATGAAAAATATCATTATTAATGTGAATGAGGCAAAAGAGATGACCAAGTATGGTAGAAAGTGAAAATACGTTGTCTCTGCCTCTCCTTCCTCCAGGCGTGATGCTCTGTATGTGTAAATGAAATGATATAAAGTTTTTATTGGATAAAAAACTAAGCAAGAGAATTGTGTTCAACAAGCTATATAAGCTCTCAGGAAAAAAAAGTATAAAATAAAGAAAAGTGAAATCCAAAACATAAACCAATTGTTTTTTGTACCTACGTGTTAATGTCTGAAGATCTAGAATTTAAATTAATAATTTGAATTACGTTATTTAAACAATTTTTGAATGACTTTTCCTGTTTATTCGTAAAAGATTATTTTGATACATAGTAAGCAAATTATAAGAATACTTATATTTACATTTTTTTTTAAAGACAATACCTTGCGCTAAGGAATTACGTTAATCTATGTAAGTATAAATAATATTTGCGCAATCATAAAATTGTTAAATCGGTTAGTTGAAAAGCTTGAACATTATTGAAAACCAACTCTCTTTCATAATAATAAGTTTTATAGTCAAATATTTTTCGTGATGGATTTCATCACATAAAACCCTTGAGATTTTTGGCTCAGCATTTATTTAATTAACATTATTTATATGGAGGGTTAAAGGTAAAACAGCTTAAAAGACATTTTAGCTTATATTGAGTTAGTAATAATAAAACAAAAAACATTAAAAAATTTAACATTCAAAAATGTTATTCTATTAGGACAATTTAAGTGAACATTTTTTCATTTACTAACTAAATATGTTTGATCTGTATTTTAGCATTTCACATGCTCAGCTACTTTAAAGAACCAATCCTTCCAATCCGGGGAAGTGAACTTCCCCGGATTGGAAGGGACGCAGGTTCGATTCCCGCTCGCACTAAAGTTCTCTTTTTCCACATTTCGCAAATAATTTTGTTCTTTAATTAAATATGCTCAACTCTGAAGCCATTGTAATATTTTTTTATTATACTATCTGTAATATGAGATTACTAAAGAAATTATAAACATAAAGAAATTACATACAGCTTGATCAGATAGGTAATAAACACATTTTCAAAACATAACATTGAACGATTATCATTACAATTATAATACCTCATATGAAACATATCCAGAGGATGACGTGAGTCTCTCCTAACAACAAAGTAAGTAGATGGACTAGATATTGTTGATCATGATACCGGAGTAAGTATCTAGGTACTAGCTGATATAAATGATAGATATTTCAAAGAGCTGTGTACTAATTGTCGATGTCACTATTCCACACGACGAGGATCTTGTGTGTGCGTGAATGTATGTGTGTGTGAGCAGGCGCGCCTGTTTGTGTTTTGGTATATTTTTGTAATCTATTTAAAAATTACCATGTTTTAAAATATAGAAAAAATATAGGCCTAAGCCCGCGGCTACGCTGTAGCCCAATGCTAGTTTTTAGCTTAATCTCAGGTTCCTAATGTAGCAGGATAAATTGTATACGAGTTTCTAAGTCTCTTGAAATAAAAAAAGTTGAAGTAAAATCCATTCAGTAGTTTTTGCGTGATACGCGAATAAACAAACAGACAAAAATCTAAAAAAAAACGTTTTGTGTTTAGACACTCCTATATAGCCTGTGACAGTCATTTTTTCCAAATATCTTAAATGTACAGACACAGCTCTGTTAAAACTTTATAATAGTATAGATAACTGGTTATTTTAAAGTAAAACACATTTCCTGAAAATCAAATTACGCTCACAGTAATATTTTATAACTTACAACGAATTCTATTAAATAGTCTATCACGTAAATTACTGAGATAAAACAGCTGCTCGGTGTTGAATATATATCTTTGGTTTAGAAAACGATGGTCTACTTAAAAGTATTGGATTCTGGCATACAATTTTAGTATCGAGTGTATGCCTGGGCATCAGCTTAGGCGTGTCAATAAAGATTTGTTCATCGAGTGAAAAATTTAAATTCACCACGATATTGCTCCAGCTTCAGAGAGAATACACAAAAAAGAATATCCGGATTTCATTGAACGGTTACAAACTTATTATCTGCGTTTCTACAATTCATTTTCAACTTTATATTCACTGTTTCTACATCTTCATGAATTGAAAATAAAGTTTGTCGCGCAAAGCCAAATTACGCTTTGTCTTTTAGTAATAAGGCTGAAGAAATTCAAAACACGTTTATTTCAACGCGAATTTCGATTTATACATCTACATCGTAATGTACTTCGGTTTTACTCTGTACATTCCAAGAACCTTAGCAAAACAACATTTCATTTGTTTATTCACAGACATTCCAATATATTATTAAAGTATAAGCAGTAACAGCCTTTTTTTTTGTTAGGGCGGGATAAAATGTTCCTAACCACATTCCTTCGGTGGTATGCAGTGACAGCCTAGCGATATAACCAAGAATTGCAAAGACGGTGGTATCAAATTTGATCCCCAGTGCAAGATTCACACTTCGTACGTTCCTCTGACTTTTTGAGATTTTTCGAAATTATGTGTGTATTTAGATATTTTTATATATATTTTTAGCATTTGACATGCTTAGCACTATAAATTAAACACAAAGTGAAAAATGTTAAATCGAAAATAACAGTCAGGAGCAGGATTTGAACCTGCATCTTCTGGATACCGTCCAGATGCTTTACCAATTCAGCCATCCTGACAATTGCTCCTGACTGCTAACTTCGATAACACATCATACTTAACGTCTTTGGGTGACGCCTGCGCCATCTGTCGGGAGTATTTTCATACATTATACCGACCAGGTAAACTTAATTTTACAATTAAGATTTTACCTAATAATGACGCAAACCCTTTAAATATTTAGATATTTTTATATATATTTTTAGCATTTGACATGCTTAGCACTATACATTAAACACAAAGTGAAAAATGTGAAATCGAAAATAACAGTCAGGAGCAGGATTTGAACCTGCATCTTCTGGATACCGTCCAGATGCTTTACCAATTCAGCCATCCTGACAATTGCTCCTGACTGCTAACATCGATAACACATCATACTTAACGTCTTTGGGTGACGCCTGCGCCATCTGTCGGAAGTATTTTCATACATTATACCGACCAGGTAAACTTAATTTTACAATTAAGATTTTACCTAATAAGCAGCAGGCGTCACCCAAAGACGTTAAGTATGATGTATTATCGAAATTAGCAGTCAGGAGCAATTGTCAGGATGGCTGAATTGGTAAAGCATCTGGACGGTATCCAGAAGGTGCAGGTTCAAATCCTGCTCCTGACTGTTATTTTCGATTTCACATTTTTCACTTAGTGTTTATGTGTGTATTTCTTTACTATTTATCACTGCAGCTGGAGAATATCTTAGGGGAAATCTGCATGCCTGAGAGATTTACTCAACGCTCTGTGAACCCGCATAGGGCCAGCGTGGTGGACTGTGGCCTAATCCACCATGAGAATCACCATGATAGAAGACCCGTACCCCATAAGAAGGATAAAAAAGGATTAAAAATAATTATGATACACGTACATTGTATGTCATACGTAGTTATATAATTCCAAATAGTGAATGTTGTAGAAAACAAATGGTACGCTTTCTTTGCAAAAACACAATTTCTAATATACCTACATGTTTAATAATATATACAATACCTAAATAAACAAAACATCTCTAAAATCCAAATGATAACATTAAAATTCTGATATTTTTATGATCGTCATTTCAGCGCCACGAAATCGTAAAGTCGATGTTAAGACAACACCGGCTTAATAAACCAGTTACGTGTACTGTACTTTTTATTAAAGCTTTTTTTCTGTAAAAGAATATATTTAAACGATATTATTTCATAACTCTACTACTTAAAAATAAAAGCTTTTGTCCTTTGAGTATATATTATCATCACACTAATTATTTTGTTATATCTTAGGTTTCTTATAAGTACTCATATATTTAAATAAAAATTTAAAAAAGGTTTTTGAAAATGGGTTCAGTAGTTGTTATTATTTCTAAAGGTATATAAAGCATTAGCTAAGTAAACGAACATTAGCTGTTGCGTGATGCTCGACCGGCTTTAGTCAGAAATACTAAAAATTTTGACTTGTTTTTTTAGATAGGCCTAAATTAACTTAATAATTTTTTCTTAAATTTCTTTAAGCTATGGACACAGCGCTATTACAATTATATAATAGCATAAACCCACAATTTATAGGCTTTTAATAACAAAAAATAACATCAAGCAAGAAATAGCACCAAGAACTCATCACTTATTACATAAACGTCTCATTAAACACTTGAATATAAATCTGCCAGTTTTTATAACATTGAACCGTATAATTAGTCAAGATTTTTGCTAGCAGAATTAGCTAATAAATTTTCACCTTATAGGTTACCAGCCCCTTAACCTGAGGTTACGAGCGATTTTAATAAGCCCTCCTACCATCTTCCCCGTGAATGCATAATTCATAATATGGCTCGTACATATATTATGGCAGTTCACAGGCAAAGCGACGACCTTTGCAGGAGTATTACCAAAAACAAGTATAACGTTTTGAGTTTCGCATATATATATATATATATATATATATATATATATATATATATATATATATATATATATATATATATGCAAGCCTAAAAAAATAAAAAATATTTTATTCCAGTGTTCTGTGTTGTTTAGTCTTACTAGTATTATAAATGTGAGTATGAATTTATATGTTTATTTATAATATTCTGTGATCCGACTGCATGGTGTCTAAGTGCCCGAATTTTTTAATTAAAATACTATTTTATAGATAATTATTAATAGAGGCTAGATAATTATTATTAATCGAAGCGATAATATGGTCTCAAGTACTTTTAACTGATACTTTAATGACTCATTTTTGTAGAGGATTTCCTAAACTTATTTTTCTGATTATTATTTATAATTTATTTCAAAGACTATATGTAAAGATTTTGGGGTGCAATTAGCCCCCCAACCCTTCAGAAACGTCTCAGGGGATGAGTAATGTAAACGTGTACATTTCTTGTTGTGTTCGTTATTTAAATCATAACTAATAAAACTCTTGATCAAACCTTTTAACCTTTTTTTTTGTTTATGCGGGAAAAAATTTACCTAACCGCACATCCCATCGTTCGGGGCAACGAACAAGGTGGTGTGGGGCATTCACCCACTAAAAAAACCGGTCGCGTGCCGTCTCTCCGCCTGTGTTGACGGACCACTGCTACTGTGTTGGATTACTTCAGTGGCCCGCCGGCGGCTTACCCTTTCGGGTACCCTCTACTGAGCGACGCATCCGCACATGGAGCGTCGCACCTTCGCGGCAGGCCTTGCGGGTAAAGATACTGAACTAAAATCCGTTTAGCCATTTGGAAGATATGATGCCACAAACTAACACATATATAGGCGACGCACCACAAATATATTTATATGTTACTTATGTATGTAGTACCTTGTTATAAGTTTCTTATTAAAGAATGGAGCGCTCGGCGTATATCCCCTCTCAGTGATAATTCGCTAGTATATCGAGTCAGTCGCGATAAACAAAAAACGTTACGTGCGGAACGCCCCCTATGGTTTAAAAAAGCACGTGTTTTGTTCCCACCGCTTATAGCATAGAAACACATATTAAACTTATAACACCATACCGTTTGTATTGGAATTTAAAAAATAAATCCCACAAAGGAAATTCGAACGCGCCCGCTATGCATAGATTACTGGCACGTTGTGTTCTTTCCCAAGGGATACGCAAATACCTGGCTGGTAGTTCAATTTCATAGCTTTTTTCCTGAAGTAAACCAACTATTCGATACTGAAATTCGATTGAATGTGGCTTTAGTAAATATATTGAATAAAATAAAACAAGATGATCTTGTTAATTTTATAAACAAGATAAAAACATAGGTAGACAATTAGTATAATATAACTGACCAGGCTACTGAGGTCCACCAATACATTTGTAAGAGAAGTAAGTAGTGATGATAGATTATTTATTTGCTGGTGAAAGCTTGCCCTTATAAGGAAGAATATAGATGCTTAGCAGCTCTTTAAGATGATCAAGTATCTAAGCATCTGGATCCAGCAAAACAACGAGAAAAATTATTTGAATATGTAATAATATTAGCTCAGTGTTAGCTGGGTTACCAAAAACTATTTTAAAATCTTTTATAATTGTATATAAAATAAAGGTTTTGAAAATTGACTGTCGTTAATCATTAGTAATTTATTAAACATCGTCATTTACGTCTACCCGTGACCGTTGATACTGTCATCGCCGGTATAGAAAGATAGAAAATCGTGCAGATGCGATAGAATTTTGTTGTATCTATACTATTGTAAAGTTGTAACAGAGTTATGTCTGTACATTTAAGATATTTGACAAAAAAATGTCTGTACTAGGCTATATAGGTGTGTCTGAACACAAAACAATATTTTAGATGGTTTTTTCAGTTGACTGCTTGTTCGTTCGCGCATTATGCAAAAACTACTCAACGGATTTTGATGTATCTTTTTTTATATGCTCTTGATTAGACTTATAAACTCGTATACATTTTATTCCGCTACTATATCGGGAACCTGAGATATAACCTTAAAACTAGCTTTTGGCTGCGGCGGTACCGAGGGCAAAGACTAGTATACATTATGTGTAGCTATCCATGTCATGACAGACTAAAAATACAAGTGTCATCACCCTGTTCTTTCCCGTAGGTATTGAACGAGGTGGCAATTATTTACTCGTAATAAGATTTGGTACCAAGTGGGAGTACTCTCTTGTTAATGAACAAGCCTTTAAGATTGCTCATGATAGTTTAGATTTATATTCTTTATCGTCTCAAAGACCATTCAATCGGTTTTTCCAACTATCCCATATTATATATTCACAAGCTGCCTTACCCAAAAAAACCTTATAAATATTCTTAAAAGGTTCACTAAGCCGCTCCTGATTAAATTTTGCTATACTTCAGTCCCTTTGAAATGGTAACCAAAAATATCTTTGCGTAGATGTATTTGCCTCTTACATATTCCATACAAATATGTCATTGATTTAATGATCTTTATGTATTTGGTACCATGTCGTGACTACATTTTAGAATTGGTCACTTCATGTTGTGCTCAACCATTTCATGGAATGGTTAAGCTTTGCTAGGTTAGAAGATACATCATTAAGTGGCCAATTCTATGATTTTGGACGACATATATAATTCACCTTGTGTTGTGACGAGATAAATAAAGATGTTACTGTTTTAATGTATTTATTCTCATCCAGATAAATAAATCTCAGAGAGCGAGTTCGTATTGTGTTGGTACGATCCAGGCTATTAAAAGAGAGTCACTGTCCTGCAGTATTCCGGTAGCTCCGCTAGCCATGTGTCGAGGGGCTGCTCTCATAACCGTATCTGGCACGTAGACCGGGTGGGGCCGGATGATGATGCAGGGTTCCGGTAGCTCCGCGAACCGTGTGTCGAGGGGCTGCGCTCTCATAGCCCTAGCTTACACATAGATCGAGCAGAGCTGGATAATATCAGTGCTTACCTTCTGAAGAATCTTTTGAGGACCGTGAAGTTCACCGCAAACCAGTGGTTGATGGCCTGGTGAGAAGATCGGCGGTGAAGAGAAAAGCACAGCAGAGAAGGTGTGATGTTCAGCTAATAGCTCCACTGCATAGTATCGCACCAGTGCCCACCCGGCCATCCGGCCAATGACTTGTAGGAACCGGTGATAACCAGCGCGACCACACAAACAGAACTTACAAGCGAGAGACAGAGAAAAGTCAGTAAAAACCAGAAGAAAAGAAGAACATTTCAACTGTTTTAGAATTAATAAAATAAACGTTAAAAGCAATGAAAAGTTACAGGTAAATTTTAAATACTAACTTTTGTCCAAGAACTAGTTTATAAAACTTTTCGAAATTAATTTTATTTAAAAACACAAAGGTATAAGCTAACATAAATTTTGAAAACTGTTATAGTTTAAAATTAGAATGAGGATTAATTGTTACAGTAGATAGTGGATACATTTGAATTTAAAAAATAACTAGCCGTAATTGACTTTTGTAAAATTACTGGTCACTCCAAATGTAAGGTTCAATTATTAAAAAAAAACAAAATTAGAAGTGGCGCCTTAGAATATTGTATTGATGTTACCATAGTATTAGCCCAAATTGGCCCTGCAGAGCTCTGGGGCAAAGCTTAACGCAATAAGGATGTAGTTGATAATGGGGACTTGTGTGCTGCTGCTGGTATATTATTTGTCCTGCACCGCCAATGTTGGTGAACAGCACCCTATCTTGATCGTCACTTACTTTAAATATTCTATTGTTACAAAGTTGAACTCTTAGAATAATAAGCGTTATTATTCTAAGGTTGAACAATATTTATTTATAAACAAACAAAAAATATATAATAGGCATGAAGACTGTTTTTCAAAATCTATTTTATGATATTCAGAAGTATCTAATAACTGAAAAATATATCATATTTCTATAAAAATATTGTTTTTTTTTGCAATAAAATTAAAAAAAATTAAATAAAATAAATCACGTCAAAATGCACGCCATTTGTCATGACGTCACGCCTCAATACGGCAACAGTTTAAGCATTAGAGTCAAAGTGAATCAGACATACTTTACAATAACTTTCAGAGCGAATGACGTCACACCTTAACACGTGACGTCATTCACTCTGATTGGTGTTTAAGCTATCATGGCAGATTGTTGTATTTTGTAGGTTTATTTTATCAAATATATTATTAATCTCACCATTAAAATAAGAATGAATACATTTTTCGAAATCCTTGAATCCTATTTCATTACATCACTTCAATATTTTGGCGATTATAAATAGGCTTGATGACAGTAATCAAGTATTGATTACTGTCATCAAGCCTATTTATACTAAACAAAGTATATATTTAGTACGTACAAAATAAAACTGATAATGTAATGATTGAGTACATTGTACTTAACAGTAAACTTATTCACCAGCACTCTCCAGCCATAAATTAAATTCAATCGAAAACTGCAATGAACTTGCTAATTGCATAACTAATTAACTAACAGCAGTACAAAAAGACTACAAATAAACGTTACTCCGAGTAAGAAACTGGGCAAAAAGTAGTTCAGCTATATTAAACTCACGAAGATTTTCCTCTCTCGATTGTTTCAAACGAACACATTTAGAAAAAGGTGTTCACTTACTTAGACATTTGCAGTTTACGATTCTACTCCAACACAAAGAAGGCGCTAAAAATATTGGAAAAGAAAATGAATATTACAACAGGTAAAACATGTTCACAACACGAAAACTTGAATGAACTACTACTACGAGTACTAAAGTCTATTACTATTAACGTCTATGCATTAATGAAGACCGAGGCATAGGTTTAGGAAATAGAACCATTTTTTTTTTAATTCTCTAGAATATAGTTTTTAACTAACTTTACTCAAAATCATTATATTTATGGGTAGACTAGCCTTTGCCAACGGCTTCGCCGCAGCCAAAAGCTAGTTTTTCGGTTATATCCTAGTTTCCTGATATAGTAGCAGGATAAAATGTATACCAGTTCTTAAGTATAATCAAGAACTTTCAAATAAAAAAAGTTACATCAAAATCCATCTAGTAATTCTTTTAAATAAATTCTACAAAAAATTCTAGTTTAAATAATTTTCTTTTTTTTGGTTATATCTCAGGTTCCCGATATAGTAGCGGGATAAAATGTATACCAGTTTTTAAGACTAATCAAGGCCTTTCAAATAAAAAAAGTTTCATCAAAATCCGTTCAGTAGTTTTTGTGTGATGCGCGAACAAATTTGATTTGACTTAAAAATTAGTAGAAATTTTATCCCGCTACTATATCGGAAACCTGAGATATACCTAACCGAAAAACTAGCTTTTGGCGGCGAAGCCGCTGACAAAGGCTAGTGGGTATACTTTAAAACTTAAAAATTATCGACAGTTGGAGTTCAAACGCTTTATGCCTGCACATTTAAAAAAAAAACATTCTGTCTATAGATGAATTACCACCATTCTTGCCTTTGTCGTAGATACGATCATATCTTATAATTAAAAAAGAAAACTTAAATAGCCAATACCCCTTCGTCGGAATCCTCAAAGATTTTTCTTATTATACAGTGTTTTATTTACCTGTGCCATACCTATAGAATATAGGCACAGCAATATATGCATACCCGGAATATCTTAGAGAAAATTTTGAATTCCTACAAAACCCGTTTGAGGTTATTGGAAAATCTAAGGCTTATAATACCAAGCCATTCTACAAAATCCTTTGGAGTAGGGGCTGTTTCTCCTTGCAATTCGTTACCTTTGCAAATCTAGGTATGCGCACTAGGTATGTATACATTAGATTAATTTAAGACCATTGTCTTAGTAGTAGCCATTGCTACAGGCATTCTGTGTCATTGTAGCATTATATAATGTATTTATGACATTATTTATTACATATATATATATATATATATATATATAGAAAGTTTTATATATATATAAAACTTTCTAACATTTACGCGAATTTTACGCATTTTGAAATAATAGGGATATGTTGTTTCAACGGTTTCATCTACCCATAGTATATATGTAGATATGTTGCTCCACATATCATGTTGTCCCACAGTAGACAACGGCACGTTGAAACAACATATCAGCTTTGGACATCTACCATCTAAGTCCACCCGTGATCATGAATGCTGTAAAGAATTCGAAACGTCGGGATAGTATAAAAATCAAGTAAACGCGATAGATTCCGTAAACGTAGTTTTATTTCAAAACGTATATATATATATATCTGTAGAAATATGTTTTCAAAGTTTATTAGCTTTGCCCACGGCTCCGTCGCTAGTGCTGAGTTTTATTTCAGGATCACAATATAGTAGTATAGGGTACCCGGACCAATGAAGTAATATAACATAGTTCCAGTGGCCTGCGAATAGAGGCGGAGAGACGGCACATGACGGATTTATTTAATAGGTGAAGGCCCCAAACTACCCTGTTCTTTGCCCTGAACGATGGGGTGTGCAGTTAGGTACAACTTTTTTTTTATTGCATGTAATTGGCATATGAACCACGGCCCATCTGATAGTAAATGGTAACCGTCGCTCGTGGACTCAACTATACCGAGACTATCGTCAAGTCGCTGCTCACCACCATTTCATTTCGCAGATATGAAATGAAAGAATAAACGGCTATCTCCTGCTACAGCCAAAACGCAACGATGTGCTTCATGGCCGGTCACACAAGAGATGGTGGTACTAACACGCTAGGGCCCGTAACCAAGTGAGTACTCCCACTTGGTACCCATGAAAATCCCTTCAGTAGTTTTAGCGCGATATGCGAACAACAAACAGGCAGGAATTTAAAAAAAATGTTCTCTGTTCGGAGACACCCACATGCCAACACACCCATTTTTTCTCATATTTCTTCAATGGACTGACACAGCTCTGTTACATCTTCATAATAATAGTTTATAAATGTAAGCCTAAAGCTTTACTTCTGCTATTAAACTTCATCCCAAGGTTGTCTGGGAAAAATTAATATTAGCAATAAGACCGTTCATTGTACATTTATTCATAATTTAATTTTAGTTCTAATGTTTATTGAATGTAAATTTGGTATACAATAAAATATAATCTAATCTATACTATAATAAAGCTACAACAAAGCTGTGTCTGTACATTAAGATATTTGAGAAAATATGTCTGTATTAGGCTATATATATTTGTGAAGTGAAAACTTCTTTAAGCGCGTTGAGCACTTTTTGGGTGAACATAAATCATGGAACTCGCGTTATCGTCACTGAACACTCCGATATTCTTTGGGAGCGTAGAGTACTTTTTGGGTGAAAAAAAAATCATGGAACTCGCGTCATCGTCACCGAACGTACCAATAGAAGTGAAAACTAAGTAACTAGTGAACTTGTAAGTAAGAAGTGTTAATGATCAATTAATTAGTCACTGTCACTTTTTTACAAACCAAAAATAATAATTTAATAGCTCGACGATACAATTCACAAGTTACTTAGTTTTCACTTCTATCGGCAGTCCCCAAAGACTGCTTCGCATGTTTTTTTTTTAGATTTTTGTCTGTTTATCTTTTTGTCTGTTTGTTCGTTCACACATCACGCAAAAACTATTGAATGGATTTTGATGCAACTTTTTTTATATAATAGCTCTTGATTATACTTAAGGTATACATTCTATCCCGCTACTATTTTGGGAACCTGGGATATATCCCAGGTTCCCAAAATTTGGGTTATAACCAAAAAACTAGCTACTGGCTGCGGCGGAGCCGCGGGCAAAGGCTAGTCTAATCTAAAGCCAAGTCTAATCTAAAGCTAAGATGATTTTATTTCTTACCTTCACAGCTCTTATACTTAATCTGAAAATATGTGAGCATAAGCCTAACACATAGAGACTACAATGGGGAGTAAATCCGGTACTACCCAAATAGATCTATGTCGGGCCATACTTCAAATCATTTTTCTCCTATATTAATAATATCATCTGAAATTTAGCCTTATACGCTCTTAAATCGCACGCAGAGTTGGTACTGGTAGGCAGTGTCTTTATTTATTCCAAACCGTCCTCTCAAGGAAGCTAACCAATATACACATAGTAAATACACGAAAAGGCTTTACGATTTCAAAGTTTAAATTTTGAAAAGCCTTTTTGTGTGTAACACTTTAGATTTCTGCTGATCCACATTTTTTTTAAATTAGCTGTTGTCCGTGACTTCGACTGCGTGAAATGAGTATGACCCTTTTTTCCACATATTTTATACTCCAGCCCAAGCTTTATAATATCAGTGTTATAATTGTATAATAACAAAGAAATACTAGAATAATTCGATTTTACGAATAGAAAAAAAGTCAAAAAATACGTGGATTGTTTCAGGAGTAGGTATTCGTTAATTCAAGAAATGTACGGCTTTGTTCTCACGTTTTATCAAAACTTCCAATTCTAAGCTTACAAAGAAATCAGAATAAGCTTCCACGTGCCTTACAACTTTTTTGCGAAACATTCAAATTATTTGGCTTGGGTAAGTAAAAAATATTTTTTCCTAAAATGTGATTTACATTTAGCCTTACAAGAATCGGAAGACTTAGTGGCGGAATGATAAATTATTTTTTCTGAGACTAAGAGATTTGAGAAAACTTTTATTTTAATTGCTTCGTTTTTGTTTAATAAAACAAATGATTAGCAGGAAAATATTTAGATAACAATAAGTGATGTGGTGTAAAGTGATGTATTAACCCCCACTGGGATAACATACTACGGCCTGAATCTCTTGAGAGAGATTCAGGCCGTAGTATGTAGACTGAGGTCTGAGAGATGAGAGAGGGAGAGTTGGGAAAAACAGATTATATTCATAGCATAGAGTGACATCCTCAGGTAAGTAGACTAACTACTGAGCATGTATGTAAATAGCTTTAGCAACTGTCAACCTGTTAACTTTTAGGATTGCCATTGCAGTAACAAAAAAAAAACAGTTTTAAAAAGAGTCCAGTTTTTATTTGCTATAGTTTTAAAACAGATCCTTAAAATTTGGTAATTGACGAAAGCTTTATTAAGCCTCTTTGGTCAAGTGAAGTAACTACGTAACTTCTATCTCTTTCTAAACAAAGCATCTTTGAAAACAATTTTACAAACATCTATACTAATAAATGGAGAGCCGGTTTTTTGTTCGGTTATACTGGGATAACTACTGAACTGATCAGAATAATCCTTGTATCACAAGTTGCAGCGTGTTTCGGAGAAAGTTTTCGTATATGACATGTTGGTGATTACTTATCCGGAACCTATATTTTTGAGGTGAAACATCTAATGCGGAGGGAGGGTAAAACCGGCTGTTAGCGTAGCGACGCTTATAACTAAATACTAACTAGTTTAATATATTTAGAATGTCTCCCTAAGGTCCTATATTAGTTCACTAAGCACTTAGACTTGTCGACGCCGTTGATTGTCTAGAGTTGACATTTTATACAATGCGTGACTAGAATAACATTAACGTCTGCCTAACCGAATTTCGGTTACGGCGCCAGCAAAACTAGCCTGCGTAACTAAATGTATATTATTAATACAAACGTGTGCTGGGATAACTTTCTGACTAGATTGGAAAGAGATCAGGGGCTGAATAGAAAGAATAACCTTTCATAAGTATCAGTCACTTTAAAGAATGATTTGAAGGAGGAGCCTTGGATTCGAACTTTGTATACTGATTCCGCAGCTACAGATCTCCATGAAAAGCATGACAACAATGTCTTTGTGAGTAACTGTATATACATATTCCCCATGTGTTCCGTTCAGAAATGTAGCATCGCTAAATAAAAATAAATGATTTTTTTACAAATAAATTGTCTAGACACAAAAATACACTCGTTTGCAGAAAAAAACGATTGCCTATTAGTTATTATATTTCAGTTAATTATATTGGATTTAATTGTTTGAAGTAGCCTGTATATTTATAATCTTGTAAATTTACACTCGTCAATTGAATTCTGGCAAGTTTTTTATAAATTTTCGATGAATTCAATAAAATCGATATGTCGATCCAAAAAATAAAAAAAGAGTACCTTTTCTACGATATTTTTAATGAAGTCTTGTAGAATACGTTCCCACTCTTCTGCAATGGTTTTTTGAGCTCCTCGACAAACCGCCCGAAAAACGACGAAAAAAAAAAAGGTTGAACCAATCTAACCTGTCTCTTTAGAACATCCCAAACAAGCTCGATTAGATCGAGGTCAGGACTACAAGCTGGCCAAATTAGAACGACGAATTCTAACTTTTTGCATATTATATACGCTTTCACGTCGCCAAAATGGTGAGCACGAGCGTTGTCATATAATTAACGCATTCATATGCCGTGTGGGGCCGGCTTTAGAATTGTCCCACCCCTCTCCACCCATGGGAGTCGTAAGAGCCGACTGAGGGAATACCGGGGGAGTGGGCAGCAGCACTCCTTCGAGTATTAACAACATCCACTGCGATCGCCAACCCGCCTGCCAAGCGTGGCGATTACGGCACTATCCCCCATTCTTGGGGAGACCTATGTCCAGCAGTGGACTTTAAAAGGCTGATGGATGATGGATGGAAGGCATTCATAAAGAAATTTTAAAACTAAAATTTAGAATGTAAACTACTTGCCAGCGTACTTTAAATAACATGTTAGGTTACATCATGAAACTTAAAAAAAAATCCTTCTTGTAATATTCAGAAAAAATCTTACGTGAAAAAGGATTTATTTAGTGCGTTCAAACAAAGAAAAAAAGAATCCTCAATGTATTTATTTTATAATTAGGTATCTACAGATCAGAAGGGGATTCGAAGAATATTCTAGAATAGATACGGCCCTTTTTATAGTTGGAACGAGAAAAATAGGAATTACGAATAGGCTATATTCGCACGGTATGTATACTAGCAATCAGTCACGCTAGAAAGAGCTTGAGATCAGGATAAACGATAATGATGATTATTTCTTACTGTTATTAATATTTTTATGTAATTCTAATGACCTTTTTCTTTAAAATTCTGCAAAAAGAACCTTTATGTTACCTTTAGCATTATTGTACTACTGATTGTGAATAAAGATTCATGTGATATTTTATATAAAGAAAATAAAATTGTGTTATCTTTGTCTATGGAAAACCTACATAAAGACCATAATGTAAACTCTCTAGTATCGTAACCATAGACTTAGAATGTACCGAAAAAATTCCTACGCCTAAGATCATAACATATTACATACATTGCAAACAGATAGTGCCACTGATACTGTTGAAGTATTTTAATCTTTTTTGAGCGTTTGGAAGTGATAAAGGAAATATATGGTAGTAAAAGGTAATAATGCCCACTACTAACATAACTAATAAACCGATAGTTATGAAAAGACAATGCCGAAAACCAGGCTATATTATGCCCGTCGTGCGTCTTAACTATCTAAACATAAAAAAATCGTCTTTTGAATAATGATGTATGTATTTATTTTAGTCATAAGCGAAGTGTTTCAAAGTTATAAAAAAAAGATATACATATTATTAAATTCGAAATAAGCGGAACTGCCATATTTATTGGAAGGCTTGGAAAAGTATACTACTTTATGATGGTACTACTTGGTATTTCTTGGTATGGTATTACTATGGTATATACTTATGATGGCAGACGAGCAACGGCCCACCTAATGGTAAGTAGTAACCGTCGCTCATAGACCACATACCGAGGGTATTGTTATGCCGCTGCGCACCACTTCATTTCTCAGATATGAAATGAAAGAATAAACGGCTATCTTCTGCTACAGCCAAAACACACTGACTTGCTTCATTCTTCTCTCCATTTACAGGAGACGGTGGCACCGACCCGTTCGGGTTTGATAGCAAGTAAGTAATTTCACTTGGTACCCAGCTCTACCACCAGTAGTGCAATGGGTAAGTAAGTAATTGCTTGCTTCCCTTAGCCGCCTTGTACGACACCCGCGGGAAAGGATGGGGTGGCGACACTTGTATTCTTAGTCCATCACCACACGGAAAAATGGTAATTTAAGTTCCATTAACTACAGTTGCATTATTAATAAATTACAAATTTTGTCCAAGTTCAGTGTTTCTACTTAAATATCCCGTCTTTTTTTGATACAAATCTACTATTTATTACAATTTTCTATCAGAAAACTATATAGTTTGGCAAAACTGGAATAGTGTGCCATTTTCCTCACTTTTTGTTGAAAATATTTTTACTTGTATCATTGTTTGGTCGTATGTGTGGGTGCCGTTGAATGTAATTACGTGACGTTTACGCACACATTAATTGTTAAGTTTTTTCAAATTTGAGTGGAATCATAAATGAAACTATCGTTCTGAGCGTTATTATTCTAAGGCCGTAGCATTATATCTATATTTCTTACATAAGTACTCTAAAATACTATTGATACTACATTTTATACTATAATAGAATAAAAGATATGGATTTCAACGCATAATATATTATAACCTATATACTAAAAACATACTGAAAAATTAAAAGTCAGATTTCTCTAAACTTCCATTAGATATCTTAATGATATTTTTATTTAAAGACCCTGAGTACATTTACAATGTTCTACAGTTAATTTGGTTAAGACGCAACAATAGCCCAACTCTCATAGAAAAATCGGCCTTCCCCTTTGCATACATATAGGTAAGTCCAAAATACTTTATAAGTATATAGTTTCTGTGGGCTGGTTCTTGCAAAGAGATCATTAGTGTGGTGTAAAGTGACGTATTAATATTCCACAGTCCACGCGGACAAAGCTGCGGGCAGAAATCTAGTCTATACTATTATAAATTTGTAACAGAGGATGGATATAATTATGCAAAAGCATAATTATGCTATTGCATAATTATATCCTAGAGCCCTGGAAAGGGTATAGGCTACTTTTTATCCCAGATAAAACGGATAATCTTGTGAGATAGAAATGTTTGCTGAGAGATCATTAGTGTGCCGTTGAGTAAAGTATTTGCATTTTGAAGTCGCAGCCAGAATTTATTATTGTCATAAAAGAAGAAATACGTTTTCTTATAAGATTTTTCTGGTTAGCCTATTTACTAAAAAAAATGAAGGGTCTTATGAAGCAAGGCTCTCTCAATGTACTTGCACTAATAGGTTGTTACAATATCCTTTCAAAAATGAGTATCATTATACCTAATTTAAATGGTTATATTCCCGAGACACAAGAAATGTTGAGGATTGAGAATTAAATAAGTCTTAGAATATTGGATAATATAAGATAACGAAAATGTGTCCTTTCGTAATAGCTCTATCTGAATTATAATAATTCTTTCAAATGATGATATCATATTTAAATTATTATTGACATTTATTAAACCTGTTTACTTTCGACTTTACTCTTAGCTCTTGCAGTAGTCATATAGGGGTATATTTAGAAGAGTTGGACCACTGGCACTTACTTGTCTAATGAAACCCAAATTAATATATTACTTACCGTTAATTGGCCTAGTGTAGTGCAAAGCCAGACACATACAAACTGCTTTTATCCCGGAAAAATCAACAGCTCCTGTAGGATGGTAATTTATACAGCATAGACATAATAGGTGTATTTATATTGTTCGGCCTAACCTTTAAGTCTTGCCCAATACTAAAAAATATTGGTGTATAAAAATTACAAAATAATATGTATAGTATACCTATTACATTCTATACGCGACTCCATCGTGGACTTCAGAAAATAAGCACTACACTCTACGACACATTTATTAATGCAAAAATAGAATACCACAGGAACCATTCATTATTATAAAAAAATATATTTGCCGTGTGGGGCCAGCTTTAGAATTGTCCCACCCCTCTTCACCCATGGGAGTCGTAAGAGCCGACTGAGGGAATACCGGGGAAGTGGGCAGCAGCACTCCTTCGAGTCTTAACAACATCTACTGTGATCGCCAACCCGCCTGCCAAGCGTGGCGATTGCGGCACTATCCCCCATTCTTGGGGAGGCCTATGTCCAGCAGTGAACGTTAAAAGGCTGATGAATGGATGGATAAAAATATAGCTTATATGGTTTCCTGAGCTCCAGAATATCATCCATCCATCCATCCACCTGCCTTTCAACGTCCACTGCTGGATAAAGGCCTTCCCAAGAGAACGCCACAACGAGCGGTCCTGCGCCGACTGCATTCCAAGGCTTGGACCAGATCATCGGTCCATCTGGTGGGAGGCCATCCTAAATATATGCATGCAAAATTTCATGATGATTGAATCCGTAGTTAAAACGTGAAAGCGTACTAAAAAAAATAAAGTCAATTTCGCATTATAATCAGTAAGAATTCCTTGTACAATCCTATATATATATCCGTGTCTACTTTATCAAACGCGAGACTCGATACTACAGAGAGTTGCACAACCCATTCTACGGAGCGTGCACCTTCGATCTCGTTTAGTTCCGATAGATTTGCTTGCTCACTCAAACGTCCATGCACAGTGCAGTGCAGGATCCCGCCCTACACGGATTTGTATCTACCGAGCAATAAATCTTAAACTGGTTTCCAGTTACGAACGTATCTTAAATTAAATTTTAGCTTGCTTTATTCGTGATAGATTAAAATCTGAAGCCGAACATATTGAAATGTTGCAATATATTTAAGATATATGAAAAACACTACTAGCTTTTCATATTCGCGGAGTTTGATCGATTTAGTTTACTTAAAACTCTGGATTCAATATAATCTCTTTTTTAGGTTATAAGTCATACGCATTTTGCATATAGGTACAATACGTAAACATGCTATTAATCTTATACAATTATAAAGCTGTAACATAGCTATGTCTGTACATTTAAGGTTATTGAGAAAAAAAATACTGTATTAGCCTATATACTCTGTGTCTGAACACAAAACAATTTTTTTTAGATTTTTTGTCTGTTTATCTGTTTGTTCGTGCAACACGCAAAAACTACTGAACGGTTTGATGGAACTTTTTTTGTGTGATAGCTCCCGATTAGGCTTAACAAATGGTATACATTTTATTCCGCTACTATATCGGGAACCAGAGATATAAGCCAAAAACTAGCTTTTAGCTGCGGCGGAACCGCGGGCAAAGGCTAGTATATACTAATATCATAAATGTGAAATTGAGTTTGTTTATCAGTTTATTACGCTTGACTACGCTGTAACTACCGAACTAATTATCATGAAAATTTGATACTTATAGTATGGAGCCCAGAAAGAGACTTTTCACGCCGGAAAATAGATGAGTTCATTTGATGGTAAAAATAGCTACTTTCTTTTTAACCTTCGTTCTTTTTAGCTCCAGACTTATATACTTTTTTTTGACGATCAAGCGTTTTAAAGGTACAAAATCTCTTTCATATTTATAATATTCGTAAGTATTGTAAAAAGTACCAGAACCTTTTACTAAACGAAACTAGAAATTAAATGCTTTATATTATTTATTTATTTTATAGCCTTTGGTGGCAGACATGACATGCCCACGTGATGCTAAATGGTAACCGTCGCTCATGAACTCTCCGGGAGTATTGTCGAGCCACTGCTCACCATTCATGATCACGGGTGGACTTAGATGGTAAATGTCCAAAGCTGATATGAGCATAAATCTTAGAGTAGATATTTTTATGTGTTTCTAAACGAATATTATGTGGGTTGAAATAAATAAACCAAAAATTTGTAAAATCATATTACTGTGGGTAGATGAAACCGTTGAAACAACATATCAGCTTTGGACATCTACCATCTAAGTCCACCCGTGATCATGAATGCTGTAAAGTATTCGAAACGTCGGGATAGTATAAAAATCAAGTAAACGCGATAGATTCCGTAAACAGTAGTAGATTTATTTCAAAATGTGTAAAATTCGCGTAAAGGTTAGAAAGTAATACACTGCTCACCACTTCATTTCACGCATATGAACTGAAAGAATTAAGGACATCTCAGCTATCTCCTACTACAACCGAAACACACCGATGTGCAACCCGCTCCGGCCCGTCCATCACCATATGGACATAATATTCTGAAGAATCCAAAAAAATAAAAAAGCATCTAATAATTTTGACTTTAAAAATGCCTAGAATTATACATACTATTTTACATGCTTATGTGTGTAAAGTTAGTAAGACACATTATCATAGTTCATCGTTTAGACACTTTAGACCATCAGAAAATACTTAGCGCAGGTGAATAGTTGTGAGACATATGAAAATACTTTGTATGATCCACAAAAGGTGGTTCTGAATCTGGGGTCTTCTTTGTATCCGTAAATTGTATGTATATTAAGCAATAAATTAAAAATGGGGATTATGCTATAGCACAGAGTGTTGTCTTAAAAAACACTACTACAGTTTCCATTTTAATAAATATATTTAATATATACAGTCATACCGAATACTGTTATATCCTTTCACATAAGCTACCATTTTAACGAACAGTAGATTTTTTTATACCACTTGGGTGGCAAACAAGCATACCTGATGGTAAGCGGTTACTGCGGCAACCCGTGCCTTCTGGCTGAGGTGGTGGCTGCCGAGAAGTTGTCCCAATGCTCCGTTCACTCTATTTCCCGCATTTAATCCTCTCTATATCAGTGGTGTATCTTCCATACCGACTGAATCCACATCCAAGATATACAATTTCATCCACCTGTTCTAGCACACTATTGCCAACCGATACTCTGACATCTTAAACACAAAGTGAAAAATGTGAAATCGAAAATAACAGTCACGAGCAGGATTTGATCCTGCATCTCCTGGATACCGTCCAGATGCTTTGCCAATTCAGCCATCGTGGCAATTGCTCCTGACTGCGAATTTCGATAACACATCATACTTAACGTCTTTGGGTGACGCCTGCGCCATCTGTCGGAAATATTTTCATACATTATACCGACCAGGTAAACTTAATTTTACAATTAAGATTTTACCTAATAATGACGCAAACCCTATAAATATTTAGATATTTTTATATATATTTTAACATTTGGCATGCTTAACACTATACATTAAACACAAAGTGAAAAATGTGGAATCGAAAATAACAGTTACGAGCAGGATTTGAACCTGCATCTCCTGGATACCGTCCAGATGCTTGGCCAATTCAGCCATCGTAACAATTGCTCCTGACTGCCAATTTCAATAACAAATTCATACTTAACGTCTTTGGGTGACGCCTGCGCCATCTGTCGGAAGTATGTTCATACATTATACCGACCAGGTAAACGCGCGTCACCATGTCCTAGAAAGTAAAGTGATAGGTGTATGGGAAGGATAATAAGGAGAGTTTGGGCCTCTGGCGCTCTCACTCACCATACGAAACACAACGAAAATAAAATAAAGAAAAATAAAATTTTCTTATATCAGATAATATTTTAGATATTTTTATATATATTTTTAGCATTTGACATGCTTAGCACTATACATTAAACACAAAGTGAAAAATGTGAAATCGAAAATAACAGTCAGGAGCAGGATTTGAACCTGCATCTTCGTATATCAGATAACTTCACATGTTTTATTAAACTGTTATTTATACTAATTAAAATAAAATTATTACCCTTAAACCTAGAAAATGTTCCCCTTGCATGAACATGTACACGTAATCAGCATTAATAAATTACCCAGTGCTATGCTTTTAGGAGGATAGCCAGGCACGTGTTCTCCTAAACAATGCTCACTTGCATTTCTGAATTATAAGTATAGAACCCTGAGCACCAAGTAGGTTAACAGTTATTTAGTTTAAATGTGGTCTTAAAGTTACTTTCAGAAATTTTAATTATTTGACAAATAAATATTTCCGCTCCCGTGGTGTGGGTTCGATTCCCATAGAGGACAACTATTTGTGTGATTCAAAGATGGTTGTTCTGAGTCTGGGTGTACTTTGTGTCCGTGAAATTGTATATGTGTAAAGTCCCCCGCGATACAAAAATTATTCCTTACTGAAAGATATTGTCTTTTAAAACAAAAATTGTGCATTTAAATGTCATAGAACAAAAGCATAGGATTTATATTTATTTTTAAACCAATCGGTGAGCAATACCTACTAAAGTCATTGACCAACTCTGTCAAGTCCACTATATTTTGGATATAGAAGGCCACTGACATATTCTCTTTTGAAATTTAAACTGAAACCGTCTGGTTCAATAGATTAAAGGGATTTTATGATAAATTATCTTTCAATTTATTTTTATAAATTATCTTGCCGTGTGGTACCGGCTTTGGAATTGTCCCACCCCTCTCCACCCATGGGAGTCGTAAGAGCCAACTGAGGGAATACCATATAATAATAAATTATCTTGCCGTGTGGTACCGGCTTTAGAATTGTCCCACCCCTCTCCACCCATGGGAGTCGTAAGAGCCGACTGAGGGAATACCGGGGGAGTGGGCAGCAGCACTCCTTCGAGTATTAACAACATCCACTGCAATCGCCAACCCGCCTGCCAAGCGTGGCGATTACGGCACTATCCCCCATTCTTGGGAAGGCCTATGTCCAGCAGTGGACGTTAAAAGGCTGATGGATGTATGAATGGATGGATCTTTCAATTATAAATAGTTTTGGAGAGATGTCTCACCTTACATCGTCTGCATTTGAATCAGTTTCCTACGCTTACCATAGAACTAGGACATGGTGGCTTTCCTAAATAAGTTTTAGCATTTCTTTTTTTATTGCTAATGATGGTAGACGAGCCACGGCCCACCTGATGGTAAGCGTTAACCATCGCTTATGGACTTAACTATACTGAGAGTTATTGTCAAGCCGCTGCTCACCATTTCATTTCTCAGATATGAAATAAACAAATAAACGTCTATCTTCTGCTAGAATCAAAACACACTGATGTGCTTTATGACCGGTCATACAGAAGATGGTGGTACCGATCCGTTCGAGGCCAATAGCAAGTCAATACTCTCACTTGGTACCCAGTCCTACCTACCTAATGCAATGGGTGATAATTGCTTACTTCCTTTAGTCGCCGTGTACGACGCCGGCGGGAAAGGATGGATTGACACTTATATTCTTAGTCCATCACCACACGGATGAAGACATATCATATTTATGGTATTTTGTTCTATACAGAAACCATTTTTTGAACAATATAAGACAACGGGTCTGAGCGTGAATAATAGGTATAATTCATTAACCGATTCACCGGTCACGGTGGCAAGTGCATGGAAGTGTGCGCAAACATTTAAGTGCACTCTTCTCATAGTCCGATGAGATACCATTCCGGTATGGCCAGAAACGATCAAGCGCAGTGCCAAAAGCTTAACGTGATTTTTGAGGCAAAAAAATCTAAATTCACAGTCTCGAGCTACAGTCACGATGGCTGAATTGGTAAAGCATCTAGGACGGTATTCCAAGAGATGCAGGTTCAAATTCTGCTCGTGACTGTTATTTTCGATTTCACATTTTCACACTTTGTGTTAATGAATGAATGGCAACCAATTTCCATCTGTATGGAAAAACCCAATAACTATTTGCTGGCCAGACCCGATTTAAGAACCCGAGACAGACACTATACACGATTAATGAGAAAACAATTCTGTGGCAAATCAATTTCGGGTTTCAAGTATATGAGCCGTAAATAAAAAACAAACCCTTTCATGTATATCATAACTAGAAAATTCGATAAGAATATAGGTGACAATAATCATAACCTTTGTTGAATTTCATTGGGTATTCATTGGGTGATGCTACACAAAATAAATAATAAAAGTATTTGGAGTGTCTCGGCTTGGGAGAATGTTTCCAAGCGTTGCTGGAATATAAATTGGCCTTATTTAAAATATATGATATAGTACACAGTCGCAGTACTGTATCACAAGCATTAAGGAAAAATTGCTACTTTAACTAAAATAATGGTCCTATGTGGCGACCATAATACCCTAATGTGTAATTCAAAAAAGTTCGCATTGCTGAATTCAAAAATGAAGGAGGTTATTCATTTTTTATGTATACGAGTATATACCGATTTTTCCACGAGTTCTGTTCCAATTTTCAGTCTCTCCAAGGCCAAGGCGCTATAACGTATGGTGCCGCTTCGCTTGTCAGAAATGAATCATAGGGATTCATTTCTAACAAGGCTTTGTCAAGGTCGTCATTTTACCTGGTTTTTTACGTGTTTGCCACTTGAGCTCACAAAGTTTAGTTAAAAAACCTTTTCAAATATAATATAATAATTATATCTCTGTTGCTCTGTTGTCCAACATGAATAAAATTTTATTTTTGTTAATTAGCATTTTGCTGGATGACTTTGGATACGCTTATACAGCTTAGTTTGTGGAACCTCGTGTAGCGTCGGTCCAAGAATTCAAGTGTCACCACTTCAATTATTTCCGCGGGTGTCATAAGAGTTTATTTATTTAGGAAAAAATAGATAAAATACATATTGTAATTATATATTTTTGTAAGAATGATAGTGAAAATGTAAAAAGGTAATATACAAAAACACTGAATATCAAATTTTGATTAAAATGTATATAAAACAAATAATTTTAAATGAATTATTTATCTGATAACGCTATTGCCTTTGTTGGAGATCTCAAAGGACTTAAAGATTTTGCATTTAAATTTATTTTTTGAGTCAAAATAAATGTCTATGTCAGGGTTGCGCTTGGAGACTGTACTTAATCCTTTGCAGAGTCGATGAAGACGAGAGTTGGAGTTGATATTCGTTTTAAAGGTAGTTATGGAGAATTTATTAGGTAGTTAGTGTAAGAGTGTAAGAGTTTTTTCCGTATGGTGACGGACTAAGAATGCAAGTGTCACCACCCCATTCTTTCCCACGGGTGTCGTATGAGGCGACTAAGGGAAGTAAGCTATTAAAATCCATTGCATGACTGGTGGTAGGGCTGGGTACCAAGTGGGAGTACTCACTCGGTATCGGGCCCGAGCGGGTTAGTACCACCATCTCCCGTGTGACCGGCCATGAAGCACATCGTTGCGTTTTGGCTGTAGCAGGAGATAGCCGATTATATTTCATTTCATATCTGTGAAATGAAATATAATCGTGAGAAGTGGCTGACAATACTCTCGGTATAGTCGAGTCCATGGGCAACGGTTGCCATTTACTATCAGATGGACCGTAGCCCGTCTGGCAATACACGCAATAAAAAAAAAAAAAGTTGACGAAGGAAAGTAGTTACCACCCATTACATTACTGATAAGGTTGGCCACCATGTTGGAGTACTCACTTGTTGTTGGGTCCAAACGGCGCATGGTATAAACACCAAAATTGCGTCTTCTATAGACAAAATGTCCTGAAATTATATAAATAAGTGTAGTTATTCACAAATACGGCATTTTATAGCAACGTTGGTCTTTTAAATTACCTGTTTACAGGAATTTATTTGATTAAAATTACTGCGTTGATTTTTATTATTATCAACGAAACAATTAGGGTCACCCATTCCATGAATTTGTTTTGTCATGATTTGTCACAATGAAATAAATTCAATTAAATTCTTCATTTAATGGCGTTGTTAGACATAAAGACAAAACTTTGCCCATTTCGCGTAGAGATATCGAATAGACCGTCATACGAAGGAGATTGTTCAGTGACAGATAAAAGGGCCGGTGATTATGAGACTAACTACCAAAATGAGGTACACTGAAATAAAATATACTCAAACATTATAATCAATTTTCTTGACTTTTAATCTTTCCTTCATCCAAATTTAGAGTAAAACAATCGAAAGCGACTTTTTATGTAAATGTTCTGTGGCAAGCCACCAAAAGAGTATTATATAGATGTCATTTCTTATACAGCATTTTGTTATATATTATCTTTTCGTCATGCTAGCTTTTATTATAAAATATTTGTAAGGTCTAGTTCTGCTGAACTGCAGTCCCTGCTGTTCAGCTATTTAACAAAATGTAGTGACCAAAGCTTATAACATTCACTAAATATGAACTAACTGTTAAAGCATAAAAAATAACCTAATCAACAAATGATACATCGTGACTGCACTGAAAACAACATTATAAACAAAAGACAAGACGTAGAGAGATGTACGCCAAAGTTAATACGTTCATACATATTTAATGATACCACAAGTTCGTAGATTTTTGATACGCCTTTGACGTCCAAACAGCTTAAACAGATCAATGTGTAGCTTAAACAGATCACGGTATATCGTTAGATATAAGATGTTGGTAGATTAGTAATATAAAATAAAAAATATGAGATTAAAACAGTTTCGAAGCACTTTTTAAGTTTACCTGACGGCTTCAGGTAGAATGATGACCCTGTCAAAGCCATTGGATGCAGGCTACATAGGACCGCTCGTTGGGGCGCTATCTTGGGAAGGGCTCCATTCAGCAATGGACGATATAAAACATTTTTCAATATTTCTATCAAAATTGATGAAGTTAAGCGTATCACATATTTTTTGATGAACTGTAGTTTCTGCGTTAAAGTGTTTCGAGTATTTTTTATTATTTATAGTGTAACTTATATTTTACAAGTGGCAGACGTTGCCCTGTTCTATTTGCTTGCTTGAAATTAGCATACAATAAAACTAATTTTCGTAAAGGTGTAACACGATCACATCGCTGCCTACCAGACTAAATTTAACCATCTAAGGACTTACTTAAATACACAAAAATATGACATTAATATTGATCCAGCTGTTTTGGGGAATTGCACGTACGCGTGACAAAAAAAACTGATGAATTATTAATACAAATATCCTTAAAACTTAATAATACTAATTCAAATGTTGAGAAAGAAGGAATGATGAAAACATCTATACCAAAAACCATTCACAGCTAGTAAATCAGCCAAGTGAATTATGCAACAAAGAGCAACATTTTTGTCATAATTCTTTCCAAAGTATTCCTTTTGCATTTTCACCTTCCATTGTAATAAATTTTAGAAGCGGCCCCAAACGTATGTACCTACATACCCTTATCACATGGAAATAACCCCGATGCCAAGTTGCCCCGCATCTGCACCTTGCCTAATGTAGCGTTATATCGGCTAATGTATTTCTGTGAGAATACTGCTTCTACCAAATGAATTGTAGTTTACAAAATGTTTTACAATGTCTGATACTAATGAAAATACCTGATTATATCTCACTAGTTGTAGCCGATGTTTTTACTCCCCGTTTAATCCTATGATTCGTAACGTGCTGTTAAATAACCTTCCTCAAGAATAAAGTTATCAAATATAAAAAGATATTTTCAAATGTGGCTCGTAGTTCCTAGAGACTTATACGTTTAAATTAAAGCAAGCTCTTCAGCTTTCATCAAGCGATCAACAAATGGTAAGTACCCCTACAGGTCTTATAGTCACAGATGGCGTAGTGTGTCACATATCTCCGTCGTCCTATGTAAGGTATTGTGGGTTGGATTCATAAATATGCATTTGGATAGTAGGTACAATGATTTCAATTACTTTAAAATTATAAAAACTATGATAAACATGTGCCGCCGCTTTGGCCGTACGTCGCAGTCTAGTACGCGGACCCCCGGAGTGTGGCTGCTACCTCACACGGTGTCAAGAACAAGTTCTCATGTTGAATGTGTCATCAATTATATATCCATATCACGCTAACCTTTTGTTATTCTATGTCATTGGGGTAGTTTGAAAATGTCCCATTATATACTCCTTTCTTGTATGTATAATCCTTACTCGCTACCGTATACGTCCATCTCACTTTCATCACCCAACATCCAGTTCCATTATGGTTATGCTAATCTTCAGGCTGACACTAACCAGTTTTTCTTGCTGCTTTAGTCAGCCTACTCTAGAACAGTACAGTACGGGTAATACCAGCCATCAGAAAGACCCTTGGAACATGTTGAGAGACGGCTCAACTCATGTTTGAGATTGAGCAATCCCTAGAGCGAACCTTGGAATGAGATGAAAAGAACTTAGATCAATCCAACCCTACGAGGACACAGATTTGCGCGTTCGCTGCCAGAAGGAGGTTAGCATGCAGGTAGCCTCGTGATATTTTTATTTAACAACATCATTATTTATTATAACTACATACAGCATTAGAAAAAATCTGTACGCAACTTGGTTTTTAAGAGATGATCTTGACTGAACATAATTATAAACTGTTTAGGAAATAAATAAAACAAAAACGAGATAACATCAAAAAAACAATAGTATTATCGTTAGTTTGAGCATTCATGTATGCCAAAGTGTCTCGTGAACAGACACTACTGGCTGTTGAGTAAAAACAAATAAAGGCGTGTAAGTAGTCCCATTATCATGTTCCTTTTGTGTATAGAGGGCGCACTTCAGCATAGCGGTCGGACATGTTCAACAAAGCGGTCGGCCTTTGTCAATTATAACTCTTATGTACATGTGTTTGTCATTAAACTCCTCCTAACCTGGATGGACCGATTGGTGAATTTTTTTGTGTGTTCGAGCGGGTCCTGGATAGTTTCACCTTACTTTTGAGGTCGGTGGATGACGTTGCGATCATGTTCAAAGCTTTTTTAAATATCTATACAATGTTATTTGGTCTAATTTTTGTTAATAGCATTTTGCCACATCAGAAAATATAACCACTAAATTTTAAATATCGAATAAAACTTTCTGTACTCGCTAACAGCAGGCAAACTAAAGTCCGGACAGGAGTATGTTTTCCGGGGTGGTGTCGATTTAAATTATAATTATTTTCTAAACAAAAATAGATTTTTCAAATAACCGCGGAGCAATCGGTTGTTTAACGCAATCACAACGACCCATAGAATTGGTTTTGAATATTGCTATAGAGTAAAACACGTCATTATAAATACAAAAGAAATTTCATAAGCTTAACCAGTGTACATTTATGAATATTGAGAATTTAATTCATGCTATTAATTAAGCAATATCGTATTAAACAGACCTTTTGTAACGATATTTAATGAATGAATGATTAATTTGCATTCGTTCATAGGTAGGCGTTGTGAATTATGATAATTTTATGTCTACGTTTTTTAACCACATTAGTACCGTTGTCAACTTTGATTTGAAAATCAAGATGCATGACGGTTGCATAACATAATATATTATGAATAGTAGTTGCTACCCGTGGCTTCGTCCGCGTGAAATTAATTTATTTTCTTTTTTTTTGTGTGGGAACCTAATCATTTTTCCAAAATAAGTAGCCTAAGTCTTATGACATCAGCTATCTGCCAATGAAATTACCGCCCAAATCAGTCCACCCGTTTTGGAATCAGTACTTATATTTTCAGAACAAGTAGACAGACATATAGACAAAAACTTTAAAAATTGGTATATGGTTACAGGTAAGGTATACTCATATAGGTATATTTTCATATGTTTGTTCATTTCATATATATTATATATATATCTGTGGAATGAAATGGTGAGCAGCGGCTTGACAATAGTCTTGGTACAGTTGAGTCCATGAGTGACGTTTACCATTTTCCATCAGGTGGGCCGTGACTCGTCTGCCACCATGTGCAATTAAAATAATGCATTTAGTAAATAGCTATTACTTAGACATTACAAAAAGACACTTATATATTATTTATTTACATAGATAAAACCGTTCTGATGGATTGGGATTCTAATCTGCGAGTTCTTTGAATTCGTTTTAAGCACAGCAAGTTACTGCAGATAGAAATCGTGTTAAGTATTTTCTACATTACATTTTTACTTAATATTGATCACGTTATTTTATTTTTTTTATTTATTGCCAACGGTGGCAGACGAGCAAGCGGCCCACCTGATGGTAAGTGGTAACCGCCGCTCATGGACTTTAGCAACACCAGGGGTACAGCCAAGCCGACGCCTTTTTTTTATTTTTTATTTTAGGTCGGTACAAATGTCCTACCGCACACCCCGCTGCCCGGGGAGATAACGGGGTAGTGTGGGGCGCTCACCCACTAAAAACCCACCGTGCGCCCTCACCCGCCCTTGCTACGGTGGATCACGAGTACCGCATCGTTACGACCGCGATCCGCAGGCGACATCCCCTTCAGGCACCCTCTCTTGAGCGACGCCCCGCGCACTTGGGCGTCACACCTTCGCAATAGGCTTCCGCGGATGGCAGGGTACTCCCCGACCCTACCGTCCGCAGCCTGGGCTAGGGCGGCATCAGGGCGCAGGTAGGCGCGCGCACGCCGCCCCGCGCGCCGGCGTCGAATCGGTTCCGCGAAGGAGGATTCCTCCCGGACCCTCTCCGCCACCTCCCTCCGCGAGATGACAACCTCGCAGAAGGTGGCGACCGCGGTCCAGGCCCTGTCACTGCCAACCATCGCTCGCACAACGGCCGGCAGCGACAGGTCCACGCCTATGACTGCAACGAGTTCCCGGCGCTGCACATCCCAGGCTGGGCACGACTCGAGCGTGTGCTGGGCTGAGTCTTCGTCGCAGTCGCAGTGGTGACAGCCTGGGGTCGTCTTCCTCCTAGCGATCATGTGCAGGTATTTGCCGAAGCAACCATGCCCCGACAAAACCTGCACCAACCGGAAGGTGAGGACCGCGTGCTACCGCCCTGCCCATTCTTCCAAGATCGGCTGGAGTGCCCCCACGGTCCTGAGACCAGCCCGGGGCGTCTCCAGCCGAGACCACTCCACTCCACTTTAAGATGGTGGCGCGGCAGGCATCTTCCCGCCACGATGAGATTGCGCTCGGCGAGGGGCGGCTGCCCCCCGCCCGCGCCGTCGACGCCCGCCGATAGACGTCGGCGAGCACCTCCGCCTCCAGATCCCACGGGGGGGTTCCGGCCAACGCGCAGGCTGCATCGGTCGAGACTGTACGGTACACGCGTATTGCCCTGACCGCTACGATCGATCGATACGATCGTGAAGGGAAAAGTCCCTCGACCACCTCAGAAAGGAAGCCCGGCTGGAGGGTCTCCGTAAGGGGGGGGGGGGCCTGGGCGCGGAGCTTGTTAAGCGCCGCGCGGTACGGGCGTCCCCAGGGGTCACGCTCGAGACCCTCCAGCATCTCCTGCCTTTTCGCATCTTTGGCGCGACAGATGGCCAGCTTAAACGCGGCGCGCGCACTGATGTACGCCGCATACAGCCAGCCCTCCCGCTCTTCGTCGCGGATTCGGCGACGTCGGCTGCGGGTGTAGGACCTCCGGGCACGAATACAGGCCGCACGGAGGTCCGCCTGCTCCGGGGATCACCAGTAGACCCCCTTCCGTCGAGGCGGGCGCCGCACGCAGGGCATGGCCGCATCGCAGATCTGCGTAAGCATGCCGCGAATGCGGCCAGCCTCAGCGCCCACGTCTTACGTCAGGGGGGTGGCAGCTAAGATTGAAAAATGGCCGCCTCCACTAGCAGGTCCCGGTCGAGCCTAACCACAGCCCATCGGGGAAAAGCGGGAGTTCTGTCCGCCGCGTGACCCCTGCTGGCGCCCTGAAGGGTCCGGGAGACCTCTATCTGAATGCGTCTGTGGTCAGATAGGGTCTCGACCTCCTCCAGGACTCGCCAGCTCCTTACGCGTGTGGCGACACCGGGGCTAGCGAACGAAAGGTCCACTATCGACCCGCCCCAGGGCCGGACGCACGTTTGGGCGGACCCTCGGTTGAGCAACACGAGGTCCGTCGCTGCCGCCCACACTTGGATTGCCGCACCTCGGGCGTCCATCCTGGGGGACCCCCACGCCGTTGATACGCCGTTGATTTGGCGTTAAAGACCCCCAGCACGAGCATAGGGCTCGGTGCTATACGCCGTATCGAGGTCTCCAGGCTGTGCAGAAAGACGAAATCTGCCAGACTACGACTACGGGAGAAGTACACGCCATATGAACCCTACCGCGACGTCTCGTGGTTCGATGGTAAAATGGTGATGTCGGTACCACCTCAAACAGTTCCTCCGAGCACTCCCCATTGTAGAGCTGATAGAGCACACAGAGGGACATGAAGTCTCTCCGCCGCTCCAATGACTCCAGACCCTCCTTGAGATCGGGATCATCGACAATTCGAATTGCACGCCTTTGCAGAGTCAAGTGGGTCGAGTTGATACTTAGGCGCACCTGTCCAGAAATGTGAGCAGTACTTCATATGAGGCCGGATCTGTGCTTTATATAGCACAAGTCGTTGCCTCGGTGTGAAGTACCGCTTGGTTCTGTTCAGGACGCCTAGTTTTTTACTCGCCAATTTGGCTTTGTCCTCCAAATGACTCCCGAACTGGACTTTGCTAGAGATGTCGATGCCGAGGATCCCAATGCTCTCGGAGACCGGGAGAGTTACCCTTTGGAACTGGGGCGCCACGACAAATGCGTCATTCTTTGCAGTGAATGCGCAAACCTGTGTCTTCGTGGGGTTGAATTGAACCATGTTCTTTTCACCCCATTCCGAGGCCCGCCAAAGAGAGCGCTCGACTTCAGGCACAATTTCGGTCCGTCTCTCCTCCAGCATATTACGAGGGACTCTCTGACGGCCGGTATATCGCGCATCACCCGTACTGTCATCCGCATAGCAATGTATATTCTCTATTGAGAGCAAGTCATTAATATGCAGGATGAACAGTGTTGGGGACAGCACCAAACCTTGTGGTACGCCAGCATTAACCTCCATGGTATCGGAGTAGTAGCCATCTACTACGACTTTGATGCTCCGACCATCTAGAAAGCTGGCGATCCATTTGCAGATACCCTTGGGGATCCCATAAGATGTTAACTTCGATAGAAGGGCCCTATGCCAGACCCTGGCGAACACCTTCACAATGTCCAGGCTGAATGCCAAAGCTTCACCTCCACCCTCCAGGGCCTCCGCCCAACGGTGGGTAAGATACACGAGAAGATCACCAGCAGACCGACCGTGACAAAAGCCGTATTGGCGATCATTGATCAGCTGGTGATCCTCTAGGTACTGCAAAAGTCGGCGGTTTATGAGCTTTTCCATAACCTTGGAGAGCAGAGATGTCATTGCGATTGGCCTGTAACTCGACGGGTCCGACCGATCACCCCTTTTGGGAATCGGGTGAGCATGGGCTACGTTCCTCGAAGTAGGAACCCTGCCGGTACTGTATGAGAGACCAAAGTCGAGTTCGAGGCAAAGAGTTGGCCCAAAAGATCGGCCTTCTCTTTGGCACTGTGGGCTAAATTGCCATCCTGTTTCTGCAGCGGTGGGAGACTAGACTGGCAGAAGTTGCCATGTGCTGCCTTGGCGCGCGACCGGTTGGTTTTGTACAAATCACGAGAAGCCTCTCGGGAGGGTCTCAAACTTACACTGAATTCAACAAATAACAAAATAGTTATTTTGTTTTAATCTGCATATTAGCACTTGACATGCTCAACTACTAAGAACAAATTATTTGTGAAAATGTAGAAAAAGAGAACTTTACTGCGAGTGGGATTTCAACCCGCGCCCCTTCCGATCCGAGGAAATGCTCTAGACCGCTAAGCCATCGCAGTAACCGACGGCCATGCCCAATCTCCACATCACATTTGTCTTTACGGCCACACACAATTAATTTGTTCTTTATATTATTTTAATTTGCAGGAGAAGGCAGTATATAACTAAGAAAGTTTGCGTGTTCTTTTTCAATGCACTTTTAATACAATAGGTTAGAAACGTGAATAGACTAGATAACTGACTAAAAATACAGGTGTCATCACCCCATTCTCCCGCGGGTGTCATACGAGGTGACTAAGGGAAATAAGCAATTGTCACCCATTGCATTACTAGTGGTACAGTTGGGTGCCCAGTGGCAGTATTCACTTTTTATCTTACGGTTCCCGGTCACTTAGTATGAGGTCGTTTCATATTTGAAGGAGAACATGTGAAAACATTCCGGCTTATTACCTTGAAAGTGTTTATACAGTTATACAGTAAGGTAAATTGTTCCTGAATAAACATTCAGCCGGGGGCTATAAAAACAAAAATTATCTGCCCATTTGTCTACACAAAAACAAAATAAATATTTTTGTGTCGTGAAACGTACCTCATTAATATCATTATTGAAGGTGTAGGTATCTATTCATCGATATATGTTCGGTTTTTCCAATTTTTTTTTTTTATGATCAGTTTTTATGTCCACTGTAAGGCATGGGTTTTTGATATAGTAACAGGATCAATCATATACTAGATTTTAAGTCTAATACAGAGCTATCAAACAAAAAAAAATAAGCCGTCACGGAACGTGTCGCGGATGTGAAAACATGGATTTTCTTTCTTCAAATATTGTTCGAGTGTTAATACGCGCCCTCTCGTTATCCATAGACGAATTAAAACTGTTATTGGTTTATTGATTGACATTATACTTCCTAGTTAGATTCTCTTGTCAACAGATGGCGTTAAGTCAATTAAATAAATTGCATACAGCGGGTTTTACCCTCCCTCAGCATTAGATGTTTTCACATCAAAAATCCTCAAAATCCATTAATCATTATTTGCGTTACGAACGTGTTTACAAATAAACATACAGAAATACAGGCCTACAGATAAACTGACAGACAGACTGACAGATAGACCGACAGACAGCCCGACAGACAGATAGACCGATAGACATATATAAAAATTCTAAAAATAATGTTTTGGCTTCAGTTGCTAATTTCTAATAAAGAACAATATTAGTTTTCCTTCAATATCTACGATGTACAGACATCGGCCCGTTACAATTTTATTATATATGTATATAGGTAATACTATCTACTGTCCGCGATGCCATCTGCATGGATTTCAAAATTTGGAGAATATAACCGTTTAGGTTAGTTTAGGGTTTGGGTGATCATAGTCCGGAGCGTGCTCGTCGCGATCCCTGCCAGCCTGTAATCCACAGGCAATTCGGCTTGAATGCGTACCGCAGTGCGGGTTAGGGCATGCCCCAGAGGCGACGCGTACCGACCCGCCCCCGTCGGTACGAACAACGGCAGATGCAGCGAAGGGGGTTGCCACCCATCACGCCTTGCCCAGTTTGGCGAGTCGAGGAGAGCAGAGTGTCGAGTAGGCTCGTGGAATGTAAGATGTGGTGTGGAAGATAAGTTAAACGAGCTGGTAACCGTCATGTCAGACAGAAAGCTTGATGTGCTCTGTGTAACGGAGACCAAGCGAAAGGGTAGCGACGCCTGTGATCTTCCTGGAGGCGGGTTAACTTTGTGATCTGGTGTACCGTAGAGCAATCGGGCCAGCATGGGAGTGGGGGTGTTGCTGTCCGCTCGCTTGGCCTCAGGTGTGAAAGACTACGGAATGTTTGATCCCAGACTTCTATGGGTCCGAATAAAACTAGGTGTCACCAGGGTCTTCATGGTCGCAGCTTATGCTCCCGTAGGCTCTTCGGTGGCATCGGATCTAGAGAAGTTCTGGGATAATGTTAGAGAAGTTCTGGATTTGGCAGAAGCTAGTGAACGCGTGATCGTATGCGGAGACTTGAATGGATGAGTTGGGACCAAGTGCCCAGACTTCGAGGACGTGCTTGGTTCATTTGGTGATAAGAGAGTGAATGATGCAGGTAGGCTCATTGCGGATGTATATATGGAGAGAAACCTTATTGTGTCAAACACATTTTTTCAACATAAGGACATCCATATGTATACATGGAGAAGGAATGAATAGAGAAGTATGATAGATTTAATTCTGGTAGACAGTCGCCTCCAAAGTAAAATTTTGGATACAAGAGCCTACAGGGGTCCCACTGTCGACACGGACCACTATCTCGTTATTGCGAGATTTAGTGGTCTGTTCAGAAAGTGGAGACACTGGCGAGAGTGTGTCCACTTCGGAGGGCTTGAAAGAATAAAGTTTGAAAAGTTGCAAGAAGAGAGTGTAAGAGCAAAGTATGTAGAGGGTGTCCGTGAACGGTTGACAATGGCAAGTCAGCCGGGATCTGACATAGAAGAATGCTGGAGAGTATTGAAAGATAGTATGGTAGATACAGCGAAAGAAGTATGTGGATACTCAAAGAAGCATAGGAAAGTGAAAGGTGATGCATGGTGGGATACGGAAGTAGCAGCTTCCGTAGACCAAAAGAAGAAAGCGTGGCTGGACTATGTATCTTCTTTGAACCTGAGTGCAAGTATGAAAGAACAGAAGAAAGAAATATACCGGCAACGTAAGAATGACACCAAAGCCTTAGTGAAAGAGAAGCGTGATAGAGCAAATATGATTGCAGAAGAAAAGCTGACCAAAAACTTCGAGAGCAACACCAAACTTTTCTGGAGGGAGGTGAAGAAATCTCGGAGTGGTTGGTCAGCTTTCAGAATGAATAAAATAAGGTCTAAAGGTTGAGACATTCTTACGCAAACACAAGTTGTGTTAAGCCGATGGAGTGAATATTTTGGAGATATGTATGCGGATGTTCTGGCTGGTGCCACTTGTGGTCTAACAGATTAGCATTCGGTACCGGCATCCTCTGATGACATTAGTATGGATGAAGTTGAATGGGCGATTAGAAGTTTGAAAAATGGTAAGGCAGCGGGTATTGATATGGTGACTGTTGAGATGATCAAGCTTGGAGGCTCATGTGTCTGGGAATCCTTCCTGATGCTTCTCAATTTATGTTGGAGCTCAGGAATGGTTCCCAAGGACTGGAGAAGCGCAGTCATCGTGCCCTTGTTTAAAAATAAGGGTTTATGTTATGACTGTGCAAACTACAGAGCCATAAGCTTGACCAGTTTGGCAGCCAAAGTGTATGGTAAGATTATTGAAAGGAGAATGAGGATGGTGTCTGATGAATTTTTGTGTGAGGCACAAGGAGGTTTCCGGTGTGGAAGGGGATGCATGGATCAAGTGTTTTGTCTGCGCAACATTGTGGAGGAGCATCTGGCTGTAGGCCAGAGGGTTTTCTGCAGTTTTGTGGATTTAGAGAAAGCATTTGACACTGTTGTACGAAAGGAACTTTGGGACATTTTGCCGGAGTATGGTATTAACGGTAGACTGCTACAAGCGGTGCAGTCCAACTACATGGACTGCAGAGCTTGTGTGCGGCTGGATAATGGAATGTCACCCTGGTTTGATGTCAATATCGGCGTTAAACAGGGCTGCGTTCTATCAGCCAGACTGTTAATCATATATCTGGATAAATGTCTACAAAGGTTGAATGAAATGAATGTGGGAGTTCAGATGAGCGACTCAGTGGTTAACTCACTGCTAAAAGGCAGATGATGCGGTCCTATTAGCGCAGTCTGCGACTGACCTGCAAACCCTAGTCGACGTAATGGCAGAAGATTGTAAGAAAAGGGGCCTACGTGTGAATGTGAGCAAAACCAATGTAATGGTTTTTGAAAGAGAAGAAGCCAGAACAGATGTTAGAGTAGCAATAGGAAATGGTGTGCTAAAACAAGTGGATGAATTTGTATATCTTAGATGTGGATTCAGTCGGGACGGAAGGTACACCGCTGATGTAGAAAGAAGAGTGAATGCGGGAAATAGAGTGAACGGAGCACTGGGACAACTTCTCGGCAGCTATCACCTCAGCCAGAAGGCACGTGTCGCAATACACAACGCAGTGCTTGTCCCAACGTTATTATATGGAAACGAGAGTTGGGTATGTAAAAAGGAGCATGAGAGTAAAATCAACGCGGTCGAAATGCGATCTCTGCGGAGAATCTGTGGAGTGAGGCTGACTGACCGCATTCGTAACAATGACGTAAGAGAGCGAGTAGGTATGAAAGAGAGTATTGGTGTAAAGATGCGAAAGGCAATGCTACGATGGTTCGGACATGTGGAAAGAATGCCGGACGAGCGACTGGCTAAGAAGATATACAATGCGAAAGTGGAAGGATGTAGGTACAGGGGGAGACCGAGACTTACCTACCTAGACCAAATTGGTCATGTATTGAAGGAGGGTGGAGTTAGGAGTCTCCGAAACCGGCTAGCGTGTATGAAGAGAGTTATGAATGTTGAGGAAGCGAGAGATGTATGCAAGAATAGAGCCTCTTGGCACTCTGTTCTCTCTGCCTACCCCGCAAGGAAAATGGCGTGATGATAAGTGAGGTTTATGGTAGAGCCTTGCTTTTTCCAGCATAAATGGGCTGGCTTGATTGGGGAAATTCCACCCTCTCACAAAACATCAGTGTGAAATAATGGTAGGTAATCCTACTGTTATGTCTTGTATGATGAGTAGGAGCGCCGTAGGCTCAAACCCCTTCCAGCCAGTGTCTCCACTTTCTGAACAGACCATTAAATCTCGCAATAACGAGATAGTGGTCCGTGTCGACAGTGGGACCCCTGTAGGCTCTTGTATCCTTCCTATCCTCTCCTTACCGTCCTACCTATTTTCTCCTTAATATCCTTCCTATCCACCGCCTATCCCTTTCCTTCGAGATGACAACGCGTGATGCCTCTGGTGCTGCTAGCGTCTATAGGCTATGGTTACCGCTTACCGTCAGGTGGGCTGTATGGCCGACGTGCTTCATGAACGGTCACACAGTAGACGGTGGTACCGACCCGTTCAGGCCCGAAAGCAAATGAGTACTCTCACTTGGTATCCAGCCCTACCACCAGTAATGCAATGGGTGATAATTGTTTACTTTTCTTAGTCGCCTTGTACAACACTCGTGGGAAAGGATGGGGTGGTGGCATTCTTACTCCGTCATCACACGGTTAAAGTTTTTAGGTTTTTAGGATCCTTCGTCTAATAAATAAATATAGTAATTTAACCACACGTACCAATACCTCACTTGTATCCGGTGTCTTTTTTATATCAAATGAAGCTGTCGACCTCTATAAATCTAAATAAAGACATCAGAAAAGCTCCAATGATATCCTTGATGTATATTACTTAGAAGTACGTACTTAAGTTATATCAGAGTTTAAGCGAAGATAATAAAATATTCACTTTCAGAGTGTTTTTCAGAATATTCAGTATTCATTTGCAAAAACGCTGATCATTATTATTATTTTTTTTTAGGTTTAGCGATCATAAATTTTCAATTTGACTAGGCCCACAGGACCGCATATAGTAGCGGTCTCTTGGGGAGGCCAATATCTAGCCATGGACGTCAAGAGGCTGATGGATGGATGGATGAATATAGAAAGAAAATGGTATCGAAAATAGTATCCTGAGTTAGTGCTTTATTCTTTAAATATGCACCTTATTATACTAAGCTCAATAAATTTATTTTTAATTCCATTTTATTAGCGTCAAGAAAGCCTTTTTAAACAAATTCGGAATTTTATTATTAATGAAAAGACCCTTAATTACTCCTGCAAATAACTTTGTACTTAGTTATTCGCTCTTGTTATCTATCCTTTATCATATGTGTATTTTATGCTAAGGAGCAAACTTAAGCAGATGCTTTACACGCTAAGGTGAGGATATATAGATAAGGAGGAAATTTGAGCCTCTGACACTCTCACTCATGATAGGAAGCACAATAATAACAGTATCTGCCGTTGTTTCATGCTGAGTTTCTGTGACAGGGTGGTACTTTTCCGATCGAGCCAGATCATTTACGCTGGGATTAGCAAGGCCCTATTACTAGTAAAGCTCTGGGTGCCAAAGGGCGCTTAACCCTCTCCAGCCCCAGCTTTCTTTGCATGAAGATTACGAATGTGCCATAGATTGACGCATTTATTCCCATCCATCCATCAGCCTTTCGACATCCACTGCTGGACATAGGCCTCTCAAAGTGCCGTAGGAGTGCTGAGTAAATTATTTGACAAAAATGTGTAGTTAATAAGAACCAAGAGCTTCCAATAGTCTCTATTTTATAGTTTTTCTTTTCAAAGAATCTTAAAAAGAGGTTATAATACTAGAAATCTCTAAAGCTTCAATTTCGGACAAAGCCGTACGTCATCAAAATATATAAAATATTTTTGTAAGCAAAATCCTAAGCCAAATAAATTGAACAAGATGTCAAAAGTTACTTGACAAAAAATAAACACCCTTTACAAACGTAGAATTCTCTAGAGAAACAGCATTTAATCGTAAAGAATAATAGATACAAAAGACTTAATCCTCACATTCAGAAAGTACAATCAGACCCCACTTGACGGCCGGAGGTCGAAATTTCAATTTCCTAAAGGAAGAGATAAATTTTCGCGCCGTTTATTGACATTTCTTTTGCGTCCACACCCACGACTGATTACTATACTGTGAGGAAAATATTGTGTATTTATGTGTCGTTGATAACTGATCAAAGTAACGAGACTTTACATTTGCAAAAGTTCATTCATTCAGAACATTGTAACTGGCTAATAATAAAATGTATCGTGCGAATGTACTGGGAAAGATGACGCAAAGGCTTTTGTTAGAATATTCTCAATATATGGAACATGGAAGAGTCGAATTAATTGAGGTAATTGAATAATCGCTGGCAAAATTTTTAACTATTTTATGCTTCAATAAACGACAGGTTCATAAAAGCAATATTATTATTGTTAATCACATTATTATGAAAAGCAATAATTATAATGAGTAATACACGGAAGCTTCATGTACCTATAGATTTTATAATTTATATTCAGTGAGATATTTGGCATAGTTTGATGGTACCTATAGTTTGTCTACAAGTAGGTGGGTTGTAATATGCGAGAAATATTCCCATTAAAAACTGGACTTACATATATGCATTAAATCTAGGTTCTATTCTTTTAAAACAAAGTGCGAAAATGTGAAATCGAAAATAACAATCACAAACAGGATTTGAACCTGCATCTGCATTGGAATAACATTGTGACAATTGTTTGGGACTGCGAGTATCTCTACTATTATAAAGCTGTAACATAGCTATGTCTGTAAATTTAAGATATTTGAGAAAAATTTACTGTAATGGGCTATATAGGCGTGTCTAAACCAAAAACGATTTTATTTAGATTTTTTGTCTGTTTATCTGTTTGTTTGTTAGCGCATCACGCAAAAACTACTGGACGGATTTTAATGCTACTTTTTTTATTTGATAGCTCTTGATAGGACTTAAAAATATGTATACATTTTATCTCGCTACTATACCGGGAACCTGAGATATAACCCAAAAACTAGCTTTTGGCTGCGGCGGACCCGCGGGCAAAGGCTAGTTATAATATATTCCTTTTTAATATGTAGGGCAAAACTTGTAAGATAAAATATGGTAGTGAAACAGTAGTTTTCCACGATAGAATATAAATTAATGGTTATATGCAAACAGGCCCTAACTCCGTATTCGGCACTTAAGTAATAACAAATTCGTAGTGGGGAATGAAACCCGTTACAAGTCAGTAACTTCAAATAGCGAGGTGAGAGCTTATACTAGACTGCCAATAAAATGGTACTGAGTCTTGCACCTGCTCACACCCAGGCGTGTACGATGATACTTGGGCAGGCTATGACTGAACATCACATTGCTGTATAGCATGAAAATATCTGAAACATGCATTTAAATAAGTTTAAGAAAGCTTTAAAAGTCAGTTTTAGTAGTAAAGGTTATTAAACAATTAAACACAAAGTGGAAAAAGTGAGATCGAAAATAACAGTCAGGAGCAGGATTTGAACCTGCATCTTCTGGATACCGTCCAGATGCTTTACCAATTCAGCAATCCTGACAATTGCTCCTGACTGCTAATTTCGATAACACATCATACTTAACGTCTTTAGGTGACGCTGAATTGGTAAAGCATCTGGACGGTATCCAGAAGATGCAGGTTCAAATCCTGCTCCTGACTGTTATTTTCGATTTCACATTTTTCACTTTGTGTTTAATGTACAGTGCTAAGCATGTCAAATGCTAAAAATATATATAAAAATATCTAAATGTTATTAAACAATTTCGAATTATTTTGAAGATAAAACAAAAAGGGCTTGAACTGATTCTCATTTTAAAATACTGAATATTTTTTTTTCATAATATTGTATCTTCTTGGTTAGTACCTATATTAGTTAAGTATATAAACTTAATCAAAAGAGAAAGTAAGAAATTGTAGATTTAAAAAAGTAACTCATGAGATTCTTGCCGGGTTCTTTTCATGAAAAGCCTAACTACGGAATTCGGCTGCTTGTGGCGATTGCAATCGCAAGATTGCGGATGCACTTGCCTCAAGCGCTCGTGTTAATTGTTAGTAATTTTAACGATTTTAAGGGCTATATAATAAGTCTATGAAATAAAGATATTTTATAATTTGGTTTTGCATTTTGAAAGTCAAATTCTTCGCAACACTTTCTGATATTTACGCCAATATTAGGTACATATTATGATATAAAACTACTTTTACAGAATCGCGTTTACAGCAATCACGATCATGGGTCCATGCGTGACCATGAATGCTGTAAAGTATTCGAAACACCGGGATAATACAAAATCAAGTAAAAGGATTCGTGTTTTTTTTTTCAACTAAACTCTGAAATCTTTTATTCGAAGCTCTGTAAATAGATTCAGGTTGGGCGTGAATAATTGATTTGTTCTGTTATACCAAATAATCCGGGTTGGACAACTGAATTATAAATAGCCGTTCGTTCATTCGTTCATTGTACGGCCTGTTTACGTAATACGTTTTGTTTATTGGATTCTATTTAGCAAATAAAATAGTGTAGTATTTAAATAGGTGACGATTTTGTTCGATGATTACCGTAACGGTATTGTGTGTAAATTACATATTTAAAAAAAGTATATAGTGCACGGTCCTATATTTAAGAATTCGCAATAGCAATAATTTCTATAACAGATAGATGAGTGAAATGTATTATGACATGAAAATTTAAAATGTTTATAGGGCAAAATGTATGTGTATGAAGCTAGAATATCCACAAAAACTACAAAACTTTGTCGGTAGTGTTGCAAGCGTATGTTTAGGGTTGGACTCAAAAATGGTACATGAACCAGTACGAAACACGGTAGTATTACTGACTAAAATACACTGTGTGCAGTCTCTCTGCATGCACCATTGGCACTGTGTGATATTTTTTCAGTGGCACATTTGTCAAAAAATAAACACAGTCGAATAAAACGTCTCACTACCTACGGAATTTAAATCAAGTATTCACGAAGCGAAGAACGATTCCTCAACAAATCTCATTTCAATACAAAACTGATGAGACAACGGAATATATTGAGGACAACCAGTGAAAATAAACGCAAATGCCGTTTAAATATGCAAATGATCACGAGCGGAAGGAGGCGCAAGATGCTATTTTTCAATTCGAGTACTCGACTGAGCGTACTCAATCGTTTTCAGCCAAAATGTGAACTCTTTGACTAAAATTACTTTTCTTTTTTAAATATCCTAATGCAGCAAAAATATTATTCAACATGGTGAACGGTAAATAGTTAGACTGGCTAGCCACTAGAGATAATGAACGAATGATCAAAAATCGTCGAACGGAGACGTAGAAGAAGCATTAGAAAAAATATAATAGAGTGAAGGGATTTGTGAAAGTTTTAGTGAATAACAAGTATGAGCAGAAAGATGATTTTGATAGGTCGTTGTCCGAGGATTATCAGACTAATTTATATAATAGTTATAAATTATATTAATAAAAATTATAATAAACTTTCCATTCGCGGTTAGATTGAGTGAAGCTTTCCCCCATCACTTAAAAAGATATAACTGTGGTTAGTAAGAAGCATCTTTACTTCAAAGTAAATAACAAATAGCATATCAAAGAGCGTGATTTGTTCAAAAGCACTACCGTTGACCTATTTGCTTTCAATAAGACAACATTTGCGGTCCTTCAATCAATCATTTCTTGATATATTTATTAATATTTTTTTAGCATTTGAGATGCTTAGTTATAAACTAACACAAATTGTGAAAATGTGAAATCGAAAATAACAGTCACGAGCAGAATTTTAACCTGCATCTCTTCGTCCACCGTCCCAGATTCTTTGCCAATTGCTCGGGACTGCGAATTTGATAACACATTCATTCTTAACGTCTTGGGTGACAACTGCGCCATCTGTCGGAAGTAGGTAATTGCATACATTATACCGACCAGGTAAACATAATTTTACAACTAAGATTTTTACAAAATAATGACGCAGCCCTATAAATATTTAGATATTTTTATATATATATTTTTAGCATTTGAGATGCTTAGCCATTTAAACTAATACAAAGTATGAAAATCATTTCTTTTTAAATTACTAGCTAGGTAATACTTCAAATTTTGTATATGATTAACAATCAGTGATGAGGCTTAGCATGGAACCTGAATATCTGGCATGACATTCACCTAAATGAATCCTTTTTATGAATTGGAAAAGTAACTGCCGTTTTTTTCTAAAAATATCTTTGAATCGGTCTTTGATTTATATTATAAATCTTTGAATTATATTATGTATACATATTTTTTATACATTTTGATCTGTATTTTAGCACTTGACATGCTCAGCTATTTTAAAGAACAAATTATTTATGAAATGTGGAAATAGATAACTTTAGTGCGAGTGGGAATCGAAACTGCGTTCCTTCCAATCCAGGAAAGTGCTCTAACCGCTAAGCGCACTGACCAACAGCCATTCCCAATCTCCCCATCACATTTTTTTTTACGACCCACGCCACCTATCGAATGCATTTACATGCATTAATCCAATATAGTAAGTTTAACTCTGCAATTAAAATTCATACTATTTGATAGCGTGATTTCTTAAACATTTTGATCTGTATTTTAGCACTTGACATGCTCAGTTGCTATATAGATATTTACTACAGTATTCGTCGTATTTAATATGGATATTTACAAAAAGTTTTCAAAGAAAATATTAACATAAAACGACCCAAATTCCATTAGTCATCATAACGATAAACAATTCATATGGACGGATTGACTTCATTTTAATATTAAAAAGGAAGCCTTTTGAATGTTGTTGGCTAAATTCTGTCCCCAAATGTATATGTGGACTGGGCTGAAATGGATTTCATTAGAAATAAAGCAATAGGCTTCACGTCCATCAGTAATTCCCGGAGCTTCTGTAAAAGTAGGTGGTCCGTAACATAATTTGAAACATTAATACTTCTGAATATCGAAATAACTGAAAATAATTACAGACTGCACGACGAAGTAGCGTAATTGTTAAGGTACATTACATGTCGAGTGTTGCGAGTTCGATTCCCACACACTATGATACGTATTTTTTCAACATTTATTATTATTCCTTTTTTAGTTTTATTTTGTTTATTTAGTTACTTGTATGAAGATGTATTTTTTTTGTTAAGTAGGGACAAATTTTACTTAACTGCACACCTCGTTCTTCGGTGTAACGAACAGCCCCTTAGAACACTTCATTGTGATTGGTCGCCTGAATCTCGCGTCGAAATCTCGACTAATCAGGAATCACGCGTCGGACTGTTAATCAATTACATTGACTCGAAACGAAAGTTCGTCTAACGTTTCGTTTCAGGATAGTGTGGGGCCCTCGCGCACTAAATAAACCCGCCGTGAGCCGTCTCTCCGCCTGTATTGGTAGACAACTGGAACTGTGTGACTTTATTTTTGTTGTATACAAACCTTCCCTCGAAAGATATTTATACGGCAGACATGATTTTGAAGAAATAAGTGGAGAAGCGGATAGACGCAGACCTTAATTTTAGATAAATAGATATAGATAATATTTCCAGTGACTTTATTTACTAGACCATCGAGACATGAAGTCTACTAAATATACCGATACTCCCTAAGAATCACCGTATTGCGGACAGTAGCTTTTGAAGTGAAACTTCTATATACGAGTAGATTACATATACGAGTATTAGTATTATTAATACCCCTCGTATTAGGATTTATTCTGTCATGAAAAAGTGTTACGCCCCACAACATATAATATAGAGGTGTTACATCTACTCTGTTGGTATTCTCCGCGGTGTGTAAGTACATATATTATATATATATATATATATATTGTTAACATAATTTTGATCAAACAATTTTTTTTTTTTTTTTTTTAATATTTTGCTTGATTTATCCACTTTTCCGTTGAAGTTTCACTTCTACTATGTGTCCCAGCGCACATTTTTTTTTATACGACGTGGGTAACATATATACGGACCATCTCACGGTTAAGTGGTTACCGTAGCTTATAGACGCTAGCAACACCAGAGGCATCACTCGCGCGTTGTACTCAAAGGAAAGGGATAGTAGGTGGAGAGGAAGGATAATAAGGAGAGAATAGTAGTGATAATAATTTTAATTAATTTTAGTTTTCTCGAATAATAAAAAATACCTTTAGGCTAATGACCTGTGTTTTAATTTTTCTGATATTGCTCCCAAATATGTATCAATATTTCTGAGATACAAACAAAACAAAAAGAAAATTGAATAAAACACTCTCATTTTTTAAGTAAACATGTTGCACAGAGAGAATGTTGTATTACAATCGTAAAAACCCCGCAGAGTATTGGCAGTAAGTTTCCCAAAAACAGTAATATTGGTGTGAAGGCCCATGAAAATTACTTTCCGAACCTGTGCTGACTTAGAGCCAAAAGCGGCGGCTAAAGAGAAATGCGAATAATAAATGGAAGCCGAAAACATTTGGTCGAAGTATTGAGGAAACGTCATTGGCAAATTCATGGCGGGAATCCAAATAGGTTGAATAAGAAACTTATACTTCAAGATATAAAGCAGGGCCTAGCTTTTGCGATATCAGTTGTCTTATTTTATCCATGTAATTTGAAACTTGTATATTGTATAATTAGGATTTCAGAATTTCCGGTGAAATTTACAGTTCTTATAAGGTCGAATTCAATTCTAAATTTAAATTTTAATAACTACATGGAACAGAATGGTTAATATACGCATATGCTGCACAGATGGTGAAGTGGTTTAGATTGAAAACGGCCCAAGCGTTGTGGGTTGTTCCCTCACAGGACAACTCTGTCTGATCCACAAATGGTTGTTCTGAGTCTGGGTGTACCGTGTGCATGCGAAATGTTTTTAAAAAAATTCTTAAATAACTTCAGAACTTATTTATTTACTACCCAAAATGACCCCCCATGTTTAATATTAATTTATTTAGACGTCCGTGTTTGGATCACCGACTTACATACATGTGTACCAAATTTCATCTCAATCGGTCTAGCCGTTTCGGAACAAATAGGCTGTGCCAGACAGATATACGAGTGATCCTATAAGGATTCCGTTTTTTTTCTTTTGAGGTACAGAACACAACAAAAGGCGTTCCTTTTATAAAAAGTATTCTAATATTTTGTATTAGATAAATAGAAGTGAAATTAGAATACAATAATGCGGGTCGCTTGAAATTTAAGCATGGCTACGTTTATTCACATGCTCTGAACTTCTATTCTTGTCATACTAATTCATATTAACGGGTACGCTACACACAAAAGCAAAGAAACGTTAATCAAGGCAAGCGGAAGGGGCTTGCCACCCTAAAATGAGCCCGACGCGTATTTTTTCATATTTTGGCATAATTAAATTTAGGACTTTATAGAGGGCATGCTCTGTTGGCTAATGTGGGGTCTGAAGGGACAAATATTTTCTCGTAAAGAATCCAATTAACCCCGACAGGTAGGTCTCACAATTTGTGTTAAACATACGAACATGTGCAGTGAAGGTTAAAAAGTTTTGATGTTAAATTAGATGATTATCCTTTTGGTTTCCTTTAGTAAGTACACTGTGGGCATTGTTTTGGGCTCTCTGGACAGTAATAATGAGTGCCCTCGTTGTGATTATTAACAATCTTGCTTTTCTCATTTAAAAAAAAATATATATCTTTTTTATTGTTAGTATTAGGTAGGTATATAGAATATAGGAACATATAATGGAAAATATATGCGAGTTTGTATATTGAGCAGAGTATCCTAAACTACACTTTTTATAATACTTTTATAATATTTATTTTTACGCGAGAATAATAATTTTATGATTTGTATATGTAGTAATAAGTAAGTACATTAATTTAATGTAAGTACATTATGAAATTGCTTGTTAATTGAATTGTATAAAATTATAACACACTTATTTTTTAAATATAAAAATAAAATAAACTCTACTAATACAGTCATGCTAGGTAACTTTGACAGATTACAGCGATATTATTCACAGTATTTTAAATGTTTTAACATTTAAATGACAATATTATACTTTGTTAGTATTCTCAGAATGTGATTTATCCATATACAACAGTGAAAGACTATAATATCCATTAATTATAGAGAAAAATCTATTTTTGTAGTATGTCAAAGTTACCACCCACAAAAGTGTAACTTTGACACACATTAAATCCGTCACATAAATGAGGTAATATTTGAACGCACAAATACTTAGTAGTAACAGAAAAATCAGTTTTTTTTTATTTTATAGCTACTTTTATTCTAAATGTGGAATTTAATCATTTTGCTTTTTTTTATACTACGTGTGTGGTAAACCAGCATACGGCCCACCTGCTGCTAAGCGGTTACCTTAGACTAAAGACGCTAGCAACACCAGCATCACTCGCGGGTCACCTTTTCCAAAGAGGTGATATATGATGAAGGAGACGATAGGTAGGATACTCAGGATAATAAGGAGGGGGGTATGAGCCTCTGGCGCTCGCACTCACTATATGAAAGACAACGGTAGGACTAATTACTGTTGTTTCACGTTGATATTTTGTGAGAGGGTGACACTTCCCCAATCAAGCTGGCCCATTCATGCCGGGATAAGCAAGGCTCTACCACTTGGAGTGGTACTTAGAACAGCATAGTAAATCTGTTATAATAGGATTACGGTTTTTTTAGGGTAATTCATTAAAAAGCTAATTATAAGCATTTTTACTAACTTAACTCTATTTAAATATACCACGAATTTAAATGAATACATTTTTAAACATTTTAAACCTGAACAAAAAAGTGTGAAAATGTGAAATAGAAGACGATAGTCCTGCTCGTTGTTATCATTTTCCGTTCCACATTTGCGCAATATCTCTAAACTTACTACACAATACAGAAACAGACCAACCAAACGGAATAGAACTCTTTGAACTAAAAGACTACAAGTTGAATTTAAATCTAAATGAGCTGAACAAAAAAGTTTTGCACAAAATAACGTACAAAGAAAATCACGAGGCTAATCAAGAACCTTTTCCAAAACATTTCTCTGAAGAAACGCAATTTACTGGAGAAAAGAAAATATTAATAATGGAACAATAAGCAGGAATGCCCTCATTGGTTGTTAGCAGCAAGCAAGCTATTCGATTTTTCCTATTATATTTACAAAACTTAATAGACATCAGGCATTTTTCTAAATAGATATATTCCACTTGGTTTTATAGAAAAATATATTGCTAAGTTTGTGTTTTTAACTGTTAATCCAATACAGATGGTCCATGACCTGAGCGTGCACGACGGGGGCTTTATTGGCGAACAACAATCAACCGAACAAAAGCTAATTAACACCAATATATGTTAATTTTCCTAGTGTCTACGAATCTGGGTAAATTAATTTTAAGGTTATCAGATAGTTAGTTCCACCTCACCTGCCTTGCTAAGGTGGATAACTGGTACCGCGTCTTATCAACTGCGATCCGCAGGTGACAGCCCCTGCGGGCACTCTCTCTTATGTGACGCTCCACGCACTTGGGCGTCACACCTTCGCGGTAGGCTTCCACGGACAGTGGCAATCCCCGACCCAACCTTCTCAATCAATGTAAACATACTTCGTCAATATATGATCCAGCGAGTATCAAGGTGTGGGTCTATAAATATAAATAAAAAATATATATATAATCACAACAAAATTTAAAGTGTCTTCGTCAAATATATTCCATTTTCGGTATATATATATACATAAATACAAAATAATTAGTGGATCTTCATTCAAGGGGAACAAAAGGTGTTCCCAAAACCTCTGATCCGCCTAAATTTGAGGGTTATGTTACTGAATAATGCCGAACACACGAACTCACAGATAACGGGCACGAAAACGCTCTAATTGTTTGCTATCTCCTGCCCTTTTGTGTTGGAGAAGTGGGAATTAAAGTACATTTTATTGTTAAGCACCCTCCACATATGTTGTAAGAAATTTAAGTTTGAGTTTTGGAGAAATGTAATTTAGTGGCATTTAGTTTTGCTTTTAATATCCTTATATATTTTCTTTAAAAAAAAATACCCCGCACCACCATCATGAGATAGTCCACTACAATATTACAAACATTCTACTAGCTAATATCAATATTATTAATTGACACAAAGACATCAATCATGGAGAAAATGAGAAGACATGTTATTTGAAGCAATTAAAAGCACGTAGCTAAAAAGGTATTAAATATGAATATGGATGGAAATATTTATTTCACTTAAATAGAGTACACATAGATGTTGTTGTTGTGCAATTTGCATAAATCTTCTATTTAGCCAGAGGAGGCATGTGAAAATTGTGTGAATAATAATATGTGCAGCGAGAATGTTAATGTTGAAATGACGGTTGATAGGGATAAATAGAAGAAAGATACATACTCGTATTATACTCACTATTACATAAAGGATTATTTAAAATTTTAATAAAGTACAAAACACAATAGGTACAATATTTTATTTTATTTTAGTTTAAAATAAATTCTTGAAAATGTTACAAGAAAGATAATGTGTTATTCAATTTCTAATTATATCTACAAAAATAATTATCAGTAGCAACCCGGAGTTTGGAAAAGTGCCTGGTAGATGGCATTCGGCTCACCCCCTATTACTTGGTACTTAAACATAGTTGGCGAACCGTGAATGTGTAATACCTACACCTCTGCCTACCCCTTCGGGGATACAGGCTATATTAATCTATATATGTATGAAAAAGAAAACCCTTTTACTATTATCAACTATATTAGGATCAGCTTTCTAGACCGTCTGAAATCTGGCAGAATATAAATTTTTCTGCAAAACAAATGCTGTTTATTATCTATAGCCTAAAGGAATAGTGGTATACTATAGCTTGATAGAAACATATTTGGCGAGAAAATTACTTCCCATAAGACCCGGGAACAATGGCTCGTTTCTAAAACTCAGAGCAAGCAATTGTTTACAAAATGCGAGTCATGGGTATTGAACTCGTAACCACTATGTGTCAATGCATCGTTCTCTCTAGTGAGAAATTAATGCTAAAAATGTATGTTATCTTTTTTTTTTTTATTTAAACAACGTGAGTGGCGAACTAGCGTACGGCCCCCCTGATGGTAAGCGGTTACCGTAGCCTATAGACGGTAGCAACACCAGAGGCATCACTCACGCGTCGCCATCTCCAAGGAAAGGGATAGGAGGTGGATAGGAAGGATGATAAAGAGAGGATAGGTAGGATACTAAAGAGATGATAGGAAGGATAATAAGGAGAGGATAGGGAGTTCGGGCCTACGGCGCTCTCACTCACTATACGAAACACAACGATAATATTAACTACCGTTGTTACACGCTGATCTTTTGTGAGAGGGTGGTAATATCCCTGAAAGAGCCGGTCCATTCATGTTCGGCTAAATAAGGTTCTACCACTAGACATTACAAAAATATAAATAGGTATGTAGTACAAGAACTTACAATAGTACATTGTTACCCTAGGGATAAAAGCAACCCTCGAACTATTGGAGCCCTCGCTACGCTCGGGCGCCAAACCCCGTCTCGGGGCTAAATAGGTCTTTATCCCGAGGTAAACACTGTGCTTTTCATTACGAATACGAGGAAACTAAAAATAAAAATCATGAATTAGCTAAACAAAAAATGAGAAACTTTAAAAAATTGAATTTGGAATCGCCTTTTCCCGCCGATTTTGTTTTTTTTTCTGTAGCTATTCAGCCATTATTTTTCATTTTAGTCATTAAAAAAATATAAATCTTCGTTATTTTAAAGATATAGTTGCAACTATATTAAAACAAATTCTTTAATAAATAGGTACTTAACTTTATGTTATTTCAATTTTACATCGCGCTGTAATTGACTGGCTGTACAGAAAATAGAACTATTTTTTTTTATAATTACTCAGCTGTCAGTTGAAATTAATTCTCCCTAGGGCTGAAAAGTATTACTTTCAACCCGCTCCTCAGGCAACTTCAGGCCTCAGAGCATGAGTAATGAAATAGTACATTGCTATCCTAGGGGTGAAAGTGACTTATTTAGTCCCGAGACGGGGTTTGGCGCCCAAGCGCAGCAAGGACGCCTATGGTTCGAGGGACTAAATAAGTCTTTAACCCGAGGTAAACACCGTGCTTTCCATTACGAATACAAGGAAAGTAAAAATAAAAACATGCAAAAATGAGTGAATTTTAATTTACATCAACTGCTGAGATAATTATTTATTTAAAGTTTGTTTTTTTTGTGGCCGGCCAGCATAACAGCCATTATTTTGCATTTTCAACATTGAAAAGATGGTAAAATATTTTACCCAAATCTATATTGTTTTAAAGAAATATTTGAAAGTAAGTAAATTATAATAGGTGGTAGTTAAAAACATCTTTATTTAATACTTAAATTTGTTATTTCAATTAAACATCGCGCTGTGATTGAGTGGCTGTAGTAAGTTGGAATAAGGTTCAATAGAAATGTGAAAATAGAACTAGTTTTTTTCTTTTAATAATTTGACAGCTGTCAGTTGAAAACGATTCTCCCTAGGGCTGAAAAGTATTACTTTCAACCCGCTCCTCAGGCAACTTCAAAGCTACTTTCAGAGTATGAGTAATGAAAAATTATTTTATTGAAATTTGTAGAACGGTGCCTAATTTTTCTCACCAGTATTTAGCTGTTTCGTATACTAAAGAATATACACCACAGACTATTAAGAAATACCCACAGATTGACACTCAGACCAGTGCTGCCAGTAGCCAGCGGAGTCTTGTCAAAATTACCTATAGAAATAAATAAAAAAATTAACTGACATTGTTATTATTATTCGCTTTTATAAATTCTTCTGCACAGCATTTTATGTAATGTTGGAACCATCCTTGTAATATTACGAAATTAGTGCGTGATAAAAAAGAACTTGAATATTTTATTTCAAAAACGCAAATTTAGTATAAAAACTAACAAAAATAACACCTTTGCCTTTTGAAACAATCTCTTTCTCAACTTGAAAATTGTATACAACAATGAATTCCTGGACTGAAGGATTCACTAACAAACACTTCACGAACATGATATTACGACAAGGAACTTCAACCGTCGTTGGACAACGCGCACATTTCTTCACTTTTGCAAAAAAATTACAAGTAGATCATATCTAAAACTAAAAATTGGAGTAGGGAGTCAAGATGTACTTGTAATGGGATGGCGTTGGTCTCGTTACCTAGTAACACGTTGTATGTTATATTGTACGGCAACAAAATGCGGATGTTAGCAGGGCTGTGCCATTTTGAATTTTATTATAGTTTTAGTGTTGTGGTTCGATTCCCACATAAGACATTTGTGTGATCCACAAATATGGTGTTTCTGAATTTACTTGTTGTCTATCAAGTGCATGTTTATAAAGTCCCCAGCAATATATGAATTCTTGTCCAGTGCAAAGAATTATCTTTTTCAAAAATATATAAAAACTGTAAACAAGGTGGCTGTTTATTTGTAATAAGTAATTTACTCGTATATGTAATATATTATTAAACCTACCCATCAAAACTTTCAAGATTTCACTATAGATTATAGTGTAATCTTGGAAGTAGCTATTAAAAAGTAAATATTTATTCTCTAAAATATTTATTATTAAAGTCGTAACAGAGCAGCTATGTCTGTACATTTAAGATATTTGAGTAAAAATTACTGTAATAGGCTATATAGGCGTGTCTGAACACAAAAAAAACTATTTTTAGAATTTTTTTCTTTTTGTCTGTTGATCTGTTTATTCGTTTGCGCATCATGCAAAAACTACTGAACAGATTTTGATACAACATTTTTTATTTAATAGCTCTTAGTTAAATTTAAAAACTGGTATACATTTTATCCCGCTACTCGGCAACCTGAGATATAACCTAAAATATGCTTTTAAATGCGGCGGAGCCGCGGGAAAAGGCTAGTAGTGGATTAAATATCTTTTGATAACAAAAGGAGAGCTAAATGCTACTTAGTTCTATAATTCTTCCATATTCTAAATAAATCTATTAATAATTTTTTTATTTTAAACCAACAAAATAAACGGAGAAGATTCTCATTTTTTTTATTTTATGTACGATCACTCTTACTTTCTTACAGTGGTACGATTTCGATCATTTCATTTAATTTTTAAGTGTAGAATGAGATGATGATAAGTTATTTATATACTTAATTTTTATTTGTAAACCAATTATATTGGTACTTGACACGCATACTTTAGGGGATTCTATAGACACTACAATATGAGGGATACTTGAATTTCATCTGATGACAGAAACGGGTGTCTTCACCCGAGGGAACTCCTCAACCATTTACAGGGGTTAGCTTGTATTTGGGTAATCAAAAGAATGCGTAACTATGAATTAGTTTTTTACAAACAAATAATCATTTTACAGATTTTTTTGGCTCAGTAATCATAATAATTTTGCTTGGTGATTTCTTGGCGCAAATTCAAAAACATTTTATTTTTTTGTTAATTTATTAAGTTATTATTAATTTTTTTTTGTTAATTTATTAATTTACTACCTAAAATAATTTATTTAAAATTTAACGCGATAACAAAGTACAATGTAATATATTTATATATACTTTAAAGCTAGTTAACTTATAACTTTAAAAGTCATTCAAGCCTCAGGATATAATAAAACCAAAACACCGCAGTTGGAAAATTATTCCATAACTTTGCTGTGCTAATTAAAAATCAACAAACTGGGATATACAAAATATTTCCTTGTTATATTTTAAAGGCTTCAGTTTTACCTGAAACCTTTAAAACACAACAAGAGAATATTGACTTATAAGAAATAAGACGAAGTAAATGGATTCTCTACTTTGTTTAAAATTAAAATTCAAAAAGTCGCAAAACCAAAGGTGAACAAATCAATGAAGTGGTAAGAATTTGAAATACTATGTCTGTGGCTATATAATATATGTTATATTTATAAGTATCCCAAACTTTGGAATTATTTAAAATGTATAATTGAAAGACGTAAATTCTATAAAAAAACTGCCTTGGTGGTGCAGCGGTAGTGTGAATGACTGCTGATCATGAGGTCTCGGGTTTGATCCCCGGGTCATGCCGTGCTATTAAGCTTTTTCGTCAAAACAAAAATTCTCAGTAGCAGGCCGGAGTTTGGAAATATGCCCGATAAACGGCAATAGGCTCGCCCCCTATTACGTACGTATTGGCGAACCGTTGGTATGTAATACACCTCTGCATACCCCTTCGGGGATACAGGCGTGATGCTATGTTTTTTTTAAATTCTATAAAATATATCTCATAATACACGTAAATATCAGGAAATATTAAACGAACTCATAAGCGTCTAAATAAAACTCAAAAGTACTGATACATCATACCACAATTAAGTAGCTGTGTACACAGACGTGTCTGTGTACATAGTGTGTTATCTGAATACTATTGACATTATTAATACATTGATCAATTTCATATTATATTAGTTTATGATTTTTATACCTTAAATTCTATTAAAAATGTGTATAGAACCCAGGAATCATCCATCAATCCATCCATCAGCCTTTCAACGTCCACTGCTGGACATAGGCCTCCCCAAGAGAACGCCACAACGAGCGCTCCCGTCTCAATCCCACGAGGTCAAAAGGTATTTTTTTTTACTAGATGGGTTACGGTAATAATAATAACCTGATGGTAAGCGGTTACCGTAGCCTACAGACGCTAGCAACACCAGAGGCATCACTCGCGCGTCACCATCTCGAAGGAGGGGAATAATAATAAGGAGATGATAGGTAGGACACTAAGGATAGGATAGGAAGGATAATTAAGAGAGGATATGGAGGGGGTTCCAGTTCCGGTGCTTTCACTCACCATACGAAACACAACGGTAGGAAAAACTACCGTTGTTACACGCTCATCTTCTGTGAAGAGGGCGGCTCTACCACTGTAAGCGGAACCTTTTGGGAAACAGGTTATGTGTGTGTGTATTATTAATAAAATAATTTAAAACATACAAGAAATGTTCCATTCCCAAGAAAAGAATTGCATTATTGTTACTTAACTACGTAAGTGGGCTCAAAATTTACCAAACATCAACTGCGAAAATATGTGCTCCCAACTTTCAGACTCTCCGTAATTACACCCGAAATATCCCTCTTCGCATTCCTAACATTCGTTCTCCGTGTTACTGGTCTCAATGAATATGTAGCTCTGAAACAATGTATTACTCAAATATAAGGTTTAATTTTGTTTGTATATATGATTTGGTAAAATTGCAAAGGTTTAAATCCGCTTTTCTCCAAATGTCTGTGTTCAGACCGCGATCTATTCTTTTTATTCTCTTTTATGTTATCCTAAAAGAAAATTAATTAAGTGCTATTGTTCTCTTTGAGTACCGTTTTGTAGGCATCAGAGGAGACTTATTGTGTCTGTTTTGTGAGGAAGTGTGCTTGTAATTTTCAATTAGGGCTTTATAAATCACCGTTCAACGTTGATATGTTTTAAAGGCCAGTCGCAAACCTTAGTTTGAAATGAATTTTTCATGCTTACTCTATCATTCTTTTTCATCTATGCGACTAAAAGTTTGTATTTTATTTGTGATAGATGAATAGCCATCTAGCGTTAAGTGGTAAATGTTGCTTTTGGAAAAAAATAAAAGCAAAACCGCTATCACCTGCGAAGCCCTCTTAAAATTTTTTGAAAGAAAATTTAGAATACGGATATTATCTCTAGTTATAATTTCATATAAAGCTATGTTTAAACGTTTAAAAGTAATATTTAAATATCTAATATATTTTGGTTAAACGTAATTTTAAGAAATAATTAAATCATATAATTTTAAAATATAAATTATACATAATTATTACTTGACCACGAATGCCGTGTGAGGTCATGGGCCTGACATTGCATGAGACAACTGGTAAAAACGAAATACTTGAAACCACGCACGCTCGACCATTGAATAGCAGTTCGTGACGTAATAGGCGTTTTAGCGGGCAATTTAAAAAATATATTTATTTCTCAATCTTCTGCAATTTAATTATTTTATTTATAAATTATTTTTATTTTGTTTCCCATCCATCCATCCATCAGCCTTTCAACGTCCACTGCTGGACATAGGCCTCCCCAAGAGAACGCCACAACGAGCGGTCCCGTCATGGGGGATAATGCCGTAATCGCCACGCTTGGCAGGCGGGTTGGCGATCGCAGTGGATGTTGTTATCTAATACTCGAAGGAGTGCTACTGCCCTCTCCCCTGCTATTCCCTCAGTCGGCTCTTACGACTCACGTGGGTAGAGAGGGGTGGGACAATTCTAAAGCCGGCCCCACACGGCCTAGCCGGCCCTACACGGCCTGTCGTTTTTTTATTTTATTTACCATGGGTTTATTTACAAAATAAAAGCATGACCAAAAATAATCCAAATCCGATTGGTTTATTCCCAAGCTTGCTAATATACGTGGCAGAAATGAATGCTGAAAATCTACAGTACTAGATAATATCGCTTCCAGGTGGCATGGATTGACAAGAAACAAGTGGTAGAAAAAGCAGATAAACCCAATGTCTAGTCTTGGTTTCAATGGTTGGTAATCTATGACATTGGGATGGTTAATTTAAGCTCCGAAATTATAAATATTTATATTTATTAAATAATGCTCATATTTTGTATTATAATAAGTAAAAGAAATTCGAATATTACGTCCAACCCGACGATCTAGTTATGTGGATGAGCGCTCATTGTTGCGCTCCCTTGGGAAGGCGTTTTGTCCGAAAATTAACGTCAAAAGCCCTAATGGAAGGACGGAAGGTGACGAAATCAAAGCATATTCAGTATTAATGAAACTATAATATTGTCATGACAGCATGACGTACAATTTTTCGCGTTGATTAAATTTTGAACGATGTTTTAGTCTACGTGAATGACGAGCAGTAATTGTATGCTCAATAAACAATTCATGAGCCAGTCGTGTCATGTTTTCAAAGTTAGGAACAAAGTAATTCATTGTTTGAGTAATGAGTATGGAGTTGTAGTTTGTTATAATGGAAAACATAATGTATTAAAATATGTATTTGCTTAGTATTCATTCATAGATTATTATTTAAATTCCATTATAAATTGAGATGTATCATTTGCACCTTATTTAGTAGTAGATAACAGCTAGTTCGTAAAAAAAACAATGCAGTGGGCATTGTTTTTTTTTACGAACTAGCTGTTATCTACTACATTGTCCCTAAAAAATCGTTTTGTTTTATATTAATAACCTTCAGTATTAGAAATAAAAACTATTCTACTCCAAGCTATGTTGAATCTATACGTAAAACAGCATTAGAATCTGATCAGTAATTTCATGGATGTGCACGCTTACACAAACAGTCAACAAAAAAAACCTTTTTCGGCGTTATGTTATCTTCCTTTTATCGGTTACTCTCCATTCATGATACATAATATATATATTAAATGTAGAAACATACCGGGTTTTATTTATAAAATATAATGACTATAAATTGTGGATAATAATAATGTTCCTTTAATTTACTGTAGTACGCAGAAAGGGCCACTCCAAACGTCGTGACGTCACTTGTTTACTATAATGACGCACGTGGATAGATAGAGTAAAATTGGAGAAAATTATTAAAGATCATGCAACGGGCAACGGGCAGTCTGATTGGAAACGCCGACTGAGTCACATTTCTAATACAAAATAGTTGGGATAAAGGTAACCCAAAATAAAGGTATTTCAAACAAGATTAATAAAGTGAGGTTATAAAGCACCACCGAACTAAAATAATTATTATTATCTTAAATCGTCGTGTACAATCCGATAGATATAAAAATGGCGCTATCACATGGCTGTCACTGCTACCCCGCTATTTTATATCTCACAAAATTGGGTTTAAATCCTTTCAGCTATGTCTATATAATATAAATACCTATGCATTTTTTGCTTAAGCGAGGAAATCTTTTATGGGTACTCTCGCCCGGGCAGGTAAGTAGGTTATGTAGGACTCCTGATTTAATGACAAAGAGTTGCCATGAGTGGGAATCGAACAGAAAACACTCGGGCGGGAGGCCGGTATCTAAACCACTGCGGCATCTGTGCAGTCATATTATTTATCGGGTCCTCTTAAGACCAAACTCAGTGAAACACCGCATGACCTCTCACACCGGTTTCAACCATTATGACCCGGATAGATAACAGCTTTCTTAGAGACATAATACCCGACATTGTGACGAAGGAAGGTTGGCACCTAATGATAGAGATGTAGTTTCTTAATGTGCTCCAGAGTAAAGTATTAAAATATACGATTTCATGTTTAACTTCGTCGAAAGCTGCTTCCTCGTTCAAGGCGCGTAAGGAACGCGCATCATTGTGTCCACGGTGAAGAGCCCTCGATGAAAACGAAATTGAGTTTCAGCCAGACTTGGCCCCACTCCTTCTAGGTGTCAGCAATTATTCTCTTAGCTGAACTACCCCATCAAGCTGCACTATGGGATGATAGGCCGCTGGAAATTTCGCGAGACGCCTTCTAAACTTGATTGTCAGACAACCACCCAAACATATTCTATTTGATAAAATACTTATTGCATATAAAAAAACAATACCTATATAAAATTTGGATAGTTGTCACTAGTCACTACACTACACAAGTCACTAAACAATGTAAACACTAACAAGTACCTATACAATAACTATAAATAAAAAGTACTGAGAAATTTCACACCGCCTCCTATTTTCGTAGAAAAACGATAATCACGAAACGACATGGGTTAACAGTAAACCCGTCACACTGGGACGGTTTCTGAGCTAAAATCTTACGACCACATGACCCTTAGAGTCCCAAGTGAATTTGTAGCATGAGTTACGATCGACAGCTGCGTGTTTAAGAAATTGACGGTGATTTTGCATGCCTTTTTCCTTTTTGATCGTCCTTACACTTGACTACAACTTTGTTGTTTTGGCATCTTAAAAATCCAAATTAAATTGACTATTATTTCAATGATCGTATATTTTTTAATTTCTAGTGGTAGAGGCTTATGCATTTTTAGGCTATTGCATAAATAGACCAGCTCGATTGGGGAAGTACGACAGGTGCGTTTACTATGGGAGTGAGTACCGGAGGCCCAATCCCCTTATCCTCTGTTACCGTAGCCTGTAGACGCTAGCAACACCAGAGGCATCACTTGCGCATCGCCATTTCCAAGGAAAGGGATAGGAGGTGGAGAGAAAGAATAATAAGGATAATAAAGAGAGCACTCTTTATCTCTCACTCACCATACGAATTACAAAGGTAGGAGGTATTTATTGCTGTTTCACGCTGATCTTCTGTGTGAGAGTGGTACTTCTCCGGCGTTTTTTAAGCAACATTACCGTATATAGAATTTATATTGCCACTCAAAAGGTAATAAATAAACTAATCTCAAACTACTGTATAAAATAGAACAGGATTCAATATGCATGATAAACGTCTTACGGGTATCGCTTCTAAAAAGGGCCACCATATTAATAAAAGCTTCAACCCAAATACTACCAGGTTTATAGTTGATCTACAAGTTTATATTCATGGTGGGTTTTGAATTTTTTATGCGTGGGTTAAGTGCAAGTCCTTCGTAGAGGGTTTTCTACCGTTATTTTGATGAGCCAGCCACGTTTGAGGGTTAATGTAGTTGTTTCGTCTGCGTTTTCTTCTCTATCTGTGTTTTATTTTTTCTGTTGTATAGTTATTTTTACAACCTCACGCCTTTATCCCCGAACGGTTATGCAAAGGTGTTTCGTATTCAAAATTCACCTATGTAACTTTGTCTCAGAGATGGCGATCTTTTATTGCAGGTGCATTTCTAGACATGCTTATAACCAGATAAAATAACCTGTGCGATACAGGTTTTAAGTCTCGTGATCGAAAATTCACAGTAACGTGCCAGTCCTTTTTTTTTTGTTATGGCGGGAAAAAATGTTCCTAACCGCACACCCTATCGTTAGGAGCCTGCACCCACTAAAGAAACCCGCCGTGTGCCGTCTCTCCGCCTTTATTGGCGGGCCACTGGAACCATGTTACATTAATTCGGTGGTCCGCTAGCGGCTTACCCTTTCGGGTACCCTCTACTGAGCGACGCATCTACACGCGGAGCGTCGCACCTTCGCGAGAGGCCTTGCGGGTGGCGGGCGTTCTCCGGTCCATCCAACCGCAGTCTCAGCTAAGGCGGCATGAGGCGCAAGTATCTGCACCGCCCCGGTCGCTGGCGGCGGTTCGGGTCAGCGGAAGAATCCCCCGCCCTGGCCCTCTCCGTCGCTTCCTTCCGTGAGATGACTTCCTCGCAGATGGCAGCGACCGCGGCCCAATTCCTGTCGCTGCCAAGCATCGCTCTGACAACGCTTGGCAGCGAGAGGGCCCCCCCTATTGCCACGACGAGTTCACGGCGCTGCTCGGCCCAAGCCGGGCACGACTCGAGCGTGTGCTGCGCCGTGTCTTCGCCGCAGCCGCAATGGTGACAGCCCGGAGTCGCTTCCCTCCTTGCGACAATGTGCAGATATCTGCCGAAGCAACCGTGCCCCGACAGCACCTGCACCAGTCGGAAGGTAAGGACTCCGTGCCGTCGCCCTACCCACTCTTACAGCACCGGCTGGAGCGCTCCTATGGTCCGGAGACCGGCCCGAGGCGCCTCCAGCCACGCCCTCCAGCTGGCCATGGCAGCTCGGCGGGCGTCGCCCTGCCATCTGGCCACCACGCTGGGTGGGGGACGACCACCCCCCTCCCGCTCTTGCGACGCCCGCCGATACACCTCGGCGAGCACCTCCGCCTCCAAGTCCCACGGAGGGGTTCCGTAAAGGAGAATTCATCCATCATCATCCCTCCATCAGCCTTTCATCGTTCACTGCTGGACATAGGCCTCCCCAAGAGAACGCCACAACGAGCGGTCTCGTCATGGGGGATAATTCCGTAATCGCCACGCTTGGCAGGCGGGTTGGCGATCGCAGTGGATGTTGTTATTACTCGAGGAAGTGCTGCTGCCCACTCCCCCGGTATTCCCTCAGTCGGCTCTTACGACTCCCATGGATGTAGAAGGGTGGGACAATTCTAAAGCCGGCCCCACACGGCACAGGCGGCCCCACACTGCACCAACCAGGAGCTATTAACATATATATATATATATATATATATATATATATATATATATATATAATTTCTATAAACCTTGACTAATTTCAAAGAAGATGTATATAAAAAACGAGTGTGTTTGTTCTCTATGTACTCCAAAATGGCAGGATCAATTTTGATGAAATTTTCAATTAACACTTCAGATTAGCTTAGCGAGTGAATTTTGGTACCGATCGGACCAACAGCAACTAGGTTTTTTGCCTACCTCGCAAGGGAAATAACGTGATGATTAGTAAGTAAGTAATAACCTTCATAAAGAAAACTGAGTGTAACATAATGAGTAATGATGAATTGGGATCCAAAGATCGGAAGCCTTCAATTAATCCTTCGTTTGTTGCAAATGTTTCTTCCAAAACTCAGCTCCTGCATGCGGCTTTGTGATTTGATTGATCGAACTTATAGTTTAGTACAGCCTTTTACAAGAAAGTTCAGACGCTCTTGTTATGTAACATTATATTATAATTTGGGCTTACTTAGATAATGTTCTGACTAATATACAATTCTCTTTTAGCTATAGGAATAACTAATGATGTATGTAAAATATGTGTGTATATAGTCGATCCTACTTAATTTATTTTATATATGAAAGTATGTATGTTTGAATGTTTCTTAGTCAATCACGCCAAAATGGCTGATCGGATTTGGATGATATTTGGCACATTTTTATCACTTGGATAAGGACATACGATTTTTTATTCTTGAAAAATATTAGGTTCACGAGTATATTAATTTTATTATTAAGAACTTTGAATATGGTATTATTTAATAAAATATTTATATATAATAGTCAAATCTCTTTTTTGGCCTATATGCAAAGCAGCTGGCGCCAGCTAGTATTATATACAATACATCTCCCAATATAAATTACACAAAGTTCATTGTAAATAAGCCACAATATGCCACTTTATTTCAAACTAGCCTTTGCCAGCGGCTTCGCCGCAGCCAAGAGCTAGTTTTTCGGTTATATCTCAGGTTCCCGATATAGTAGCGGGATAAAATGTCTACCTGTTTTTAAGTCTAATCAAGGCCTTTCAAATAAAAAAAGTTGCATCAAAATCCATCTAGTAGTTCTTTTAAATAAATTCTAAAAAAAACTAGTTTAAATAATTTTCTAGTTTTTCGGTTATATCTCAGGTTCCCGATATAGTAGCGGGATAAAATGTATACCAGTTTTTAAGTCTAATCAAGACCTTTAAAATAAAAAAAGTTGCATAAAAATCCGTTCAGTAGTATTTGTGTGATGCGCGAACAAACAAACAGACAAACAGATAAACAGACAGACAAAAATTCTAAAAAAAATTGTTTTGTTTATACACACCCATATAGCCTATTACAGTTAATTTTTCTCAAATATCTTAAATGTACAGACACAGCTCTGTTACAGCTTTATAATAGTATAGATATGGAAACAGATTATTATCAGCGATCCAATTCAAAAAACAAAATTGCAAAGTTTTCGTTCTCCTTTTTCTAGTAGGTACTATTTATGGAAATAAAATTACTAAAGGCATACATTTGTCTGATACTTCACATCTCTCATAGTTAATTATCATGCCAATTATACAAATACTAATGTTTGTATCTCTAATATTAAAGCTATAACATTATTAAACTAACATTAGCGATAAAACTCACGACTACTGTAGTATCTAGTTTGATTCTACCTTTGACCTTTCCGAACGTAAATTATAATTGTAATTCTTTTATTTAAGATAGTAATCTATTTTGCGTAAAACACAAAGTGAAAAATGTGAAATCGAAAATAACAGTCAGGAGCAGGATTCGAACCTGCATCTTCTGGACACCGTCCAGATACTTTACCAATTCAGCCATCCTGACAATTGCTCCTGACTGCTAATCTCGATAACACATTCATACTTAACGTCTTTGGGTGACGCCTGCACCATCTGTCGGAAGTATTTTCATACATTATACCGACCAGGTAAACTTAATTTTACAATTAATTGGTAAAGCATCTGGACGGTGTCCAGAAGATGCAGGTTACACAGGTTAAACAGGATTCGAATAATGCAATAGCTTAGTGGTCTAGAATATATCCCCGGATTGGATAGGGCGCAGGTTCGAATACTGCTTGCAGTAAGTTCCCTTTTTCCACATTAACAAATAATTTGTACAAATATTATTTATTTAATCAGGTCAAATACGATTTTCATATTAAAGGATTTAAATCGTAAAGACGGAATTAAACGATAAAAGACGAAAAAAATATTTTATATCAATAGTATGGTTATAAACTAAATGAAAAGAGATTCCTAAAGCGTTCAAAGAACCGTTTTAATAAAATACTTACGCTTTACAAATAATATAAGAATTATATCAGTCTCGCCTAGTATTCTACTGAAGAAAACAAAATGGTGTGTAGTATAATTTATGGGTGCATTTTTAAATCACAAAATGATAAAAAATAACTATGCAACAGTGCGGCCTTTAGTTTGCACAACGTCCATTTTACCAGGATAATTGGAGCTCGCTTTTATCTTTGAGGGTAAAATATGGCTATTATTTTCCTCTTACAACAATCAGCAATCCAAAAACCAATTAATATTTAAGCCAACCAATATATCCTATCTTTTCTATTGCATATTGTAACAGACGAGCTGTGGCCTAACTGATGGTAAATGGTAACCAACGCTCATGGATTTAGTAATACTAAGAATACTACTAAGCCGTAAGCTACTACTTACCATTTCATTTCACTTCCATCCATCCATCCATCAGCCCATAAACGTCCACTGCTAGACATGGGCCTCTCCACGGAGGGGGAAAATTCCATAATCGCCACGCTTGGCAGGTGGGTTGGCGATTGCAGAATGGTGTTAAACGTTTCCCATCAGTATGCTGCTGCCCATTTCCCTGATGCTCCCTTAGTTGGTTTTTACGACACCCGCGGGCAAGTAAGGGATGGTGACATATTGTATTCTTAATCCGTTACCACACGGACAATCATTTCACTTATGAGAAATAATTAAATGCACGGCTATCTTCCACTGCAACCAAAACACACTAACGTGATGCACGATTGGGCGCACTGAAAATTATGGTTTGCTAGTGATAACACGTTGCTTATGCCAGCACGACTGGGCTGGAACGATCAGGGAAGTACTAACCTCTTATAAAATATCAGCGTGAAAGAATGGTGAGTACTCTTACCGTTGTGTTTCGTATTTTGAGTGAGAGCGCCGGAGCCCCAAATCCCATCCCTATCCTCTCCTTATTATCCTTCTTATCCTTTTACTTGTAGATGATGACGCGTGAATGATGTCTCTGGTGTTGCATCTACAGGCTAACCACTTACCATTAGATGGCCCACCACCAATGCTTGTTTGCCGCCCATAAAAAAATACCAACCCGCCGCATGATCTAGATAACATGTGCGTACTCCCACTTGGTACCCAGTAATTAAATGGTTACTTCCCTTAGTTTCCTCGTATAACACCCGCGGGAAAGAATGTGGTGGTGACACTTGTATTTATAGTTAGTCTGTAGAAAGCTTTATCTAAACTCGTATTTAGACAACATAATTACAATCAATAGCACTTGCCCGGGCCGGGCCGGGCAAGTGCTATCGAGCTTTTTCGTAAAAAGAAAAATTCTCAGTGGTAGCCCGGAGTTTGGAAATCTGCTCGGTAGGCGGCAATAGGCTCGCCCCCTATTACGTGGGACTTAAACATAGCTGGCGAACCGTGGGTGTACACCTCTGCCTACCCCTTCGTGGAATACAGGCGTGATGCTATGTTTGTTTTGTAGTAACAATAAAGATAAACTATTATAAAGCTGTATCAGAGCCGTGTTTGTATGTTTAAGATATTTGAGAAAAAATTACTAAGGCTATATAGGCGTGTCTGAACACAAAACAGTATTTTTTGTCTGTTTAATTGTTTGTTCACGCATTACGCAAACACTCTTGAATGGATTTTGATGTACTTTTTTATTTGATAGCTCTTGATTAGACTTAAAAACTGGTATATATTTTATCCCGCTACTATATGAGGAACTAGATGGACCGACGATCGGTCAAAGCCGCGGGGAGCCGTTGGATGCTGTCGGCACAGGACCGCTCGTTGTGGCGTTCTCTTGGGGAGGCCTATGTCCAGTAGTGGACGTTGAAAGGCTGATGGATGGATGGATGATATGAGGAACCTGAGATATAACCTAAAATCTAGCTTTCGGCTGCGGCGCGGCGGAGCCGCCATCTAAGGCTAGTTCTATATATATTTATATAGTAACATTGAGAGTATCCTCAATTGACTCTCAATAATAGATTTCTATTAATTTCCTTCGATACGATGATCCCATTTATTTCAGATGTCAATTTTCTTATACTCCCAATACTAACATGGGCATAAATAAAAGAGTTATTGGATATTTATTTCTTATATACTCGTAGAACCGATATACTTCAACGATTCATGAGGCTTATGTTGAGCAAAAACAATTTCCTTTTAGCCCTAATATAACCTTTTCTTATATACTTCTGTTTCTCATAAGTACCTTTTTGTATATGTGCGCATGTACACCCATATTTCTTACTATTTGCTTAGGCCTGTTATGTTATGTGTGATAATACTCATAAGACCATTTACGACAAAGAAAAAGAAAATATCGAACAACAGTTTTCGTGGATAATAAACTACTTTGTGTGTCAGAATATATTTGACCTACTTTTTCCGAATATATCAAAATACCAACTGGCTTAGCGTAGTCATAGATCTTCGCCTTTTTGACCATGCACTGGTTCATCTTACAAAAAACGGACATAGCCAGGCAAAATAAGCGATTATATACTTATCGATAAAACAATTTTATTGATAGCTAACAGTAAATTAAAATGGATGGTTTGATTATGTAATATATTAATATCTATATATGCGAATAAAAAACTTTGTAGCCCTTTTCTTGCACATTACGCGCACCGGGAAGTGTGATATTTGGCACAGTTAAAGTTTAAATGGAGAAGGAGTGCAGAAACATAATATTTTTACATCACATGCATTACTAAGAAATTAATTCAATAAAAATACATTTTACAGGATTGATTGCATATATGTTCGGTGTACCTATGGTCAAATGTTGACCACTGGACGGCCAGTGTAGTATAAGTAATTTTATGGAGTTTGTCGTAGTAAATTTTCTACAATCCCAACGTTTGGTATATCAAACAGCTTACAGCTTCTTGCCTTATGTTACCATAAATACTGTAAGTTATTCCATTTATCAGGACTGCAGAAAATCATTTATTTGCAGGAACCTAATACTAAACATTATTCCTACAGAATTGGTCAGAAAGTACCTTGAGCCAGTTTAGTATTTGTCATAAACTAAATATGAGAATATTAGAGCCAAGAAACCATTCTGTCATAATTTTGGCTTAGTCTAAACGCTTTAGACTGCCTCGGTGGTGCAGCGTAACTCACTGCTGAATATGAGGTCTCGGGTTCGATCCCCGGATCGGGCAGTGTTATTGAGCTTTTTCGTAAAAGCGTTCGTAAAGAGTTTGTAAATGTGCCCGGTAGACGACAGTAGCCACCTCCTCCTATTACGTGGGACTTAAACATAGCTGGCGAATCAAGGGTGTGTAATACACCTCTGCCTACCCCTTCGGGGAATACAGGCGTGATGCTGTATTTTATGTTTTACCAAACGCTTTCAATTCGGCAAGATAAATCTTTAGTTCCTAGTTTTTCGCAGTTAATATCAGTAAGTAATGTTTGTAATAAATTATTAAAGGCTTAGTTTTAATGCATTCAAGTAAGTACAAATTATTAATTGTGAATGAGAAAAAAGAGAACTTTAGTACGAGCGGGAATCGAACCTGCGTCCCTTTCTTTCAGGGGAAGTGCTCTAATCCACTGTCTAATCCACACACATATAGATTAAAATGTTTAATAATACACGCCATCAAATAGTATGAATTTTAATTGCAAAATTAAACTTACTATATAGGATTAATGCATGTAAATGCGTTCCGATAGATGGCGTTGGTCGTTCAGACAAAATGTGATGAGAAAATTGGGTACGACTGCAAGGGAGTACGATAGCTCAGTGGATTGGAGCACTTCCCCGGAAAGGAAGGTACGGAGGTTCGATTCCCGCTCGAACTAAAGTTCTCTTTTTCCTCATTCACAAATAATAACTTGTACTTTAAAAGTAGCTGAGCATGTCAAGTGCTAAAAATATAGATCAAAATGCATTCAAATAGTTGAAAATGCATTAGTTCCATTAGAGCACTCTGATTTTAATTTAAAATGATTGATGTTCCAATTTGCAGTGAACTAATGCCGTTCCAATTTTATAGTAGTTAAGCTATTTTATTTTTCGTTTTAACTTGATAATATCATCATGTGACATTTGAAGCGGTTTCGTTGACCTCAATACTTAATAATTGAATGCACAGATGGCGGAGTGGTTTAGATACCGGCCTCCCGTTCGAGTTTTGTGGGTTTGATTCGCGCACAGGACTACTCTTTGTGTGATCCACAAATGGTAGTTCTGAGTCTAAGTGTACTTTGTGTCCGTGAAATTGCATGTTTGTTAGCACGCCGCGATACAAGGATTATTACATAGTGCAGGGTGTTGTTTAAAATAAAAATCGTACTAATGTAAGCTATCCCGAGCTTATGACTGGCACCAACGGTTGTTATAATTATACATACAGATTTTTTTATTTTATTGCGTATAGTGGCTGTCGAGCCACGACCCATCTGATGGTAAATGGTAACCGTCGCTCATGGACTCAACTATACCGAGAGTATTGTCAAGCCGCTGCTCACCATTTCATTTTACCGACATGAAATGAAAGAATAAACGGCTATCTCCTGCTACAGCCGAAACGCAACGATGTGCTTCATGGCCGGTCACACGGGAGATGGTGGTACCAACCCGCTCGGGCCCGCTATCAAGTGAGTATTCCCACTTGGTACCCAGCCCTACCACCAGTCATACAATGGATGATAATTGCTTACTTCCCTTAGTCGCCTCATATGATACCCGTGGGAAAGAATAGGGTGGTGACACTTGTATTCTTAGTCCGTCATCACACGGAACAAATTACACCACAATTCGTATATTTCTTATAATTCACTGTCACTTAAACTAAGTCCGCATTTATGTTCTGGTGTCGGACGAAGGCGCTTGTAGAATCTAGTTGGTTATAAAATAAATTTAGTTCATTACTACATTATAATTTTTATAAACAGAAATCTATGTGTCCTATAAATTGCTGCATTGTAACATAGTTGCTGAATTTGAGCTTTTGTCACTTCTGAATCTTATGTACCTATATACCTACTTTATGAAGTTATAATTCTATAATCCATCCATCCATCATCTATCAGCCTTTTAAAGTCCACTGCTGGACATAGGCCTCCCCAAGAATGGGGGATAGTGCCGTAATCGCCACGCTTGGCAGGTGGGTTGGCGATCGCAGTGGATGTTGTTAATACTCGAAGGAGTGCTGCTGCTCTCTCCCCCGGTATTCCTTCAGTCGGCTCTTACGACTCCCATGGGTGGAGGGGGGTGGTACAATTCTAAAGCCGGCCCCACACGGCACCCCAATTCTTTAATGTAATGACAATAAAAATAGTTTTCTTTCTTTCTTTCTCCAATATTACCATTTTTGTGATACAAATTGTTTTGATAAACTGATTAATATAATATTCCATTGGCACGGGCCCTGCGGAAAAGATAAAATGGTCTATTATATTACACTGGTCAGACGGATTAGTACAGTTTTCAAGTTTTATGGGACTAACACTATTTATAGGATTTGTTTGTTTGTTCGCAAGTCACGCAGTAACGACTAGATTGATTTTGATAAGTCTTTTTATTATATACTCGTAGCTAAACATTAAATTTAAAAATTGGTATATCGGAACATTATACTCTTATAATTAAAAAACAGCCACACAGCGTGCGAAAAATAAGTTACGTAAAAGCACATTATACTATAATCACCATGCTTGGCAGGCGAGGCGAGTTGGCGTACGCAATAAATGTTCATAGTACTCTGGGGAAAGCTGATTTCCACTCCCTCGTTGTCCCCTTAATAGTCTTATATGACTATTCTAAATGCCGGCCCCACAAAGCCAACACATTGGCTACCGTATACGAAAAGTGGGGTCCTATCAAAGCCGCAGGGAGCTGTTGCGTGAAGGCAAAGCACCACTCGTTGCAGAAGATACTATTAGGGAAGTCACGAAATCAAGTTTTTTTTTATTTAAACCAGCTGTGCACCTCCGTTTGTTTCATACAGTATATTTCAAGCGCTCTGCCAACTCAATAACGAGTATCATGGCACTAGCTCGGAGCTATCAACTTTTGTATCAGATACTTTCATACTGTCTTGGGTGACGCACGCGCCATTTATCGGATGTGCTTACATGCATGTTTCGATAATTCTTATTATTATTACTCATCATACTAAATTATAATAACTTAGTTTGTGCATCATCATCATCATCATCATCAGCCTTTCAACGTCCACTGCTGGACATAGGCCTTCCCAAGAGAACGCCACAACGAGCGGTCCCGTCATGGGGGATAATGCCGTAATCGCCACGCTTAGCAGGCGGGTTGGCGATCGCAGTGGATGTTGTTAATTCTCGAGGGAGTGCTGCTGCCCACTCCCCCGCTATTCCCTCAGTCCGCTCTTACGACTCCCGTGGGTAGAGAGGGGTGGGACAATTCTAAAGCCGGCCCCATACGGCAAGTTTGTCCATGTCAAGTGTTTAAAATATTTTAAATAAGTATAAAATTCTTTTGTATGTCAATGAAGTCCACCATATCGGTTGAACCGATTTTGAAATTTATTATGTATGTTTAAGTGGGTCTCGGGATGGTTAAGATTCATAATTGGACTTGGTAGGTGGCGCCGCGATAGGTTTTCAGGAACTTTTTCAATTAATTCTAATAAAAGCAAAATTTCACATAACAATCATCATCTAAAAAAAAAAAACTACAAACGAAACGCCATTGTCCCGGGCGTGACATCGCCTGTCAGGTCCGCTATTATAGTCCTAACTATTTATGAAGCTGTAACAGAGTTGTGTCTGTACATTTAAGATATTTGAGAAAAAAATACTGTATTTAGGCGTGTCTGAACACAAAACAATATTTTTTTGATTTTTTGTCCGTTTGTCTGTTTATCTATTTGTTCGTCCGCCCATCAGGCAAAAACTATAGAACAGATTTTATTCAAACATTTTTACTTGAAAGCTTTTTAGTAGACTTAAAAACTAAAATACGTTACTACTATATCGTAAACCTATCTCAGGTTTTTGCTGCGGGGGAGCCGCGGGCAATGGTTTATATTATATAAAAATAACAACAAATTTTATTCATTTTTCATTCAATCGTTTTTCTTACATTTTTTATGTTTCTACCTCAAACGGTTGAGCCGTTAAAGAGATTATGCGATAACATGCTTCGCACTAACACAGGCTACTCTTTACTCAAGCTTGACGGTTATTTATAGGCCAACATTCGAAAGGGGACCCTCCTAATTACGTCACGTTCTCTTAGACAAAAATCCTAGAGCCTACTAACATAATATATGTTAGAATTTAGGAAACTGAAACCTTTTATTTGGATCACGTACTTATATTAAGGATAAATACTTATTTATTCTCTTAGGATCTTAGGTGATACATAAATTAAGTACTTACTTAAACGACAAAATTTCATTTTTACCTGAAGATCTCGTCATCACCTTCCTACTATGTGATTCATGCAGTGATGTGCTTGGAGTATAAAGTTTTATCATCTGTTACTTTATGTTCATCATTAAAAGGAGCCATATAATGCGCCACATTAAAATCGAATAAGGCAGTCAAATGAAGCATAAAATATGACTACGACAGCTGAGGAACTATAAAAATCCCTACAGACAAGCAACAACCTCCAATGTAAAGAAGGTCAATCTTCTTTCCCTTGACCTTTTCTATTTCACGTCGATTCGGCTCTATCTTCTTTCTCTACTCCCTTCTATCAGTTTTTTCTTTCTCATGTCTCTACGCAGTCTATCTATATTTTCCATGGCCTACCAAACACTTCCCATTCTTCCAGATTCATATCTAAAATTCTTTTATCTATAATGTAATTCATCCCTCCTGCTTACATGCCACACCACGTGGATGATGAGCTAATTGTAAACCACTTCTGCACTGTGCTATTACGCCCTCTATTTATTTCGTTTATACTTATTCGTCACAGTTAACTTGATTGTACCCTGTTAGTATCGTTTAGATTTACACGTGATGCCATTTTATCTGGCTAGTGCAATTCTTTTTAACCCTTTTTCCATCCCACTATTGGGCACGGGTGAGAGGGATTAGGCCATAGTCCACCACGCTGGCCTAACGCTGGTTGGCAGACATAAGCCGTAGTTCACCTTGCAGTAATAAATTATAAACAAATACACACATAATTTTATTGTGAGAAATATTGGCAATTGTATGTATCAACCCAGCAAGGTTTCTGGGAAAAAATATCATAAAGGAGACACAAAATGTATTGTGATAAATCATTTCAAAACCCGGGATCATCTAGTGGTACTCAATGACTATGCGAAGCCTAATCGAGTCAACTTGTTATATATTAATAAAAAATATTAATGTATGTTATTTATTAACGTATTTAAAAAACTTCTCACTAACGAAATTTACGTGTAATGGTGTAGATATATTTCGGAAATATTGCTTAACAGACATCCACAGTGTTATTTATTTGTTTATTAAATCATAACTTACTAGAGAAAACTCCTATGAATATGAGATTTTCTCTACAATATTTTGGTTGACTAACAAAACTATAAAATACTAAGAGTTTTGACTGGTCACTTATAACAACTCTTTTACTTGTAGACAGGGACTGAATTAAAGAAATTTTATGTTGATATAAATATAAATAATCAGTTTTTACGTTCACATATTTGATATTGTATAAATTGATGTATATTATATTGTAAAACCTTTACTCCAAAATTCAATGACTAAATATATAGGTACTTACCTTGAAAACAACTCCACGTGCAAACACCTCTAATAGTCAATGTCCACACAATCAAAACAAACACAAGAAAGTAGTCAATTAATTTGGCCTGAAGTGTATCAATCAACTCTAGGCCAAGAAAATGAACAAGAATTATGAATTAAAATCTGAGATAAACGAAATTCGTTATCGCTGGGTGTGACAATCGTGTCAAGGTCCCGGCTTAGAAGCTACGGCGTAGACGTCCGCTCCGTAGCGGATCTCCCGTACGACAGCCTCACGTAGTTACGAGCTACGAGGGGAGATCCGTGACCAATCGAAGTGAAGCTGCGCGAAATGGGAGTGTGCTCCACTTGGATTGAAATTATTTTACAACGGAAGATTAATGGGTTTTATAGGCTTTATTTTATAAACATGTTTTTGATTTCTTTCTTTAACATTTTCAAGACAATGTTACCATTACATTTAAAGGTAAAGAAAATAATTCGTGAAAAAATTTTATCAAAATTTACTTCACATTTTTAATGCAATAATTTGCTAGTATTTTCGTTCAATTACCGCTATGACAAAAATAAATACTAATTGCTCTCATGACTCGTACTATGATACTCTATGCTAGATTTAACTTACCATGTGGTTATAACAACAGCTGGGGGATGTACCCTCTTAAAGACTTTTAGCGTAACGTAATTGAAGGTATTTCTGTTGTTGTGTAGCTTTTGGTGAATAAAAGTGCAAAAGACTAATTTTGGCTTCTCGTCCATCCTAATTCCCTTCCACCACCTATCCCTTTCCCTAGTTTATAATACGCGAGTGATATTTGTGTCACTACAATAATAGTTAGAAACCCTGCTCGTGGGGATCATAGAATATAATATTTCTATTATACATTCTCGTACTGCTTAAAATAACATAATAATTTTAAAAAGATCAATATTCAACTTGTTCTTTTCTTTGAAAACGCATAATTATAATACAAATCATATAATAATTAATATGATTATCATATCCCGCATGTATAAAACGAGATAAAGCCATTAACTGACTCGCATACATGAGCGAGACGGGTATATTCTAGCAAGAGATATCCGAAAAGGGTAACGTTTCTTCCCTGAATTATTGAAATGATTTATGGTTTATTTTGCTCATTGACTTCTCGACCCTCATGAGAGTGGCTACTTTTGCCTGATAATTCACTGCAAAATTTTCGAATATGCATAAATTAATTCGTTTAACTAAATATAAACACAAATTTAGGGTCCCAATATTAATTGAGTTATATTTGTGTCAAATGCTCCACATAGTTACATATTTTGAAATAGACTTCGTATTTTAAACCTAATCGTTTTTTTTAAGACAGGGTAGTACACAACATTATCTTTTGCAGTATTGTCATGATTAATTGCTTGAAGTTTTAAATGCAATTTTTAGTTCATTACTAGCGGTGGTGTGATGTTCTTGTAGATACGTGCACACCTAACGTGGTACAATACTTATTACGCGGTACTGGTAGACCAACTGGAAGGCCACTGCCTACATTTTTTTTGTTAAGGTGGGAAAAAATCTACATAACTACATACGCCGTTGTTGCGAGCAACGAACAGGGTAGTGTGGGGCCCTCACACACTAAATAAATCCGCCGTGTGCCGTCTCTCCGCCTGCATTGGCAGACCACGGGAAGTGTGTAACATTACTTCATTGTTCAGGACTCTACCTGACCTTAACTCAACCTAACCTGACTTTTAAATTGACTACATCGCTCTGGAGAGTGTGTAGAAATAATTGCCCATTTTCTATTACAACCGAAACATATGCGTAATAGCTGCTTATGACAGAGACGGTGGTACCTGTCAGCTCGGATTCCGTACCAAATAAACTCATTTAGTATCAAACCAGCAATAATTACAAACTATTATCGAGGTAAATCTTTACTGATTACTTTGCGTTTCTCAATAAATAAACAATGTCGATATTCAATGAAAACGTCCGAATTACCATACTAAGTACCGTTGTGAACGCCGCAGGCTTGTGATTGTTAGCGCCGTCAACCGAACGAAATAATACTCATAATAATTAACCCTGCGGCTAGCTGTAGTGTAACGGTTCCTTTTATAAACACCTTCAATTGATCTGAATAGATGTCATGGTGACTTAAACATCGAACCCGAAGGATACTATGAGTTCGATGTTATATACTCGTAGAAAATATCTTTGGGTAGAACAAGTACACAGTGTTCTGAGCAAATGTGTGTACCATTACAAAGAATTTTCAAAGGAGAATGGGATTTTTGGGCCTGACGTTAATAACTTGCAATATTCTTTGAAAAATTTGCATTATTTTTCTAATATAAAATACAAAAAACTAGCTCATTTTGCAATATAGAAATTCCTCGCCATCATTTCCTTTTTTACAAACATCAAAAAAATGATGGCGGAATTAGATTACTTTCGATTAGTCGATTTACAATTGAATTAATGGTAATTTAGATTGAATAATAAAAATAAAATTTTAAATGTTTAGTTTCGTTATTAATCATTTCTTTAATAAAAACATATTTTTGCTGAAAAATAATATAGAACATTTTTATATCTCAATTGATATAATAAATCGATACACTGGTGAAATCCTTCTTTTTGAACGTTACCACGGCAACACTACACTTGACAGTTTAACTTTTTCGGAAGCGTTTCCATCTCCTTTACTTACTAGAATTTGCCGGTAACTTTATCACTCTTCGACACATTTATTATCTTTACTCAAAAATGGGTATTCCACAGGAATCGTCCACATATCCGGTATGAACAATCCCTTTAAAGCACAATCTCATTTTATGTGTTCCTTAAATTTTATTGTGCCATAAGCAAAACCAATATGTGGCAACACAGACTGCTGAAGGCCCCACCCTAACTTTAAGCTTATTAATGTTACTGACAGCGCTTCCAATAGGCTTGGAGTAGAATTAAAAAGCTGTCAATGTCTGTAAAGTTTAATTCACGACCTCTATTTCTACGCGTTTCATTTGTAGCGTGTGTATAATATACTAACTTTTGCCCACGATTGGGCGCATGGCTTAAATGACATACTTTTCTTCAGAAAAATGACATATTTTTCTTCGGAAACAAAACCCCAAAATGATTTCAAAGCCCTATTTGACGCTGTTGGAGGATGATTTTGGAAAAACTGTGATACTTGTGTCTAATAATTTTAATTAAAGAGTATGAGTGTAGAAATTAATTCGAGTTTCGAACAATCAACCTAGTCAATAAAATTTCACAGACTATTCGAGCCTCCATTTCACCCTCTTCATATCTCTGGTTCTAGAGCAGCTTAGGCTGTGCATTGATAATGTCTGTCTGACAGTGAGTCAGCCAGGACTTTGAATTTCATACTAAGATATTAGTAATAGAACATAGCATCATACCTATATTCCTTGAGGGGGTAGGCAGAGGTATATTACACACCCGCGATTCACCAGCCATTTTAAGTCCCACGTAATAGGGGGCGAGCCTATTGTCATGCACATTTCCCAACTCCAGGCTGAGAATTTTTCTTTTTACGAAAAAGTTTAATAACATTACCAGACCTGGAGATAGAACCCGAGACCTCACGATCAGCAGTCGCTCACACTACCGCTGCACCATAGAGGCAGCTTATATCTATAAATTATATTTTTAATGATTTTGATGGCAGATGAGTCACGGCCCGGTAAGAACTAATCGTCGCTCATGGATCTATGCTAAACGAGCTGTTAATTTAATTTCATATGAATGTATGACCGGTTATCTCCCGCAACAATCAAAGCACAACGAGGTAGTATTGTGCTTTTAGTATGATCATGCTGTAATGTTATTTTGCATTTTGTTTTGTTTTTTTATGACCTTAATATTTTAACACAGTGTGAAAATGTGAAATGGAAAATGACAGTCACGTGCAGGATTTCAACCTGCATCTCCTGGAATACCGTCCCAGATACTTTGTCAATTCAGCAATCGTGACAATTGATCGGGATTGCTAATTTAGATAACACATTTATTCCTAACGTCTTGGGTGAATATTTTAATGTATGGCTAAGCATGTCAAATGCTAAAGAAATATATAAAAATATCAAAATGATGGTACAGGAGCCGCCGCCTATTTTTTTAGGTGATTAATAACAGGTTCAATCTTTGTGAGTAGGTTCCGTTCGACGAGACGCCCAAGTTTTTCTCTGTGAAAAATCTCGATTGAGGTAATACTTGGAATAATAATGTAAATATTTTGATATTAAATTATTTATAAATAATTTCCTGCAATAACCTTTTTTTTTTGTTAAGGCGGGTAAAAATGTTCCTAACCGCACACCCTGTCGTTCGGGGCAACGACCAGGGTAGTGTGGGGCCTGCACCCACTAAAGAAACCCGCCGTGTGCCATCTCTCCGCCTTTGTAGGCGGGCCACTGAAACTATGTTACTTTCCTTTCCTCGGTGGTCCGCCGGCGGCTTACCCTTTCGGGTACCCTCTACTAAGCGACGCATCAGCACACGGAGTATCGCAGCTTCGCGGGAGGCCTTGCGGGTGGCGGACGTTCCCCGGTCCATCCACCCGCAGCCTCAGCTAGGGCGGCATGAGGCGCAAGTACCTGCGCATGCGCCGCCTCGGTCACTGGCGGCGGTTTGGGTCAGCGGAAGAATCCTCCTCCCTGGCTCTTTCCGCCGCTTCCATCCGCGAGATAACCTCCTCGTAGAAGACAGCGACCGTGGCCTAATTCCTGTCGCTGCCAAGCATCGCTCTGATAACGCTCGGCAGTGAGAGGTCGCCCCCTATTTCCGCGACGAGTTCACGGCGCTGCTCGGCCCAAGCCGGGCACGACTCGAGCGTGTGCCTCGCCGTGTCCTCGTCACAGCCGCAGTGGTGACAGCCCGGGGTCGCTTCCCTCCTTGCGACTATGTGCAGATATCTGCCGAAGCAACCGTGCCCTGACAGTACCTGTACCAGTCGGAAGGTAAGGACTCCGTTCCTGCAATAACCTACGACCTCTGGAGGTTAGTTTTATTTACTTATTATTATTTATACACAAATATTAATATATCGGGTCTTAATCGCGTATATAATGTTGAGGTTGAATACCTTAATTTCCCGACGTTTCGACCGTATTGCATCGGCCGTGGTCACGGGTTGACTGGTGTAGTTGAGCGTTGCATCCGTGAAGCGCGAGTGTCTGTAACTACCCTCGCCTCGTTTATATTTTGATCTCCGAAACTGTCGGTACTTCGACACACCACACTAACGACATCCTCACACTGGCGCGTAATGTTTGTTCGGCGATATGTACACTTACTGATGACAGGATTCCATGATGTTGACAAACGGTATCCATCTTCTCGGTTGAAATTAGTATGTTTTTTGATTTCAACCGCTTCCCGCGCCATCCTGGAGTAATAGTGACGGTCGGTGGAGAGGACCTGTGGGTTATGCAGTTCAATCCAATGGTTGGATCTCTCCTCCAGCAAGTGTTCCGCTATAGCTGACTTTTGTGTATGTCGGTGTTTTACAACCGCGATATGTTCTTTAACCCTTTCCGCAATTGTACGTTTGGTTTGTCCGATATAAGAACTACCACAGCTGCAATCCACTTTGTAAACGCCAGGTGTCTGCAGAGGGATTATATCTTTTGGAGTACGTAGGTGATGTGATACTTTGGAATGCGGACTATATACAGTCTTAATGGAGTATTTCTGTAGTACTGTTCCAACTTTGCCCGTTACTCCTTTAATATACGGTAAAAAGGCTGGTGCCCTGTCTACCCTAGTTCGTGCATCCTTCTTCCGCAGTCGTCGTGTGTCATCGACATGGTCACGTGAGACGTGTTAAAGATAACCTGTGAATGTATGGATATATATATATATATATACTCAGTGGTGCTAAGTTTCTTTTTTCAAGATCAATTTTTAATTTAAGATTAAACAATTAATGTGGATATCCAAAAATAACAACTATTTGTTTATAATTTTTAAGTTTTCACTTCTGTCGACAGTCCTCATGACTGCTGATTGTTACCATGTATTAGACCAAACCTTCCACTTATCTGTTTTTGGGGCTCCAGACTGCTATTATGATTAAATATTTTTTTCCATTAAAGCTCATCTTTCAATAAAACAAATTTAATTACTCGCTTCTGTCAGGCGTCTCATTTCCAATCGTTATTTAAATACATCCCATCGCTTTTACTGGAACACTATTACAATACTAATAGGTTCAAATTATTCATCGGGTCATATAAATTAAATCCACACCGCGTCATTACTCACATGTAACCACATCTGCTACCCGGAGATGAAACTCCGGATTCATAAAAACTGATTCATATAAATACGATGTTGAAAACATACAGGTTTGCGTGATAAAGATCCAAATAGCTTACTTTAATGTAAGCTTTTATTTAACTTGCAATATTTGTATTTTTTATTTTTATATTTTGGAAAATGTACGTTTACAACAGCATGTCTCTAAAACTTAACTATCTACGTACCCCTGTTATGATGTTACCAACGTCTGAATCATAAACTACCACTTACCATCGGGACAAATATAAAATAAAATAACTTTTAGAGAACAAATTATTTGAGAAAAAGTGGAAAAAGAGAACTTTAGTGTGAGCGGGAATTGAACCTGCGTTCCTTCCAATCCGGGAAAGTGCTCTAACCGATAAGCAATCGCACTGATCAATGGCCATATAAAATCTCCACATCACATTTGTATTTACGACTGCTACAAGCACTTCCCCGGATTGGAAGGGATACAGGTTTGATTGCCGCTCGCACTGAAGTTCTCTTTTCCACATTTTCACAAATAACTTGTTCTTTAAAATAGGTGAGCATGTCAAGAGCTAAAATACAGATTAAAATGTTAAAAAATTATGTTTTTTAATGTCGACCGTAAATCCCCCATGAATCCAATCCTTAGTCTTCATATACCGATAATTATTCTGTAATTGTGTAATACCAGTGATTAAACTGCTCCTAAGCCACGGGACTGACTTTGATGATTTTTGTGTGTGTTTGAGTGAATTTCGGGAAGGCTTAGATTTACCATTGGACCCGATAGGTGGCGCGGTGATAGGAAAGGAATCAGGAATAACTTCTATTTTTATGATTTTTCTCACACATAACCCCAAAATTTTACCACAAAGCCGCCACCGCCACCCTAACAGAAAATCGAAAATCTAGTAAAATTTTCTAGAGTTCCACAGATATGGATTTTGAGTAATTGAGCCCCTAACATACATACCAACGTTCAGATAGGATAATGTCTATCGGATCCACTAGAATCTTATAAAAAAATGTGTTCCGATTTCAGGATAAAAAAAGACTAACTGTAGCGTTAACTTATGGTAGCGTCATTCAATCAACTTCACTTCTAGCATCTCTAAGTTCATCACTAACATCTGCAGAGGGGCTGTATGTAATTAAAATTCAGTTGGTTGGTGGTTTTGTCAGTAGCATATAAATCAGGACTGACAAGCTATGGCGGCGGTCTCGTTGTACTTTATTGAGATTCTGTGTGTTACCAAATAATCTTGTATAAAAGAACATGAATAAGGATTTAACTTTAAGAAACGCTATGTGAAATGTATTTTATTACGAATTCAAATAGCAGCGCGTAATATAATAGCGTTTATTGTATCGGATAATATAATAGCTGTATTTTTAATATGAGCATTAAGACAGCAACAGTATTAAAAGCTTATAATTATCTGCACAGAGTGCAGAGTAGTTTATATACTGACCATACAGTGTTGTGGGGATGATTGACAGGACAACTCTTTGTGTGATCCTCAAATTACTGTTCTGAATCTAGGTGTACTTTTTGTTCGTTAAAATTATATGTTTGTAAAGTCCCCCGCCATACAATGAGTATTCCTTAGAGCAGAGTGCTGTTACAGGAAGCCTTATTATTGCACGCCTCACAAGCGAAGCGTTGAGGTGTGTTCTACTCCCGTTTTACACAGAACAACTGATTTTTCAAACTTAAAATGTCTTTATTTATCATATATTGCACTTGTAAAATAATATCTACACACACATATAAAGAACAAACACTATTTTTAACATGCCATTTTTGTTGTTTAAACTAGTTAAAAACTGTTTAAAAAAAATCTGACTTGGACGTCCGTGAGTTGTAGGTAATGTATGTTAACACGATAACGACCAAAATACTTTACTAATCGAGTCTTTTTTTTCGTTTACGAATTATTATGATTAGGAATAGAGCCCTATTACTTTTCACGGTCTGATTCGATGTGGTTTAATTGTTATTAAATAAACAAAAAAATACTGAATATTTACGCTCGGCGCGACACTAAACCAGCGCCTTTCATGAGAACTACCTTTTTACGGACGCATAGCCACCGGTGGTTTTACTATCGTCAACAGAACGCCGTTCGCCCGGCCGGTACATTGTTTTTTGTTAAAAGAAAGTTCTTACCTTTGCTTGACGAACTTATGATATTTGTCAAGTATAATAACTATTTTATCCATAACAATAATTAAAAACACTAAACACACGTAAATAATAACACACCAACGTTATAAAACACGAAAAAAAACATTTTACATTCCACAATTTTTACAACACTGAAATGTCAACCTTGACGTAATGACGTTTCGGTTCATTTTGACGGCCAGGCGCAAGTGATTTTACAACTTGTTTTTACAAGGATACAGTTTATATTGGCTTGAGTAATTTTAACTATAACCTAGAATACAGACAAATAAAATTTAAAAAAACATTAACCTCTAACAAAATTTTAAGCGGGAATATTTTTAGCGGTGCGGGGCCCCTTTTTGCGTGTTCTTGGTGTGCGCGCGGCCTGGAACTCAGAGGTAGAAAAATATAGAAGTACTTCTTAAAATTAGCGCTAGATGGCATATAAGACATGAAACCTACATTAGTACTTTTTGAAATTAGCGCTATCTATGTGATTTATTGAAAACTACTTAGCAAGACCAATACATTATTAGTTACTTAACAAATAATCAATTTTATTGTGAAAAATGAAAATTATGAGGCGTGCCGTTTTGGATTTTCCAAAGTATTTTTCAACTATATTATGGAGCAGTCATTTTGATACAGAGATACTGACTGTTTATATGGTATACCAAAGTCAAACCAGTAAAGCATATAAATCTTTTTAAGTTATTCTTTAGATCAAACTAATTTAATAACACAGCCTGAAACACAGATAACCTCGTTAGTAACTTACCTCGTTCAGGTAAACTACTATAATTTATAATTAGCCCTTTGTTTTTTTTTCCTGTATCACTACCCTAATTGCTAGCTATGCTTTATAAAGATTTATATACTTAATTTATGTGCTAGATATTATAGCTTGTATATTTATAAAAAATATTTGTGAAATTATTATTTTTGTTTTCATTGTCAATAATTGACAATTGACAATGAAAAATAAAAAAATTGATTGCTAATCAATTAATTTTAATATCCATACAATTGCCATTTTATTTTCCCAGCATCAAACATACCATAAAAAGAGATGCTTTTTACGTATGTTTTACTCTCAGTACCTAAGTATAAAAGTTTAAAAGAGAAATTTCAGTGGCGCCTGTCATGATGCGCGTTCATCGTCCCATATTTAACGAATTTATTATCCACGAAGGCAGATTCGGATTTTTATTTATAGTTTAAAAGCAAAACTATAAAATCTCTCTCTGTCAAATTTTAATAATTGAATTTGAAAGGCTTCCTCGTCTATCTACTGGAAGCACGATAATGTTATGAACTAAGTTAACTATATCAGTTCAAATATACAACCGTAGTTGTAATGGCACTACTAAGTATATTTACAAAGTTACAAACACAAATTTTCGTTACATTTGGGCATTGCCCTTCAATAGAGTCTAATGTCCGGTTCGTATAATAATAAAACGGGTCGTTTTACTTACGATCGGTAGAATATTCTACCAGGCGTAAGTATAATCTGTTCCTATAAAATACGAGTCGTAAGTGAATTAACTGATAGGTTGGAACTAACGGATGGAAGGGTTTTCAGTACTTTTCAGTTACGATCCGTAACAATAATCTATGGAAACGAAGATTTATGGTGTTTCTATAAAAAAAGCAACTGATAGTTATGTTGTCAAATATACCAACCATAAGTGACATGTTTATCGGCCGATTTCAGACGGTTTTGAGAAGTCGTGTGCTGGTATGTGGTTATTGAGGCTTAAAAAGGGAAAAGATATCGAACTCTGAGATTGAAACGGACTTCTTTTACTCTCCGATACTAACATCAGAGCGATTTTGATTCCGATGAAATTTGTTTTTCCACCTTTAGTTGCTGGGTTTAAAGATAATCTCGAGCCTTAAATTTGGGTGGTTCATTGAATCTATGGCAAAAGCAGCGGCAAGGAAGCTTGGCGTACTTGCGAAAGTGCGACAGTACTTTACGTCAGGACAGTTTTTAATGTTATATAAAATCTAAGTTCACTCATGAATGGAGTAGTATTTTCTGGTTATACGCATAACTCTTTGAGTACTTAATTGTTGCGTTTGAACCGATGCTGCTACATATCATCTATCCGTAATGGATTCAATGTTGAAGCGTGCGAAAAGGTTAATTGGTGATCATACTGGTCGAAACCAATCTTCAGAACCTTGAACACAGGGTTAAGTAGCCAGCCTCACAGTATTATTGTCTATAGGATGCACTTTGGAGTGTGCGCAGGAATTGTATGATTTAATACCACCAACCCCTTTCCACCATCGGATGACCAGACGAACGGCGGGCTTCCATCCATATGTTGTAGAAATCCTATCTTTTCGAATCGAACTATTCGCATTGTTTTTTAATAATACTTATATTATACAGCAATGAAATGAAATAAGTTGCCAGGTGCGATTCGGCATTATTTATTAGAGTGAATAGGTTTTCACTAAGCTAACATCCTTGACTATATTTTTACTCACCATCAGGATGGTTATAGTCAACCACTTGCTTAGAACAAGTTAAAAAAATTAAAATCGATCAGTAATAAGTAAGTACGTTGTACGTAGTATTATTAATTCCATGAGCTTTATATAAGGGCCACAGATTATAGAAAAGAGAATCCTATGACTATGGTTGTTGTCATAATTAAATTATGATTGTTGTTCAAATTGACAGTAGTATTCAGTGCGTTAGCGTTTCGTTTAGATATAGGCATTAAATAGTTATAATGTTTAACATACATTATTAAGGTCTAAATTGTGTCTAAACTATTTAATTGTTAATAAACTATAATTTAATTATTTGTTTTAAAGTTTTTTATATAAATAACCATATTTATTTTTAAAACACACCTGTTTTTTCTGAACATCATGTGAAACGATTGATGTAATAATGAAACGCAAAGAGGGTCATCGATACTATTAACCGACAGTTGATCGTTACTACTAGGCATGATAATAATGTTGTGAAACACCTGTGAAGCCTCGGTATCGGTATCTTGAAAACTTCTGGTAGCTGTCATACAATGACGATTCGTTGAATATAGGAACCGGGCGTAAGCCGAAACTTTTTGACGCATTTGTTACTTGAAGATTCTAGCCTAGGAGATCCTAGCCTTTTGAATCCTAGCTTTTTTTTTTTATGTCTGCCACTGAAGTAATGTAACATGGTTTCAGTGGCCCGCCAATACAGGCGGAGAGACGGCACACGGCGGGTTTATTTAGTGGGTGAGGGCCCCACACTACCCTGTTCGTTGCCCCGAACGACGGGGTGTGCGGTTAAATTATTTCCCGCCTCAACAAAAAAAAGGCTTTTTATGTCTACCCCATATATATTTTTTATGCTGTCACATAATAAGAGAGTAACTATAAAATTTACCTAATGTTCCATGTACTTGATGACTACTTATTTATTATTTAGAAATGTTTGTATATATGTTTAGCATTCGACATGCTTAGCCATATACATTATACTTATTTATTAGTTATTGATGTTAGTCTCCTACATATAAATTATATAAATAGAATGGTAAGGTTGTCATACCAAAAATAAATTAAACAAAATACAAACATTGGTATATATTATTTATATTTTAAACGATTTCAATTATATTTATGTTGAATTACTACAATGTTTTTTGTATTTGTATTGTCGTAAATGTCTAGTTATAAGCTTCGGGAACAGATTCAATAAATCTGTCAGGCATTCTTATAATTGATAAATATTCTATGTTGTCTTCTCTTCCTTATAAGTCAGTTTGTTTAAAAATATTTATTAATAATAGTTAAGTTATGTAGTTATGTCAAAATATTCATACTCATCCTTTGCGTCCAAATATTCCGACTCATCCTTTGAGTCGGAATGTTCTGACTCACCCTTTGCGTCGGAATATTCTGACTCATTCTTTGCGTTGGAATATTCTGACTCACCCTTTGCGTCGGAATATTCCGACTCACCCTTTGCGTCGGAATATTCTGACTCACCCTTTGCGTCGGAATATTCTGACTCACCCTTTGCGTCGGAATATTCCGACTGACCCTTTGGTTCGATATATTCCGACTCATTCTTTGCGTCGGAATATGCCGAGTGACCCTTTGGTCCAAAGTATTTTTCATACAAATCATCAAAAAATCCATATTTAGGCGCACTAGTTTTAGCTTTACTCTGTGTAGATATTGTTATGGGGTATTTATGGCCGCAGTAACATACGTGGTCCTTCCCACAGAACGCTGGTTTTCCAACTTTCATGCACTTTAAGATGCACTGCCTTGCGATGTCGAGGTTTGGACAAAAATGAGCGATGTGGTGTCTTAAAGCTGGACGTAGTGAAACCTCGTCCTCTCGTCCATTTGTCACTGATTTATAAAAAAGTACAAATAATATTAAATTTTAATATTACGGCTAAAGGATTTTCTGAATTTAATTGGCTAATTCTGTTTAAAATAATATATATTAATAATAGTAAATATATTTAAAAATCATGTTGTTAGTATCTATCAACGTATTATCAAATCCCCAGAAGAACCATTCACAGGGATTTTTTCACCAACAAGATTAAATTAAACAGGAAATTATTTCATTTTATAAATAATTATGGCAGGTTTTTATTAAAATCTTTTTGGTAAATTTGTTTATACGTGCCTTTTTGATAACAAAGCAGCATTTATCAGTAAAAACATCAATATGAGCTTTAATATGAAACACATAATACATATTCTAATGCTCATATTACGTTATTCATTTAATTGAAGCTGCTAATGGACTGAAACATAATTTTCACTTAATTAACTTTGCATGGTTACTAATTCACTTCGAAATAATATAACATTAATTAGTATATTCAATGATTAATCCATATTAGTTGAAAGATTACTTTATATTTAATTTTAATAGATAATTTAGCTTAAAGATTCATTTATAGGTACTAATCCATAATCCTAATATTATAATAGAATAGGTGTTATGTACTCAAGGGAATCTAACAGAGCTAGTTTCATTCTTTATTGTTTTGCACGCAAAACACAAAAAGTACAAATTAATCATAATTACATTTATGCTAAAATATTCTGCGTAAGTCAGAGTAGCATATGGTTTTTATTTCATCCCAATCGACTCAGTATATTTAAAGAATTATGAAATGTGATTTTCGTAAGTCAGCAATGATTCCAATACGAGTATAATTATCAGCGCAGATAGATATATTGTAGGTATACTCCGAGGAATATACAAGTATATAACGCACCGATCACAGAATATTAATTTTATGAGAAACCTAAGTTATTCGATTGCTTCTGAACAGGAACTCAAAACAAATTTTGGCTGTATACTGTGTGTGTGTGGAATCCGCCAATATCGGACCCCACACATCCTTTTGGATATATATATATATATATATATATATTGATCCCCATTAATCGCGTAGCAGCTTTTCCAAAATATGTCCATTTTATGGAAATATATCTCTGGAGATAATAAGGAATATAGTTTATAAATACTGTTATAGAATAAGAAAATGCTACACACTATGTGTGATAATTTTTAGATTCTCTAAGCACACCAGGCATTTCAGCACATAATAATGATTTAAAAGTTCGAGTGCCTATAATCCTTCTAAGAAATTTAAGCCCTCCTAAACTTTGTGATGCCTCTCGACTAAGAGTGACAAATCTTCAATGAAATGTCATTGCCTCCGTAATTTTAACAGTTTATGGAACTTGGAGATATTTTTTTTATCCTAGTATTCAACTCATCCTTAATAATTTTCAATTTTCTTTTTGGTCTTTGTTTCATCTATCCATATTTTTTTTAAGACATCATTCAGCACTATGGAATAATCCGTATCGCGGAGGACTTATCTACAATTTCACGGACACAAAGTACACCCAGTCTCAGAACAACAATCTGTGTATCACACAAAGTGTTGTCCTGTGTGGGAATCGAACCCACAAAACTTGGGCGGCAGGCCGGTATCTAAACCACTCCGCCATCTGTGCAGTCAATTATATTAATCAATATCTCTGTCTATTTTCTCTGATATTAAAAAAATAAACCTACAAAAATTTGTTCGACACTTTTAATTGGACTAAGTCCCACAAATAACGTTAGGTCAAAAACGTTCCTACCTTAACTATTATTGTCAATTACTCGCGAACAAATGGTATACTCGATAATGTAAGTAAAAACTAATAAAAAAGTAATAAGTATTACTCTAAATCAAAACTGCAACTTATATAAAAAAAAAAACTACGTATTCACCGACCGATTTTCATTCGTGCCCTGGCGATTATTTTACTAGCGATAATTTGATCAGGTGCGTTCATTTTTAATACATTTTATGTAGTAAAAATAAATATTTCATAATATACGCTTGATACAGAACAAATGTATTGTTCGTTTATTAGTAACATTATCAATCTAATTTCCTCGTTAGAGATTTTTGACAGACATCTCGCCGGGTGAAAACTAAATTGTTAAAATTTCACGATAATTTGGTGAGTGTTGTTGGTGTGCGATTTGATTGGCTTAAACAAACGTTCTACTTTATGATATTGTCGAAGTTCGTGTGCCTTTTATTTCCTAAGGTGTTACACTTATAATAAACAAACAAAAATAAAAGAATTACATGTATCCTTCGCCTCAACAAATAATGATCTTAAGTTTTTACAAAAATGTAATAGAAGGATCATGTTTACTTGTCCTGTAGTTATTTAGCCGTGTGAGGCCGACTTTAGAATTGTCCACCCCTCTACCCACGGGAGTCGTAAGAGCCGACTGAGGGGATACCGGGGGAGTGGGCAGCAGCACTCACTCGAGTATTAACAACATCCACTGCGATCGCCAACCCGCCTGCCAAGCGTGGCGATTACGGCATTATCCCCCATGACGGGACCGCTCTTTATGGCGCTCTCTTGGGGAGGCATATGTCCAGCAGTGGACTTTGAAAGGCTGATGAATGGATGGAGTTATTTAAACATTTTTTTTTAAACTTCGCAGGTGGCTAACTAGCATAGATATGAGCAACCTGATGGTAAGTGGGGGCCATAGCCTATATAAACTAGCAACACGAGGCATCGAGCGCACGTCTCTATCACAGTTTTATAACTAAGATTTTTTTTATTGCATGTAGTGGCAGACAAGCCACGGTCCATCTGATGGTAAATGGTAACCGTCGCCCATGGACTCGACTATACCGAGAATATTGTCAAGTCACTGGTCACACGGGAGATGGTGGTACCAACCCGCTCAGGCCCGATACCAAGTGAGTACTCCCACTTGGGACCCAGCCCTACCACCAGTCATGCAATGGATGATAATTGCTATCTTCCCTTGGTCGACTCATACGACACCCTTGAGATAGAATGGGGTGGTGACACTTGTATTCTTAGTCCGTCACCATACGGACAATTTATGCTAATTAGGTCAATTTAATAATTACTTACTTCAACACAGCGGCGGTTACTACTTACCATCAGGTAGGCCGTTTGCTCGTATGCCACCGCTGGCAATATAAAAAAAAAGTTAGGCTATATAGGCATGCCTGAACACAAATAATTGTCTGTCTTTTTGTCGGTTTATCTGTTTGTTCGTTCGCGCATCACGCAAAAACTACTGAACGCATTTTGATGCATCTTTTTTTATTTAATAGCTTTTGATTAAGTATACTAAAAAACTGGTATACCGCTACTATATCGGGAACTTTTATTTTAACTAACTAATTTATGACTGCGGCGAGATAAAAATGAATAAAAATTAATCCTTATTTCCCTTGGTCACGCCATAACTTGCGAACGACTTTACCAATTTCATTTATCTTTTTTAAGTTATCTAATACTTTGTAAAAAGTTCTTATGGAAAAAAAATAAGAAAATTTTGCTGAAAATTAAGAAAATTCCGCTGATAATACTACCTTAACTACGCGCGTTTGACAGTTCGCAAGTAATTAAATATTTATAGGTAAGACAAGAAAACGTCTGTCAGGATCTATTTATTGTATAAATGTAATTTTTTATGAAAATTTTTGTCTTTTAACAACGCCTAAACGACTGAATCGATTTGGGTGAAATTTAGTAGATGGGTAGATGAGACATTGTATTAATATATAGATTACTTTTCATTCCCTACATATATTTTATGACTATATATGGTATAGAAATAAATAGAAATAGTTTATCCCAATAAAGAGTTCTAGTGAGATTTACTTAGACGATCCATCCATCCATCCATCAGCCTTTCAACGTCTACTGCTGGACGTAGGCCTCCCCAAGAGAACGCCATACCGAGCGGTCCTGCGCCAACCACATCCAACGGCTCCCCAGATCGTCGGTCCATTTGGTGGGGGGCTGTCCTACGCTGCTCCGTCCGATACGTGGTCGCCACTCGACAACCTTTTTTCCCTAATGGTTTTCGGTTCGTCGAGCGAAGTGGCCTGCGCATTGCCACTTCAGCATATTAACCCGGTGGGCTATGTCGGTCACTCCCGTTCTCCTACAGATCTCCGTATTATTTAAACGATCAATCGCACATTATTTATTTCTCTCATTACTTTGAAGTCCACGCAGAATCAAGCACAGGCAGAAACTCGTGCTTTAATAAAATTTATCAGATAATCGAAGATGTAGCATTTAAGCATCCCTGAAGAGGAAAAGGAAGGACAAGGAAGAAGGTTAGACCATAATCATAAATAGGTAACCAATTTTAATTCATTATAATAACAACGGCTTACGGTCGCTCTCAACGGAATCAGATTGCGACGAGCCTTCCCTCAATGGCATGTACTCGTAAACTCCATATTTTTCTGCATTTTTTATTCTATCATGAATTTCCTGTAAAACTAAACAGAATTTTATATGTTAATAATATTATAGTGTAGCAATTGATAGTAGACATTATGACTATAATCTGATATCGACTGCAAAAACAGTGGTATCGAGTTCTCAGACATTCGCAAGACACACATCTCTGAAATGAAGCGAATATTCGATTAGAAATATTTCACCTCTCGGTAATTAAAAATGTCGCGAGGAGACCTGCGTTTTTTTTATACTAAGTGGATGGCCAGCCTCGGTAGTCCAGCGGTAGTGTGAGCGACTGCTGATCATGAGGTCTCTGGTTTGATCCCCGGGTCGAGCAGTGTTATTGAGCTTTTACGTAAAATAAAAAAAATTCAGTAGCAGCCCGGAGTTTGGATATATATTCTCGCTATATATAGTCTCGCCCCCTATTACGTGGGACCCAAAGTGGCGAATCGTGTGTGTGTAATACATCGCTGCCTACCCCTTTGAGGAATACAAGCGTGATGCTATGTTATACGGCCCACATAATGGTAAGCGGTTACCATAGCCTATAAGCGCCAGCAACACCAGAGTCATAACTCGTGCGACGCAAAAAAGACAAATGTGATGTGGAGATTGGGAATGGCCGTCGATCACGGCGATGGCTTAACAATCTAGAACACTTCCCCGTAGTGGAAGGGAAGCAGGTTCGAAACCCGCTCGCAGTAAAGTTCTCTTTTTTCACATTTACAAATAATTGTTCTTTAAAGTGGAGTAGTAATGAAAAAAAAGCATTTCTACAATTTCGCGCTTTATATTTATTATAAACAGGGAGTTTTAACCTTCGAGAGACAATAACGGGATTACATCACAATACTCTCTCCTACCGCGAGGCAAAGACTAAATACATTCGACGTCAGCACGGCATACAATCTGCTGCATTCACCCAATAGTGCCACGTTGCTATGCTCTTTCAATTTTTTGTATGGGAATTTAATGAATAGACGGTTATCACCCGCTACAACTAAAGCAAATCGAGGTTCTTCACAGTCTCACACAGCAGACGGCACAATTCCGCCCCGGCTACAGCCATTTGATACTCAACCTTGCCACCAATAATGCAATCGGTCACAACTGCTAACTTACCTTAGCTGCTTCATACGAAACCCGCGTGAAAAATACACACTTGTATTCTTAGTGAGTCAACACCACCGTCTCCTTTACGTTTAGACTTTTTTTGTTTGATTTCTGAGCACGTGTTTACCTTTTTTTATTTATTTTTTGTTAAGGCGGGAAGAAATGTGCCTAACGGCACACCCCGTCGTTCGGGGGCAACGAACAAAATAGTGTGGGGACCTCAACCACTAAATAAGCCCGCCGTGTGCCGTTTCTCCGATTGTATTGGAACGTCCCTGGGCGCTTCCAGTCGCGCCCTCCTACTGGCCATGGCAGCTCGACCAGCGTCGTTCTGCCACCTGGCCACCTCGCTGGGTAGAGCGACCGCCCCTCGCCCGCTCTTGCGACGCCAGTCAATACATCTCGGCGAGCACCTCCACCTCTAAGTCCCACGGGAGGTCGACACCGTGCAGTATCCGCGTATAACCCTGGACACGACGTTTCTGTGGTTTCCAAAGAAAAGCTCTGTTCCGTGCATCCACAAATTCCGCCCACACGGGTGCGATGCACAGCGCCATCGACCGGACCACCCCCGCGTAAAGCCGTCGGTGCGCATCGTTAGGTACATCCATATTCGGCATGAGGTGAAGCACGTGTTTACCTACTATTATCTAGTTGTTAAATAAGCTCTCTCATGAGCAGATACGTTCTAGTTGCCTTACTAGGAAATTTGCGGAGTCTGTTGTAAGATGGTGTAACTCACGGACCATTTTGCCAGCTATACATTATATTAGAGAGCATTAGTTCGTCGCAAGTCTGTATAATGTGCTGCGATATATGGATATTACGATATATCAAAACAAAGCAAGTTATATAACACATAAAACAAGACTAATTAGAAATATGCAACTGTTGATAAACAGTTAGTTAACCATAACTATTTTACCTTTATTCTTAATTCGAGGTTTTATTTGCACGCAAAAGCACTTGCCGAGGAGACAAGCATGGTTACTTCCACATAGACTTTGACAAGACTCTTCTTTGTCAGCATTACAATCCGCTATATAGTTTGAAAAACGCAATGCGGAATCTTCAGAGCCAAAATAGTAATCCAGAGATATATCAGCAACTGAAAATAAAATTATATATGAAGCTACGACAAGCTATGTTGCAGTACATGCAGCCCTTTCAATTTGCTCATTTTATAGCCCGTCAATTTCACTAACTTTTAAGAATTACATAGCATCACGCCTGTATTCCCCGAAGGGGTAGATAGAGGTGTAAAACACACCCACGTTTCACCAGCTATATTTAAGTCCCACGTAATAGGGGGCGAACCTATTGCCGTCTACCAGGCACATTTCTAAACTCCGGGCTGCTACTGAGAATTTTATTTCTTCTTTTCATTTTGTGTACTATGCTACAAAAGCTACAGCGAGCGAAAAATACAAGTATAACATTTCATTCATATGTAGTCGAAAATGAAATAATTTAATGATTGAATGCTATAAAGTGATATAAGATGGGCTTTTTTACTCTAAATTAATAATTGCTACTAAGATACACTCGCAAAACACGTTTTCTAGCTAAATTTCTATTACTGAGAATTGTTTCGGTGTTGCCTTATTGCGAATTTAATTTGCCCAGTTTTCATTTTACTAATAAAAATATATGTCATTTATGAGATGATGATAAAAAATTGCCATTTTAGGTTTTCCTCTAATCCAGATGCGAGATCGAAATGGGTGGATGCTACGGGAAAACGAGGCAACCCACGAAATACCCAAAATATGCTTCACTATATTTTGTTGATGTTTCATTATAAAAAACACAGCATCACGCCTGTATTCCCCGAAGGGGTAGGCAGAGGTGTATTTTACACACCCACGACTCGCCAGCTATGTTAAGTCCTATAGGGGGCGAGCCTATTGACGTCTACCGGGCAATTTCCAAACTCCGGGCTGCTAATGAGAATTTTTCTTTTTAGGAAAAAGCTCAATAACATTGCCCGACCCGGGGATCGAACTCAAGACTATGTATATGTTTCATTATACATAATAAGAAAATAGTAACGTTAGGAGCAAAATCATTGCCAGTGAATATGTTCATGTAAGTATAGCTTTTAAAGTCTTTGTACTTCAACTTTGTAAGTAGATCTCAATTCTAGATTATGACTACCGCTGTAGTCATAATCTAGAATTCAGAGAAACTGATTTGCTCTCTCTTGTGACACCTGCCTGGGATTTAAGGGTTTCAAAATAAAACCCAGGAGTAAAACAAAATTAAATAAGATATATTCACACCCCAAATGGTAGGTGGCAACACAAATTTATAAGGTCGTGGTATTCGTCCTATAGCTAACTTCACCACTTATAGTACTCTATTTCCCGTGGGACCGGCCATGAAGCACATCGTTGCGTTTTGGTCGTAGCAGGAGATAGCCGTTTATTCTTTCATTATATATCGGTGAAATGAAATGGTGCGCAGCGGCTTCTCAATACTCTCAGTATAGTTGAGTCCTTGAGTGACGGTTGACATTTACCATCAGATAGTAGCTCGTCTGCCACAAAATGTAATAAAAAAAATCAATTAATTAAATCAGCGCTGGAAGGATGATAATTCTTTACTTATTTGACCCAGAAAAGAAAGAAAAGATAATTTAATTGTATTCTTGTGTACTATTATTTTATTAAATATAACTTATTATTATTTACCAGATGAGATATCGAACAGAACGGCTATTTATGGAGAAGCAATACTTATCTTGCATCAAGGCTCAAAGTCTTGGTATTTCTCTACGTGATCGAATTCTTATTACGGATGTAGAACGTGAATATCTGACATAGCCCGCCGAGTTTGCATGCTGAAGTGGCAATGGGCAGGCCATATCGCTCGACGAACTGACAACCTTTGGGGAAAAAGGTTCTCGAGTGGCGACCACGTATCGGACAGCGCAGCGTCACAAAAGTAACCCTTCCACCAGATGGACCAAATATATGGTCAAAGTGGCAGGGAGCCGTTGGATGCAGTCTGTACAAGCCCGCTAGTTCTGGTATTCTCTTTGGGCAGGCCAATGTCCAGCAGTGGACGTTTAAAGACTGATGGTTGGATGAATAGAAGGGGTGGCAGATTTACTTTCAAATAATCATTTTGATAAACGTTGCGTTTTTCAATAAAATATTTGTTACGAAGAGTTTCTTATTTACGACCTAGTTAGTTAGTTAGTAGACCTCATTCTATCGTTTAATTTGCCCAAATATGGTTAAATATTTATCAACCTGGCAACATTTAAAAAAAATACTGCTGCTTCAAGTGCGGCCACGCCGTGGCTCTGTCTAGCAGTTCTTAGTCTGAGCCTACATCTAAACGAAACGCTAACAAGCTAAATACTACTGACAATTTGAACAACAATCATAATTATGACAACAACCATAGCCACAGGATTCTCTTTTCTATAATCTATGGCCCTTATATTAAGATCATGGAAGTAATAATACTACGTACAACGCAGTACTTATTAAAGATAGATTTTGATTAAAAAAAAATCAAAATCGCTCTGATATCAGTATCTGAGAGTAAATGCAGTCTCCATTTCAATCTCAGAGTTCGATATCTCTTTTCCGTTTGTAAGCCTCAATAAGCACATACATGACTTCTCAAAACCGTCCGAAATCGGCCGGTAAACACATCACCTACGGTTGGTATATTTGACAACATAACTATCGGTTGTTTTTTTTATAGAAACACCATAAATCTTCATTTCCATAGATTATTATCGCAGATCGTAAGTGAAAACCCTCCCATCTGTTAGTTGCAAACTGTCAGCTAATTCACTTACGACTGGTATTTTATAGGAACAGAATATACTTACTCCTGGTAGAATATTCTACCGTTTGTAAGCAAAACGATCCGTTTTATTATTATAGGAACCGGGCATTAGATGTGGTTGTGGGTTCGATTCCCACACAGCACAACTCTTTGTGTGATCCACAAATGGTTGTTCTGAGTCTGGGTGTAATTTGTGTCCATGAAATTGAATGTTTATAAAATCCCCAAAAAAAATTGTTGACTTTCTGATTTTTACAAATAATAAAAAATAACACAGAAATTATGTATATTGTGATCTGAATTTTAGCATTTGACATGCTCAGCTACTTTAAAGAACCAATTATTTGTGACTGTGAAACAAGAGAGCTTTAAATACCAGAGCACTTCCCTAGATCGAATGGAACGCGGATTTGAATCCTGCTCGCAGTAAAGATATATTTGTTCGTGTGGTGACGGACTAAGAATACAAGTATCACCACTCCTCTCATTCCCACGGGTGTCTTACGACGCGACTAAGGAAAGTGAGCAATTATCACTCATTGCGTTACTAGTAGTAGTGCTGGGTAACAAGTGGGAGTGCTCACTTGCTATCAGGCCCCAGCGGTACGGTACCACCATTTCCTATAAGACCGGGCATGACGAACATCAATGTGTTTTGGTTGTAGCAGGAGATAGCCGTTAATTCTTTTATTTCATATCTGTAAAATGAAATAAGCCGTGTGGGGCCGGCACCAAGAATAGCTCCACCCCGTCTCTTCCTATGGGAGTCGTAAAAGCCGACTAAAGGATTACCGGGGGACCGGGCAGCAGCGTTCCCCTGTGTACTAAAAACATCCACTGCGATCGCCAACCCGCCTGCCAAGCGTGGCGATTATGGCAATACCCCCCCATATGAGTGCACACACACACACATCGGCCCCCAGTCACGGCAGCTCCGCTATTCCGTGGCCTAACGGTAGCGGGCCCGGTAACGGTGGAGCAGGGGGTGCTAAGAATCTCCGGTCGCGATCCGGCTACCAGAAACGACTTCTGGCCCTGGTAACACACAACGTCAGGACACTGAGGACTGACGAGAGGATCACCGCGCTGGAAGAGGAGCTGAGCAAGATCCGATGGGACGTTGTAGGATTATCAGAAGTGCGAAGACAGGGTGAGGGCACGATAATCCTCCAGTCGGGTAACTTGCTCTTCCACCGGGAGGGCGACCAACAGTCCCAGGGTGGTGTCGGGTTTATCGTTCGCAAGTCTCTCATAGGTAACGTGGAGAAGATTGAGAGTGTGTCGAGTAGGGTAGCGTACCTTATACTCAGAATAACCAAAAGGTATTCGCTGAAGGTCATACAGGTTTACGCACCGACCTCGACACATTCCGACGACGAAGTGGAGGCCCTTTACGAGGACATCTCGAAAGCCATTCACGTGTCTAAAAGTCACTTCACGGTGGTTATGGGAGATTTCAACGCAAAACTAGGCATAAGGAGAGACGATGAGCTGAAGGTGGGGCAATATGGATTTGGGCAGAGGAACCACAGGGGCCAGATGCTGTCTGATTTTCTGGAGAAGGAAGGCCTCTTTATGATGAATTCCTTCTTCAGGAAACAGCCCCAGCGAAAATGGACCTGGATTAGCCCTGATGGTTCAGTGAAAAATGAGATCGACTTCATCTTAACGGACAAACGACAGATATTCAATGATGTCTCAGTGATCAGCAGGATTAAAACTGGGAGTGATCACCGCTTAGTTAGAGGCATATTGAATCTAAATATGAAAGTCGAGAGGTCACGCTTGATGAGGTCTACGCTCCGACCAACACGTGCTCAATACCAGAACCCCGAAAACTTTCAGCTCGAACTACAAAATCGCTTTCAATGCCTAGACGAGTGCGATTCAGTGAACGATATGAACAACAGGTTCGTGGAAACTGTCCAAGCGGTCGGGTCGACCCTTTTTAAGACCAGTCGCGTCAATAGGACTCAAAAGCTTTCGGACCAAACTCTTAAGCTCATAGCGACACGGACAGAAATGACGGTGCAGTCTTCGGCTGATTGGTCCAATCAGAGGCGACTAAACAGACAGATCTCCAAGTCTATGCGACGAGACATTCGCCGATTTAATACCTTGCGTATTAAAGAGGCGATAGAGCGGAACCAAGGTTCCAAAGTGTTCGCAAGAGATCTGTCTGTTGGGAAAAGCCAGTTGACCAAGCTGAAGACCAATGATGGTACTGTTGTTTCTTCCAAAGATGAGTTATTAAGAGAGGTCCACGAGTTCTATAGACAGTTATACAGATCCCAGAACCCTGTTGTCAGCTTGGTCCATGAGCCCAGATCCAAGCTAACTCGGCACTATACCGAAGATATCCCGGACGTCAGCCTGTACGAGATCAGAATGGCTCTCAAACAACTAAAGGACGGAAAGGCACCGGGAGACGACGGAATTACTATAGAGCTTCTGAGGGCAGGCGGAAAGCCGGTCCTCAAAGCCCTTCAGAGGCTATTCAATTCCGTCGTTATCGGGGGCGACGTTCCAGAATCGTGGACCAGGAGCTTGGTGGTGCTGTTCTTCAAGAAAGGTGACAGAACCCTCTTGAAGAATTACAGACCCATCTCGCTCTTGAGCCATGTCTATAAGTTGTTCTCGAGGGTCATTACAAATCGACTCACGCGCAGGCTTGACGACTTCCAGCCTCCCGAACAAGCCGGTTTCCGAAAAGGCTATAGTACCGTAGACCACATACATACGCTACGCCAGATTATACAGAAGACCGAGGAGTATAATCGGCCTTTGTGTCTAGCGTTTGTGGACTACGAGAAAGCCTTCGATTCGATCGAAACTTGAGCGGTGCTGCAATCCCTTCAGCGGTGCCAAATTGACTATCGATACATCGAAGTGTTGAAGTGTTTGTATAGAAACGCCACTATGTCTGTCCGAGTTCAGGACAAGAGCACGAAACCGATCCAACTGCAGAAAGGTGTTAGACAGGGAGACGTCATGTCCCCGAAACTCTTCACCACTGCATTGGAAGATGTTTTCAAGCTCTTGGACTGGACCGGATTAGGCATCAACATAAATGGCGAATACATCACTCACCTTCGATTTGCAGATGATATCGTGGTCATGGCAGAATCGCTGGAGGACCTTGGTACCATGCTCAACGACCTCAGCCGTGTCTCCCGACTAGTGGGTCTAAAAATGAACATGGACAAGACGAAAGTCATGTCTAATATCCATGTCATTTCAGCACCGGTTCTGGTCGGGAGCTCGCTTCTCGAAGTTGTCGACCACTATGTATACCTGGGACAAACTGTCCAGTTAGGTAGGCACAACTTCGAGAAAGAGGTCGATCGACGAATCCAGCTCGGCTGGGCAGCGTTCGGGAAGCTGAGGGAGATCTTCTTGTCCAATATTCCGCAGTGTCTGAAGACGAAGGTCTACGACCAGTGTGTGTTACCAGTGATGACTTACGGCACAGAGGCGTGGTCTCTGAATGTTGGCCTTATGTCAAGACTTAAAGTCGCTCAGCGTGCTATGGAGCGGGCTATGCTTGGGATCTCTCTACGTGATAAGATCCGTAATACGGAAATCCGTAGGAGAACGGGAGTGACCGACATAGCCCGCCGGGTCGGCATGCTGAAGTGGCAATGGGCAGGCCACATCGCTCGACGAACCGACAACCGTTGGGGAAGAAAGGTTCTCGAGTGGCGACCGCGTAACGGACGGCGCAGTGTAGGACGGCCTCCCACCAGGTGGACCGATGACCTGGTCAAAGTCGCAGGCAGCCGTTGGATGCAGGCGGCACAGGACCGTTCACTGTGGCGTTCTCTTGGGGAGGCCTATGTCCAGCAGTGGACGATAAAAGGCTGATGGATGGAAAATGAAATGGTGAGCAGCGGCTTGACAATACTCTAGGTATAGTTGAGTCCATGAGCGACGTCTACCATTTACCATGAGATGGGCCGTGGCTCGTCCGCTACCACATGCAATTAAAGAAAATATATGTTTTTTTAAGCATTTGACATGGTTAACACGAAGTGTGAAAATGTATGTCCAGAGCAGATGTCACGATTTCTGAATTAGAAAAGCACCTGAGACATTTTTTCCAGGAGATGCAGGTTAAAATCATGCTCGAGACTATTTTTTCTAATTGTGTTCATGAATAATTTGGTCCAGGTAGACGAAACTTTGTACAAGAAACACAAGCAGGGATACCGTTGGGTTGAAGAGCATTAGACTTGCCTATTCCATTGTGAGATAGATGGATCGCAGACAGACTTAAAACCTAGGTTTTCGATCAGCGCGTCCTACCTGTATTGATCTACTTTAGGGAAACGTGGAAACCAACGGCAGGGCTAGTCTACAAGTTCAAAGTGGCTTAGTAAGCCATCAAAGCTCAAAATATACACTCTGCAAGGAAAGTATCCAACAGAAAACTGGTGTTACTGAAATAGCCTGCAGAATCCACAAACTGAAGTGGTGACGAATTGGCTATATCTACCGATGGCCCAATGATTGCTCGAGTAAAAAGATCCTAGAATGCTTACCGCACATTAGCAAATGTAGAGTAGAAAGCTTGCCTAGTAGATGATCTGAACTGATGACTTGCAAAAGGCGATAGGATTATACTGGATGTGTCTCGCGGAGAATTTGACGTTTTGGTGTAAATTGCGAAAAGTTTACATTCATCAGTGTGCTGTCATCAATTGATATTAATTTTGACTTTAAAGGCAACATAACATAATTAACAAATAGTAATGTCTGTTCCTTAAATGATACTACAAGCATTTTAAGGAAAACTCAAAACAACTATTTGTGGATCACACAAATACCTATTGGTCCGTATTTTCGAGGGAATACTCCGTTCGCATATTTACAGTGCTTCGTGTACTTTGACAAACGTAGCGGGTTATCATCCCAGCCAAAATAGTAGTCGAAAGATATATCGGCAACTGGAAATTACATAGATATATTCGTCATTTTTATAATTTTGCACTTGTCAACATTAAATGTAATTAATTTTATGTGTTAATGTCATAATATGTTACTGTATGGCATTGGTATTGGTAATAATGAAACACAATATTATGTCGTTAACAAATGTGATTTGATCATGTCCGAAGTACAAAGCAGACTAGAGAAGTGCCGTTAAATCTTAAAAATGGCCAGCTATAAGATCAATAGATCCAAAACTCATGTTCTGCGAATTCGGTGGTATCTTCAGTTATTCAGTGATAAAACTTAATAGCATTATGCTACTGGTCTGCACCGACTTTAGGTATATTGGTTTACTTATAGTGAGAGCGATATATACTGTGATATGTGAAACCGAATTAGCACAAGGGGGATGAAGTGGCGAAAGATCATGAGAACAATCTGTGACCCTCAAATGCCTCTTCATCTGAAGGGCAAGATTTACAAGATAATCGTAAAACCTGTCGTCATTTGTATAGATCAGCATATTGGGCCGCAAACGTGATGGATGAAACGAGATTGCATTTAACGAAGATGTGTACGTTGAGATAGATTTGTGTGACGAAAATGGACCAAATAAGAAATAATAATCTTTATTATAATGTCTTCAAACACGTAGAAACAAAATGACTATTTAAGATAAAGCTTAAAAGTGGTAACCGTAGTTGACAACATATTACGTAGTACTCAGATATGTAATGTAATGCGAAGGAATGAAAATCATGTTACAAAACGAGAACTAGGCATGAACTTGAGGTGTTATAAGAGAAGAGGTAGCCGAGGGAAAGATGGTGAATTCTGTAAAAGATGACATAAAAAGGAAGGAAATGAGTGATGACGAACGATAAAGAGATTTGACACCAAATAAATAGGATAAATGCAAACGGATGTCGAACTATGATTTGATCTGAAATAACAAATTTCGTGCAGCTTTTTGAGCAAAACATAGAAGACATAAAATGGAGACCGTACTGAATATCCATAGCGATGGCGGAAAGCGTTGACTGCAAAGTAGTTGAAAGTCACACCCCAACATGCACAATTAATAATTAAAGGTACAGACCTCTAAAGAGCATCGAGCAAGTAATAAAACATAAAATAATAAAAATTATTTCATACATGTTTTCTCGACGAAATTGCAAAAACAAAACGCACATAACAATTTAATCAACATTTTCTGGATTTAGCGTTGCGTTACTGCTGGTATAATTTATCGTCTTGTCCATTATAATGAGCTTTATAATCGATTTTACACTTACTTAAATACGACAAGTAAATGGGTAACTAGGTAATTAACAATTTAAAATCCTTATCTGCGCATTACGTTACGGAATTATTCAATCGCAAAAATAAACAAAACATCAGAGTAAGCAACTTATGTAACTAAGTACCTATATAATATCTTATTTTGTTTATTCTTAATTAATAACATGCTTTCCTAAAGCATACGTAAAATAATGTCAAATATTACAATGATTGACAATTTTGCTTATCTTTATAGCTAACGGTAGAAGACAAGCCATGGTATATCTGAGGGTTACAGGAAACTGCCACTTAATATGGTATTATCAAAACAAAAACATAGCCAAACCGACGCATATACTCAAGAGAACCAGTGAACCTCAACATTTTTATGCTGGAATTAATAATTATTGTGAAAATCATAACTTTTGGAATACAGTTCTATATAGACCGCCAGTAAAAAATGCACCATACTGGTGGTGGCTCGTCTCTATTATCACAGCCTGGCTACCATAAATTGGGCAGCATACGGGGAGCTAAAGATGATAATCTCATCCATAATTCCGCACCCGCAGTCTGAGAATGAAGGACTTAAATTAGACTTTTATAGTCTAATTTCGATACGATTTATTTATTTATAGTTATAAGTCAAGCTAATGTATACGTACTAAAATAACAACCATTCTCATGTGTTACGCAATCTGATGATACCTCCATGAATACGAGGGGGTCTTATGACACATACATCTAAAGGCTGTCTATAACTGACCGATTCATCGGTGGAAGACCGTCCTACGCTAAGACGTTTCATAACTAACTTAAAACGTTGTCACCACTCGATAACAACTATTATCATTTCTTTGAGTGATGTGGCCTGCCTATTGCCACTTGTCGGAATTAAAAACTATAGAATATCTGAAATGTCAAACGTCAATTATTTCAAAAGTATAATTGAGACATAGAAACAAAATGTAATATTGGCCTGAAATGTGCGTACTACTGCTGTGACTAAAGTAAAACCGTATCAAACGCAGTATAATTAAAAATTAATTTTAATTCATAAACGGTCATGTCATTCACAAAATTTTGTGTACAGGCTTGAAATAAACATGAAAAACTTCAGCACAAAGACTATTTTGAAAATCACCCAAAACTTATAAAAAATAATATTTATATATTATATTTAGAACTTAATGACCAGCACACAAAATGCGAAAATGTTGTCTGTGTGGTGACGGACTAAGAATACAATTGTCACCACCCCATTCTTTCCTACGGGTGTCGTATGACGCGACTAAGGGAAGTAAGCAATTATCATCCATTGCATGACTGGTGGTAGGGCTGGGTACCAAGTGGGATTTATCACTAGGTATCGGGCCCGAGTGGGTTGGTACCACCATCTCCCGTGTGACCGGCCATGAAGCACATCATTGCGTTTTGGCTGTAGCAGAAGATAGTCGTTTACTCTTTCATTTTATATCTGTGAAATGAAATGGTGAGCAGCGGCTTGACAATAGTCTCGGTATAGTTGAGTCCATGAGCAACGGTTACCATTTACCATCAGATGAGCTGTGGCTCGTCTGCCACAACAAGCAATAAAAAAAAATGTAAAATATAAAATAGCTAGCCCCGAGTTAATGTCATGATAACTCAATTGGCAGAGCATCTGAAGAGTAATCAGAAGGCGCAAGTGTATCCCCTTGTGTTTATAATTTTCGATTCCACATTTTCGATCTTTGTGATCAAAGAAGAAAGATTACCAGCTATTGTAGATATTTCTCTTGATCATAACTGTTAGTCATGAATAAATAGTTTTAATTTTTTTCAATGATTCATTAGTAGTGATAATGCCTAGCTTATCCCAGCATGAATCGGCTGGCTCGAGGAAGTTCCACTCTCTCACAGAAGATCAGCGTAAAACAACCACAGGTAAGTACTCCTATCGTTGTGTTTCGTATGGTGTGCTACCACAGCAGGAGGCCCAAATTCCCTTCCTATCCGCTCCTTATTATCCTTCCCAAACCCTTCTTATTATCCTTTCCATCCTTTTCTTATTATTCATTTTCCCCTCCTTCCTTTTGGTTGCTGGCGTCTGTACGAGTAGGCTACGGTAACCGCTTACCATCAGGTGGGTGGATGGTATGCCTGTTTGGTCCTCGCGTAATATTTTTTTTATTGCATGTAGTGGCAGACGAGCCACGGTCCATCTGATGGTAAATTTTAACCGTTGCTCATGGACTCAACTATACCGAGAATATTTTCAAGCCGCTGCTCACCATTTCATTTCATCGATATGAAATGAAAGAATAAACGGCTATCTCCTGCTACAGCCAAAACACAACGATGTGCTTCATGGCCGGTCGATGGTGGTACCAACCCGCTCGGCCCCGATGTAAGGATGGGTGACGAGACAGAAATTAAAAGATGTTATTAGTTCAACGATCGGATTTAATTTCCTGTAATACATAAGTGTCGTACGTTTATATTAAGATACACATACATATTATATATGTATTACTACACTACAACTCCCTTCTTTTGAAAAAAATAAAATAATATGCATTTATTATTTTATTTTTAGTGAGCGATCGGGTTCGCGTTGCATTCCGATCGCATTCTAAGAAATTGTTATATTAGACATTGTCACAATAAAGTTGCAATTATGAGTTCTGTAATATTACTGCGCGTTAACAATCGCGTCGGACGTATTATCGAGAAGTTTAGTGAACGTTGTTTTGTTGTCAAAAATTGGTAAGCAGCAGTCACTAGAAGAGTCTATAATCATCGCTCAAAACGCTAGCGGTGGTAACAACGCTTCATGATTGGAGCAAATGCAACAACATACCAGTGTCATCAGCTGTATCCTGGCAGGGTCACCATGTAAGGATGGGTGACGAGAGAGAAATTAAAAGATATTACCTATTAGTTCAACGATCGGATTTATTCTCCCGTAATACATAAGTGTTCAATACGTTTATATTAAGATACACATACATATTATATATGTATTACTACACTACACCGATACCAAGTGAGTATTCCCACTTGGTACCCAGCCCTACCACTAGCCATGCAATGGATGATAATTGCTTACTTCCCTTAGTCGCCTCATACGACACCCGTGGGAAAGAATGGGGTGGTGACACTTATATTTTTAGTCCGTCACCACACGGACAAAATTTTTTCGCATAATTATTATATTTTTTTAATAAACTCCAAAAACTATTGTAATTGAACTAGTAACTAATTATAAGAGTCATGGTTGGGCCAAATAATTATATGCATCACGATAATGTACCCGCCTTTGAAAAATTAAGGTAATGATTTTCTCATGAATGGTATATAGTCTTCCGGAACGATTTTCTTTGTCAGAAAACAAAAGCCATTCTTCGACATAAAGTTAGCTCTGTTGAATACATTAAATAGGTAATTTGTATTCAATATGAGTCTTGCGAAGATGACTTACGTAATATGGAAGTATACGGTAGCGGGAAGGAGGCCATGTTTATGATCCGGCACTTCATGCAGTAAAAAAATACATTGTGTAGCTAGCGTACCTAAATATAAACGCTTAAGAACAATGCTTCTGTGAAAAGTGTGAAATCTGCGTGCGTAACTTTTTAAAAAATCTGGAAAACGGTTAACCTTAAAGGCCATCCCTACAACTTCTCGCTAATTTGATACTTAAGCGCTCAAAATTGCACTTATTAGATCAGCTCAAACACGACTTTAGAGCTCTTCGAGCTTAAAAGTATAATTTTCGTGTCAATGCGAGCACCGAACTCAAAGAGATAACTGTTCTATGCTTTTGAGCTCTTTGAGCTCAAAAGTCTGATAAAGATTTAAAAAAAAACATTTTTTCAATTTTTTTCGACAATGATATCTCACGAACGAATCAACCGATTTTTACCGGACTGACGGCGATCGACGTGATTTTTTGATTTTAAGCGCTGATTAGTTCTTGGAATGGATCGGTAGAACCGTTTAAAAGTTATTCCAAAAAAAACACATTTGAAAAAATAAATAGTCTTTTTTAGATTTCTCAAGATGTACTGGTTAGAATCGGTTCTAATTGTATTCAAAATCTAAGTTTGGTCAAGTCCTTTCGAATGACATCAACCCCGATGAAATCGATCAAGCCGTTCAAAAGTTATGAGAGGTTTACATACGGTCACACACACACACACACACATACATAGAGACATCATCGCGGAAACATTCGGGGAAGCTTCCTAGGACCTCAAAACTTCAACATCCGTTGAAAACTCGATTTTCGAAAAACAGGGTAAAACCAATAACTTCGCAACTTTTGAAAATTTTGAATTTTATTAATAGGAAATTAAAAAGTACTAGCTCTGTTATTTATTGTACGTAGGTATTACATTGGTAAGTAGTACAGCCGTAATTACAGTAACGAACTAAGAACACACGTTATTTATTTATTATTATTGAGATAAAAACGGAGAACCATTTACATTCCTCTCACAGAAAGTTTTAGTACATGTATAACATTAAGAAATTACAATGAATAAAATTTAATTAAATAAAGATAAATTAGGATTACATAATTATATGAAAACGAAAATTGTAAATGATTTGTTTTAGTCAAATATCTGCGTCTTTCGAGTTGTCAATGTTGCCTCTATCCCATTAGTCTATTAAGTTTTCATAATATGTCAATACTATGGTTTTCAAAACTATAAAATCATAAAGCATAATATCGATATGAGGGTAGGCGACAAGAAGTGCGTTAAAGTGACGACGTGCGTGAATTAACGGCGACATTGAAAGAGCGACGGTATGACTGCGCTCGATGAAGAATAAATCACCGAGAATTGACAACGCGCACAATAGATTATGAAGGTAAGATAACAACCGATCCTCTTAACACTTTACAGCAGGTATTGAGCTGCTCATGCATCCTTCTCACTTCCAGTGAGTTATAGCCGCATAGGCCGAGAAAGAATTTGGTAGGATATATGAATGTATAGTAACCGTAGATTTTCTTGTAAAGCGCTCTCAAGAAAGCCTTTTAGGCCTTTTCAAGCAACCTCGTGTAGGTAACGTGATATGGGTGCCAAACATATGCACCAGCTTCAAGTTTGCTTCTAATCAGCGAATTACGAGTATAAAGAGTTTTTACCACTTGCGGGTCTTTGAATTCTTTGACATTTCTCAACACAAAGCCGAGGCGGCGGTAAGCTTCTTTGGCTAGATCGGATACATGGCAGCGAAAAGTTAAACTACGATCAAAAATGACTCCCAAATCCTTCATTACACTAACTCTATTTATCGATACATTATCTAAATTATAATTAAAATTAATTGGATTATTTTTACGGTCAAATGTCATGACATTACATTTATTTATATTGAATAACATTTTATTTGCAACACTCTAGTCATTCATTTTATTAATATCATTCTGTAAGGATAGGCAATCGGAAGGAGATTTAATTTCAAGAAATAGATTGAGATCGTCAGCATATAATAAACATTTAGCGGTAGTCGGTACTTAAGGAAGATCGTTAATCATTATTTGAAATAATAGGGGGCCGATCACTGAACCTTGACTCACGCCGGATCTTGTGTGGTAAAATTCAGAAATATATGTTCCATACCTCACATACAGACGCCGATCTCTAAAATAGTCGGCAAAAAATTTTAGTAAGCCAGAAGTGAGACTGATCGCAGATAATTTGCGTAATAGAATGTCGTTATCAATTTTATCGAAGGCTTTTTGGAAATTGAAATAGATAACATCTACCTGCAACCCACGATCCAAGGCACTAGAGATGTAATCCACTAACGCGAAAATGTATGCCCACAGCATATGTCACGATTTCTGAATTGGATATGTATACATCCTTCCACTTTCGCATTGTATATCTTCTTAGCCAGTCGCTTGGCCGGCATTCTTTCCGCATGTCCGAGCCATCGTAGTATTCCCTTTTGGATCTTAAGGTATTGGCCCGATGGCTATGTATATATTAATATGTTCTTAGGTAAGTCAGGCCCAGCTTCCAATATCCAGTGACTTTATAGCGTTAGGTAAGGAGTGGTCACAGAGATGGACTAGATGTGAAGATATCTCATTCTGCACGGAAATCTGTGTACTGCTAATGAGACAATAATAAGCTGTATTTAGTGTATATGAAAACTCTGGGATGATACTGCTGCGATGTCTCGCAACATGACAATTTTTTTTTTTTTAAACGATGCTTAAAATAAGCACTTTGCTGACGGTAGGCCGTGGCTTGGTTGTGCCCCTAGTGTGTACTACAATAAAAAATAAAATTTTCAACTCGTCTAAAGTCGTCAAACAGAACCAATCATGATCAAAAGCAAATAAAATCTTATAAATGAGACAATTTATTTCTAAACAGACCCCTGTTTAGGAACAAATTGTCTGAGTACCCACTTTAGAAGTGGCATCAAACAATGCCAAGTTAAGTCCAATTACAGCGAAGTCTAAACGAGTCCCGAGCGAGTAAAACTTCATTTCCTTGCTGAGACTTATAGAAAGTGAAGTATTCCTGCTCTGATATTTGTATGGTACTAACGAAATGAAAATAATTACTAAAAAAAAGTAATACAATTCCTGTAAAAACAATTTTCTTATGAATACACGATGTCTTCTGTATTTTCTTTTAAGGATTTATTTTTTAGTTAATCTTCTTATAGCGTAATATACTATCTAAACTATGTGTTGGAGCAGCTAGTGTACAACTAAGCCGCAGCCTCCTTTTATAAATCGACATACTGATCGCAATGATCCTATGCTATAATTTTTTGGTGTCACTTCATTTTTGATTTCAATCGATCCCTCGCCTCTTTTAATTTTTCGATAACAAAAGATCTTTTTTAGGGTTCCGTACCCGAAGGGTCAAAACGGGACCCTATTACTAAGACTTCGCTGTCTGTCTGTCCGTCCGTCTGTCACCAGGCTGTATCTCAAGAACGGTGATAGCTAGACAGTTGAAATTTTCACAAATTTAATGATGTATTTCTGTTGTCGCTATAACAACAAATACTAAAAACAAAAAATAATAATATTTAAGGGGGGCTCCCAAACAACGTCTGTCTGTCCGTCCGTCTGTCACCAGACTGTATCTCAAGAACGGCGATAGCTAGACAGTTGAAATTTTAACAAATGATGTATTTTTGTTGCCGCTATAACAACAAATACTAAAAACAAAAAAAAAATATTTAAGGGGGGCTCCCATACAACAAACGTGATATTTTAAGTGTAAGCAAAACGACAGTGATATTTTTTTTAAAGACCACACCTGCGCTAGGGTATTCCTATATCACTTTACAAACATAGAATTGACAGACCCAAAGTATAGCCAGATTCAAAACAATCAATTTTTGGATCACAAAATGAGTAAGTATCGTAATATGTGGGAACCGAATCTTTAACACTCGTTCGATAAGCATCTGAAACATATATTATTTTTAACAATGGTAGCCTTGCTTATTGCAGCATAAATGGGCCAGCTTGGTCGGGGAAGTACCAACCTCTCACGGAAGAGCGGCATGAAATATGTGATTCATAGAATGAGTGAGATAGCTGGAGGCCCAAACCGCTTCCCCATCCTCAACTTATCAACTATTCTGCTCTCTTTGTTATCCTTCCTATACTCGCCTTATTATCATTCCTGTTCTCTACCTAACGGCCTCTGGCCGTGTGGGGCCGGCTTTAGAATTGTATGGGAGTCGTAAGAGCCGAAATACCGGGGGAGTGGGCAGCGGCACTCCCTCGAGTATTAACAACATCCACTGCGATCGCCAACCCGCCTGCCAAGCGTGGCGATTACGGCACTATACCCCCAATTTGGAGAGGCCTGTGTTCAGCATTGGACGTCGAAAGGCTGATGGATGGATTTCCTCTCCCTATTATCCTCCTCTCCACCTCATATCCATTTCCTCGGAAATAGTGACGCGCGAGTGATGCCTCTGGTAGCTAGGTGGGCCGTATGCTTATTTGTCACCCACGTAGTATAAATGAAAAGAAGATACCTGGCTCAGGCAGGCCAGACTACAAATTCAAACCCTGACCAAGTCCATACCCCGTCAAGTATCTTGACAAATAACGATTGTTATTAATAACAAAAGTTTTTACCTTCTTGGTAAGTCTAACAATGGTTAGAATAAGAATAAATATACACTCAGTTACTGGTTGTTAATTATGTTCAAATACAATTTATTAAGACAAAACCTTTTCTATGGAAAAATTTACTCGCGAAGCTTACGAATTACGCCACACTGGAAAGTAACGACGTTCTTAATGAACTCTCCCTGTAAACTGTTCCAGAAGTTTCCAACTAGTCCATCGGGAAGCGTTAACATTCCATCGTTTTTGTAAGGATGCCTACACTAATTCACCAATTTTAATATGAGATTCTTGATTCCAGCTCTGACTTTTCGAGATTTTTCGAAATATGTGTGTAAAATTGTTTACAAATTATCACTGCTCAGTGAAGAGAAACTTCGTAACGAAAACTGCTTGTGAGATTCTATCGATGGTCTGTGAACTTTACCGACCTGCACTGGCGTGACAGCATGGTAGACTACTGGCGAAATCCTTTTCTCACTCTGAAAAGAGACCCGTACTTGAAAGTAGAACAGAAATGCGTTGGAAAAAAAAATATAGAAGCTCAGTGTACCGTACATTTTTCTATGTATACCTACTGAACTATAGAACTGAAAAACATACAGCCGAATTGAGAACCTCCTCCTTTTCGAAGTCGGTTGACAATTATAAAATATTCTTTCTTGTAACAGCTGAAATATTATTTACTTTTTTCCGTGTGGTGACGGACTAAGAATACAAGTGTCACCACCCCATTCTTTCCCACGGGTGTCGTATGTGGCGACTAAGGGAAGTAAGCAATTATCATCCATTGCATGACTGGTGGTAGGGCTGGGTACCGAGTGGGAGTACTCACTTGGTATCGGGCCCGAGTGGGTTGGCACCACCATCTTTAGTGTGACCGGCCATGAAGCACATCGTTGCGTTTTGGCTGTAGCAGGAGATAGCCGTTTATTCTTTCATTTCATATGGGTGAAATGAAGTGGTGAGCAGCGGCTTGACAATACTCTTGGTATAATTGAGTCCATGAGCGACGGTTACCATTTACCATCAGATGGGCCGTGGTTCGTCTGCCACTACAAGCAATAAAAAGAAAAAAAAATAGTTATTCAAAACGGTGGCGCAATTTTTGGTACTTATCCTGCCTTGTGATAGCCTAGCGGTAAAACCAAGGACTTCAAAGACATGGTATCGAGTTGAATCCAAGGTCCAGATCTCGTACGGCACACACATCTGACTTTTCGAAATTATGTGTGTTTACAATTTATCGGTGAAGAAAAACATCGTGGGGAAACCTGCATGCCTGAGAGGTTTCCTAGACGGCTTGTGAATTCTACCAAACTACACTGAACACAGCATGGAGAACTATGGCCTCATCGCTCTCCCCATAAGAGGAAGCCAGTGCCCAATAGCGGGACAGAAAAAGAGTCAACAAAAGAACCTGCCTTTAGGTGTTTAAACAGCCATACTGATGTCTACATTGATGTTAAAATATCCTTGCAATCGAAAAAACACTTGTCAAAATTTAAGCACTCTTAGTAAATTGAGACACCCAGAGCTGTGTAAGGACTTCCTTCCTTGAGTGTAATAGGGCCACTGTACAACTTTAGATGGCCGGCAACAGTATTGTCCCCTTGTCTGGTCTGATATAATTATCTTTTCCGCAGATTTAATATAATAAATGAGTAAACTAATATTACTTAATATGAAATATTTCAAAATTGCTGTTCTCCTTAACGATATTTTAGCACTTGACATGCTCAGCTACTTTTAGAGTACAAATTGTTATATGTGAATGAGGAAAAAGAGAACTTTAGTACGAGCGGGAATCGAACCTGCGTCAAAATGTTTAAAAAAATCACGCCATCAAATAGTATGAATTTTAATTACAAAATTTAACTTACTATATTGGATTAATGCCTGTGAATGCGTTCCGATAGATGGCGTTGGTCGTTAAGACAAATGTGATGAGGAAATTAGGTATGATCACCAGGTAGTACGGTAGCTCAATGGATTAGAGCACTTGCCCGGACAGGAAGGGATGCAGGTTCGATTCGCTCGTACTAAAGTTCTCTTTTTCCTCATTCACAAATAATAATTTGTACTCTAATATTTTTAAAACTAGGCCGTCTGGCGCTGGCTTTAGAATTGTCCCACCCCTCTCTACCCACGGGAGTCGTAAGAGCCAACCGAGGGAATACCAGGGGAGTGCGCAGCAGCACTCCCTCGAGTATTAACAACATCCACTGCGATCGCCAACCCGCCTGCCAAGCGTGTTGATTACTGCATTATCCCCCATGACGGGATCGCTCGTTGTGGCGTTCTCTTGAGGAGGTCTATGTCCAGTAGTGGACTTTGAAAGGCTGATGGATGGATGGATTTTAAAAACTAGCAATTCTAAATTGAGTCCATGATTAATGAAATGTATGCAAATATTTGCTTAAATTTTCACTTATTACATTAATGATCTCAGTGATAGTCTCGGCGACTTATGCAGGGAAAATGAAAAGCGTGTAAGTGATAAAAAGATAACAGGATTAATATTTCCCCCTTCTTTCTTTCAGCCTATGTGAAATACGCTCAAGAAGGTAAATATTTCAAGTAAAATACAAATCACAAAGATATTTCTCATAGTTGTAGATCCCATCAAAAACATAAATGTGAAATGAGATCCAAGTTCAATATTATGATATATGCCTTGGTCGTTGACTTCAACGACAATAGAAGTGAGATCTAAATGGGTGCCAAGTTGGTAGATGGTCAGTCATGAAATTGAATTATACCAACATAAAATATTTTATAACAACTTCAAATATCATTTCTTCTTATAACTTAGGATAATATATTGAAGCCTAAGGTCTGACTTGGCTAGTTCTAATATACGAATTATATTATAATAATATTATCCTTCGCAAATTTTAAATAAGTATACACACGCTACTGCAAGCCAATTCTTTAGCTTGAACTTGGCTTCACACGCTGCCGCGTGTCTAAATGTGGCCATCGACGCCCTCTTCGAAAATTCAGCCTGTATAGTTAAAGATTCATTTGAAAAATCCGCTTGCATATTAAAATCACAACTTCAAAGGACGACTCCTTTTCATAACCCTCCTAATTACAAACTTAAGAAAGGTCGCCTGATGAGATCAAGGTGGGATAAGCAGCTAATTTATAGGCAACGTTATGATAAAATCGGGCAAGTTCAACGTTTTCGTAATCACCGTAATCGTATTTTATATCTTTACGATGTTACCATAACAGAAGGTGTAGTTCATTTTTCTTTTAAAATATAATTATCATTATACATCTAGTATAAGAATTGTAGATTGGCGTGGCTTTAAATAATATCTTATTTTTTTCATCCAATTTCCACAACCCAGATTACGATATTTTAAAATCAGACTATATAGGTATGTAACAGAATATTAAAATGCTAAATGAAATAAATAATTTTGCTTTTATTTAAAAAACAGTCCTACGTTTGGAATACTCTTTGCAATGAGTTCATTGATGAAATGAGATTCTAATGACACATCAAGTATATGCCACATAGTACTTTAAACAGAAAACTTTCACCATTTCATTTACCGCTACACCCATTTTGTAAAACCTTTGTGAATGGAAATACAAACAGATACTAAAAGTAAACTTTGAAAAAGTAATTAGAACAAAACTAATTTTGGAGACTTGAGCGCTTGTCACTTGAACAAAGAGTTCTAATGTTTGTCAGCAACAAACTTTAAGTCGTGATAATTAAAGGCGCTATTTCTTAGACTTGCGGAACAAACTAAAACAGGTGAAAAGTTTAGAAGCCACAAAGTTATGTCAATTTATAGTTGGCACATAGCTCGTGGTGTCACTTTATGCATATAATAAAAAACCCAAAGAACATATTTCGCAACTACGTCTAACTATTGATTGTTAATGATAAGATGCAAATGTATTTTAAATTATTTATCCATGTTATAGTGATCGAATAAATCAAATTTAGGATAGTAGATAACAGTATTAACAAATGTTAGTCGGGGCTACTCTCTCAGGGTAATAGTTTAGCGCCAGGCATGGAAGCTCTCAAAACGTCAAACTTCAAACGTCAACACTTCAGTAACAATGAATACCGTAATAACAAGTTATTATAGATGTTTTATAATATACATAAATACATTTTTATATAGCATAAATTAGCCTATGTCCACTTGTAATAATGTACCTCTATATTGGTAAAACATTTTTTAAATTCGCTTGAGCAGTTCCCGATGTCAACCCCTACAAATAATCAAATTTTATTTTATTGATATGGATAAGATACTTTGTAGACTCACTTTTGAGTATAGAGACCCAGAGAACCTTCTTCCATAGTCAGTAAAATACTTGATGGCAAAAGAATTAAAAAAATAAATAAAATATAGGCGGAACCGTTCTTTAAGTTAGACAGAGCACAAGCTACGATATTACACTCGTAAATAGACTAACTAAACATTTTGTTTTCGTGATTTTTAGCTGAAATTGCCTTAGGAAAAAGTAAAGGTTATACAGTATTCATCCATCAGTCTTTCGAAGTCCACTGCTGGACATAGCCTCCCCAAGAGAACGCCACAACATGTGTTTCTCTCATTTGAGGGATAGTGCCGTAATCGCCACGCTTGGCAGGCGGGTTGGCGATCGCAGAGGATGTTGTTAATACTCGAGGGAGTGCTGCTGCCCACTCCCCCGGTATTTCCTCAGTCAGCTATTACGACTCCTATGGGGGGGACATTACAATCTAAATGGTACAATTCTAAAGCCGGCACCGGCCCACACGGTAATATACAGTACTAATTCGTTTGTATGACCAAACCTTTTTTTTTGTTAAGGTGGGGAAAAAAATTTACCTAACTGCACACCCCGTTGTTCGGGGCAATGAACAGGGTAGTTTGTAACTAAATAAACTCGTCAAGGCCCATCTCTCCGCCTTTGCTGGCGGACCACTGGAACTGTGTTGCATAACTTCAGTGGTTATGTAAGCAAATCTGCAGCAGTATAGGTGTGAAGTTAACATAATATTATATCTAATAGGAATTTAACGAAGACTAATATTTATTTACATTCTAATTTTAAAACGTTATTATAGTTTTCAAAGTAGCGTTTTTATATCCATCAAGAGTCTCTTCTATAGTCAATAATTGTATCGGCCCTGAATAGACTATTCAGTTTCATTTCAGGGCTAGAATGACTCACCACCGAAGGAATGTAACATAGTTCTAGTGGCCCGATAATAAAGGCGGAGAGACGGCACACGGTGGGTTTCTTTAGTGGGTGAAGGCCCCACACTACCCTGTTCGTTGCCTGAACGACGGGGTGTGCGGTTAGGACCATTTTTTTCCGCCAAAATAAAAAAAAATGGTTAAAATGACTCAAAAAGTTCTTGGAATTCGCGAGGCAGTAGTTCGGAATAAACTCTATTATCGTCATAAGAGTTCTGGTGTCGACAGTACCGCTCTATCACAAGCTTTATGTTCAGCTTGTTTATTTATTCAAATACTTATTACACTGCCGTTTACGACTGTACCACTTTATGACTTTACTTAAGGCTTTTTACAAGTTATAGTCGGTTATAACATAATATAAGGTAAGCTGAATTATTACTATTAAGATTCATACCAAATAATAATGCAGTCCTATAAATATTTTGATATTTTATATGCTTATTTTTAAGCATTAAGCCATATAAAAGAACACAAAGTGAAAAATGTGAAATCGAAAATAACAGTCAGGAGCAGGATTTGAACCTGCATCTTCTGGATACCGTCCAGATGCTTTCCAATTCAGCAATCCTGACAATCAGCATCTGGACGGTATCCAGAAGATGCAGGTTCAAATCCTGCTCCTGACTGTTATTTTCGATTTCACATTTTTCACTTTGTGTTTAATGTATAGTGCTAAGCATGACAAATGCTAAAAATAAATATAAAAATATCTAACATATAAAAGAACATAAAGTGTGAAAATCCAACTCTAAAAATGTGTATGGTGTAGGAAACTGAGGTCTCTTCTCAGAATAAGAGCAATTTAGGCCACAATCCACCACACTGATCCAACGTGGATTAGTATATTTTACCAGACCTCGACAGTATGTCTCAGGTACACAGCTTTCCTAACAGTTCATCAATCATTCAAGTGTCTGTTTGTAATGTCAAAGCAACAGATTTTTACTAAATGTATACGAGAGTATATACGCTACTTATAACAAATTACCAATTTTTAAAGTTTTTGTATGTTTGTCCGTCTGTCTGTTTTACATAATCTCCGTAACAGCTGGACCAATTTCAACAGGACTTTTACTAGCAGATAGCTGTTATTATAAGAAATAACGTAAGCTACTATTATTTGGGAAAAATAATTAGGATTCTACCCAAAAAAATAAAACCCATGAAATTGTGAATGTAATCGATTCAAATAGATAAGTATTAACATCAAATATACATCCACAGCTAATCTTCTGAACAGCTGGACCAATTCGGACGGGACTCATGAGTTGGATATCACTACATTCATTTTGTAAAAATAATTAGGATTCTGCATTAAAAAAGAACATAACTAAATTCCACGCGGACGAAGTTGCGGGTAGCAGCTACTATATCATATAAATACACTCATCATTACTAAAGGTCAGAAGTTTGTTCCTTAAGAAATCTTGACCCCGAGGCCACTCCGAAGTAGGCATCGATCTGATACCACTGTGTTTGCAATTCTCGGTTATACCACAAGGTTATCAGTGATATACATACCTACAAATATATCGCTATATTATACAGGACAATGCAAATGCAGATAAAAATAGAGGAAAAGAAAATAATATATCTGTGACAATTTAATATTCAACTCCAGAAATGAAATATTGAGTGCGTCTCATCAGGTCCCATCGTTTCAAAGTGCTCCTTAACTCCAGGCAATTTTTTAATAGTCTCTACGACGGCCGCGACCATTGGGTAATTCTCCTCCAGTTTTATACCCAGGATGCGATTCGTCGATTCTACGAAACCACATAATATGAACTCAAGCCAAGATAACTGAAAAAAAAAACAGCGTCATTATTGTTATAACAGGTATTCTAAAGCGAAAAATTTGTGGTGATGTTTGGAATATCATGTCTAAACTAATCAACGGATTCAAATGAAATTTGGTAGAGAGATTGATAAAATTCATAGGATACTTTTTATTTAAAAAAAAAATAGTTCCCTAGGATAGGGATTTTGGCATATAGGTAAACCTTACGACTGTAACGACGCATAATACTAATGCTTTGATAATAATTAAAATGTGAAGCTATAGAAACTTATAGATAATATATATGTGAACCCATGATTGTATTAAATACTTTAATGTTATTTTTGATGTTCATGAATGTAAAATATGTTGAACCATTAATAACCGTTTTATTAATTGTTTAACACAGCTCTTTAAAGATTCAAAGTAACATAATTCAAGAGGTCACGTTTCAATTAGAAATACGACCTTTCGGTGCCTTTCCACAGTAGTAGTAGAACTTAGAAAAACACTCGCATGACAAATTAATATAGGTACCCTTTTAACCGACTTTAAAAACAAGGAGGAGGTTCTCATTTCAATTATATAATTGTTTCTTATTAAAGGACATAGCTAAATAAAGTATGGGCGACTGCCTTAGCAATGTTAGCTAGTGAGAACGTTCTTAACATGCTTAGGGCAGTCGTTTACGAGGTGGCCAAGTGGCAGGGTGACACCCGCCGAGCTGCCATGCCATCCAGTTGTAGGACGCGGCTAGAGATGCCTCGGCCCGATCTCTGGACTGTAGGGGTGCTCCAGCCTGTACTGGAGGAGTGGGCCGACTGCAAGTCGAGCAGTGAGCGAGGGCCCTACACCACCCTGTTCGTTGGCCTGAACGACGGGGTGTGCGGTTAGATACACTATTTCTCGCCTTACCAAAAAAGGGCAGTCGTTTAGCTATGTCCTTTAAAAAACTTCTATTTGTAAACACAGTCTTACTATTAAACTACACGTTCGTGTTATTTGTCGTTAAAGAGTTCTCTCAGACATGTAGTATATTTGGAACTCTAACCCTTACTAATATTATAAATGTGGAAGTGGTTTGCATTATTGTCTGTGCCTAGGAGCTTTTCAGGCAATAAAATTTTAATTTGGAAATATATTGATTGACAAGCATGAAAGTAACATGTGATAGGTCCATGTGTACAAGTGACGTTATTGTAGTACAGTCACTTTAGTATATTCTCTTTGGTACAGACCGAACCGAGTGTTATGGGTAAGTTACCAAAGAGTATTATATGAAGATTAGTTACTACTCAGAACTGAAGTATACAAGTGTATGATACATAATAATTTACTACAAAGTAACCAATTTTACCTTATGGGGAAAATCGAACTCACCAAATTGTGATACATGCGGTGTTATTGACGATGTTCAGCATTTATTGATGGAATGTGCCCAGAACCAGCGTGAACGTGAGTTAGTCATGGATAGTCTGAACATTAATCGTTTAGATGTTGGCATTGTTCAAACTATCTTGACCAACCCAACATCGGACGCTGCAAAGCGATTATGTGAGTTGGCTATTCTTCGTATTTCTTAGTCGTAAGTAGTTTTTAAGTTAAAATAAATTTTAAGTCTGTATGTTTAGGTTACGATGGGACTAACATATGCCCAATGAATAAAAGTCCCAAAAAAATAAAGAGAAAAAAAAAAAGTAACCAATTTCTAAAAATATTATTTGTTTACCGTTCCAGCGAAAAATCCGCCATGTTCTGATAAAAGCTTCTCAAATTTCGTAAAGAAGTAAACTATAGTTTCTTCAATCAACTTCTTTTCTATATCGCGCTTTTTATCGGGGTCTGTTTCTATAAGGAGGGCAGCCACATCTGTAACAAATTGAAATAGTTTTGACTAGCCTTAATAGTGTTGACAGATAATATGTATATAACTTACTTAGCCCTTATATATTAACTCCCTGGATTTTTTATTGCACATGTCCATGTGGTGACAGTCTAAGAATACAAGAGTCACCACCCCATCCTTTCCCGCGGGTGTCGTACAAGGCGACTACTGGGAGTAAGCAATTATCACCCATTGCATTACTGGGGGTACCTAGTGAGAGTACTCATTTGCTATCGGGCCCGAACGGGTCGGTACCAACGCCTCCTGTGTGATCGGCCATGAAGCACGTCAGTGTGTTTCGGCTGTAGCAGAAGGCAGCCGTTTATTCTTTTATTTCATATCTGAGAAATAAAATGGCGTGCAGTGGCTTGACAATACTCTCGGTATAGTTGAGTCCACGACGGTTACCACTTACCATCAGGTGGGCGGTGGCTCATCTGCCATCCTTAGAAATAAAAAAGTACAAACAAACTACCCAACTTATGATAAGTGTATGCTAATGGATCTTGGGTTTGTCTATACCAGTGGTTTTCAATCTGTAAGTCGCGACCCTTTGGCGGAATCGCCGGCAAAAGGAAAAAGTCAAGGTTACAATAAAACCCAATTTCAGTGAGAAGGATGAAGGAATGTACGAGTGAGTCTTAATAATCAATATCATTGTGCCAAAACAGATAAATTCATAAACGCAGTCTTTTAAATTACTAACTTTCTGTCTATGGCCTAAAGGAGTCGCACGAATATTTCAAACTATAAAGGGGTCGCGTATTCGAAAAGATTGAAAAACACTGGTCTATAAAATCAGTAAAGGAATGGGGATTTTGATCTTCTTACTACCTGTACTCACTTTATAACGATGCATAGTTCGAATTGTTAGTTTGAAAATTATTTGTGAAAATGTGGCAAAAGAGAACTTTAGTGCGAGCGGGAATCAAACCTGCGTTCCTTCCAACCCAAAGAAGTGCTCTAACCACAAAACCATCGCACTGACCAACGCCCATTCCCAATTGGTTCATCACATTTGACTTTACGACCCACGCCACCTATCGGATGCATTTACATCCATTAACACAAATAATTTGGTCTTTAAAGTAGCTGAACATTTTAGATCTATTTCTTTTAGCAATTGACATGCTCCGCTACTTTTTAAAGTACAAATTATTTGTGAATAAAGAAAAAGAGATTTTTAGTAGGGGCGGAAATCGAACCACGCATCTTTTCCAATCCGGGGAAGTCGTAAGACAAATGTGATTAAAAATTTGGGATGATCGAAAGGTCAGTAGGGTAGCTGAGCATGTCAAGTGCAAAAATACAGATCAATATGTTTGGTAATAACAAAAAAATGGTGATACATTTTTTTTCTTCTGACTCGCTGCTACCTGTCAGCGTGGAATCTTGTTGATTTTCTTGCATGAAATCCTAGTTCTTTTTCCAAAATAAAAGTAGCCTAAGGAATGCTTTGTAACATCAGCTATCTGCCAGTCTAAGGGCAATAGCGAGCCAGTGCCTATTATAAATAGACTATATATAAATACATTATAGAAATGGTACTTACTGGACCAGTACTCAAACATGGTGACCGCTGTACTGTCTAATATTGCTTGTTCCCAGGAACCTATAGGAATTAGGTCGGTGCCTTTAGATAGGGACTTAACAATCGCAAGCGATTGGTGTACCATACGATCACCTTCTTTGTAAAAAGGTATCCGATCATACGGAATCGCTGTAAAATAAATAAAATTTCCAGAAATAAATTCTCTGATTGTAAATTACGAACAAGTTGTACTCAAAAAATGTTTTTTTTATATATTAGAACTGTTTCGCGATAAAACGGATGACATAGCAAAGGATTTTCCGCCATGGTGTGACGGTGGATGTATATACCTGGTCTACGTGGTCCTGGGCCGCAGAGAACCTGCATGCCCGAGAGATTTTTTGATGGTTTGTGAAGTTTACCAACCTGCATTGAGCTAGGATAGTAAAATATGTTCTAAACCCTACTCACTTTAACTGTTTAGTCTTAGTAGTTCTGGCTGTGCGTTGGTCATCAGGAAAAGTTATTTTATATAAGTATCGTAACCATATCATAAAAAAATATCCTAACCGCACACCCCGTAGTTCGGGGCAACAAACAGGGTAGTGTGGGGCCCTTACTTACTAAATAAACCCGCCGTGTGTCGTCTCTCCGCCTTTATTGGCAATGAGACCCTGGATTATAAATAATACTGAAAAAGTTAATATTTCTCTATCTATAAACGATTTTGTACCAAATTTGGTATAAGGATAAATTATGGCTGGGATAGACTCAGAAAGTTATTTATCCCGATAAGGAATTCTTATGGGATAAGCTTAAACATGTCTATAGATCAAACTTTGAACTCAACCACTAGCTTATTATAATTATTTACCAGCCTTTGCCAGCGGCTCCACCGCAAAAAAAAATCTAGTTTTTTAGTTGTATCTGAGATTTTTTATAGTGGCGAGATAAAATTTATAGGTACCTACCAGTTTTTAAGTCTAACTAAGAAAACTAACAAAAGACACAGTAGAATTTGCGTGAATTCTAAAAAAAAACATGTTTTGTGTTCAGAGATCATTCATCGGCTAATGTTTCGTTAGATTAGTACATTTATTTTTCCTTAAATGTCTTAAATGTACAGACATAGTTCTGTTACAACTTTATAGTAGTATAGATTACTTACATTCTTTAATCTTCTGCGTTACCCACGTGGAATAGTCATGTTTTACTTCCTCTAACTCTTTTTTAGTGTAGTGCACAATATATTTTAGAGGTTCAGCTAAGCCAGTTAAATGGAAATAATGAAGATCTTTCGTCATGATGTCGTGTCTACAACTCTTCGAAGATATCCGCAAACTGATTTAATATGAATAATTCAAATAACACATGGGCACACGTATTATCACGTAAGAATTTTTTTAATGACTACTGATATTGATGCACACTTAGGTTTTAAACGAGTACGTAACATGTCAACAAGGAAAAAGTAGAGCCTTGCTTATCTCAGCACGAATGGCCTGCCGCGATTGGGGAATTACCACCCATAAGATCAGCGTGTAACAACGGTAGTTTTTCCTACAGTTGTGTTTCGTATGGTAAGTGAGAGCGCCGGAGGCCCAAACTCAATCCCAATCCTCCTCTTATAATTCTCTCCTTAGTATCCTATCTATCCTCTCCTTACTTTCCCGCCTATCCACCTCCTATCACTTTCCTTGGTGATGGCGACGTGCGAGTGATTTATTTATTTTACTTTATTTGGAAAACTAACAGCTAGTAAATGTACAATTATGTAATTTAATATATAATATATATATTTACAAGTTTTCAAATTCGTATGCTACCTGCATACGAATTTAACAAAAAAATGATAGTCGGAAATCGTTAAGATGTGAAATACCTATACATATTATTCAACAATGCTTATGAAAAGAAGTCCCTGGATGCCTCTGGTGTTGCTAGCATCTATAGGCCACGGTAACTGCTTACCATCAGGTGGGCCGTATGCTTGTTTGCCACCCAAGTAGTAGAAAAAAAGGAAATTAATTATGACTATGAAAACATAGCTAAGTACATTTTATCCTAAAAAATTTGTTAAGGTTGTCAGTTTAGGGGATTTTTAATAGTATTTGTCAATTTATTTATTAGTTTATCATATAAGTATGCCACAGGAAAATAAGAATAATATGAGTGGCTTTTTCTTCTTCTGCATAGTCATTTCCATGGTAATAATAGATGGTAATAATCCAGTCCAGTTCGGGAGTCATTTGGAGGACAAAGCCAAATTGACCAGCAAAAAACTGGGCGTCCTGAACAGGCAGAGACTATTTTCCATGCAGAAGAAATCACGGGTAGAATATTATTAATTCTGCCAGAGCATTTTAAATTTTAAAATAATAAAGTTCCTTCGCCATTGTAGGTGTAGGTGTTTCTCGGTTTTCCGTATAGTTTAGTGCTCTAAGTTGGACGTTGTCCTCCGAACGAGAGTTTGATAATATATATCGATACTATTATAAAGCTGTAACAGAGCTGTGTCATGTTTTGAGAAAAAAAAAGGCTATATAGGCGTGTCTGAACACAAAACAATTTTTTTTTAGATTTTTGTCTGTTTGGTTGTTAGTATGTTTATCTGTTTGTTCGTTCGCGCATCACACAAAAACTATTGAACGGATTTTGATGCAACTTTTTATTAGATAGCTCTTGATTAGACTTAAAAACTGGTATAGATTTTATCCCGCTACTATATCTGGAACCTGAGAAACCTAAAAACTAGCTTTTGACTGCGGCGGAATCGCGGGCAAAGGTTTTGCGGCGGTTATGAAAGTATAACAAAATATTAATTAACGAACAACAAGACATTATTATATGTTATTGTAATATCCCACTGTCATAACCTTTTGATAACACACAGATAAAAGTATAAAGTAAGCTATTAACTTTATTGTATCGTTATTTTGTTAAATAATAACATACTCATTACAATATTATCTTAAGTAAGGTGGAAATTTAATTTAACCTATCCATTTCATATATTACACAATTTATGTATATGATATAAAATCGTGTTTTCGTATTTTTCTCAGTATACCCTTGTGATGCCCCTTGTGATGCCCATGTCATAAGAGTGCACAAAAACAACTAAACTAGGTGAATCTAGACAATGGACAATGCAACTAAGAATAGGTACTTATGTTAATACAATTACGTGTAGGTATAGTTTCTATGATAGTGCTCGTATTTTTTTAATACCTATCTTTTAGTGTATAGCAAAATAACTTCGATATTATTGAAATTACTGACGTGGTAGGGTATGTTTTAGATTATCCTTGAGTTAGCAATATCTAATAAAAATATCGTTTAGATCTATCGCTAAGAAGAAAGAACTCCTATTAACCTAAGAACTCCTATTAACTACTTCGATGAATCCTTACTAATATTATCTATACTATTATAAAGCTGTAACAGAGCTATGTCTGTACATTTAAGATATTTGAGAAAAAAAATACTGTATTAAGCTATATAGACGTGTCTGAACACAAAACTATTTTTTTTAGATTTTTTGTCTGTTTGTCTGTTTTTTTATTCGCGTATCACGCAAAAACTACAAGAAGGATTTTGATGCTACTTTTTCTATTTGATAGATCTCGATTAGATTTAAAAACTGATACACATTTTATCCCTTTACTATAGCGGCAACCTGAGATACAACCTAAAAACTAGCGTTTGGTTGCAGTAAATACAAAAGAATTTGTTTGTTTTATTGTTACGCTTTCACGCCGTAACTACTGAACCGATCAACATGAAGTTTTGCATATATATAGACTGATATCCAGACTAGGACAAGGGATACTTTTTATCCCGAATGAATGGTTCCGGGTTAAGTAATAATTTTGCACAAAGGTCATTCGTGGGCCGTTAAATGATCTATTTATATTCTGAAAGTTCATGCAGACTGAGTTACTGGCAGAATCTATTTGTATAATATAATTTCCAAAGTATGATAGTCAGATAAAAATGTAGTATTCACCATATTATCAAATAAAAAGACAACATTAAAATATAATACCTAATCAAAATTGGCATTATATTTCTTTAATTACATTTATTCTTATAGCGAAGACACATCGTATGGACCCCGCGCCGCAATATGCTCTTTCACTCCGGGTAGATTTCTAATCATTTCTACCACAGCCTTTACTGTTGGGTACTTCTTCTCTACTTGCATGTCCAAAAAGAGATTGCTCGACTCCACGAAACCGCACAGCATGAATTCAGCCCAGGATAACTAATAACACATTGGAAAACATATTTATAAAGCTATTTATGACAATAAATAAATATAATAATCTAAAACTAAATTAAGGAGAAGAATCTGTCAACAACAATTTTACGGGCTTAATTATCTTTCTGAACAGATGGCGGAGTAGTTTAGATACTGGCCGGTTTTGTCTTGAAAACAAAATACAGCAAAAAAGCAAACAAAGATTTATTGCTAGGTCCATGAGCGGCTACCACCGAAGGAATGTAACATGGTTCCAGTGGCCCACCAATAAAGGCGGAGAGACGGCACACGGCGGGTTTCTTTAGTGGGTGAGGGCCCCACACTACCCTGTTCGTTGCCCCAAACGACGGGGTGTGCGGTTAGGAACATTTTTCCCGCATTAACAAAAAAAAAAAGTCCCATGAGCGGGTATCCCTGTTTACCACCAGGTGGCAATACCACCAACAAGTGGTCTATCGAAGTTTAAAATACAAGCACAAAATAGTTTCTATAGAATATATGAAACTAACTAATAACATCGTTAATATAAATGTCAAGCGGAATCGTGATAAGCATTCGTTTTAGCAAATAAACGTGGAATGGAATATAGTTGGAATGGAAAGATTTTTCTTTCAATTTCTGACAATTATATTAAATAAAACTACCGGTTACCTTTCCAATAAAAAAGCCACCGTTTTCTTTCAAATGCTTCTCGAATCTGGAGAAGAAAAAGTCTATAGTCTCTTCAAGCAGCTTCTTCTTCATTTCACTCTTCTTGTTCGGGTCTTTTTCCAAGATCCAATTACGTACATCTGATGAAATATTAATAGATTGTGTTAATTATATTTGTTGAACAACAAGAATATTAAGATTCACTTACGCACTTTACCAAATATTCTGATTACAAACAGATTCTGAAAAGAATATTTGTTAACACAAAGTGAGAAAAGTGAAATCGAAAATAACAGTTACAAGAATGAATCTGTATCTCCTGGAATACCGTCCCAGATGCTTTGCCCATCCAGCAATCGGGACAATTGCTCGTGACTGCGAATTTCAAAAACACATTCCTTTTTAATACCTTGAGTGATAGTATTCCACGAGATACAGGTCCAAATAATGCTCGTGACAATTTAAAATTTTCGCACTTTATTAATAAGTTGTCAAATGCTTTTAAAAAATATATATCAAACTTTTGGTTTAAGCCCTTTGCATAGTTTAACCACTAAACTAGTGCATTGAATAAGCCTGTGTTAACAGGCACATTGAATAAGCCTGTGTTAAACATGTGTAAATGTCAAACAATGTTGGGTGACGGACTAAGAATACAAGTATCACCACCCCATTCTTTTCCACGAGTGTCGTATGAGGCGACTAAGGGTGTGTCCAAGTGGGAGTACTCACTTGGTATCGGGTCCGAGCGGGTAGATACTACCATCTCCCATGTCCGTGACCGGCCATGAAGCACATTGCTGTGTTTTGGCTCTAGCAGGAGATAGCCGTTTATTCTTTCATTTCATATCGGTGAAATGAAATGGTGAGCAGCGGCTTGACAATACTCTTCTCGGTATAGTTGAGTCCATGAGCGACCATTTACCATCAGATGGGCCTTGGCTCGTCTGCCACTACATGCTATAAAAAAAACAGGCTATATAATTTAACTAATCGCGTGTTAGCTAGCCTCCCCACAAAAAGCATACTGCACAAATTTTAGGTAGGATTTAACGCCAGCCAGACTGACGACACCTGTCTGGTAATTCAACAAATTCGGAATAATTCTTGTAAATGTAAATGTTTGGGATGTATAAACTATATTTGGGTGACGGTATAGTGCTAAGCATGTCAAATGCTAAAAATATATATAAATATTTATAGGGTTTGCGTCATTATTAGGTAAAAATCTTAATTGTAAAATTAAGTTTACCTGGTCAGTATAATGTATGAAAATACTGCCGACAGATGGCGCAGGCGTCACCCAAAGACGTTAAGTATGAATGTGTTATCGAAATTAGCAGTCAGGAGCAATAGTCACGATGGCTGAATTAGCAAAGCATCTGGACGGTATCCAGGAGATGCAGGTTCAAATCCTGCTCGTGACTGTTATTTTCGATTTCACATTTTTCACTTTGTGTTTAATGTATAATCTACAAAACAATACTTACTTGACCAATAGTCGTAAATAGTGCACACAATATTCTCCGCAACTGCTTGTTCCCAGGGATCCGCTGGAATCAGTTCAGTACCTCTAGCCACGTACTTAGCGATTGCAAGCGACTGATGTAAGACTTTATCCCCTTCCTTGTAAAGAGGTAACTGGCCATATGGAAGAGCTGAATACAAAAGTGATATTATTAAGATTACTTCAAATATTCTTATTTTATGTTTTATCTTTTTTAGTGATAGGCTAGTGGTAAAACCAAGGACTGCAAAGATAATGGTATTGAGTTCCCCAGTCCAAGGTCACGGCACACCTTTAAAATTTCAAGATTTTTCGAAAATATGTGTGTATTCGTTTACAAATGATCCCTGCTCAGTCAAGAAAAATATCGTGAGGAAACCTGCATGCAGCATAGCTCCATCCTGAAGTCGCAGCACTGTTTTTCAGCCCAGACTTCTTTTTTCATAGGATATAAATTAGATTGTTATTAGAATGTGTCTTATAAAAAGAAAAAAAAATGCGGGGCAGTCTTTGGGGACTGCTGATAGAAGTAAAAACTAAGTAACTTGTGAATTGTATCGTCGAGCCAAAATTGGTCATTAACACTTCTTTACAAACCAAAAATAATTCAAAAATAATAATCTAATAGCTCGACGATACATTACACAAGTTACTTAGTTTTCACTTCTTCGGAGCGTTCGGTGACGATGACGCGAGTTACATGATTTTGGTTCACCCAAAAAGTACTCACCGCGCCTAAAGAAGTTTTTAATTCAAAAAGATACATAAATAAGCCAGAAGAAAAAGTAACAAAATAAGCCGATAGGTTAGGATAGCTTTAACTTACTGCAATAATTTAAGGACAAATAAATACCTTTTTTTTTTTTTTTTTTTGTTATGGCGGGAAAAAATGTTCCTAACCGCACACCCTATCGTTCGGGGCAACGACCAGGGTAGTGTGGGGCCTGCACCCACTAAAGAAACCCGCCGTGTGCCGTCTCTCCGCCTTTATTGGCGGGCCACTGGAACCATGTTACATTCCTTCGGTGGTCCGCCGGCGGCTTACCCTTTCGGGTACCCTCTACTGAGCGGCGCATCCGCACGCGGAGCGTCGCACCTTCGCGAGAGGCCTTGCGGGTGGCGGACGTTCCCCGGTCCATCCACCCGCAGCCTCAGCTAGGGCGGCATGAGGCGCAAGTATCTGCGCCTGCGCCGCCCCGGTCGCTGGCGGCGGTTTGGGTCAGCGGAAGAATCCTCCTCCCTGGCCCTCTCCGCCGCTTCCTTCCGCGAGATGACATCCTCGCAGAAGGCAGCGACCGCGGCCCAATTCCTGTCGCTGCCAAGCATCGCTCTGACGACGCTCGGCAGCGAGAGGTCCCCCCCTATTGCCGCGACGAGTTCACGGCGCTGCTCGGCCCAAGCCGGGCACGACTCGAGCGTGTGCTGCGCCGTGTCTTCGCCGCAGCCGCAATGGTGACAGCCCGGAGTCGCTTCCCTCCTTGCCACAATGTGCAGATATCTGCCGAAGCAACCGTGCCCCGACAGCACCTGCACCAGTCGGAAGGTAAGGACTCCGTGCCGTCGCCCTGCCCACTCTTCCAGCACTGGCTGGAGCGCTCCTATGGTCCGAAGACCGGCCCGGGGCGCCTCCAGCCGCGCCCTCCAGCTGGCCATGGCAGCTCGGCGGGCGTCGCCCTGCCATCTGGCCACCACGCTGGGTGGGGGCCGACCACCCCCCTCCCGCTCTTGCGATGCCCGCCGATACACCTCGGCGAGCACCTCCGCCTCCAAGTCCCACGGAGGGGTTCCGGCCAACGCGCAGGCCGCCTCCGTCGACACCGTGCGGTATCCGCGTATGACTCTGGACGCGACGACTCTCTGTGGCCTCCACAGAAGAGCCCTGTTTAGTGCGTCCAGGGCCCCCGCCCACACAGGGGCGCCGTACAGCGCCATCGACCGGACCACCCCCGCGTAAAGCCGTCGGCACGCATTGTTGGGTCCGCCCATATTCGGCATGAGCCGTGCAAGGGCGGACGCCGCACCGACGAGCCTTGGGGACAGTTGACGGAAGTGCTCGCGAAAGCGCCACCGCCCGTCCAGCACTAGACCCAGATACTTTATCTGGGCCTGCACCCCAATTTGGACCCCGTCCACAGTGATCGAGGCGCCAGCAGGTGGCCGACGTCGGGGCCCATGGAAAAGCAGGGCCTCCGACTTGTCCAGGGCCACCCTAAGCCCCAGCGCCCCGATCCTCCTGACCACCTCCGAGGTTCCTAAGGTGGCCAGGAACGCCGCTTCCTCAAAGTTTCCACCCCGGGCCACGACCAGCGTGTCATCCGCATAGCAGATGACCGCCAGCCCGGGGGGGAGCCGACAGCGTAGCACCCAGTCGTAACCGATGTCCCACAGGAGCGGCACTAGAACCGAACCCTGCGGGACACCGCACGACATGGGTCTCCTCACAACGTCCCCTATGCGGCTCTCATAGAGAACGCTGCGGCCCTCAAGATAGTCTGCCACTAGCCGCCTCAGGTATACAGGCACCCCGTGATACCGGAGCGCCTCCCCGATGCAGCTGAATGGCAGACTGTTGAATGCGTTGGCGATGTCAAGCGACACCGCCAACAGCACTCCACCGCCGGCGACGACCGCCGCGGCTGCGGCCCTCAGGCGCATAATCGCGCCGACCGTCGAACGACCAGCTCGAAAACCAAACTGGGCGTCCGACAAGTCGGGTCCGACGTCGCGCAGGTGCTGGACAATGCGGGCAGCGAGGATTCTCTCCAACAGCTTACCCGCCTCGTCCAGCAGCACGATGGGCCTGAAGGCCCCGACCGAATCCGGCGTTCGCCCCGGCTTCGGCAGGAGTACCAGCCTCCCCTCCTTCCAGCAGTCAGGGAACCGTCCGGACGCCAGGCACGCGTCAAACAGTCCCCTGAGGCGGGGTTCCAGGTGGTCCAGAGCCAGGGCCAGCACCCGGGCGGTTATCCCGTCCGGGCCGGGGGCGGTGTTCTTGGAACGAATCCGCGAAACAGCCGCCCCCATTTCCGACGCGGTGACGGGTGGCACACTGAGGTCGGCCTCCCGGTCGCTAACTGGCTGTGCCATGACCGGGGGCGTGTGCTCCGCCCGTCGTGGGAATAGGCCTTCGACCACCTCGGTGAGGAGGCTGGGCTGAAGGGTCTCTGTGAGGGGGGGGCCCTGAGTGCGGAGCTTGTTCAGAGCCGCACGATACGGGCGACCCCAGGGGTCACGGTTGAGACCGTCCAGCATCTCCTGCCTTTTCTCCGTTTTGGCGCGGCAGATGGCCAACTTGAACGCGGCTCGCGAAGTGCGGTACGCCTCGTACAGCTGGCCCTCCCGCTCCTCATCGCGGTTGCGCCACCGACTGCGGGTGTAGGACCTCCGGGCACGAATGCACGCCGCACGGAGGTCCGCCAGCTCCTGGGACCACCAGTAGAGCCCCTTCCTTGGAGGAGGACGTCGCACACGGGGCATGGCCAAGTCGCACACCTGCGTAATCGCAGCGCGAAATCGGCCAGCCTCAACGTCCACCCCCTCGGTCAGGGCCGGTGAGGACAGCCACGATTGAACGATGGCTGCCTCCGCCAGTAGGTCCCTATCTAGCCTGCCCACAGCCCACCGTGGGAACGCGGGAGTTCTGCGCACCGCGTGACCCCTACTGGGGCCCTGAAGAGACCGGGAGACCTCAATCCGGATGTACCGATGATCGGACAAGGTCTCAACCTCCTCCAGGACACACCAGTTCCTCACTCGCGCTGCGACGTCGGGGCTAGCGAACGAAAGGTCCACTATCGACCCACCCCGTCGCCGCACGCACGTGTTGACGGAGCCTCTGTTAAGCAGACAGAGGCCCGTCGACGCCGCCCACTCTACCACCGCCGCTCCACGGGCGTTCGTCGCAGGGGACCCCCACGCCGTGGATTTGGCGTTGAAGTCCCCCACGACCAGAACGTGGCTAGGTGCCAGTCGCCGTATCGAGGTCTCTAGGCTGTTAAGCCAGACCCCGAAATCTGCCAGCCTCCGGTTAGGGGAGAAGTATACGCCATACAGCGTAACTCCCCCCCAGTCGGCCGCAACGTATCCCGTGCCCCTGTCTCTGATCAACAAGGGCGGGGAACGAAGCGCCGTAGAGCTGACGATTGCCACGGAGCCATCACAGCTGCCCGCCCAGTGAGGGCGGTCAGGAACGCAATAAGGCTCCGCGGCTACGGCTACACCAATCAACCGCTCCACCATGGTTTGCAGGAGTAAATCCTGCGCCCCGGCGGCGTGGTTGAGATTCGCCTGAAGGAGGATAGTGTCACGGTTGAATTTTAAGCCGTAACCATATCCTCCTCCACCCGCGACGGTGGCGAAGCCACGCTAGGGGGGGCAGCCTGGGCCGATTGACTGGTCCCCCCATTTTTTGGGCCTGTCGTCGGGGGTTTGCATCCCTCCCGCCCCATGCAGTGCTTGGCAGGCCTGTTGCCTGCAGCGCACGCGGGGCAGTAAGGGGCAGCGGTGCAGGTTGCCGCCCGGTGCCCTGCCTGACCGCAGCGGAAGCAAAGACCGCTGCAATCAAAGCAGTTAGTGCACGTTGGCCGGGTGTGTCCGACCGCCATGCACTTAAAGCACCTCGCGGGCCGAGGCTCCAGCACGGTGACCCGCGCGGAACTCCAGCCCACGAGGAGCCTGCCTGCGTCAGCCAAAGTTTTGGCCGCCGCGACAGGGCAACTCGCCCAGACGGCACCTACACCGCCGGGACCGGTCCGAATGGAGCCCACTCTGACGGCATTCGAGCATCCGGTTTTCGAGGCAATAGCCTCCCGGACGTCGTCCGCCGTCACTGAGTCATCCAGACCGGAAATGCGCAGTTCAGCGCACTTTACCGGTCTGGTGACACGGACTCCACTCCCCTCGCCAAACAGACCCGTCAGCCTTTCGGCCACCGTGTCGGCCATCCTAGGGCCCTCCGCCCCAGGGAACTCGAGAATTCGAGCCCCTGTGCGGGCTAGGCGGGTCCGGGCGGCGACGATTCCGATGTCGGAGACGTCGATTTCCTCCCGGGCCTTCCTCAGGATGGCCTGATATGTCAGGCCCGCTTCCGCCTCCGGCAGCATGGTGATTACCACCGCTGCCGTTTTCGGCGCTTGAAGCTTGCGCGGCTTCTTAGGGCCGGGCTTGCTCCCTGGCGCAGCGGGATTCGCAGCTTGGGCAGCAGCCCCAGTCGCGGCTCCCTTTTCCCTTTTTCCCCGGGATTTCTTCCTCCCCCTGCTCACTACATGCCAGCCCTCATCAGAGGGTGCAGGGCCGGTTGGCGCGGGAGGTGGGACACGTGGATCCCGGGGATCGGCCACTGGGGCCCGCGAAGGCTCGCCAGCACACGGAAGAGGAGGAAACTCCTCTCTGGGCTGGCCCTTGGGGCGCTGCCCAGCCTTCTGCGCCGCCTTCTGCGCCGCCTTCGCTTTGGGGGCTTTGCCCTGCCCCTTGGGCGACGCGGCCGCGGTCGCGGAGTAAGTGGCCACGCGGCCACCCTGACAGGGCAGCGGCGTTAGGCCTGAAGACGGCGCGGCCTTCTTCTTATCCGCGGCCAGCGGCGGCCGGAGTCGCGGCTCCGGCGGCACCCTGGCGCTTAGGGAGTCAAGGCGTGGGTCATAGATCGCACCAATGCGATCGATGACCTGGCGCATCTGCTCCTCGCTGAGGAGTTCAGGGGCCGGAGACCCCGCGCCCGCCACTGAAGATGAGGCTTTCGGCGCGGCCTTGGCGAGCCCTGGTTTGGCTCGCGGGCCACTGCGCTGATTGCGGAGTTCTGCCACCTCATCTTCGAGGCGCCTGCAGCGCGCCTCCAGCCTCCTATTCTCCTCAGACGCCGAGTGGTGCCGGAGGGACTCCAAACCTTCGAAGGCCACCTTGGTGGCCTTCTTGAGGGCCTCGGAGAAGGTGCCCCGAAGGTCCCCTGACCCATCCGCCACCGTAAACACGATGGCCAGGGCATCAGAGACCTTCTGCGCAATCCGGTCTACTGACTGCAGATCGTCCCTCTCCAGAGGCTCCTCTTGGAGCCTCGATGTGAGGAACGTTAGCCGCTCCTCCACCGAGAGCCCCGCTCCCAAATTCTTGATTACCGCCTCGTCCGTCTTGGACAAGGCGCGTGGCACTGTGCGCCTGTTGGCGCCTCGGCCTCTCTTTGCCGACCTTCCGGGCTTCTCCGGCGGAGGCATCTCAGTGGAGCTGTCCTCTGACTCCGACGCATCCCCTTCTAGCGCAATGGAGCGCTTCAGGAGTCGTGAGGGCCGCTCCAACGAGCCAGCCATCCCCGGCTGAGACCCTGATGGGTTCGGGGCAAGCGCGCTTGCGGCCGTTACACCGCCGCCATCGCCGTCCGTCTCCATCTCCGACGTGGCAGCTGATGCGCTTCCTACAGTAGGACTGCCCGCGGGTGTGGATTTTCTCCCACGGGTTGCCCCCCTCTTCTTATTCCTCCCAGTCTTCCTCGCCTCTCCTTTCTCTTTGGCGTCAGTTGCTCCCCCCAAATACGTGGAGCTGACAGGGCCGGTATTGTTACTCGGCCCTGTGAGGGATTCTCCGGGGGCGTCGCTCCCGGTACCCTCTTGGGGAATCTTAGTATTTTTTCCTTTCGCCATTGTTGATGAAGTTTTACGTCCTCCGACGTGCCAACCCTCGCGACTGAGCTCCCCTCAGCCATGCATCCCCTGGCCGGGCGGCAGAGCACGAGATTGGGGTAATTTTTTATAGGGGTTTTCTTCCCCGCGGTCCGAAGACCCCCGGTCCTGTCCATTCAGGATTACGGGTCGGGCCGAACGGTGGTCTGCATCAGACCGTGCCCACCGCTCGCAAAGCAAACGGTGAGCCCGTCGCCCCTCGGGCTAAAAGCTCCGTCACAGTCTCCCAGGGCCGGGGGGGGCCACTATGGCCCCGCTGGCCCTCCACGGCAGACGTTCGGCCCACTGCAAGCAGTGAGCCTGTCGCCACTCGGGCTGAAAGCCCCGCCTCCAGGAACGGGGGGGTCACTGTGACCCCGCTGTCCCCACCCCAGGGTCGGGGGGGCCACTATGGTCCCGCCGACCCTCCACGGCGGACGTACGGCCTATCCACTGTGCCCTCTGCTAACCAGAGGGACACGCGGAGACCCGTCCCCTGCCGGGATTCAGCCGCCGGCACCGGAGTGCCGACGTTGCCCGGGGTGCACCAACGCGGAGGTATCCCGACCCGCACCCCAAGGACAAATAAATACCTAGAAATATATAAACTACCAAAACATCTACTTCGAAATGAAGTGAGAATATATGAGAAAAAATAATTAATAACATTGCAATCATCATATAAATGAATAATTAATGAATAATAATTACAATTAAAAATTAATGAACACAGGGCCCTGTAGCATCAAGCATTGTTTCTGATTCTGCTTGTTTTACTGATTTACATAATCCTAACTATTAATAATAATAAAGCTGTAAGAGAGCAGCTATACATTTTATCCCGCTACTATATCGGGAACCTGAGATATAACCAAAAACTAGCTTTTGGTTGAGGCGGAGCCGAGGGCAAAGACTACTTCTATACTATTATAAAATTTAAGATATTTGAGAAAAAATGACTGTATTAGGCTACATAGACGTGTCTGAACACAAAACAATTTTTTATTTTATTTTTTGTCTGTTTGTCTGTTTATCTGTTTGTCTGTTTGTTTGTTCGCGCATCACACAAAAACTACTGAACGGATTTTAATGCAACTTTTTATTTGATAGATCTCGATTAAACTTAAAAACTGGTATACATTTTATCCCGCTACTATATCGGGAACCTGAGATACAACCCAAAAACTAGCTTTTGGTTGCGGCGGAGCCGCAAGCAAAGGCTAGTACTAAATAAAATTCTATTTAAATACAAAATTCGATATACAACAATCGCTCGTCTAAACAAAAGTCAATAAGTCACAAAATAAAATATTTGCTTACAGTCTTTTATCTTCTGGTTGGGCCACTTGGAAGCGTCGTGTCTCACATCCTTGAACTCTTGTTTAGTATAATGCAAAATATATCTTAAAGGTTCAGCTAGAGCGTTTATATTAAAATAGTGAAGTTCCTTCGCCATGGTGAACGTCGATATTTCCCGCGTATTTAGGTACGTTTACGGACCTAAGAGGCTGTCCACCGAATAATCAGCTAGACAATTGATTACTTATTCTTATAAGTACAAAATATATGAAGATATCAATAAACAGCAAGATAAGATATTACATACCTATATAATGTTTTTATGTAACCTTACTGTCATGTTATTTTGATAAAACTAAAATATTGTTTTGTATTGATTTAATTAAATCGATATTCTTTATCTACTGGGTGCTGAGTTATTTTTACTAACTTTTTCATACTATGAAATTAACAAACAAGCATACCTACGGAGCAATCGATTGGAAAGCGGTTACAGTAGCCTATAGACGCTAAGAACAACAGAGGCATCACTCGTGCGATTAGATGATGGAGAGGATGGATAAAAAGAAAAGGATGAGGAGGCTTAGGCCTTCGGCGCTTTCACTCACTACACAAAATACAACAGTACGCGTAACTACTATTATTTCACGTTGATCTTCTGTGAGAGGATAGTACTTTGTTTATTAAACCGGCCGGCGGCCCATTCATACTAAGATAAGCAGGGATCTACCTCTAATAATTCCATGATCCGCCAACATAGAGTAACACATATCGGGTTATTTTAAAGGGTAAAGACCCTACACTATTCATTGATTGTTTCTACGTCTAGATCCAATGAACGGATATGCATGAATGTCTAGGAAAATCATAGATCAATTTTATTTTAAAACATTCATTGGTTTGTGAGAGAGTTGTTTTTTTTATTGCCAACGGTGGCAGACGAGGTAACGGCCCATTTGGTGGTAAGCGGTAACCGCCACTCATGGACTTTGACAACTCCAGGGGCACAGCCAAGCCGCCGCATATCGTGAGTAAAGTGTTTTTCTCAGGCCAAAAGCCAAAGAAGAACAAGTTGTAACGATGGGGAAACACCGCAGCAGAAAGTCATTCCACATCTTACACGTACGTGGTAGAAAGTAACGCCGAAAACGAATCGTCTTTGACGAGATCGTCTCCAGGTGGTATAGATGAATCCTATTACGGTGTCTCGTGGTCCGGTAGTAAAATGGAGATATTGATACCACCTCAAACAATTCCTCAGAGCACTCCCCGTTGAAGTCGATAGAGCACACAGAGAGCCCCAAAGTCTCTCCGCCGCCCCAATGACTCCAGTTCATCCGTGAGATTAGGATCATCGACAAGAGTGTTATTATTTTAGTATATTTCTTGAGGTTGAGTAGTTATAAACTATTCACATACAAAACACACACACACACACACAGACACACGGGACACGGCTTGGGTCCACCAGTGGATTACATCACTATAGCTTGAAAGAAAAGAATAACGCACTCAATAACGCTTTATTGTCTGTGAAACGGATTTGACAGCATCATTTCAGTCTGAAATTAATCAGCACATCATCAATCATCAATCGCAAAATTATTTTTATCGCATCTTTCGTCATCTCTGCATTCCGGAGAGTCGTGTAATTAAAGACAAACAAATAAACAGCGTTCAATTGCGCACAATAAATTCAGTCGGCTGGAAGGAATCAACGCCCTGACCGATAATCGGGAGGACATTAAAGCAAATACCCTTATTTATTACGACTATTATTCTAAGAAATGGAATAACACCAAGCACATTATTGTAACTAGATTAAGATTTGTAAATTCAGTTAGTTCTTAAACTGTTACAGCAAGAGACATTTACTATAATAATTATTATGTGTATTCAAAGTATACATGAAATCATACAATTTCATGGACACAAAGTACACCCAAACTCAGAACAACCATTTGTGGATCACACAAAGAGTTGTCCTGTGTGGGAATCGAACCCACAGCACTCGGACTCCCGTCCGACCGGTATCTAAACCATTCCGCCATCTGTGCAGTCGTTTTGTGTTCTTTGTTTTATCTCAAAAACAAAAGAACACAAAGGTTGCAAACGAAAGTAAATTGAAATACAAAATATATTTATTTCATAGGCTTAATATATAGCACTAAAATCGTCAAAGTTACTAAAAACGAACACGAGCGCTTGAGGCAAGTGCATCCGTTATGGCTTTTCATGAGAAGAACCCAAAATAAATACGTCACTAAATTTGATATCCAAAGATTATGTGAAAGGCATTATAGCCTTGTGACTTTAATATAAGCCTATATAGGCTATAGTATCCAGTAAATATAGCTTAGTAACACAAATATTCCTTACCTTTCAGTGCATAAAACAACCGTGGATCGTTTTAATACAACAGCCTGCAGGCTTATCATGAACTCTTAGTGCGATCGCCTGAAACACAGGATCACCTAGTTCAGGTACAACTCTAATTCTGTACTAATTTAAGAACATCCCTCTATGTACACAATATTGTAACAAAATGATTTGATTTCATAAAATTATTATTACTATTATGACCCAAACTGACCTGAATCGCAATTTCGTACCATGACCGGTCAAAGACGCAATCTCTTGTTTTTTGCCGAATCAGTACATAATCTGAATCGCAAACATGACATCTTTGTATTGAAATTCGTACCATAAACTTACTTGACAACCTAAACAAGATCGCCCAATTAGACATCATGGTACGAAATACAACAACACACCTATTTTGAATTGCGTCGGAATTGAATCGCTAGCTAAGTGTTCGTGGTAGGCCTGCTGAGCTAAGAAATAATCCTTGTATCGCGGAGGACTACCAAACATACAATTTCACGGACACAAAGAACACCTAGACTCTACCATCTGTGCAGTCAGTTTTTTATTTCTTTTAGTATTGCAATTGATGGCAGATGAGCCCCGGCCCACCTGATGGTAAGTGGTAACTGTCGCTCATGGACTCAACTATACTGAGAGTATTTTCGAGCCGCTGCGCATCATTAATAAACAGCTATCTTCTGCTACAACCAAAACACACTGACGTACTTCATGACCACAGGAGACGGTGGTACCAACCCGCACGGACCCGATATCAAGTGACTACTCTCACTTGGTACCCAGCCCTATCTCCAGTAATGCAATGGGTGATAATTGCTTACTTTCCTTAGTCGGTTTGTACGACACCCGCGAGAAAGGATGGGGTGGTGACATTTGTATTCTTAGTTCATCACCACACGGACATTATTTATTTTTACAGAGAAATTCTGTATATAAATATAATTAGTTCTATAGTTGATACAAAGGAATTTAGATAAGAGAATCGAGGATTATTCTAAATAAAATACAAAAATTATAATAAGTTATGAAATTATAAGAGGTGATCCATTTCGAGGCTCCCTACTTTTTTAAAGAAAAAAACAGAAAATTCAAATTTAATCGAGAATGTTTATTATCATTTGAAAGAACATTCTTTGGCATTTATTTTTTGAGGATTATGTCTATCAAATGTTGGCCGTTGCTACGTCGCAGATGATCCAGCCGTTGAATCCAATTTTCGATGACTCGTTCGAGCATTTCGACTGGTAACAACAAAGTAATGAGGGGCTCAATGGGTATGTAAACAAACAAAATTGCCGCATTTGCGATGAAGAGCAACCTGAAGAGATTCAAGAACTGCCACTTCATCCAGGAAAAACAACGGTTTTGTGTGGTTTGTGGGCCGGTGGAATCATCGGTCCATATTTCTTTAAAAATTATGCCGGTGCAAACGTAACCGTCTTGGTGGCCGTCGACCGGCCCAAAACGTGAAATTATGTGCTCACCGAAATGTTCTCTCAATAAATCCAAACCTCGAAATGGATCACCTCTTATAATTATGTAACCGTTTTTTATACTGTTATACATTACTGTTATAATATTAAAAAAAAAAACGATGCAATCTCCTTACCATAATAAAGGTGAAATTGTTCAATATATCAACAGTAACACCCTCCATACATTTCCGACACAGTAAATCAGAGTTCCGTATTCGTTTGACGTAACACCTCAATACAGACGACTTGTACGTAACAACAAAATGATTAAATATGCACCCTAAGCTTCCCTATCTATTTCTCTAATACCAAGGCGCTATACGACGCTTTTTTAAAAACGATATTTTAACAATTTCGCTATCCAGTGCTGCGTATTTTCTGAAATGTACCAGTCTCTAGGCATTATACCATCGATGGTATTAAAATTTTCTTGTTTATTCCCATATGCACTGTTGTATTGGTATAAAAAGTAACGTGACATGATGTTATCGATAATATGTGTTTTCACCCGCTTACAGCAGGGGATGACAAAGAGGTTGTCGTTGAAAGGTGTCTGAATGTATTATGGGATACGGTATTGTGGTGACTGGACCACGATATTTTGTTGAAAGGGTTGTTTAATTGGTTTTTATGAAAAGGATGAACCTTAGTCGATAAATTTTTAAACACTGAAATATATTTCGGAAGACTTATGTATACATCATGTCACTGTTTTATGCACAACGAAGATAAAAACGACGCATCCCAAAAAATGGCCTATATAATAGCAAAATCATCTACCCTACAGGAACCGTCAACTTTTCGGGCTTAGGTCCTTTTCTAGGTACCACTGAAGGAATGTAATATAATTCCGGTGCCCCGCCAATAAAGGCGGAGAGACGGCACACCGCGGGATTCTTTAGTGGGTGAGGGCCCATCACTATCCTGTTAGTTACCCTGAACGACGGGGTGTGCGGTTAGGTACATTTTTCCCGCCTTAACCAAAAAAAGGTCCTTTTCTAGGTTTAGGGTAGGGGTGAAAGCGTAACAACAAACAAACAAACACACTTTCGCATTTATTCTGAAAGTAATGAGGATTCAAACTCAAGACTGATGTTGAGTGTAAGTAGTTTTCCAAAATAAAAGTTGCCTAAGTTACTTTATGTAACATTAGTTATCCAACGAAAGCCCCGTCCAAAGCGGTCCGGCCGTTTCGGAGATTACATGGAACAGAAAGATACACAGATTTTTTTTTTATTGTCAGTAACATATATATTTTCATATGCACTTAGTAAAAAGTTGTTATTTAGACATTACAAACTTATATTTTAATTTTTTATTAATAATACTAACGGAGTTGACATTCCCAGCTATTTACCAGAACACAAAGTGCAAACACAAAATGTGAAGTCGAAAATGAAAGTCACGAGCAGTATTTGAACCTGTATCTCCACGATAACCGTTCCAGACACTTTGTTAACTAAGCCATCGTGATATCTGCTCGGGACTATAAAAAACATATTACCTTCTAAATCTTTAAAGAAAACTTCTGTGTGTTTCAAAATAGAACTATACCTACATATATCAAGTTCACATCCATTCACCACAGCCTTTGATAAGCATTACCACAGAGTAACGAGTAAAGCCGCGTCATCCGCACCGACCACATTCACAAACAGCCTATCTCTATTAGCAGAACTAATGGACGTGAGAACACACACACACAGAGAATAGGTACATTTAGTTCTCAGTACACTAATACCTGTAGGTAACAGTAAATATAACTACACAAGTAAAATATATTATATCATATGATAGACGAACAAAATTAACCTTAGAGCCTTGCTTGTCTCAGAATCAAATAAATGATTAGCGTGAAACAAATGTAAATACTCCTACTGTTGTGTTTCATACCGCGAGTGAGAATGCCGGAGGCTTAAACCTCTCTTCATCCCCTCCTTTTAATCTTTCTTCTCCACCTTCTATCCCTTTCCTTGGAGTTAGCGAAGCGCGAGAGATACCTCTGGTGTTGCTAGTATCTAGGTTATGGTAACTACTTACCATCAGGCTGTATACCTGTTTGCCAACCTCCTAGTATAAACAAAAACTCTCTGAAATCAGAATTATCCCGAATTAACATTTTGAATGGGGACAAACATACAAAATACCTTAGTTTAAAAATAATTATGAGTGATGGCAAAATTCATAAAATTTATTTAAAGAAGTTTTGATCACAAATTATCACTGCCCGGTGAAGGAAAACTTCTAAAAGGACGTATCAGACTGCTTAACGGATTTCCTCGGCGTCTTATGAATAGTAGAATAAAGCACTACGACGAATCCTTCTCGTTCTAAGACTAAACCCGAGTCTAATAGCTGAACAACAAAATAATCAACGTAAATTGCTTATATCACAAAACTATAAACCAAATAACGATACAATAACAATTTAGTTATCACGTTAATCCCATTCTTTATCCGCATGGATGACAAACATATATAATTAATGGTCTCGAATACGATCCGACTCAAAGCAGTTATTTATGGACCGAAATAATTGTCCCTTGTCGAAATAAAACACAGAACACTCCTCGGGTCCGAAGATCAATTTAATATCAGACTATTTGTTGGAAATATGTGATTGGTACGTAGTAGATTGTGTGACCGTATTTGAACTCGATAGCGTTGATGCTATTATTGAAATAATTTTATAAGATAACAATCAAGAATGTGATGTAAAAATAGATAATTGCGTGCACTACCCGCGATATCTTAGCTGGCAAAACGTAAGCGTTACAGCAGTCGCATCCGCAAAATTACGATATTTGTACCCACAAATACCGTATTTTTTATATTTTCACTAGTTATTAACAAACAATAAATAAACGAATGAATAAAAATAATGAACTAATTATATTTAGATATTTTTATATATATTTTTGCATTTGACATGTTTAGCACTATACATTAAACACAAAGTGAAAAATGTGAAATCGAAAATAACAGTCAGGAGCAGGATTTGAACCTGCATCTTCTGGATTCCGTCCAGATGCTTTACCAATTCAGCCATCCTGACACTTGCTCCTGACTGCTAATTTCGATAACACATCATACTTAACGTCTTTGGGTGACGCCTGCGCCGTCTGTCGGACGTATTTTCATACATTATACCGACCAGGTAAACGTAAAAGATGCAGGTTCAAATCCTGCTCCTGACTGTTATTTTCGATTTCACATTTTTCACTTTGTGTTTAATGTATAGTGCTAAGCATGTCAAATGCAAAAATATATATAAAAATATCTAAATATTTAAAGGGTTTGCGTCATTATTAGGTAAAATCTTAATTGTAAAATTAAGTTTACCTGGTCGGTATAATGTATGAAAATACGTCCGACAGACGGCGCAGGCGTCACCCAAAGACGTTAAGTATGATGTGTTATCGAAATTAGCAGTCAGGAGCAAGTGTCAGGATGGCTGAATTGGTAAAGCATCTGGACGGAATCCAGAAGATGCAGGTTCAAATCCTGCTCCTGACTGTTATTTTCGATTTCACATTTTTCACTTTGTGTTTAATGAACTAATTATATTTTCCAATAAGATAAATCAACTAAATCGCTTTGCCCAGAACATTATTTGGTGAAGAGTTCTTATTTACAATCTATCTTGAGTGAGAGTGACCTTTCTGGTATCAGTTTTATCTGTTTTCCTTTTCATACAATCGCATAATACGTCTACCAGTTTACTATCGAGATCTCGAACGCAGAGAGATGCTTTTAATAACACTCAAAGTTAGAAAATAATCTATTACAGAGAACTTTTACAGACATACCTACAAATACAATAAGACACAAATACATCCAGATCCGTAACAAAAATTTGTGGATCAAACAGGAAATTGTCCTGTGTGGGAATTGTAGCACCCAAATACAAAGCCACGGAGGTCGGTACGTAACTACTGCGCTATATAGTTAAATATATTTAACCAAGGGTCTGCAAAACCACATACAGCCGTTAGGCTACTATTAAACAAACTACCGCCCATTATTTCAACATGTATGGCGTTTTAAAGTGCAGTTATAGTTAAGATTTATAACAGTAAAACATTGAAAGTTATTGTTCTGTCAGTATATATGGTTGGGATTTGCGTTGTGGTTTCGGTAGTATAACACCCTTGCAGATGTTTCTAGTTAACTTGTCGGTTGCCAAAATGGTAAGCTTAATTATTTTAATATGAGACGTAAAACGGGCGTTGTACATTCCAAATTTTAATTACTGTAGTTAGCATTAATTGTTTAATTTTAGACAAATGTTTGGATATTTAATCAAATTTAGTAAACTATATTAAAATGGTCGGTATAATGTATGCAAATACTTCCGACAGATGGCGCGTCTTGGTCACCCAAGACGTTAAGTATGAATGTATTATCGAAATTAGCAGTCCTGAGAAATTGTTACGATGGCTGAACTGGCAAAGCATCTGGACGCTATCCAGAAGATACCAGGTTCAATTCCTGCTCGTGACTGTTATTTTCGATTTCACATTTTCACAATTTGTGTTAATTTATATGACTAAGCATGCCAAATGCTAAAAATATATAAAAATATTTATATATTAAAATGTGTTACGTATTGTTTAAATTTATTTAACATCATGTTCAGTCCAAACTAACTACCCTGACTGACTCCAAAATGATAATGGAGCTTGAGTCGACTGCTTTCAAAATAGCGCATACATTTCAATACTGATCTACCGTACTGAGTAATTTAGCACAGACTAATTTATAAATACCATCTGCCCTCTAGCTTAAGATTCGCGTACTAGGTGACTAGTCTTGCAAAAGCTAGTGATAATCTAAATACGTCGCCCTTTGGCACAAAACATTATCTCTATACAAAGATAGCCATTCCACAGATACTCTCAAACAGTAGCCCATGTCCTTCATTAAGCTCCAGACTACATATACGCCAAATTTCGAGATTTTCAGTTAGCCTCTCGAGCGTCATATGTGGGTAGATGTGCTCATACCGTGGTACAAAATCGGATGCGGGCCGCTCTAAGGTTTTTACGGCGTCAAGAGGTAACCCACAAACAAACAAACTTTCATTTTAATAACATTAGATAATTAATATAGATAGTAAGGATTTTTAAGTTGATGCTTTGTTTAAGCTCCCCTGGCTGAGTTGTGTTATTTTACACATACTTCTATTCCGTTACCGGGCGTAACTCTATCGTGATCTTCGTGTAGAAAAGAATATTAAAATTATGCCCAATCTAAGAATTGGCCCTCTGAACATGTATTTGAAATTCATATGCTTTAAATAACAAATTATTTGTGAAAGTGGAAAAAAAGAGCTTTACTGCAAGCAGGATTCGAACCTGCATCCCATCAAATCCGGGGAAGTGCTCTGGACCGCTAACCTAACAGTATTTTTTTAATTATTCACTTTCACATATAATTTGTTCTTTAAGTAGCTGTGCATGTCAAGTCCTAAAATACAGATTAAAATGTTCTTATGTCACTAATCAACGATAACATTATTTTATACATAAAGCCCATTAAAAAAATGCAGATTTATTTTTGATAAGGCGGGAACAAATATACCTGACCGCATACACCGTCGTTCGGGGCAACGAACAGGGTAGTGTAAGGCCCTCACCCACAAAATAATCCCGCCGAACTGTGTTACATTATTTCAGTGGTCTACAAAAATACTCCTAGGGGATTCTAATTATGTTGATTAGTTTTATGACAAGTTTGATTCTAAATATCAAGCAATTCTAAGAACAAAACAGAGGCGACCTAAAACGCCTGAAACGATCTTCATCCGCGTTAGATTTATAGCAAATTGCTTCTATCTACCTTCAGGCGTTGTTTTATTTCGAATGGAACATTTCCGTATAATATCCACGCGGCCGCCATACTGAATGTCTGTTTTGTCTCATTTTATGGAAGCTTTAATATTACCAAGATAATAGGGTCTATGGTTATATCTTGTTACGGTTATGCAAATGTAAATATCTTTATTTTGTGGGAGTGGTTTCTTTTTGCCTTGAATTTTATGAGCTCGAGTTTCGCAGCCTGTTAATTTTCAGTGTAAGCATTACTCGAGTTGGACTTTATTTAATATTAAGACCTATTAAGTATCCCAATGGGCGAAAATGTTTTGTCTACTGGCAACACGCATGACTCTACATGTATAAGCGTATATAGGTATAGATAGGTACCTACTACAATCTTCCGAACGATGGTGACGTGGTACGCCACCCGCAACATCTTATTCTTACTGGGACAAAAAGCAGCGGAAGGCTGTCTGATAAATGGCTATACATAAACAAACATAGCATAGCATCACGCCTGTATTCCCCGAAGGGGTAGGCAGAGGTGTATTACACACCCACTACTCGCCAGCTATGTTTAAGTCCCACGTAATAGGGGGCGAGCCTATTGACGTCTACCGGGCACATTTCCAAACTCCGGGCTGCTACTGAGAATTGTTCTTATTTTTTTTTTACGAAAAATCTCAATAACGTTGGCCGACCCGGGGATCGAACCCGAGACCTCATGATCAGCAGTCGCTTACACTACCGCTGAACCACAGAGGCAGTTAATGGCTATCACTCTAGAAATAGGCGTGATTATCCTTATCTATATTATAAATGCGAAAGTGATTTTGTTTGTTTATTCCGTTTTACGCTAAAACTACTTATTGAACCAATCATGAAAGTTCGCACACATACAGTGGGACACAAGTTCTAATCCTGCTCGTAGTAAATTCGACTTCATGTGCGTGGACCTGAAAATATAAATACACCAATTTTGTCCGTGTGGTGACGGACTAAGAATACAAGTGTCACCACCCCATTCTTTCCCACGGGTGTCGTATGAGGCGACTAAGGGAAGTAAGTAATGATTACCCATTGCATTACTGGTGGTAGAGTTGGGTACCAAGTGGGAATACTCACTTGCTATCGGGCCCGAGCGGGTTGGTACCAACATCTGCCGTGGGACCGGCCATGAAGCACATCGTTGCGTTTTAGTTGTAGCAAGAGATAGCCGTTTATTCTTTCATTTTATATCTATGAAATGAAATGGTGAGCAGCGGCTTGACAATACTCTCGGTATAGTTGAGTCCATGAGAAACGGTTACCATTTACCATTAGATGGGCCGTGGCTCGTCTGCCACCATAAGCAATAAAAAAGATACCACTCTTCTATCTCTTCACACAGTAAAAATAGTTATCTCACAGGAACCATCCCTTTTTTCAGGATAAAAAGTAACCCAACCAACTAACTAACTTATCATCACGCCATTTCCCTTGCGGGGTAGGCAGAGAGAACAGAGTGCCAAGAGGCTCTATTCTTGCATACATCTCTCGCTTCCTCAACATTCATAACTCTCTTCATACACGCTCGCCGGTTTCGGAGACTCCTGACTCCACCTTCCTTCAATACATGACCAATTTGGTCTAGGTAGGTAAGTCTCGGTCTCCCCCAGTACCTACATCCTTCCACTTTCGCATTGTATATCTTCTTAGCCAGTCGCTCGTCCGGCATTCTTTCCACATGTCCGAACCATCGGAGCATTCCCTTTCGCATCTTTACACCAATACTCTCTTTCATACCTACTCGCTCTCTTACGTCATTGTTACGAATGCGGTCAGTCAGCCTCACTCCACAGATTCTCCGCAGAGATCGCATTTTGACCGCAATGATTTTGCTCTCATGCTCCTTTTTACATACCCAACTCTCACTTCCATATAATAACGTTGGGACAAGCACTGCGTTGTGTATTGCGACACGTGCCTTCTGGCTGAGGTGGTGGCTGCCGAGAAGTTGTCCCCATGCTCCGTTCACTCTATTTCCCGCATTCACTCTTCTTTCTACGTCAGTGGTGTACCTTCCATCCCGAAAAGTAACCTAGGTTCTGTAATTCTTTACTGAGGTCAAGACGCAAATGTTACAGTGTATACGGCCTCAAAACATAACAAAAAAAACAAACTCACTTTCACATTTCTAAATAAACAAGACGTTTTTGTCCATGTGGTTACGGACTAAGAATACAAGTGTCAACATTCATTCCCACGGGTTTCGTACGAGGTGACTAAGGGAAGTAAGCAATTATCACCCATTGCATTACTGGTGGTAGGGTTGGGTACCAAGTGGGAGTACTCACTTGCTATCGGGCCCGAAAGGGTTGGGACTCCTGGTATAGTTGAGTCTATGAGGTGACGGTTACCATTTGCCATCAGATGGGCCGTGACTCGACCTCCACCATACGCGATAAAAAAATAAATTTTAAAGCACTCATGAAGACTGCCGACAGAAGTGAAAACTTAAAACTGTTATTAAACAGTTGTTATTTTTGGATATCATAGATATAACACATCACGTGACCATGAATTTACTCCCTATCCAATCCTTCCTATAGAAGTTTCCACTTCAAAAATAACAAACAACCTTAAGAAATGCAATTCAGAAATATATTGCACAGATGAAGACTTCATTCTCACGAATTTATTATGAGAATCCCCGGTGGAGGAAATGATTATAATAAAAAAAAGTTTACGAGATCCTTTTGAAGAATTGCCTTACATTTTGATAATAAAATCTAGGGTGTAGGTATTACATAAATCATCGTCCCTGGCGATAAATGAAAAAGGGAGATCGACGTGTTTGTTAAAGTTTGAATTGGAAGCGCACAGCGGCTGCTCTTAAATTTTAGACTTTTTTAGTTGCATTTGAGTCAGAGAGAAAAAATTAATGATGAGGCATCATTATGTTTTTTCTAATAAAGCGGTTGACAGCCGTTCAAGTGTAGCCCGACAAGATTTTTTGCTTGTATGTCACATTAAATAAATAGATACTTAAAGAGACTCGTACTTTAAAATCAACGAGTAAGTCAACCGGTTTGAAATTTTATTCCTAAACTAGGCTTGAACGTTTCCCCACACTAACCTGTTCGTTGCCCCGAACGACGGGGTGTGCGGTTAGGTACATTTTGTCCCTCCTAAAAAAAGGCTTCCCTTTTGATTTTTTTATGTATATTTTAATCACTTCTGTTCAGCCACTTACCAGAACAGAGAGTGCAAAAATGTAAAATCGAAAATAATAGTCACGAGCAGTTTTTGCCCGCATCTTCTGAAAAACCTTTCCAGATACAATGCCAATAGGCTTTATGACAGTAATCAAGTATCGCGAAAATATTGAAGTGATCTAATGAAATAGGATCCAAAGATTTCGAAAAATGTATTCAATCTTATTTTAATGGCGAGGTTAGGTAATAATATATTTGATAAAATAAACCTACAAAATTCAACAATCCGCCATGGTAGCTTAAACACCAATCAGAGCGAATGATGTCATGCCTTAGTAAACGTTATTTGTAGTAGTTGTCTTACATTCTCATTGCCTCTAATGTTTACTGTTGCCATACTTAGGTGTGACGTCATGACAACGGAATGACATCGGCGTGCGTTTTGACGTGAGTTTGAAACTCATATTGCGTAAAAACCAATATTTTTACAGAAACACGATATATTTTTCACTTATCAGATATTTTTGAACATCATAGAATCGATTTTGAAAAACATTCATCATGCCTATTCAGCTGAATCGTAGTCTTAACAATTTATACAAATAAATCCGACCGATGGCGCAGGTGTCAAGCAAGACATTAAGACGGAATGTGTTATCAAAATTCATATTCCCACACAGATGTTACGATTGCTCAATTGGAAAGCATCTGGAACTTTCTTCCAGGCGATGCAGGTTTACAGATTTTCGCATTATGTGTTCTGAGGAATGGAACTTAAGTAACCGCCTTACTTTATTAATTCACTTAAGCATACAACATCCAATAGCAAATAATGCATACTGAAAAACACTACATGACTTCAGTACGTAATTCCGTATTTTCTTTATAGGTACTACGTGGGTGGTAAACAAGCGTAGGTACGGCCCACCATGACAGTAAGCGGTTACCGTAGCCTATAGACGCTAGCAACACCCGAGGCATCGCGCATTGCCATCTATAGGAGGTGGATAAAAAGTATATTAAGGAAAGGATAGATAGGATACTAAGGAGAGGAGAGAGGAGATAGTTTGGCCCTCCGGCACTCTCACTCAAGATACTAAACACAACTGTAGAATCCCCTACCGTTGTTTCATGCTTATCTTTTGTGAGAGGGTAGTGTACTTCCCCTATCGAGCCGACCCATTCATGCTCGGACAAGCAAAGCTCTATTACATATTAGCTGCTTTAAGTAAACTCAATTTGCGCGTTGGTCTAGTGCTCAATGTCTGAACACTGAAGAGAATATACGCGGTACCAGTGGTCCGCCAAATACGGGCGGGTGAGGACGAACGGCGAGTTTTAGTGGATGAGAGCCTCACACTACCCTTTTGTCTCTCGAGACAGTGCGGTGTGCGGTAGGTACATTTTATCCCGGCCAAAAAAAAAAAGGTGCACAACGTTTCAACGTTTAACCCGACTGTTGTGACACAGCGTTCCATTCTTGTTGTGTTTAGTGAATCTCGTTATACACTATAAATAACATCACAACGGGAATGAAGAGAGAATTAATTACCATTCAGAGCTGATAACAAGCGAAAGTTTTAACTAAAAATAAATGTACGTCGTACTTCACCGTTCACAACTTGCGCCGTCTCAAATAAACGAGGTCAATGGGCTTTGGGATAGGTAATTTGACATAAATTCATTGAGAGCCATCGACACGCCTTAGCCTTCCAAATGTATGTCCACTACGACAAGTATTACCTTAGAGTTGGTATTTATTATTTACTTTAGAACTAAACATTAGTGTTGCTACTTTGTAGCCGACATTTTACTTTACATAAAACCTATACCTATTTACAGTTTTTAATACTAGCTTTATCTGTCATTATATTATTACAGTGAGAGTAGGGTTAGCGCCGAGTGATTCTTGCTTATTATAAGTATCAAAATGGATACGTAATCAGGCCTATTTTATTTACTGAGCACTTTGGCTTAGCGTTGCCAGTGCTACACAAAAAAAAAATTGCAAGCAGCAATAAATCCTGATTGTTTTAGACACCCTGCACTATGTTCCTGTATCGCATCGTGCCTTTGCAAAACATAAACATTATTATTAACGGACAGAAAGTACACCCAGACTTATAACAATCATTTGGGGATGACACACAGAGTTCTCTCGCGTGGACATCGAACCCAACACCCTCGGCATGAGTCGGATCGACTTTATCTGGTTCTATGATAACCCTACCCGCAATCGATGGGGCCTTCGTACCTGCTGAATACCTTTTTGCTTATATTTCAGGTTTCCAATATAGTCCCTACAAGGTTTTTAGTCTAATTAAACGTTTTCAAACAAAAAATCCTGCACCAAAATCTGTCCAGTACTTTTTACGTGATGTATGAACAAACAAATTACAAAAACTCTAACAAATGTATGGTTCAGTTACGTCAAAATATAAAAAAAAACTAGACGTCGTTGGACGTCTACCAGATGTGAAATATCGAAATTATTTTGTAGAAATAAACTCTAAAAAAAAAGAATTAAAAAAATATTTAAAAAAGAAAAATATATAAAAAATTAAGATTTATGTAAATAATAACAAAAAATATATATATATATATATATAAAAGACAAAAAAATAATAATAATAAGAGAGGGACAGAGAGAGAGAGAGAGAGAGAGAGAGAGAGAGCTGCGCACTCTTGCTCGTGTGCTCATTTGCTTGTAGACTCGATGATATTATGTGCCAATAAAAAATAATAAAATCAATCACATAAATATACATGTTTACTGTTTTGATAAAATAGAGGCATAGGACCCCATTCTTCATAAATGTCCAGGATCTCCAACACTAAAAATATTGGTAGCATCACCTCTATATTAACCAGAGATCTCTAGCCAAGGCGGTGAGCTTCTGTTATTACAGGTCTTAGATTGTGTGTATCCGTTAATAATAAAAAACAATCTATACTAATAAACCTGAAAGGTTTGTATGTCTTAAACACGCTGCTCTATGCTAATCTAATAGCGAATGCATTTAAAAAAATCTTTTTGCAGTTCATAGGACTACTTTTGACAAAGGCTATATTTAACATAACGTAATGACCCTTAAAAACCAAGCAAAAAATAAACAATAATCAAATAATCGCCATCTGACGTCATATAATTAAAACTGGTCGCGATATAGGTATTAGATGGCTATTTTCTGTAAACAGTACCGCAATGGGTCAACGAATATTTACAAATAATCAGATTTATTTTAAATGAAATAGCGTGTGAAACAGCGGACAGCTGGTAATATAATAATTACTTGTCTTATGTTAATCCTACAAAAAAGGACTATAAAGCTTAGCAACAACTGCTTTGTATGTACACAAGACATATTTAAATAACACAATAGGTATATTTCGCATACAATGTAGCCAACTTTAATTACCTTTTACCCAACGTTTCAACTGCGTCGCAGCCGTGGTCACGACTTAAGTTATTGCAGATTGCAAGTGTAAAATGTGTAGGAAATTGTGGTATATAATATACATATACTTATTTCAGAGGTTATTCAACTAAATGGCACCACAGTCACAAAAACAGTATCTTTTTTGGAACGAAGTTTTGGAACAAAGTTGCTTAACGCGGCTTAAGGGTAGTGCGATGTAGAAATCGTCACGTAACGAAATGCTCTATGCTGTGTGTGTATGCATGCGTGTGTGTATCGAGCCTACTACAAGCAAATGAGCACACGAGCAAGTGACTGCACAGCTCTATCTCTCTCTCTCTCTCTGTCCCTCTCTTTTTTTGTCTTTTTTATATATTTTTATATCTTTATTTTTTATTTATTTTTTTATTTCTTTATTATTTTTTATTTATATCTTTATTTTTATATATTTTTATAATTCTTTTTTTTAGATTTTTTCTTCATTTAGTAAATAATCTTCATATACTTACCGTATAATTTACTATTATGAATACATATTTTTCCTGTAATATTGAATGAAACTTTCTGATGTAATTCGTTTCTTTAGATTATTTTAATGCTAACACCAGAAGCATCAATAGCGAGTAGCCAAATTCCAAGGCAAGAGATATGAAATATCCTCTATATTTCGATAATAAGGAGAAGAAAAAGGTGGGAGTTTGGGTCTATAAGGCTCTCACTCGCCATACGAAACAAAACAGTAGGAGTAGTCTACCGTTGTTTCACGCTGATCTTCTGTGAGAAGGTGGTACTTCCCTGGCTGAGTCGGTGCTTTTAAAGACATTTCACAAATAAAATTTTCAAAATACTTTATTAGATAGGTAGAAGTTCTGCCACTGGCTCCACTCCAGGTAAAACCTAGATACATCTGTAGTTTTTATATACATCCTATAGTTCGATTCTTAGTAATCCCACAGGAAGCTAACATTTATTCGTCATAAATGGTATATTATATTATAAATATGTTAATAAGATAATAATTAAATTACAAATAGTCCGTCTTAATCTGTGTAGATCCGTAGGAGAACGGGAGCCACCAGGTGGGCCGATGACTTGGTCAAAGTCGCAGGCAGATGTTGGATGCAGGCGGCACAGGTCCATTCGATGTGGCATTCTCTAGGGGAGGCCTATGTCTAGCAGTGGACGATGAAAGGCTGATGGATGGATGGATGGATGAATCTGTTTAGAAGTGTTTGAGTGGTTGAGTAACAAACATCCAAACAAACAAACTTTCGCATTTATAATATAAGTAGGTTTCACGAAATGCAATGTTGTGTAGGTACCTATTTATACAGGCTGGTGTATAATAAATTGCAGTTTATATTAATAGAATTTAAGCTTTATTGCAAGACATTAAGGTCTAAGTTATAAAATAATACATTATTTTGTAAATTTCCCATTGGACTCACCTCTAACCGCAGACATCTGCTCAATGCTTAACAGCTCCATTTGTACGATATATATATTATTATTTCAAATAAGGCTATAGTTGTATACATAGAAGAAATAATGACATATTGCTGTAACAAGAACATCGATTTAATAATCGATGGCCTGCTGTAAATTTTTATCGTTTCGATTCCATACTAATGGTACACAGGAACCTGATTTGAACTATTTAATTATAATTTTGAATATGTGCATGTTAACAAAATCAGCACGGTCTTTTATTTCTTACGAGAGTTTCCTCTCGTATAGGCTTCCAAGGTATAGGCCGGCACCCACGAAGGTACGACGCTCCGAGTGCGGATGCGTCGCTCAGTAGAGGGTACCCGAAAGGGTAAGAGAGATGGCACACGGCGGTTTCTTTAGTGAGTGAAGGCCCCACACTACCCTGTTCGTTGTCCCAAGCGACGGGTGTGCGGGTAGATAAATTTTTTCACACCTAAACAAAATATTAAAAAAAAGTTGGCAAAAATAGTTTGTGTAACGCCTGCAACTTTTACCAACTACTTATCGTCATTGTTATACCCTAAACTTCAACCTAAAAGGTAGGTACCTATTTTTAGGCCAGATATAGTATAGGAGCTAAATAGTAAAAATATCTATGAAAAAGTTTTCGCCAATAACAAGTAGCTATGCAACAGTATTTTATATTAAACCATATTTACTAAGCTTAAAATGTCGTCAGCTTAATTTGTACGACGGGTCATATTTTGCATAACTTTGTCTGTGAAACTTTTCGCTCCGGGACCGCAGGTAAGCGTTAATACATACGTAGCTGAAACAAGACTAAATTTGCTACAGTCTGAAGGTTTAATTTGAGATATAGAACTTGTAGAATTCGTTATAATGAATATAAAATAGTGTTGCCAGAAAAGAAAAATGACATTATCATGAAACATTCAGTACGTTTAGTAATTAATTTATTGAGTAAGATACAAATAAAACCGCCTATCAGGTTCTTTGGTAGACACGTAGATGCAAAAGTGCGTTTGTTTGTTAGTTACGCTTTCACGCTTAATTACTCAACGAATCATCATTAAATTTAATATATTTATAGTTCAGAACCCAGAAAAACACAGGATATTTACTTTTATTCCGGGAAAATGGATATTGCCGCAACAATTGCAATTTTCGCATAAAGATCATTAGAGTGCCGTAGAGTAAGGTACTTATATTCTAAATTCAAAAAAATATTCCACATGGATGAAGTCGCGGTATTAAATAAGTATTGACGTACGTACACAATAAGATTCAATAGAATAGGATTCGGAGCCCTAAAATAATTCTACGACACGCTCGAACCTGTATTTTACCTAATGTTACCTATTAAAATTATACATAACTAATAGTAATACGACTTTGAATATAGCAGATAGAATAATAGCTACTATCAGTTATATTGTTTGCATAAAAATATAAATGTGTATATTCAGCATAAAAAACTAGCATAGGTGACGTTTGTTTAGTGGATGAGAGCCCCATCGCATAGTCTCCCTCGAGAGTGGGGAGAGCGGAAAGTACATTTTCCCGACACATCAAATAGGCACTCTCAGCAAAAGTCCAAAGTGCTTACTTAAAACTTAAAATTACAACATAATTTGGGTGCGTTACACTCCTGCTTACCCCTTCCGAGAAAAAGCTATTTAAATGTATGTACTATAAAAACCCATGACCACAACGTGAGTCTAACTAACTGAGATCACGTTTCAATACATCTTGCACACAGTATTACTTATACGTGACTTACACGAGTCATAAAACTTATTAATGTTGATAACCAAGTTCTACATGCCGTGTCCCTAAACACGCGTCGACCATGACACAACTTGAAACTTTCCCTTATGGTCAAGTTGGGCAACATATTGGGGATTATATGCTGGATTAATACTGTTCTGGTAAGTATAATAGTAATCTTCAGATCGATGTCAGCCACGGTGGCTAGCAAGAGATTTTTAAAGTGAAAACTTCTTTAGGCGCGTTGAGCACTTCTTGGGTGGACAAAAATCATGGGACTCGCGTCATCGTCACCGAATGCTCCGATCTTCTTTAGGCACGTTGAGTACTCTTTGGGCGAACAAACCAAAAATATGTAATTTAAAAATAATAATCTAATAGCTCGACGATACAATTCACAAGTTACTTCGTTTCACTTCTATCGACAGGCCTCAAAGACTGCCCCGCATATTTTTTTTTTTAAAGACAACACCTTTTTTTTTGTTTAGACGGAAAAAAAATTGCCTAACCGCACACCCCGTCGTTCGGGGCAACGAACAGGGTAGTGTGGGGCCCTAACCCATTAAAGAAACCCGCCATGTGCTGTCTCTCCGCCTGTGTTAACGGACCACGTTACGGGGAAAATCTCCAACAATTAAATGAAAAAAAAACGATTTTAAATTTAACAATTTAATTCAAAGAAAAAAAGACAAATAAATAACAGTAATAATGAAATAATTAAAAAGAGAGAGAGCTATGAGAACTCAGGGGGTTCCCCGGACCGTCACCTACGAGGTACTCAACTACGGGGCACGATATTCGCCCGGAGAGCTGGTCTCATCGAGGTGCGCAGGTGATGCCAACTAGGAACTGATCGAGACCAGGAATGATCCTGACTAGGAACAACTTGTTTGTAACCAGGAACCCCAGGAGCTTTTATTCAGATCTTAATTATATGTGGGTGCGAATTATACGCGGTATATATAACACACGACGCTCGCTACAGCAGTTCTTTGGGGTTTCCTAGTCACACACTATATATGCAAAAATTACTTTTCCTTAATAACTTTTAGCAAAATTATAATTGCAGTTTTATCTGCCTTGACACACATGATAATTCCCAGTCAGAAAAAAAAGAAATAACCGACCTGAATTTTTATAATTTTTCTGATAGTACCCCCTTCTAAGATTATTATCTCTATCTCTCTCTCGCGCCATTGCGCTCCGTCTTACTCATTGGTAGATAATTTGAAGTTCTAGAACTTTTCCTATCTATACGCTTGCGATTGGACTAGCCATAGAACGTTCTCGAATCCTGGCATACTCTGCTCGCATCCGGGATCGTATGCTGGTAATAAATGTGATTCTGGCCTTTGTGGGAGTGGAATCATGCGACCCATTTGCGATAATCTAAGTGGGTAGGGGGTCTAGGCAACGCGCGCATTTTAAGTTTGCAGATATCGTATCCGGTATCAATTGAATATGCGACTTTACAATTTATTTGATTATTTGATCGGTTACATCGTAACAACCACTGGTACTATGTTGGATTACTTCAGAGGTTAAGCAACATCCTGCGCTATGTAATAATCCTTACCTATATCGCGGAGGCCTTTACAAACATATAATTTTATGGACACAAAGTACACCAGACTCCGAACAACCATTTGTGGATCACACAAAGAGTTATCCTGTGTGAGAATCGAACCGACAACATTTGGGCGGGGCCTATATCCAAACCACTCCACCATTAATGCAGAGTTTGTGCGTAAACACAAGTGTACTCTCTGTTCTCTCATTCTCTGAGTCTGATGGGACAGCATTCCAACCCGACAAAAGAGAGATCAGAAACATCAACGGCTTTACATGCTTTCCGAAGCACGGGAAACACCACCAACTTCTTAACTCCAAGCTTCTATTGAGAATTAACAAAACATAAAAAAACATAGCATCAGGCTTGTATCCCCGAAGGGGCAGGCACAGGTGTAGAACACACACCCACGAATTAACAAAATATGAAAAAAAAAACGATACTTCACCTTTATCAATGAAAATCAGCAACAAAAACAAATGAAATAACAACGCGTCTAATTTATGCAACAATTTATCACGTTGTTAAATATCTTACATGGCAATAGTCGTTAAAAAATCGAAACAATTATTGCAATATCCGCAACATCCTAACAATTCTCAGACACAATTGCAACTGTAGTAATTATCGATAATCGATTAACGTTTCTTCGATTTTTTACGCAGTACCTACTGAATTTTGAAACCACAACGGGCCTGTCGTGGGATCGTCAGGTGTCGTAAGAGTTGACTCATTAGCATCATCTCCCTAGCCTGATCCCAAACACTGTTGAAGTTGGCTTTCGACAGATTTATTTACACGGAGCGACTACGTATTTGACCTTAGTGGCAGAACCTTTCTTTTTTATTTTTATTTTTATTTTAGGTGGGCAAAAATGTCCTTCCGCACACCCTGCTGCCCGGGGAGACAACGGGGTAGAGTGGGACCCTCACCCACTAAAAACCCACCGTGCGCCCGCACCTGCCCTTACTACAGCGGATCACGGGTATCGCGTCATTTCACCGCTATCCGCAGGCGGCAGCCCCTTTGAGCACCCTCTCTTGTGCGACGCCCCGCGCACTTGGACGTCACACCTTCGCGGTAGGCTTCCGCGGACGGCAGGGTACTCCCCGACCCCACCGCCAACAGCACTTCTCTCGAGGTGACGGCCTCCGCAGCCGCGGCCCTCAAGCGCAGAATGACGTCGACCGTAGACCAACCCGCCCGAAATCCGAACTGGGCGTCGGACAGGTCGGGGCCGACCGCATTTAGGTGCCGGACGATGCGGGCAGCGACTACCCGCTCGAGGAGTTTGCCCGCCTCGTCCAGCAACACGATGGGCCTGAAGGCCGCGACTGTATTCGGAGACCGTCCCGGCTTCGGCAGGAGCACGAGCTTCCCCTCCTTCCAGCAGTCACGGAACCGTCCGGACACCACGCTTAGTGGCAGAACCTTGCTTATCCTAGTATGAATAGGCTGTCTCGATTGAGGAATTATCACCCTCTCACAGTAGCTACTGCCTACCGTTGTTGCACGCTGATCTTTATATTCTATATATATTGATCTTCTATATTCTTAAGCGAGGCTCTACCATAAACTTTTTAAACCCACATAATTATACCTATCCCATACATTTTATTTCTCAGACAATAGAAGTCTGGCGGCCCTGGGCTCTTGGACTGTATAAATCTTATATTTTATATAATTTATTGTGTATATAAGATTTTTGCTTTGTGTTTTTATTTTGTGAGTTTAAAAATATTATTTATCTCTTACGTCTCCAAACTGAGATGAGGACTAACTAGACCACAATAGAAATCCAAACCTAGACAGTTAGGGGTGTTGCGGTCAAAATTTCTGTACAAATGTTAGACTCCATTATATTGTGTGCCTGGCGAGCATTTAACTCTGACAAATATAACTTCCTAGACAGATTCACAATGCAGCTTAAAATAATTGCTGAATGCAAAATAAAATGCTTAATTACCAAGTTATGACATTATATATCTTGTTCTAGTGTGATACTAATATTAATAATGACTATCTATGCCTTTTTTATTTGTTGACGTGGGAAAAATTGCTTCCAACGGCACACCTTGTCGTTCGGCAAATTGACTTTATTTGATACGTTTTCACGCCATAACTACTCAACTGATTACCATGAAATTATCGTACATATAGCTCAGAACCCAAAATTAGACATAGGTTATTTTTTATCCCCGCAAAATGAATAATTTCTGTTGTAGGACTTTTTGTATAGAGATCATTAGTGTGCTGTAAAGTGACGTATTTATATTTCCAAGTTCACGCGGACGAAGTCGCGAGCAGAATCAAGTGTTCAAATAAATACTTACTTATCATCACGCCATCTCACTTGCGGGGTATGCAGAGAAAACAGAGTACCAAAAGACTCTATTCTTGCATACATCTCTCGCTTCCTCAACATTCATAATTCTTCTTCATACACGCTCGCCGGTTTCCGAGACTCCTGACAGCAATTCATAACCGATTTGGTCTAGGTAGGTGAGTCTCGGTTTCCCTCTTTACCTACCTACATCATTCCACTTTCGCATTGTATATCTTCTTAACCAGTCGCTCGTCCGGCATTCTTTCAACATTTCCGAACCATCGGAGCATTTCCTTTCTTATTTTACACCAATACTCTGTTTCATACCCAAATATTCCAACTTTTTGAAAGAGCTAAATGTATCGTTTTTTATTTAAGCTACTTACGAAAACCCTTTCAAGCTCGAAACATTAATTCCGTATCTCAAAACCAACCTTTCAAAAAATTTTGAACAAATATAATGCCAGTGCAGTCACAGCCGCCAGTATTTGCTACCACGCGTCGAGATTAACACTTGAAATGCAAATATCCCCATTTTAAAGTACACACGAGCGATACGCTTGAATTAATGCTGTCTAATTTCGTATTATTGTACGACCGTGGGATTTTAACCCTGCTTAGTATGGTAAAGTTGTGCGCAATTGTTTTATTCTTATCTGGGATAAAATAATAAGTCTGATGTACGTGAAATAACTGTGGTTTGAAGATAAAGTCTTGTTTTGAGAAGCAGGCTTAATTTGAAACTTGGTTTATTGTTATAGTGTATCATAATGAAAGCTGGTCTTTGTCACAGTACTTTGATAAAGAAAATGAAGTAATCATTTGCAAAAGGATTACATGTAGGAGAAATTACAGGTTATCATAAGTTTACTAACCTTGCTAGTCTTATAAACGTAAAAGCTAATTAGTTTGTTTTTTTTACGCTTTCAAGCTGAAACTACTTGATGCATCACGGAATTTTGGATATAATATCTAAATATATTATCTCTGGACTATTCCAGAGCCTAACAAAGTAAAGGCATTTTATTTTTGGAAAAGTGGAGAGTATTTTTTGAATAGCTATTTTGCACGAAGATAATTAATATTCATCAGAGTATTGGGATCCAATTCGGAAATCTATTAAGATGAAATTTCTCTAATATTAACAAAAAATGCTAAAATGTGTATGTTTTGTATTAATTTAAATCTTCTCTTTGTATTAATCTAAGCGTGCCAAATACTTAAAAAATATATATAAATATTTATAGTGCCGCGTCATTATTTGTTATGAATCTTAATTGTGATAATTACCTACGGAACTTACCTGTCGGAATAACGTATGCAAATACTTCCAACATATGACTCCGTAATTTTTAGATTATGTTAATCTTTAGGATGAAACGGACTTAATTATTAATGCTCAAAAACAACCTGTAGTGTCGTATAGAGCTCTTGAGAAAATCAAGTCTATTGACAATCATGCAACAGGAAAACTAAGTACACTTGGGGCGGCAAAGGCCGGCAGAACAGTTGGCATTAATAAAAATTGTCTAGTATGTGCTTAGCAGTTAAACGCTTATGGATCGACAACGCCCGATCGATTGTTCAGTCTTTTCAAAACTATGATCATCTTACAATTTTTCATAGAATTTTTTTTTATTAAAATCTGGGAATTTTATTAACATATTCTTACTGCCTATTGCTTAAATTGCAGAATACATAATATGTGTACAGAAATTAAAAAAAAAACACAAGAATAGAAAAATCCTATCAAAATCTTGGAGTACATAGGAGAGGCTTGTAGTCAATTTCAATAGTCCTTAGAAATCTAATCATTGACCCAACGGTAACAGCTCCCCTAGCCAAGTGCCATAAACGCTAGTAGAATAGAATAGAATAATCAATATTTGGGATTGACATAAGGTTACTACAACGTAAGAGTAACTGACTGTTTCTATTATATATCCGTATATTTCTATTCAATTCTACAAACTTTGTGCAACTTGGCAGGAGCTAACTAGTACGTGGCAGTGTAGCTGAGAACTGAGATCAGTTGATTTTTTTTGCTTATGATGGCAGACGAGCCAAGGCCCACCTGATGGTAAGTGGTAACCGTCGCTCATGGACTCAACTATACCAAGAGTATTGTCAAGCCGCTGCGCACCATTACATTTCTCAGATATGAAATGAAAGAATAAACGGTTATCTTCTGCTACAGCCAAAACACACTGACGTGCTTCATGACCGGTCTCACAGGAGACGGTGGTAACGACCCGTTCGGGCCCTATAGCAATTGAATACTCTCACTTGGTACCCAGTCCTACCACCAGTAATGCAATGGGTGATGATTGCTTATTTCCATTAGTCGCCTTGTACGACACCCGCGGGAAAGGATGGGGTGGTTTTTAGTCTAGTTATAATATTATGTGCAGATAATTTGTATTTCAATGACTAATAATTGTTTTTTAAATTGGTTTTACAACGCTAGCTCCTTAGGCTTTCAACATGATGAGTTTGTTGTTGCGATGCAGCGTCATGATGTAAATATTATGACCATTAACGAAACGTGGTTGAGACAGGGTGAAGAGGGCCGCGCGCCCGTTATTTTTGGTTACCGACTGAGGCACGTCCCTCGTTCTGTGCGGGTCCGAGGTGGTTGTGGGGGCGGCGTAGGCTTTTATATTAAGCGCGGCACTAATTTACGTATGCATAACCACCCTGTTGACCCTTTGCATGAATCGGTTGAACAAATGTGGCTTGTCCTGGGTGTTAATGGGTACAAATTAGGTGTTGGTACAGCATACAGACCGCCTTGGCAGGATGTTGAAATATCTTTTGATGCTCTTACCTCTTCAGTAAACTCATTGTCTTTCTGCAAACACACAATACTCCTTAGCGATTTTAATATAAATTATTTAAACCAGAAGAACTCCAAAACCCATAAACTCATATTGTTTTTAAATTGTCTCAATCTGAAGCAACATATCGCCACGGCCACTCACTTCACTGACCACAGCCAGACGCTTATTGACCATTAATTGCACGGATGTTGTAGTAAGTAGTGTTGAAGTTGACCACGTGTGTGCTCTGGGCGGCCACGCACTCTTAGTTGCAAGTTTTCTTTTTAAGAGAGAAATAGTAAAACCAAAAACCATTACCTATAGAAAGTTCAATAATATACCTCTTGATCGTCTTTTAATGAGGGTCTGAATTTAGTCAACTGGGATATATCGTTTCCAAATCATAATATTAATGACCTGGTAGACTACTTTAATTCGAATTTGAAAGCTATATTTAATAAATATGCCTCTCCAACAAAGATAATCATTAAAGAAATCTCACACCCATGGATTACGTCCAATATCAAATTCATGATTTTTTTGCGGATCATGCTCGGAAACAATACTTAAAGTCAGGGTTAGATAATAAGAAACCTTATTATTTAGAGCTTAAAAAATTAGTTAACAAGGCAATGTATCACGAAAAATGCGCATACTTTAAGCAAAATATAAATAGCAAACTTAAATCTCCACGATTACTTTGGAAAAACCTAAAATCAACTTTACTTCCTTCTAGAAAAGAAATAGAATTGCCTTCGCATCTAAATGACCCAAATAAAATTAATGTTCATTTCTTAAATTTGACTTTGCATGGTGTTGTTTCTATTTCAGATCTGACATATTTTGAGTTCCACAGGTTTAGTAACAATATATTCTCTATTCAGCCAGTTGAGTCATCACTCGTAGGAAGGATTCTGTTGGAGCTTAAATCTAAGGAACTGGGTTATGACCTTATTTCCTTGGATATGATTCAATTAAGTTTGCCTCAAACATTGGATTTCCTAACATTATAAATTTGTCCATTACTACATCTGTTTTTCCCCATATCTGGAAGGTCGCTATTGTACGCCCCATACCAAAAAATAACAATCCACTAGATCTTAATGATTTGAGACCAATAAGTATTCTCTCTACCCTATCCAAAGTTTTAGAAAAGATAGTGAACACACAATTAACAACATATCTCGAAAGTAGCCGTATACTCCCCGAGGTTCAGTCTGGGTTCAGAAAAAGTCATAGCACTACTACGGCCTTACTCGATGTAACGAATAATATACTGACAGCTCAAGACGAAGGGTTATGTACTATTTTGGTGCTGCTGGACTATTCCAGGGCATTCGATTCCATTGAATTATCGCTTCTCTTGTCTAAAATGGCATGCTATGGTTTTGATAAGGGTGCACTGGACTGGTTTAACAGTTATCTGTCTCACCGTTCGCAATTTGTTGAGGTTCGCGGTTCTCAAGGCTCCAATTTTTCCTCTCATATAACTGCAGTACCTAAAGGTGTCCCTCAAGGATCAAATCTAGGACCTTCCTTATTTATCCTTTACACTGCAGACATAGTAAGGATTATTAAAAATTGTCAATATCATATTTATGCTGATGACCTGCAATTATACATATCATTCAAGCCACAGGATTATTTAACCGCAGTTAACACTATTAACGAAGAACTTAATAGAGTAGTTGAATGGTCAAAACGTAACTCTCTCATCCTTAATCCTAATTAAACAAAATGTATGGACAAAACAACAAATAGCAAAATTGGAGCTTGTTTCTACCTCCTCAGTGGATGTAAATGTTATGGGATTAAAATAGAGCGAGTCGGTGAGTGTCGAAATCTTGGACTTATTGTGGATGATGGTTTAAGATACGAAAATCATGTTTCTGACTGTGTGCGAAACTGTTTTTACCGCCTTAAGGTACTGTACAAGATGCGTCCATATATCAGCGAATAATTGAGTGTACTTCTGATCGAATCGATAGTTTTATCCAAACTAAACTACGCTGACTCAGTCATTGGACCAAGAATCTTGGCGCGCACCGAAAAGCTGCTGCAACGTGTTCAGAATGCTTGTGCTAGATTCTGTTGTACAATTCCGGCAAGAACTCATGTTACATCTTATTTAAATAAGAATCTCATGTTGAAAGTGAAACTACGTAGGAAATTGCACCTGGCCTGTCTCCTATATGGTGTGATGACAACTAAATACCCTTCGTATCTATATAGTAAATTAGCTCCTGCGAATAGGCATCGTCAGGTTACGAGTCATCGATGCGCTCTGACATTAGCTATTCCTCAGCATAAATCTGCGGCATTTCGTGGTAGTTTCAGGTACGCAGCTTCTAAGATATGAATTACTATCCCTCCTCCCATCAGAGATTAAAAAATCATTCATAGTTTCAAAAATTCGTTGAAGAAACACCTTCTTACAATCCAAATTTTGTATGAATCAGTTAATTATAATTTATCAATCATCTAATAATTCGTCATCCATTATTGAATTTGAAATCTTAGTTGGTCTTGTTAAAACTGGCAAAATTGTAGTTGCTATTTTGCGTGAATGCTTTAATATGCGCACTAAATTTTGTGTAGGCATAGCGCCTATATACCCAATATAACACCCTACTCCATGACAGCGTTGTCTTACATTTGCCTTCCATTTCTTAACATTTTTTTTTTTACTATTTACTTGTTTCTCTCCACGAACTGACCGCAGAGGCCTTTTTACTGTGCTAGTTCTATTATATTTGTTATCCAGTTTAGATTACTTTTTATATACATAATTTTTAATTTATTTATCTCTTAAGTAATTATTTGTCCAAGTATCTTTATCTTTATATATTAATGTTTAATTATTTATTTTTATTTATTTAGTGTATTTTTCTTTTTTGTTTGCGGGTTGCCAACTGAAAACCAGCGCTGGGCCTCGTCCAGCTTATGCTGAGATGGTGACCCTTTTCAGTGGGGGCACTTCACTTGTATGTAATTATCCTTTAGTTATTTATACTTTTAATTTGCCCCTCTGTGAATAAAGCATTTTTCTTTCTTTCTTTCTTACTTGTATTCTTAATCCGTCACCACACGGACTACGGATTGTATGAGAAGCAGTGTTTGGATTTGTAGCGATCATGACAGAGAGCAGAAAAGTGTAATGTTATAAACCATAGATATGTTATAAACTATTAGTGATATTGTCAGTTTAGAGAACTTTATTACTCAACAACAATCTACAATCCACTTTAGCATTGAGCAATATTTTTTGCCGTATTCAGTTTTAGGTAGATATTGCGTAATTTTATTTGTGTTTCAGGTTATAGGAAAAAGCATAGTTAAACAAATTTGAGTATGAATAAGTCCATATATATAAATATACTTTTATTACAACGCAAATAATATATATTTGTTTTATATTAAATACGTTGATTTCTTTTTATAATATCACCTATATTATAATGAGTGAATCTATCGTAATTGCCGTGTGGGGCCGGCTTTAGAATTGTCCCACCCCTCTCCACCCATGAGAGTCGTAAAAGCCGACTGAGGGAATACCAGGGACTCCCCCGGGACTCTCGCCGGGGATTGCCCACTCGGGCAGCAGCACTCTCTCGAGTGTTAACAACATCCACTGCGATTGCCAACCCGCCTGCCAATCGTGGCGATTACGGCACTATCCCCCATTTGGGGAGGCCTATGTCCAGCAGTGGACGTCGAAAGGCTGGTGGATGGATGGATGGATTGGAATAATAACTTGATTAATTTATTTTGTGTAATTTGTAATGGCTTTGAAGTTGTTTTTGGAGCACCACCCCATATTTCAATCAAATACTTAATTTTTTATTTAATATGGTACCGAACTAGTAGCCCTCTTTTTAACAATTCCATATAAATATCTAAAATTGGCATAACAAAGATGAGAATATTTTATATAAATTACGCGCTTACTTCTCGCATATTTTAATTAACAAGGTACGTAACTTATCAAAATTTATATCTTAATTAAAAATCTAAATTTAAATTAACTTAATGATGCTATTTTTAATTTATGACCTTCGTAACTGTGCTGTTATCATTTCCGTATCTATTCTGATTAAAATAAATAACAAAAATTAAAAATCAGTAAGCCGCTCAAGGCAGAGGTATGGTGTTCAATTCTCAGTCTAAAGCAATGAATTTTGGTATGAAGTCTAATATTTGCAAGAAACACCTTTGATTTTTTAAATTAAAGTTTATATAATCCTGCTCGTGACTGTTATTTTCGATTTCACATTTTTCAATTTGTGTTTAATGTATAGTGCTAAGCATGTCAAGTACTAAAAAATAAAAAAGATATATATATATATATATATAGAAATATCTAAAAATTTATAGGGTTTGCGTCATTATTAGGTAAAATCTTAATTGTAAAATTAAGTTTACCTGGTCGTTATAATGTATGAAAATACTTCCGACAGATGGCGCAGGCGTCACCCAAAGACGTTAAGTATGAATGTGTTATCGAAATTAGCAGTCAGGAGCAATTGTCACGATGGCTGAATTGGCAAAGCATCTGGACGGTATCCAGGAAATGCAGGTTCAAATCCTGCTCGTGACTGTTATTTTCGATTTCACATTTTTCACTATGTGTTTAATGTATAGTGCTAAGCATGTCAAGTGCTAAAAATATATATAAAAATATCTAAATATTTGTATGTACTTAATTTAAAATTACATTTAATTTAATTACAAATAAATGTATTGCTAGCTTCATCAGCGTAGGCGTATGATAGTTATCTTTATAACACTATCAATTTTACCTGTTACTATATCCACGTGGAATATTATGCAAAACCGTTATAATTTTTCCAAATTAAAAGTAGCCTAAGATACGCTTTATAATATCAGCTATGTCCCATCAAAATCGGTCCATCGGTTCTAGAGATTAGCAGGAACAAACGTCAGACAAAAACTATAAAAATTTGATTTTTTTATAGATACGTATATACTTTCATATACGCATTTAGTAAAAATGCTGTTATTTAGATATTACAAATATACACTTAAATTTTATTTATTTGTATAGAATGTCGGCTTGTTATAAAATAACACGTTAAAAAAATACCCAAACGAACAATGGATAAATCTGTACACTTACCAAAAATTTATAATTTCATAGCCAATAAAAAAATTCAGTAGGTTTATCTTTTTTTATTATTTAACAGTGTGTTGTTATACAGATTTACAATAAGTTAATTGGAAACAATAAGTTATTAAGCGGTAGTGTATGCGACTGTTAATCATGAGGTCTTGGGTTCGATCCTCGGGTCGGGCAATGTTATTGAGCTTTTTCCTAAAACGAAAAATTCTCAGTAGCAGCCCGGAGTTTGGAAATGTGCCCGGTAGACGTCAATAGGCTCGCCCCCTATTACGTGGGACTTAACATAGCTGGCGAGTCGTGGGTGTGTAACACACCTCTGCCTACCCCTTCGGGCAATACAGGCGTGATGCTATGTTTAATTGGAATAGACAAGCTTAGTTTAACTAACAAATACAAAAGTTTTTACTAAGGTTGATTTATAACAACTCCCAGAAAACCAAAACTTGAAAATCCAATTTATGTGCCTAAAGTATGCTAGATAAATTTTATCTTAAAAGAAATTAACTCCATTGCGCCAGTTCACACAAAAAAAGCGCTTTTTATTTTATTCTTTTAGTACGGTTGCCAGTGGCCAGCGAAATTTTAATTAGGAAAGTTATTTTGCTTATTTTCTTTTTTCTCAGACCCTCATTTCCTTTGCTTTTTCTATTTTAAATCCTCTGATTAAGGTGTGAGAGTTGAATATATAATATTCAAACGCTTTCTACCAATGTTAAATTTTATCTGTTGTATTTTTAAAGGCAAACGTCAGTACGACACGATTTATTATGTGATTTTAATGTTTTAAAGTTTGTAAGCGTCTTCTAAAGGGTACAGTTTCACTAGTAAACAAATTAACTTAAAATAAGACTAGACTTCCATTTATAATATATACCTTTAAGTATGTTTGTGGAGGATATATACTTGTACGTATTTTTGCGGAGCAAATAACGATGATTATGATAACGATTAAATTTTTTTCATAAAATCCTATAAAAAAATCCTAATAATCATAAAACTCCAATATGTTGTTTGGTAAGTATGTTTTTTAAGTTATCTAATATTTTCTTCTAGATAAATGTAATAAATAAAATCAGTCACAATGAAGTGGCTTATAAATATTTAAGAAGTAAGATAATAAAATAAAAATCTTTCCAGACTAGCTCTTCTCTTCTTCTTTTAATTCTGAACCACATAATATCTTCACGCTATGACAGTTATTTTATAGTAAAGGCCGCAAAACTGTGGAAGACTCTTCCTCATTCTATAAGAGATAGTTGTACATCGGGTGTCTTCAAAAAAAGTTAAAAGAGATCTGCCTCTCTAATCTAATAATATTTATATGAGTATAGTATGTATTATATTATATGTATATTGTATTTTACTATATCAAATTCTATATGTATTTTATTTTAATGTTATATAGTATATTTTAATAGATAATAATATTCTTTAACTTAAGTATCAACTGCCTCTGTGGTGCAGCGGTAGTGTGAGCGACTGCTGATCTTGAGATCTCGGGTTCAATCCCCGGATAGGGCAGTGTTTTTGAGATTTTTCGTAAAATGAAAAATTCTCAGTAGCAGCCCGGAGTTTGTAAATGTGGCGCAAAAAACTGCATCTCTGAGAGGTTTTCTCGACAGATTGTGGAGGCTGTAAATCCACACTAGGCTAGCGTGGTGAAATGAGGTCTAAATAAACCCCTCTCACTCTGACAAAAAGCCAGTGTCCAATAGTAGTAAAGGGTTGAAAAATAAAGATATGATACGTAAAATAAAAAAATTAATAAAAGGATTAACGTAAATCCGTGTGGTGACGGACTAAGAATACAAGTGTCACCACCCCATTCTTTGCAACGGGTGTAGTATGATGCGCCTAAGGGAAGTAAGCAATTATCACCCATTGCATGACTGGTGGTAGGGCTGGGTACCGAGTGGGAGTACTCACTTGGTATCGGGCCTGAGCGGGTTGGTACCACCATCTCCAGTGTGACTGGCCATAAAGCACATCGTTGCGTTTTGGTTGTAGCAGGAGATAGCCGTTTATTCTTTCATTTCATATTGGTGAAATGAAATGGTGAGCAGCGGCTTAACAATACTCTCAGTATAGTTGAGTCCATGAGCGACGGTTACCATTTACCATCAGATGGGCCATGGCTCGTCTGACACCACAAGCAATAAAAAAAAACTACAAATCATTTTAAAATCTTAACGCTAAATTTAATAAAATTTATATAACAAAAACAAGACGCAATTTAACAATGGTTATATTTACTAAGGCTTCTAAGTGCAGGCAACTGGAGAGATTCCCTGTATAATTGCATTATTGGATACGTCGTGCATGCAAGCCTTACAAGTATAGTGCTAGTTAGCACTATTGTTTATATATTTCGCTATTAGTATCAACAATGAAGTAAGACGCAGAAATAAGGCTTTCAACCAGGTGAATTGATGACCAGGTCAGAACCGCAAAAGACCTTCAGATGCAAGCGGCAGAGGGGTGTGTTCCGCAGTGAGTGACGAAAGACTGATGAATAGATAGGCACATGTAGTGCTAGACTAATAATACGTAAATCTCCAATGTCACCACCTCATTCTACTCCGTGGAGGTCGCAAGATCTTCATTGTGATACTGTGAAAGTGACCTAAGAATACAAGTGTCACAACCCCATTATTTCTGCGGATGTGATACAAGGCAACTAAGGGAAGTAAACAGTCACCGATTGCACTACTTGTGGTAAATTTGGGTACCTGGTGGGAGTACTCATTAGACAAGTATAGTATAATAGATTCGTTACACTATGGTAATAGTTTGAGCTGAAGGAGGCTCGTGTGTTAAGTCCTTGTAGTGATTTAACGGCAACAAATAAACAAATGTCCGCCTGATGATGATCGATTACCATAGCCGCTAGCAGGAGCATTTAGGTATAAGTCCAAGACGGACTGCAACCGCAAACTGCAGGCGACACTGCTGGTTTTTATGAATTTCTATGAAAATGATTCCAAGCAGCGCGACACTGCAGCGTGCGGCCGCAGCGCGCATCAATGGCTGACCGCAGCACCAGTGCAGTATGTTTTTTTTTATTGCTTAGGATGGCATACAAGCCACGGCCCACCTGATGGTAAGTGATAGCCATTGCTCATGGACTTAACTATACCGGGGTACTGTCAAGCTGCTGCGCACCATTTCATTTCTCAGATATCAAATGAAAGAATAAACGGCTATCTTCTGCTACAGCCATACTGACGTGCTTCATGACCGGTCACACAGGAGGCGGTGGTACTGATCCGTTCGGGCCCGATAGCAAATGAGTATTCTCACATGGTACCCAGCCCAGTAATGCAATGTTGATAATTGCTTACTTCACTTAGTCGCCTTGTACGATACCCGCGGCAGAGGATGAGGTGGTGACACTTGTATTCTTAGTCCGTCACCACGCGGAAATATGTAATGTAGCGTTGTACGACATTACGTCTCGCACAAAGTTATTGAAACTACAAACTACTGAGACCTAGTATCAGCCGCGACATGTGTGGTCTGCAGTCCGTCTCGGAATAGAAAAAGTCGTGACCGCAGGCAACACGGTCGACTCCAGCCGCACCGGCCCATCTCGGACTTGTACCTTTAAATAAGTGTTGCCAATCGCAGCAAAAGGGATCTGAGGTGGAGACAGGACAGGTGGCAGAGAGGAAACGAGGAGAGGTTTTAAGCTTCTGACATGTAAAATAATTTATTTATTTATGGAAATTAATGCATAACATTACAGTGTATAACGAATACAAAATAGATATAAGTACAATTGAAAAAAAAAAAAGATAATATAAACAGTAAATTATTAAAATTACCGTCTATCCATCACCTTATAATTACCCAGACATGCCCGACTTATATCAATCCATCTTGCAGCAAACAGATCACACTCAGGTGCTGTAGCCAAGTGTGCATTTAACATAGTCAGTGCACGTATAAAAGGTGAGTTGGCATGTGACACTGTACGGGCAGGAGGTATAGCTAACAATCTCTTCTTCCGGGGTCGAAATATTTGTTTTGGTGCATCTGTGACAAACAGTCTAACTAATTCAGCGACTAGTTCCGGGCAATCGGATTTCGGCCACGTATAATTTCACAAGCAGTAGTGAGAAGTGCGTAATTACTTCTCACTTCAAGACAATTAAAATTCAACATACCAAGTAAAAATTGTGTTGGAAACAAGAAAGGATAGTATCCAAACTGTTTTTTATATAAAAAGCGAAGAAAGCTTTTTAATAGAAAGAAAGAAAGAAAGAAAGAAAATATTTATTGTAACGAACAACATTATACATATAAATAAAACAGAAAAAACAAAAAAAGAACATCCGCTACAAAACGACCCCAACTCAGCATAAAACAGGTCAATAGACCTGCGCTGGTCTTCCGTTGGGGCGCCTTGGTGATGTCACGGACGTCGTTCACACCCATGACACACAAAAACAACAAAAACCAAAATACTCAAATTTAAAACATACTTTCCTATACTATTACAATATTAAAAAAAGAAAAAAAACAACTAAATCTATACTATAGAGTTACCTTCAATGTAAAACTGAAGTGGGTCAATATAATATTTAAAAGAATTAGGGTAGATTTCAAATAGGATTATCCACTGTTGTCTTACGGTACTTTGATACTGTACTTATAATCGATCGATCTTTAAATGGGTTACTGCTAATAAGAACTTCTACCCATTCTAGACTTGGTTGAAATAAAAAAAAAAAACGAACTTATCATCATTAGCCGTGTGGGGCCGGCTTTAGAATTATCCCATCCCTCTCCACCCATTGGAATCCGTAAGAGCTGACTGAGGGAATACCGCGGAAGTGGGCAGCAGCACTCCTTCGAGTATTAACAACATCCACTGCGATCGCCAACCCGCCTGCCAAGCGTGGCGATTACGGCACTATCCCCCATTCTTGGGGAGGCCTATGTCCAGCAGTGGACGTTAAAAGGCTGATGGATGGATGGATCTTATCATCACGCTATTTCCCTTGCGGGGTAGGCAGAGAGGACAGAGTGCCAATAGGCTCTATTCTTGCATACTACTCTGTCAAGAAAGTACCGGGAAAAGATCAATAATACACAAAAATTTTGTTATTTATCCAAATTTATTTTATCACCTTCAAAGTATGCTCCTTCAGAAACGATAGACTTACGTCAACGAATAATCCAATCATCATAACATTTTTTTGAATTGAGTTCAGTTCTCGCCGCGAATTCACCTTTAAGTCTTCTACCGATTGAAAACGGGTGCTACGAAGTGGTAATTTGAGTTTAGGAAAAAGAAAAAAGTCGGCTGGAGCCATGTCTTGTGAATATGGCGGTTGCTCTATGGTATTTGTTGAGTGTTTGGACAAAAATTCATTCACAATGATGGCCTTGTGCGAAGGCGGATTATCGTGGTGCAAAATCCAAGAATTTTCTTTCCACAAATCTGGCCTTTTTCGTCGAATTTGCTCTCTTAAACGCCGCATAACGCTCAAATAATTTCTCTATTATTTGAGCGTTATGCGGCGTTTAAGAGAAAACGAGTAGGTCAAAAGGTAGATATTCTTTATCTAGCGTTTGACCTTCTGGTAAGAATTCCGAGTGCACAACACCGCGGCAGTCATAGGAAACAGTCAACATGACTTTGACTTTTAATCGACTTTGGCGTGGTTTTTTCGATTTCAGTTCAGTTGGAAGTCGCCACTCCGAAGCTTGTTGATTAGTTTGCATGTCAAACTCGTAAACCCACGTCTCGTCACCAGTAACAATGCGTTTCATGAATTTTGGGTCGTAATTGACTCATTCTAGCATGTCCTCGGCTACTCTCATGCGATTGAGTTTTTCGAGAAAATTCAGGTCTTTTGGGACTAGCTGAGCGGAAACATGTTTCATACCCAAGTGACTATTAAAAATGATACGGATCGCCTCGTGAGACACAGAAAGTTCGGCGGCTATTTCTCTCAAAGTTGAATGAGGATTTTCAGTTGCTATTTCCTTCACTTTTGCAATGTTAATTTCAGTTGCAGACGTTGATGGCCTACGAGAGCGAGACAAATCTTCCATCACATCTCGACCGCTTTTAAATGCTTTGTACCACTCATAAGCATATGTTTTTGATAAAATCGATTCACCGTAAGCCTTCTGTAACATTTTCAGTGACTCCGAACACGAAATTCCATTGGCGATGCAATATTTAAGACAAAATCTTTGTTCGATGTTTTTGTCCAGTATGAAATTCGCAATACACACTAGATATGTTATAACTAAAAACAGCACTGTATTTAATATAAATAACAGATACAACTCAAACTCCGCGCCAAAATAGATAACAGTTGTGCCAAAATAGATAAAAGCAAAAATTTGAATTTGGAACCATAAATCCCAATACTTTCTTGACTGAATGTACATCTCTCGCTTCCGCAACATTCATAATTCTCTTCATACACGCTTGCGGTTTCGTAGACTCCTGACTCCACCTTCCTTCAATACATGACCGATTTGGTCTAGGTAGGTGAGTCTCAGTCTCCCCCTGTACCTACATCCTTCCACTTTCGCATTGTATATCTTCTTAACCAGTCGCTTTTCCGGCATTCTTTCCACATGTTCGAGCAATCGGAGCATTCCCTTTCGCATCTTTACACTAATACTCTCTTTCATACCTACTCGCTCTCTTACGTCGTCGTTATGAATGCGGTCAGTCAGCCTCACTCCGCAGATTCTTCGCAGAAATCGCATTTCGACCGCAATAATGTTGATCTCATACTCCTTTTTGCATACCCAACTCTCGCTTCCATATAGTAACATTGGGACAAGCAAAATTGAAATCAATAATTGTGTATATAAAGCTATATTACTTCTATATTCTTCACCATGCATGGTTGTATAAAAGAATAATGAAATGCCCAAAAACTAAGCATTAATTATGGTATAATTTTGATAGACAGATAAACTCTTTATTATAGGTACATTGAACATATCATTTAAATCATACGTCTACACGTTTACTATGTAACTTGTATTTGGTTTAAAATGGATTAAAGAAGTTATAATTAAAATGTATAATTTACAATCTATCGATATCTAGTTGATTTTATAATTTGATACCGACTGATGCCATAGCGGTTTAGATACCGATCTCCCATTCCGAGTATGGTCGATTCCCACGTAGAATAATTATTTGTGTGACACAAATGTTTATTCAGGTCTGGGTGTACTGTGTGTCCGTCAAATTGTATGCTTGTCAAAGCTCCCCGCGATACAGGGGTAGTTGGTAATTTCACATACCTACAATTTATAGACACAAAGTACACCCATAGTCGTTACATTTATTTGAGTGTAGTACACTCATAATTTTATTTTTATATTCTGGTTACCGTATTGTACATAATTATAACTAGCTAGCTATTAAGACTAAAAAGTACCCTGTACGCCTTAGTGTAAGTTGGTGAAGTATAAACAGCAACACATCTTTCTTCCGGTCATTCATAGTAAATATGAATAGCTAGCTTTTGCTATGTCATGAGCTATTGTACTAAGCTCCAAAGCAAATACAATTGCGGAATTAACATCGATTTCGGAGAAAATATGAAAGTTTGACAATTTATTGGGATTGATTCAATGACATTTTGAAATGCGTTTTAAAACCCAACTCACATTTACACTAAAATTATGCTGAGTTGTACAACTAAGCATTTTTAATACACACTGTTTCTAATAGTTTAACATGTTAGTAGCTTCTAGAACGGCTCCATTGGGTAAATGCCAGTATTTAGGTTATACCGCAGGTTCCAGATACAGTAGCGAGATTAAACGTATACCAGTTCATCTAAATCCATTTAGTAGTGTTTACATGATGCACGTACAAAAAAATAAGCACACAGGCATTTAAAAAAAAATGTGTATAATTCAAAGATGCTTTGTAAAGTAATACAGTATTTTATTTTTCTCGGATATCTTACATGTTCAGATAGCTCAGCTCCCCTAACCAAGTAGCATAAACGTTGCAGATAAGAATAGAATAATCAATGTATGGCAGTAGGCTACGCTAACCATACGTCAATCTCATACATTGATTATTGTATTCTATTCTATTCTACTAGCGATTAAGCCAAGCGGCTAGGGCGGGCTGTTACAACCACTGAAGTAATGTAACATAGAGTGGCCGACCAATACAGGCGGAGAGACGGCACACGGCGGGTTTATTTAGTGGGTGAGGGCCTCACACTGCCTTTTTCGTTGCCCCGAACGACGGGGTGTGCGGTTACGGACATTTTTACCCGCCTTAACAAAAAAAGGGGGAGCTGTTACAGCTTTATAATAATATAAATAAAAAAGATAAAATTACCAATACAACGCGGTCAGAACTCGAATGTAATAACAAAAAATAACGATTGCTCTCGTAGATTCATATCTATTAATTTTATCTCAATGGAATCGCGTTTTACATACTTCATCGCGTGTCGGCATTGTTGTTCCGTTTCAAACGATTAGTTACAATTATGGAGATGATAATTGCCACCCGACGGGAAAAGTGGTTTGAAATACAATACATTTTATACTAATGGAATTAATTCTCTGTTGATTCATATACAAATGTGTATAAAGGTAGATGTTCCTTTATTTTTATACTAAGCGCTCCTAAAATATTGATATGAATGCTTAATTTCTTGTATCTATAACGATTGTGGATGCGAATTACGTAATATTCTAGCGGCAGAGCCTTGGGTATCCCAGTATGAATGGGCCGGCTCGATAGGGGAAGTAGGTACCACACTCAGTTGTGGTCGCTGGTCTTTTGTCACTCTCACAAAAGACCAGCGAAAAATGGTAGATACTCCTACTTAAGGTTTCATTGACGGGCCTCGTGGCGTAGTCGGTAGTGTAACCGACTTCCGTGCACGAGGTCGTGGGTTCGATTCCCACTCAGGACAATTATTTGTGTGATGAACATAGATATTTGTACTGCGTCTGGGTGTTTTCTATCTATTATATGTATGTATTTACAAAAAAAAAGTAATAATATATGTATTATATCCGTAATCTGGTACACATAGCACAAGCGTTAAGCTTAGTTTGGGACCAGACGACGTTGTGTGAAAAATGTCCGTGAATATTTATTATTATTTATTATATGGTGAGTGAGAGCACCGGAGGCCCAATCCGCTTCCATACGGAAAACTCTCCTGATTATCCTTCCTATCATCTGCTTAGTGGCCTACTTATCCTCTCCTTATTATCTTTCCTATACACCTCCTATCCCTTTCCTTGGACAAGACTACGGTAACCGCTTACCATCAATTGGACCGTATGCTTACTTGCCACCCACGTAGTATAAAAAAAATACAAAAATTACTTTAAGTAACAAACATTGTTAAATTTAAAAATCGGACTCACAATGGTTGGCAAGGGAGGTAGGCACTATAACGCCTACGCGATCTGTGTTCAGTAGGTTCTGTGCTGGCCTGTTTTTTATATTATGTTTTACTTCAAATGAATATTTCATTCCGAGACACAATAAATTAAATTTCTACGATACGAACCATTGAATTTCATTTCAAAAGTTAAATACCTGTCAAATCATGCGTAAAGTAATAAAAAGTTATTTTAATGTACCCTATACGTACATGTTAATTTCACTTTTATTGTTATAGCTTGTGAAAAAAATGAAAGCGCTACGGCATTATAAATTATTATGTTTATGGTAAGAATAAGAATATCGTGTTTATTACTCTGATATAAATTTAACTGACAAGTGAATTTTTAAGACGGTTTAGTTATGGTCTTAATTAATATTTAAATAACCGCAATTTCATCCGGGTGGACTGAAGAATATAAAAACTAAAAATTTGGAAAAATCCAAAAGTGCACGCCTCATAATTTCATTTTTCACAATAATATTGATTATTTGTAAAAGTTTCTGATATTTACGCGAATGTTACATATTTTGAAATAAAACTTCGTTTACGGAATCTATCGCGTTTACTTAATTTTACTACTATCCCGACGTTTCGAATACTTTACAGCATTCATGATCACGGGTGGACTTAGATGATAGACGTCCAAAGCTGATACCGACCGTTGAAATAACATATCAGCTTTGGACGTCTATCATCTAAGTCCACCCGTGATCATGAATGCTGTAAAGTATTCGAAACGTCGGGATAGTAGTAAAATTAAGTAAACGCGATAGATTCCGTAAACGAAGTTTCATTTCAAAAATATTTGTAAAAGTTTATATAATATAAGTGTGTAGATGTAACAAATAATGTATTAGTCTTACTAAGTAGTTTTCAATAAATCATATAGATAGCGCTAATTTCAAAAAGTACTAATGTGGTTCTCATGTCTTATATAGATGGTGCTAATTTGAAGAAGTACTACTATTGGTTCTATAGAATTAGTTCTCACTAAATAAGGTGGATAGCGCTGGTTTTAGTGTAGGTATAATCGAATCGACCATACATATTCAAACTATTTTTGTTTATTTCCATCCATCCATCCATCAGCCTTTCGACGTCCACTGCTGAACATAGGCCTCCCCAAATGAGGGGTATAGTGCCGTAATCGCTACGCTTGGCAGGCGGGTTGGCAATCGCAGTGGATGTTGTTAATACTCGAGGGAGTACTGCTGCCCACTCCCCTCAGTATTCCCTCAGTCGGCTCTTACGACTCCCATGGGTGTAGAGGGGTAGGACAATTCTAAAGCCGGCTCCACACGGCACGTTTGTTTATTTAATAACAATTAAATCACATCAAATCAGCCGAAGTGAAAAGTGATAGGGTTCTATACCTAATTATACTGAAGCGTAAGAGAGAAAAAATGACTCGATTAGTAAAGTATTTCGGTCGTTATTGTGTTAACAAACATACAGGATCCACACATACAGACACACGGATGCCCAAGACAGAACATTTTAAACAGTTTTTTAACTAGTTCTAATAACAAAAATGGCAAAAAACATATCATGAGTGTTAAAAATAGTGTTTTTTCTTGATATGTGTGTGTATATATTATTTTACAAGTGTAATACCTATATGATAAATATAGACATTTTAAGTTTAAAAAATCAGTAGTTTTTAGATATTTTTATATATATTTTCAGCATTTGACATGCTTAGCACTATACATTAAACACAAAGTGAAAAATGTGAAATCGAAAATAACAGTCAGGAGCAGGATTTGAACCTGCATCTTCTGGATACCGTCCAGATGCTTTACCAATTCAGCCATCCTGACAATTGCTCCTGACTGCTAATTTCGATAACACATCATACTTAACGTCTTTGGGTGACGCCTGCGCCATCTGTCGGAAGTATTTTCATACATTATACCGACCAGGTAAACTTAATTTTACAATTAAGATTTTACCTAATAATGACGCAAACCCTTTAAATATTTAGATATTTTTATATATATTTTCAGCATTTGACATGCTTAGCACTATACATTAAACACAAAGTGAAAAATGTGAAATCGAAAATAACAGTCAGGAGCAGGATTTGAACCTGCATCTTCTGGATACCGTCCAGATGCTTTACCAATTCAGCCATCCTGACAATTGCTCCTGACTGCTAATAACAACTACTTTTTTCACTTTGTGTTTAATGTATAGTGCTAAGCATGTCAAATGCTGAAAATATATATAAAAATATCTAAATATTTAAAGGGTTTGCGTCATTATTAGGTAAAATCTTAATTGTAAAATTAAGTTTACCTGGTCGGTATAATGTATGAAAATACTTCCGACAGATGGCGCAGGCGTCACCCAAAGACGTTAAGTATGATGTGTTATCGAAATTAGCAGTCAGGAGCAATTGTCAGGATGGCTGAATTGGTAAAGCATCTGGACGGTATCCAGAAGATGCAGGTTCAAATCCTGCTCCTGACTGTTATTTTCGATTTCACATTTTTCACTTTGTGTTTAATCAGTAGTTTTTGTGAAGTGACTGTAGTACCCACCTCAACGCTTCGCTTATGAGGCGTCCAATGAGTCACACTACGGTAACACTAAAGATCTCTATGCAAAAATTGCAACCCTACAGGAACTATTAATAAATAATTTAACTGTTAATAAATAAATAAACTGGGTAAAAAGTAGCCTTTTTTTTGTTTAGGCGGGAATAAATGTACCTAACCGCACACACCGTCGTTCGGGGCAACAAACAGGGTAGAGTGGAGCCCTCACCTACTAAATAAACCCGCCGTGTACCGTCTCTCCGCCTTTATTGGCAAGCTCCCGGAACCATATTACATTCCTTCAGTGGTGGGTAAAAAGTGGACGTCGAAAAGCTAATAGATGGATGGACTAATATTTGTTGTTATCTACTGTCAATAGGTAGATGAAACTAATTTCAAGTAAGTATATTGTGATCCAAATAGATTTGATTTAAGACACCGGCGATTCATTGGTGAAGCTCGTAGAGTAAAAATGTTCTGTGTGGTGAAGTGAGGTGCATTCCCTATGGCGTTTGATCAATATTTGTATCTTCTTCTTGTTTAATGGCTTTTGCAATATTAGTTTAATTATCTATGAATAACTGCCCACAAAACGGTGACTCGCCTGACATTTCAGAGTGACACTGACAGATAACTCTTGTCTAGAAATCGATACTTTCCGTTGAATATTTTTAAATTTATTCGTTTCTCAATGGATCCCATTTTGAAGTTCATGTAGACGCACGGGCTACAACTACCTAGTTAAAAATACAAGACCTATACTGTCTTTCTTATTAAAAAACAGTGATTAATAAGTCAGAAGTCTCAGAAACCGACTAGCGTATATGAAGAGAATTTTGAATTCAACATTCAATTCAATTCAATTATGAATGTTGAATTCATAATTCTCTTCATACATGCTCGTCGGTCGCGGAATCGAGAGACGTATGCAAGAATAGTCTTTTGGCACTCTGTTCTCTCTGCCTACCGCTCAAGAGAAATGGCGTGATGATAAGTAAGTAAGTAAAAAGCTATGCTGGTAAGTGGTAATCACCGTTATATTTTTTAAAACACTTCCTTGAAATAAGTTTGGTACGACTACGAATCGTAATAACTCTTTAGTAAAGTACCTCAACCATACAATGGCTAGCATATTTTCTCATAATTATAAATAATCTACACTAAAATTACGCAATCATTACTTTTTATTTGGTAATAATTCCGAATATTTTAAGGTAAATTAATATTTATTATTCGTAAAATAAATAGTAAAGTAATAGGAAACAAAACATTTCGTTTTATGTTTCTTTTTGGAATATATTATGGAACTGTGAGATAATATAAATAATTTCACAACTAAATTGTACGTAAACATTACGAGGTATTTCATTCAAATATATGCTTGGGTAAAGAGCAAAACTACAAACAATCTGCGCAATGATAACCTTTTTTTTAAGGTGGCTAAAAATGTTCCTAACCGCACGGGGCAACGAACTTGGTAGTCTGGGACCCTCACCCACTAAATAAGCCCGCCGTGTGCCTGTATTGACGGGTCACTGGAACTGTGTTACATTGCTTCAGTGGTCCGCCGGCGGCGTGCAATGATAACCTAGTAGCTACCCGAGAGACTACCAAGAGAAGAAATCAAGTTCAAGCGATAGTCAGGGTCTAGAAAATCTAGACTCTTGATTGTAGAAAAATTAAAACTCATTTCAGAATTTTCAAAATAATATGCATTTGATTTCATAATTTACACAGGCCATAAGAGCCTTCTTGCCTCGGAGAATCTCCTAAAATAGTCCTGAAATCAAACTCGATCGAACGCATTTCAGTATAAGGCATCCTTCCTCTTTTGATTGAACAGGGAGAGGAACACATTGACATTGAAAAGGGCTATAATTACTTATGAAGGTAAAGCAACTTAGTTTTAACTTCTGTCCCAGATTTGAAGACAGGTGTCTTAGGTCCTTTTCTGTGCGAAAATTCAGGCAGGGAGTCCTTACCTTGCGACTGGTGCACATGCTAGCTTGCATCGGAAAATACCTGTGCAATCATGATTACGAAGTAAAATGGTCAATGTTACATACTGCTACATAAATAAGGGATAAAGACATCATTCTAAGAAAAATTAAAAAAAATGCTAACTTAAATGCTACTTGTATATAGTTTTAGTTAATTATGGTATCGTAATTATATATATTTGGTAGTAGAGGCTCGCTGATTCCAGGTAGAATAAGCCGGTTCAACGGGGGTAATTTCATCCTCCGATAGATTAATGTATATAGCCTGAGGTGGGTCGTAACCCCTGGTATCATAATAAAAACATTAATTGCAAGCTTTCAGAGCTATGAAACTAATTTGATACAAATTTTTAACCATCTAGCTGAAATTACCGCCAGCGAAAGTTAGTGTTATTATATTTTATAATAAGTTCTAAAACGGTTGTACTATTTATATAATATGGTAATCATGTAAACAGAGATGAAATGAGAACAAACGTTAAGTATGACGATTAAACTCAACATTTATGCAAGAATGTATTGCGTAACTCAACAAAAGAAATGTGGGACCGTCTTACGCAAAAATTCGGAAGTTGTTCATAGATTGCGTTCAGCTGAGAAGTCCAATACATTTCCTTGCAATGCTTAGTATTTTGTTGTGTTCATTATCTTAAGCGGAATGGTACTTGCACTTTCGAATCGACCCGAATGACTAAGTAACACTGTAAACTTTCTCTTTGGACATGTTACCAATAACATCGTATAGATTCACGGTAGTGGAGCTTCTTCGATTTTTTTTTCTCCGTTTTTAATTTCATTTGTACTGACGTCACAGCGGTTGTACTGCTTCGGTGGCGACGGTCATTTGCGTTCTAACATGAGACCAACGCGGCCGCATTTGCCGTTAATCGCCATACCATAACTCAACTGTGCGTCTGTTGCGTTACGCGAAATAGCCCACCGTTTTTACATAAATGTTGTAACGTTAACGCGCGAGTTCGTAGTTCCGTTATCGTATCCACAGGCGGCGTGGTTGATAAGGGATTTGTTTCGTTTAATTGTGACTGATAACGGATTGTGTACAGATTTTTTTTTGCTTTTGGAGAAAATGGAGTGCCATTAACGTAAGAGGTAAGTTTATAAGCTTTTTGTTTTTGTTAATGACTGTTTTTGTTTGAATAAGATAGTCGTGGAGCCTTGAGCATCATTAATCGGCTTTTAGAGACATTAGCACTGTCTACTAAAGGGAAATTCAAAGGTTTCAGCTAAGTATCTACATATATTTCGTTTAGTTTTTTTTATGAATATTTTATAAAGTAATGGGTTAACGACATTAGTATTCACGCTAATGTTTTCACAGAAGTGCCTAGGTACTGGCATCCTTATAAGTACCTAAATACATGTACACTAAGTACCCATTAAAAAAATTTAGGTAATAATGCCGGTTCTCAGCTTTGAAGTAGGTACCTACTAAACTTTATTCAGATTTCTTGAGATTTTAGACATTCAATTGAAAACGTGCGTAATTTCATAGAATATTGAAATTCTATTTTCCGTTATAAGTACTTGTACCTTTTTTATTATTATGGTGGGAAAAAATGTACCCAACCGCATACCCCATCGTTCGGGGCAACGACAGGTTAGTGTGGGGTCCCTCACTCACCCACTAAATAAACTGTGCCGTCTCTCCACCTGTATTGGTGGACCACTGGAACTATCTTACATATTACTTCAGTGGTGCAGGTAACGACGAATACCGAAGGTACGAGTTTTGTTATTTTTTTATTCTATTTAGAATATATAAGTAAAATGGTAGGTATTTACCTACCATTTTACTTATATATTCTTAGATTTTGATAGTTTCATTAGGTAACTATTACGAATAACGATTAAGATCTACCGAGTGCACGATCAAATCCGGTGGCGTCATGCATGGCAGGTGACTATAATTTTCATATTTTTTTCCTTTAACTATCCTGTGTTTTCATCTAGATTATCCATATAACCATGACCGCCATGATGTTCGCCAACCCACCTGCCAAGCGTGGTGATTACGGCACTATCCTCCATTCTTGAGATGGCCTATGTCCAGCAGTGGACGTTAAAAGGCTGATGGATGGATGGATAGATAACCATGACTCAGTGACCTACTACACCTTACTAAAATGAATATTGTATATTTTTCTAATATACAAGTACGTCTCTCTTTGCAATCATGATGGCTTATTGTTAGACCGATCACGTTTATAGTCATGCGCTCATAAATTTACAATTTTACTAGCTGCAACTCAATTACATTATGTATTAACACAAAAATACAAAATCGATAAGGTAACGCAACGAAAGGGAAAAGAATATACTCACAAAAGTATAATAACGACGAAACAAGCAATTTATAAAGGCCCTTATAGATACACTTTTTCGTCAAAATAACAGAAGATATACTTTTTTTTTGTTAAGTTGGGAAAATATTTCTAACCGCACACCCCTTCGACCGTTTGAGGCAGCGAACAGGGTAGTGTGGGGCCTTCACCAACTAAAGAAACCCGCCGTGTGCCGTCTCTTCGCCTTTATTGGCGGGCCACTGGAACTATGTTACATTCCTTCAGTGGTCAACAGAAGATATACCTACTTATACGAGTTAATTAATAATCAAAGCCTTGTGAAGGAAAATATCGTGAGGTGTGCTGCACGTAGTGCTTTCTTCGACGGTTTGAGTAGTGCGTCAACCCTGCTGGGCTAACGCTGTTATTTGAAGCCAAAATGTTTTACATTCCGAGGGATTTCCCCTCTGCATCCAACAATCAGACTAGATGCTTACCCGTTATCCTAGGTGAGCGACAAACGCGTTAATACTACGCGACGCGATACGAAAATATCAAATAGAGGTTGTATGTACTTCTAGCCTACGTTGTCGCCTAATATGAACGCGACGCAAAACGGTTAAAGTACTAGCCGCAATACATCGCATTGCGTAGCAATGCGTAGCATCGCGTCGCATCGCTCACCTAGGGCAACGGGTTAGGGATAAAAAAACAATTATCGACATATTAAGACAAAAACTCACAAACGTGATGCTTATAAGACCAATGAGAATACTTAAGTAACTATTTTAATAGATACTAATTATTAAATAACTATGTTGTGTGTAGGGGATATGGGGATATATATTTTAGGACTGCAAAGACAGTGGTATCGAGTTCAATTCCTAGTCCAAGGTACAAAGCTCACACGGCACGCACCTCTAGATTTTTCAAAATTATGTGTGTATTTGTTTTTAATTTATCACTGCTAGGTGAAGGCAAACATTGTGAGGAAACCTGCATTCTTGAGAGATTTTCTTGACGGCTTATGAAGTCTAGCTGGACTAGAGCGGAATAAAAGGGTTGAAGTAAATATAAATGAAGTAAAGATAAACATTTTGGTAAAATTCCTTTCTTAAACTGGAGTAATTACATAGCTTGAATAGTCTGAAATGAAGATAAGACCAGTCATAAGCACCATAATACCATAACCACATATATCACATACATACGCATATATATCGAATAGAGGTTCTTCACGGCAATTCGAAAGAACGCACGAAAAGCTCTCATCCGGCACCAAAATTACTGTGTTGAGTTTTCTTACGTATTCGGCGATGTGGTAGAAGTGCTTCGATTACTTGGCTTTTGCAACACCCACAGTTGAAAACTGATAACAATGCAGGGATATTTCCATCTCTATAGAACCTATATACTCATAATTGTTTTACTCGACGCTTTGCTCTGAAATTTTCATTACTCTACATTAAATAATGTACATGCGACTTCAAAATATTGCTTAAAATGGTGTTTACACCCCTTCTCCCTTATCTTGTCTCGTGTTAAGATTTGTCAACAACAATGCACTCTTACGTAATAAACGAAAGGCCCTCAAATCAACAATATTTTTCGTTCCTCGTCCTTGTTATGTCCGGAAAATAATTATGATGTTTTCAGTCAATCATCTAAGCATAGTAAATACTCAGAAATATTTTCAGAGTATTTCATTCTAAGGACCTTGAAAATAGGGCGAAATGTGTCCAGCGGGAGGCCGTTACATAACAAGGGCGATATCGTTTTCTATGCCAACCCCTCTGGGAAACAGCGTGAGCCTTTGTATGAATGTAAGGTCTTCAGTACTTCCCAAATCATTAGCTGCCTATAGTTCCGCTACCACGACTTTGTTCAAATAAATACGCACTACAGATAGGATAATTACCAACACAATAGAACTAAGTCACGATCTTCAATTTATTATCTGTTTTTGTGACGTTAACCATATTCGCAACGCAACAGGTTGAAGCCAATGACCTTACAATGTCATTACCAACTAGCTAAATCTAACATTGAGCAAATGGGATTACCTTTTCAAAATTAGAATGTCAATCACCGATGTTCTATAAGCTATTAAAACATTTCTCTACAACTAACTTAAAAGAAAGTCGTTGAGTTTCATTGTGATCGATATTTAAAGTACAAAGTGCAATACTAAAGAAATCATCATAAACTGTAACCGACATACATTTAAATATACAATGTGTATATATTACCAATAATACAAATAAATAATTGAAAATCACGAATAATTTGATAGGTATCAATTAAAAATTGACCTGAATCCTTGTTTGAGGATATCTCAGCAGATATTGGATATGAACTACAGTAATGGTACACGTAATGAGTACTTAGCACTTCAGTCTTATTCTGTTTAAGCTGTAAATTAATATATCTGATTCTAAAATATTGGAATGTATGTTCGACCTTCCAATCCATCAGCCGAATTCCCCTCATCTTCCACCCTGAAACCGGGTAGATACTTCAGTAGTAATATTTCACAAGTTAATCTCTTGCGGGCTATGGTAGATTTGTAGGCTACTGGCTCGAAGGCCCTTAACACAGGATAATATCAACCTTCCAGGCAGCTCCTTAAACTCTAAAGCTAATTAAACTCTATGGGCAAATATTACTCAAGATAATGCACTGCATTCAGTTTATTTACACTAATAATACATCTACGACCTGAATTAATCATAGATCTGTCGAAAATTCTGTAATGGATATACTTAATAATAGTTTCAAGACAACTTTCCACTGCTCAAGTAGCGAGTGTCATATTTCAACCTCTACCCATAAAACCGTATTTTCTTACAACGACATTTTTACATCTTGCTCGTCGAGTGTTACTGGCCAGTTGTTGCGGTTTTATATGACTGATTAGAAATAAAAATAACTGGTGAACCATCTATACGATTTGTTTTTACACAAAGGCGAGGTTTACTGATGATCTGAAAATCTCAATAAAAGCTAAAAGGTACACAAAAAAAAATCTGAATTCTCTCTTGTTGCCAGATACAAAAGTCATTAAGTAGCACATAGCTCAATAAAAAAACAGATTTGTCACTTACAGATACAAAAGTCATTACGATTTTTCAATTGTTACCACCCACGAAGTGTCTCCATATATTTTGAATGTAGAGGAAGAAAACTAATTCTATCTTTGCTCCGCACATAGATGAATGTTTACCATAGACAGTGCTTTTTGATCTTTATTTTAGCACTTGACATGCTCAGCTACTTTAAAGAACAAATTATTTGCTAAAATGTGGAAAAACAGATCCTGCTCGCAGTAATATTCTCTTTTTTCACATATAATTTGTTCTTCATAGATAGTGCTCTTATTTCAATGAGTAATGGTTATGCTTTATCATTAGATCGGCCATGGGTCTTATGTCACAATAAAAGAATCACGTCAAGGGTCCTCACAATCTGGATACTTTTTGAATTCAGATTATTTTTTTTTTTTTTTTTTTTATTGCATGTTGTGGCAGACGAGCCACGGCCCATCTGATGGTAAATAGTCGCTCATAGACTCAACTATTCCCAGAGTATTGTCAAGGCGCTGCTCACCATTTCATTTCGCCGATATGAAATGAAAGAATAAAAGGTTATCTCCTGCTACAGCCAAAAGGCAACGATGTGCTTCATGGCCGGTCACACGGCAGATGGTGGTACCAACCCGCTCGGGCCCGATACCAATTGAGTACTCCCACTTAGTACTCAGCCCTACCACCAGTCAAAAAATATATAATTTGTTTAGGAACATTATATTTTATTTTCGCCACGAGAAATATTTTAGATCCGGCTCTTAGCAATAATCTCTATATCGTGGAAGCTTTTACAAGCATACCATATACGTACACAACGCCCAAATTTATAACAGCTACAGGCTAATAACACAAATATTCAATCTAAATAACCAATCACAGGTCAATTCTGGACCATAGTCCTTTCCTAATTTACATAACAACGTCTAATCCTCCTTATGCCGCATCCAACCTATTACTACTGCCCTTTCTGTGTCATCAGACGACACCGTAGGTCTGTTCATACATTGGTCGAAAACCTTGACTTTCAATCATTGTAGGATAAGCGATTCAAACACTCGACGTAGTTTCACCAAAGTTTGAAATTGTAATTATAAATAGGTAAAAAATTAACTAGGTAAATGGCTATCTAGATTTAATGTTTCAAAACATTGAGAAATTTTAGACGTTACAATTTGTTTAGTTGAAAATGAATTAGAAATGCTATTGAGTCATTGAACTGATGTTTTTCATTTACATCTCAACGAGCTATTCAAATAAGTTCTCTAAGCAATACATAGTAGTGCTAAAGCCTTGCTTATCCCAGCCCGAATGGGCCGGCTCGATCAGGGAAGTACCACCCTCTGACATCAGCTTGTAACAACGGTAGTTACTTCTTCCGTCGTGTTTCTCATAGTGAGTGAGAGCGCTGGAGGCCCAAACCCCCTCCCTTATTCTCTCCTTCCTATCCACCTCCTATCCCTTTCCTTGGAGATAGCGACGCGCGAGTGATGCCTCTCGTGTTGCTACCGTCTATAGGCTACGGTAAACGCTTACCATCAGGTGGGTGGTATGCTTGTTCGCCACCCATGTAGTTAAAAAACAATACCACAAGGAGTGAAACCACGAAATTAAATTGGCAATGGAATGACCATAACGCATAATAAATCGAAGAAGCGCTGGAACAAATAAATCCTACAGGATAAAATGAAAAGTAGGGGTCCATCGAGATTGTCTGAAATTCGCGCCGACGCTTCTACTTCCATAGTCAGTTGATACAAAACTTATGAAGGGAGGATGGCATATTGACATAGTTTTTACTCCATCACAACATAACCGTTATAAGTGTATGCCTGACAAATGTACTATTTCTAATACCTCACTTTCATTTGTATGGCAATCGGATACCGCTGTAGAGAAATCAGCTGCAGAATCAATAACATTGTAAGCCCTTGTAAGCTGGAGATATTTAGCTTGAATATTTTTAAACACCCTATATATAAATTTGACTGTAGCGATACAGCTAAACTACACAATCCAGTGAGCACAATCTTATATAATGACCCACTTAATTATCTTTAAAAATAGTAAATTCTGTCTGAAAAAATTTGCTCCATAGATTTCATTAATTCATTAAACGTGCCTCGTGGCGTAGTCTGTAGTGTAACCGACTTCCGTGCACGAGTTCGATTCCCATTCAGGAAAATTATTTATGTGATGAACACAGATATTTGTATTACGTCTGGGTGCTTTCTATCTATTATATGTAAGTATTTACCAAAAAAAAAAGTAGTATATGTATTATATCCGTAATCTGTTACCCATAGCACAAGCGTTAAGCTTAGTTTGGGACGAGAGGACGTTGTGTGAAAAATGTTCGTGAATATTTCTTTATTTATATTTATTTGTTTAGGCTATCCCACAGTTCCTTATCGGGGTAAAAAGGACCGTGAACTATATCCGTTTACCAAATTTAATACAAATAGGTTCAGTTGTAATGTCTTTATGCCAATATTGAATATCCTACGGGAACCAATAGTTTTTTCGTGATACAAAGAACTCTATAATATGTTAATTCAGTGTCATGTGTATCGATCTACTAAATTTCATCCAAATCCATTCAGCCGTTAAGACGTGACTGATGGAGAAACATCTATACCTACATAAAATATATAATACTAGAGGTGGCACGAGACTCCGTTCACATGGACTTCAAAATTCAGACCCGATTTGTTTATGTGTCTCACAAGAACCCCTTATATCATAATAAAAATGTTTTGATATTATAGCCTCATTTATATAGGCTTATCTTTTATATGAATTTTACATATTTGCAACCATTATTTTTAAAGATTCAGTAAGTGGTTATATCTAAAGTAATCGACTCTTGCGTGCCAGTCATAACTATAGAACACAACGTTAAAATGCTATTCGAAACATTACAATAAAATTAATCACAGTTAATTGTCGGTGAAACAATGATAATTTTATGACATTACTTCATAGTTGTTAAAAAAATCTCCCACGAAATATTTTATTAAAAATTTAAGCAATAATCGGCTTTAATTGAAAATTCCCGCAACATATTAACACTTATAATAATAACGTAATAACAACAACATAACATAGCATCACGGCTTTATTCCCGCCTTATAGAAGGAGTAGGCAGAGGTGTATTACACACCCACGGTTCGCCAGCTATGTTTAAGTACCGTGTAATAGGGGGCGTGTGGGGGCCGTGTGGGGCCTGCTTTAGAATTGTCCCACCCCTCTCTACCCGCGGGAGTCGTAAGAGCCGACTGAGGCAATACCGGGGGAGTGGGCAGCAGCACTCCCTCGAGTATTAACAACATCCACTGCGATCTCCAACCCGCCTGCCAAGCGTGGCGATTACGGCATTATCCCCCATGACGGGACCGCTCGTTGTGGCGTTCTCTTGGGGAGGCATATGTCCATCAGTGGACGTTGAAAGGCTGATGGATGGAATAGGGGGCGAGCCTATTGGCGTCTACCGGACACATTTCAAAACTCCGGGCTGCTACTGAGAATTTTTTTGTTTACGAAACATTTACTATTCAATTTTCCAGGATAAAAAGTACATTATGTCCTTTTTTGGGTCCTAGACTACATATGCATACCAAATTTCATGATGATTGATGTAGTAGTTACTACTTAAAAGCGTAACAAACAAATAAACACAACACTAACTCACTTTCGCAATTATACATTAGTTAGGATAAAAGCTTAAAGAATTTGATTGAGATTATTCTTTGAAATCACATGCTTATTAAGAACGTTAGTTTTAACCGTGATAGCACACAGTGCCCGCTGGCACTAACGCTACATTTATGTATTTAAAATGATTTTAAAAATGATTTATATGATTTTAAAAATCTTGACCAATTTTTTTGTTTTAAAGTCTACACCCTACGCTATGGAACTAGAAAATATTCCTTGCAAAACAAAAAAAAAACAAGCACATGCAATAAAGATGTCTTTTTCAATCTCATACTTCACGTCTGCTGCGATCACCAGGGGTGAACGTGAACGATGGCACATATTGGATTGATCTACATCTAATGAGCTAATACTAGTTAAAATCTATAACAGCCCTTTCTAGTGATAATCACAAAATAATCTAGCGGATTCTAGGTATAAACCACCTGTGTGTAGGTCAAAAAGCACCGCTAGAAGACGCCTTTATGCTTACCACTTTCTTATAACTTAAAATAAATATGATATATAATATCAAAATCGGAACTTATTACAAGTATTAACCATTTCTATACACATAATATACGCAAATAACTATTAATGAAATGCGAAACAAATTTATTTATAACGTGTAAATGTTCGTTGTCCGTGAAAACGACTGTTGTAAAAGTAGGTTGAATGTTGAAACCATAAAAGGAATCAACTTTATGTTCTATAACATTGGATATTGAAAGGTTTCACTGATAACTTATTGTTGCACGATTTATCAATAATAATGATATGCCCAAATACATGAAGTAACTTTACTAAGGCCGTAACTAAAGTTGAAATTAAGGTAGAGCAGCGGCGGTTACAGGTAGGACGGAAGTAAAAATACATTTCTAGGCACTGATTTTTAATAGTAGAACCTTTGCTTATCGCAAAACAAATGGGCCGGCTTGATGAGTGAGGTACCATCCTCTCACGGAAGATAAGCATTAAACGACGGTACTCCGACTGTTGTATTTCGTATGGTCACTATGAGCACCGGAGGCCCAAGCCTCCTTCTTAGAAATAAACAAATATTCACGGACATTTTCACACAACATCCTCTAGTCCCAAACTAAGCTTAACGCTTGTGCTATGGCTACCAGATTATCGATATAATACATATATTACTTTTGTTTTGTAAATACATACATATAATAGATAGAAAACACCCAGACGCAGTACAAATATCTGTGTTCGTCACACAAATAATTGTCCTGAGTGGGAATCAAACCCACGCCCTCGTGCACGGAAGTCGGTTACACTAGCGACTACGCCACGAGGCCCGTCGAATGCTATGCTCTCCTTATTATCTTTTCCCCCAACTCCTATTTCTAGGCGTGAATGATACCTCTCTTGAGAACACGCAAATCTGTGTCTTCGTGAGCTTAAATTAATTCGAGTTTATTTCAAGACAACTCTCGACTTCAGACACAAATTAGGTCTGTCTCTGTAGCTATTTTAAGGGACTTTCTCTTTATCGGTATACTGCGCATCATCCGTACTCTCATTCACATAATAGTGTCTGTAGATAGCGAGATCTAGAGTCCTAAGAATTTCCATGAGATGTTTAACTTTGATAGATGGGCCCTGTTGAACGCCAGAGCCTCACCTTCACCATCCAAGGCCTCGATATTTTTTACATAAAATAATTTGCACAACTCAAGACCATTTTTATAGATTTCACAAAACCGAGCCTCTGGTATTACACTATTATTCGAATAACAGATTGGAATGATCGATTAAAATGAATGAACGTGTAAAATTGTCCTTATTACATTGACGAAATCTTTTGTGTGTGATTGTAAATCGATAACGTAATGATTTAAGTTACGCCTCTAAACGTTGAATAATGATTATGAAAAAGTTTAACTCATTACAACATTAGAAAACAATTGCTAAATCTGTGGTTCTATTTTCAATTATTTAATAACAAAGTCGTATATTAGAGAATCTTAAAACGTTTCTGCAATTGTATAATAAGATAAAGAATGTAGGAATTTTAATAAATTACAATAATTAATATTAAAATTAACAGTCTACGACCAAGTTTAATTTTGAGATATTAGTAAAAACAATTTTTATTCCGGTAAAATCTAAATCTGGGCCGACAATACTTCTTGCTAATCATTTTTATAGTGATGTTTTATATATAGTATAGATCTCAACAGAGGCTGTAAAAATCACAAATCTAATTCAAATAGGAAATTCTCAAGTTTATAATATTAGAAAAGAAATAGACCTATAGATAAATTTCCATCCATCAGCCTTTCATCGTCCACTGCTGGACATAGGCCTCCCCAAAATGGGGGTTTTACCATAATCGCCACGCTTGGCAGGCGGGTTGGCGATCGCAGTGGATGTTTTTAGTACATAGGAGAACGCTGCTGCCCGGTCCCCCGGTAATCCCTTAGTCGGCTTTTACGAATCCCATAGGAAGAGACGGGGTGGAGCTATTCATAGTGCCGGCCCCACACGGCATAGGTAAATTTACTGATTGGTAATGTACTTGATATTAAACCTATAATTTTGTACTCAGAGCGATTTATATCACTAAGCCATTACACTATTTCAATTTTACATCAATTACTTTTAATTATATAAACATGTCGACGCTTGAATTTAATTTGGCACGCTCTACAAGAACTGCAATTATATAACATGTATCCACAAATATAAAAATATACGTTGATTCTTAAATAACTATAGTTATACCAGACTTGTTATCATAACACTTACACAGAGGAACAATCATGGTCACCATCAGCGATAAGTGATCAATGAAGATAAATAACAAATATCTTACTCGTAAATGTCGTTGAACGTAATAATCGCCATAAAGAGCTTATTAACAAAGATAATGTGCATTTCAATTCAGTTGCGTTATATTTAACCAATTTTATTGTTTCTATGTGAAAACGTAATTAAAATTTTATTTTGCAGCTGTTTATTTCATGTAGCTTACCTTCACTGATAGTCCTGAGCAATTGGCACGTTGGCTGAATTGGCAAACCGTCTGGGACGGTATTCCAGGAAACGCAGGTTCAAATCTTGTTCGTGATTATTTACAATTTCACATTTTCGCACTTTGTGTAATTTTATATGGCTAAGAGAGGATTCGACCAAACTCGAATATATACAAGAATAACTATACCGAGAATAATCTATTCCACGATTTTGTTCTCTTAGATAATCAACAGTCGTTTTTCCACGCCACCTTACGTATCGCTTATACTTGGAATAGCTATTCGCGAATAGCGAAGTGAATGTAATACCCAGCAAAAAGAAATTGTTCTACAAACGGGACAGTGTATAGCTTAACTCATCTCAACTCTTATTTGTCGTATTATAACGTGACAAAGTAGCTGTCACGCACCCGAAACCGATATTGGTTTCGAAAATGACAGCACAAAAAACATGACGCCATTTTTTTTATTCTTGGATTAACTCCTTATTCGATGTTTATCGGTCGTATAGTGACTATTCCCAAATAGGCTCGCCATTCTTCGAATTGTTGTTGGTCAAATGTAAAATTGATTTATTATCGAGTAAATAGCGATTTATTCTAGGAATAAACTATATTCTTGTTTGGTTGAATCCGCCCTAAGCATGTCAAATGTTTAAACAAAATTTATAGGGCTGAGTCATTATTTAGTATGAATCTTAAATTGTAATAATTTTTTGATCTGTATTTTAGCACTTGACATGCTCAGCTACTCTTAAAGTACAAATTATAATTTGTGAATAAGGAAAAAGAGTATTTTAGGACGAGCGGGAATCGAACCTGCGTCCCTTCCTTTCCGGGGAAGTGCTCTAATCCATTGAGCTATCGTACCATTTCTAGAAATACCGAATCTCCTCATCACATTTGTCTTAACGACCAACGCCCTCTATCAGCAATGCATTTACATGCATTCATCCAATATAGTAAGTTTAATTTTGCACTTAAAATTCATACTATTTGATGGCGTGATTTTTCAAACATTTTGATCTATATTTTAGCACTTGACATGCTCAGCTACTCTTAAAGTACAAATTATAATTTGTGAATAAGGAAAAAGAGTATTTTAGTACGAGCGGGAATCGAACCTGCGTCCCTTCCTTTCCGGGGAAGTGCTCTAATCCATTGAGCTATCGTACCATTTCTAGAAATACCGAATCTCCTCATCACATTTGGCGATAGAGGGCGTTGGTCGTTAAGACAAATGTGATGAGGAGATTCGGTATTTCTAGAAATGGTACGATAGCTCAATGGATTAGAGCACTTCCCCGGAAAGGAAGGGACGCAGGTTCGATTCCGGATCGTACTAAAATACTCTTTTTCCTTATTCACAAATTATAATTTGTAATAATTTGCTTTACCTGACTGGAATAATATACGCAAATACATCCAACAGATGGCGCAAGCGTCACCCAAGACATTAATAATAAAATATAAGTTATCGAAATTCGCAGTCCCGAGCCATTTTCACGATGACTGAAAAGGCAATGCATCTGGGACGGTATACCAGGAAATGCAGCTTCTAATCCTGCCTATGACTGTTATTTTCGATTTCACATTTTCTCACTTTATGTTAATTCTCTCAAGTAATTAAATTAGTAATTTGTGCAAAAAGCTTTAGCTACATCGCATATACTTTAGAATATTATATTAATGGCAATCTCCTGTCAAGATGAATGACGCATTTTGAATAATGAGTTCAATTTAGGTCAGTAGTTCGCGATACTGTGCAGCTCTACACAATGGATAATAATTCAATAAGACTTTGAAATATGATGAGAAATAAAAATTGTATTGAAAGAGTACGTATATTTTGTTGCTCAAAGAAAAAAAAGTGATCAAAGGTCTGGAATAGAAAGATAGAGCTTTCAAATATTAAGAGCTGCTTTTTAAATATGTGAAGTAAAAAGCTAAATTATTTGTTTGATCCAAAGACTTTTAATAGAAAGCCCAAAGTAGTGTGTTTCTAAAAATTAGAATCAAAGGATACACATATGTGTTTTTGAATCTCAGATATTTGTTCTTAAGGGAATCACGCTAAACTACTATAACGGACTATTTTATACTTTTTAGTCCGTTATAAAAACATGGTACATTAAAAAAATTATATATAAAAGAAAAAAGTTTTTATTTTGTTTTTTTTTTTACTAATATAGCATAAAGCATTAAGCTTCATTTGGGCTTAATGCTTGTGCTATGGGTACCAACCAGATTACGGATATAATACATATATTACTTTGTTTTGTAAAATACGTACATATAATAGATAGAAAACACCCATTCGTAAAGTCACAACTTGTGAGCAGACAAAAATATTAAATTCATTCTCAATTTCACACTTTGATACTTTGTGTTCTGCCAAAGTGAATAATTTAATAAAAATATACATTACTTAAACAAATAGTATTTAATAAAACAGGTCTTTATACCATCAGGTTAGCAGTGGCAACGGTATTCATCATAAAGTTTTATGCAATATTTGTTACTGCTGCATCGAACTGTATCGAGGCGAAGTAACGGGTCTCCAAAGTAACTAACCTCTAAATGTCCATAAAAATAATGCAAGTCTTAGGTTTAATACGAATATTTGTGAAGAAATTTGTAGCATTTATAAGTTTGCTTCTCTTTATCTTAGTATTTCTTATGAATAAATACCTGCTAAATCATGCTCACGTCACTCGCAAATAACTTAGTATATGTACTACTAACTATATTAATATTAATATATAACTAACTAATTATACTAACTATATTAACTACAGTGCCGTGTGGGGCCGGCACCAAGAATAGCTCCACCCCGTCTTTTCCTATGGGAGTCGTATAAGCCGACTAAGGGATTACCGGGAGACTGGGCAGCAGCGTTCCCCTGTGTACTAAAAACATCCTTTGCGATCGCCAACCCGCCTGCCAAGCGTGGCAATTATGGTAATACCCCCATTGGGAAGCGCGTCGACATCTCCCACCTCAACCACCGTTGGTAAAAAAAATATACGCACATTCATTAAACTTTACCTATAAAGTACGACTAGTCTGAAATGCATTTACATAATTATTATCATGATATCTGTATAAAAAATTAACATTAATATACGTGTAGTCTCTACGCTTATTTAAGACTATAACTTGAGAATGTGAAAGAGTGTAGTTATTCCGTTTAGATATTTAAATTTGCACAATTTTAGCATATTTGTTGCTATTTGAGTTACTAATAATGTAGCGTATATTTTGTCTTTCTTTTACGCAGCGCTAAATATTGAGTTAAATTTTTGGGGACAAATTTCCGAAAAGAGATTAATTGTAAAATAGGTCATATTTATATTTAAAGTGGCATAAACGGGTCTTTTTTCGCGTATAAAATAGGTGAAATTATTAACTACCTTTTACCCGACGTTTCAACTGCGTTGCAGCAGCCGTGGTCACGGGACAACTGGAGAGGCGAGCTACTTTATTTTTCCTCGACAGTTTGTAGGGTAGATTGATCTACACCGATGTTTGTCCGACACACAACACTCACTATATCGCGAGACGAATGTGAAGATATATTAGGTAGTTTGCACTTTATTAATCACTGGATTCCACGCTGATGATAGATTAAATCCGTCTCCTCTATTGAAATTTCTGTGCTTTTTGATTTCAATAGCTTCGCGCACTAACCGTTTGTAGTAGTGGCGGTCCTGAGATAGGATTATTGGTTGGTGAAGCTCAATCCAGTGATTAGTACCTGCTTCTAGGAGATGTTCAGCGATGGCAGATTTGTTTATCTGTCCTTTCCTGACTGCAGTTATGTGCTCCTTAACCCTTTCAGCAATCGATCGCTTGGTTTGGCCGATGTAAGTGCTCCCACAGCTACAGTTTATTTTGTAAACTCCCGCTGATTGCATTTCCTATATATTTAACTGTAAACGTGTGAGAGTGCCTGAAGCCCAAACCCTCTGCTTATCCTTCATCCCCTCCTTATTATCCTAACTCTTCGCCTCCTATACCTTTTTAGGAGTTGGCTACGTGGGAGTGATGTCTCTGGTATTGCTAGCGTCTATAGGCTACAGTGACTTCTTACAATCATATAGGTCGTGTACATAGGTAGAAGTGTTCTGTGACATAAAGAACTGTTTCTATTGCTTATGGTGGCAGATGGGATACAGACTACCTGATGGTGAGTGGTAACGTCCTAAACCCAGAAATAGCAAGAGTAGAGAAAGCCCACCATTCATTTCGCGGGCGGAAAATTAATGTTAGAACGGCTATCTGCCGCTGCAACAAAAATGTATCAAAGTACCTTCATGGTCAGTCATAATTGTTTACTAACCTTACAACTTCGTAATACTGGGGTGATGACGCTTCTAATCTTAATCCGTCACCACACGGATAATCTTCTTCTCATTTCGACTATAGTTATGGGATATAAATATAAATAGGTTACTAATCGCTTACAGAATGTATTAATTATAATATTTATATACAATCTTATACTATTTTACAAATTATTTACTATATACAAACTAAACTAATCCTATTATAATAAAAATAAATAAAAACTACTATGATCACTTGAATGAACCTTAGACCAAGAGGACTAAAGCTCATTCAAGTGACATGTTACTAATATATCTTACATAACATATTATTTATGTGCCTCTTCTTCTGTCAGTTTGCGAGATCTTCCTAATTCCATTATCAAAATCCATAATTTACCCCTCATTTTAAAGAATATCGTGCCGGCTATTGGCGCACTATCTAAAAATGTAGCACTTCTCTTAAATTTGAGGCTTAAAATCCTTCAATAAGAGATCCGTTAATAGATACGGAATTTCGCACGGATCGACTAGTATAACTTAATACAATTTTCTCAATTTTCTTTGTTCACATTCAACTGAATTATTTTTTTAATTATCAAGAATATTGGCAAAAAGTGCAGTTTTTATTAATTACAGTTATTACAAACTAGCTTCTGTCCGCGCATTCATTAGCATTGTCTTCCAAGGTTGGTACAGAGCGTAATATGTGGGTAGGTATGCTCATAACGCGGTTCTAATCATATCCCACAAGAAATCCTTATATATATTTAACAATGTTATATGTGTTTATTCAGGCAATAATTTATGTCAAATTTCGTACAAATACCTTCAGTTATTAGGTCATACGACAAAAAAAGCTATCCTACGGGAACTATAATTTCAGGATAAAAAGCATCCTTTGTCATTCCAATTTTTCATCTATGTACCTAACAAATTTCATTCAAATCGGCTCAGTTGTTTAGGCGTGATTGACGTACAATCAATAGTAGAATTAATTTTACGTGCTTTTATTGGTGTTGAATAATTAATGTATACTTTGAATTAATGCTACACGTTATACACGAACTTTAATTACTGTATTTAGATATTTTTATATATTTTTAGCATTTGACATGCTTAGCACTATACATACTATATAAGTATGATGTGTTATCAAAATTAGCAGTCAGGAGCAATTGTCAGGATGGCTGAATTGGTAAAGCATCTGGACGGTATCCAGAAGATGCAGGTTCAAATCCTGCTCCTGACTGTTATTTCGATTTCACATTTTTCACTTTGTGTTTAATGTATAGTGCTAAGCATGTCAAATGCTAAAAATATATAAAAATATCTAAATATTTAAAGGGTTTGCGTCATTATTAGGTAAAATCTTAATTGTAAAATTAAGTTTACCTGGTCGGTATAATGTATGAAAATACTTCCGACAGATGGCGCAGGCGTCACCCGAAGACGTTAAGTATGATGTGTTATCAAAATTAGCAGTCAGGAGCAATTGTCAGGATGGCTGAATTGGTAAAGCATCTGGACGGTATCCAGAAGATGCAGGTTCAAATCCTGCTCCTGACTGTTATTTCGATTTCACATTTTTCACTTTGTGTTTAATTTAATTACTGTAACTTCGGTTGATGTGTCGCTTTATAGATTTATTTACACAAACATAAACACAAACACATAGCATCACGCCTGTATTGCCCGAAGGGGTAGGCAAAGATGTATTACAAACCCACGATTCGCCAGCTATGTTTAAGTCCCACGTAATAGGGGGCGAGCCTATTGCCGTCTACCGGGCACATTTCCAAACTCCGGGCTGCTACTGACAATATTTATTTTTACAAAAAAGCTCAATAGCACTGCCTGACCCGGGAATCGAACTCGAGACCTCATGATCAGAAGTCGCCTACTCGACCGCTGTACTACAGAGGCATTTATTTATAAGAAAATGTATATGAATGTATTATATATTACCTTCAGTGAATTATCGGAATATATCGGCCAATTAAACGCCGTCCACGTACGTAAACGTAGCCTATGAAATAAATTTTATTAAACTGTATCTTCCAACGAATAAGTCTAGACTAGCCCGATTATTTATGTAGTAAACAAAAATTAAAAGAACATTTTTATGTGAATGAATTTGTTATCTAAATTCGCAGTTCCGAGCAATTGTCACAATGGCTAAATTGGCAAAGCATCTGGGACAGTATTACAGGAGATGCAGGTTCAAATCCTGCTCGTGACTGTTATTTTCGCACTGTGTTAATTAAACGAACATTTACATAATATGAGAATCAAATGTATTGTTTAATATTATGCATTATTAATTAACAATACATTCTAACTAGTGACATGCAAGTGAATAAAAAACTGGAATAGTTATAAATAATAGAGATAAATATTAGTCACTAACTGTCTAGTATAAAGGTTATATCGGCCATTGAATTTATCGCGACAATAATACAAGAAAATCGAATAAACGTATTATTACACTTAAAAATTTTAAATAATGAAATACCGCGAACTATTAAAATGTTGCCATTAAACAAATTGCTCAATATCATTCTTACCGCTACACTACATTTAATTTCACAGTAATAAAATATAAAATTCACTTTCTGATAATATTTATATAATTTTATTTATCTCACCAAAACTGCTCTACATTTATTACAAAACAGATTTTCGAATAAATCAAGTAATAATCAAACGAAATGTGATACTTTAATTTAGGATGAAAATATAAAATTGGAGCGTGTCTAGATTTAATCGATAGTTAATTCAAACTGATTAGAATATTGCTAGTAGTAGAGCCTTATTTATTCCAGCATGAATGGGCCGTCCCGATCGGGAAGTACCATCCTCTTACAGAAAGTCAGCGGTAACAACGGTAGATAGTTACTCCTACCGTTGTGTTTCGTATGGTGAGTGAGAGCGCTGGAGGCCTAAACCCCCTCCCTATCCTTTCCTTATTATCCTTTCTATCCCCTCCTTAGTATCCACTTTCTATTCCTTTTCTTAGAATTGTCCCACCCCTCTCCACCCATGGGAATCGTAAGAGCCGACGGAGGGAATACCGGGGTAGTGGGCAGCAGCACTCCTTTGATTATTAACATCATCCACTGCGATCGCCAACCTGCCTGCCAAGCATGGCGATTACGGCAATATCCCTCATTCTTGGGGAGGCCTATGTCCAGCAGTTGACATTAAAAGGCTGATGGATGGATGGATGGATTCCTTTTCTTGGAGATGGGAACGTGCAAGTATTGTTGTCTGGTGTTGCTAGCGTCTATAGGCTTCAGTAACCTTACCATGAGGTAGGCCATATGCCTTTTTGTCAGCCAAGTAGCATTAAAAAATATATGTATATTAGTTGTAAAGCGTCTGCAATCACTTTATTAATAATTATGTACACTCAGAACAACTTAATTGGGGTATCAAACCAATATTCTTTACAAATCAATATTACGGTGTTATAATACCTATTTTTTTTATATATAATGGCATACAAGCCACGACTCACCTGATGGTAAGTGGTAACCGTTGTTAATGAACTCAACCATACAGAGAGTATTGTCAAGCCGCTTCTAACCATATCATTTTGCCATGTGGTGACGGACTAAGAATACAAGTGTCACCACCCCATTCTTTCCCACGGGTGTCGTACGAGGCAAATTACTATCGGACCCGAGCGGGTTGTTACCACCATCACCCGTGTAACCGGCAATAAAGCACATCGCTGTGTTTTGGTTGCAGCAGGAGATTGCCATTTATTCTTTCATGACATATCTGTGAAATGAAATGGTGAGCAGCGACTTGACAATACTCTTGGTATAGTTGACTCCATGAGCGACAGTTACCATTTACCATCAGGTGGGCAGTGGCTCATATGCCACCATATGCAATAAAAAATATATATACGAAATGAAAGAATTTTAAACGATTATCGAATTATAAATATCGTAAGTCAATATAAAATATAGGTAAGTATGTCATTATTTGAACTGAAGAGAGCCACCCTTTTTTTTGTTTAGATGGGAAAAATGTACCTAACCGCACATCCCGTCGTTCGGGGCAACGAACAGGATAGTGTGGGGCCCTCACCCACTAAATAAACCCGCCGTGTGCCGTCTCTCCGCCTTTATTGGCGGGCCACCCGAACCATATTACATTCCTTCAGTGGTGAAGAGAACAACCCTAGCAATCACAGATGACTAGGCTGCTGGGTTTTAAAGTCACTTAAAGTGAAATGACACAGCGACGACAAATCGACTATCACTTTCCACTGTTTTATCTATGTTCAGTTCCCTCAATAAAATAAACCAAAAAGTATAAAATTGCAGTATTTTATTATTTTTTATTGGCCTATTATCCTAAAGTACAAAATAAGTGGTCGATATTTGAACTCAGTGTGTGAAAAACCGTTTCTTCATAAGCATTCTTCAAATCATCAAAAACATCGAATACTATACATAAATTGTGAAAATTAATTATTAGCCTTATAGTTTTTAGTTTTATACAAATTCGGAGATACGATCCTATTCTCTATTTATTTATTTTTTGGAGTGATATCCCACTTTTACTTGCTCTTAATCCCGAGACTCTCGATGCTTAGACTATGGAGGGTAACTATGGAAATAACTACTTTTATATTATGGTAAGAGGCAAAGAATACAAGTGGTACTACCCCATTCTTTCCCACTGGTGTCTTGCTAGGTGACTAAAGGAAGTAGGCATTATCGTCTAAGTACCAAGTGAGAATACTCACTTGTTATCGGACTCGAGCGAGTTTTTACCACTGTCTCCCGTATGATTGGCCATGAAGCACCCCAGTGTGGTTTGATTGTAGCTGGAAATAATTCATTTTTCATTTCATATCCGCGACATGAAAATGTTAAGAAATAGCTTGACAATATTCTTAAGTCGCGAATCGACGAGGTGGCTCATCGAATACTCGTATTGAGTGCTAAATCGCGAGGCAGCCACGTAGTGCGCTCAATTTATATCTACAATAGCAACACGAGCCAAGCTGAACCTGCGTTTTACCTATAAAATACAATAAAAATATCCAGCAGATTAAAAACGAAGTTCTTCTATGTCATCCATAACGCGAGCGTGCGAGGCAATACAAATGCGTCCCTTGCAACTGATCGGCTCACATTGATCCCCCTTTGAGCAATGTCACTTTACCAACAATGAAACGACTCGCCTGAGCAATGCTCGCTTGAGGCAACGTTCAAGTCAGCTCACGAGGCAAACGCGTCTCCAATATACGAGGCAGCCTCACAAAACTGGAGGGTTAGATTGTATCTCACTCGATAATATCGACATGACATCGTGTCATTGTGATTGGTTAAGAGATCACCCGTAATTGGCTATATTATTGCGTCATCACGCGTAGGTTTCTCTACCAAGAAGTGAGACGATACGATGTCGATACGATTTACTTAGTAAGGTATATGCCACGGGCCCAGCCTCGCGATGTCGATACCCGACGTTAGAATAGCTGAGTCTATCACTGATGGTCCATTCAAGTGGGCTGTGGCTTATTTGCAATAAAATTTATTTTAACTAGACCATTGATATCGTGTTTTCGTTATTAATATAATGACTCATTGATAATATTCTGCCTTATTGAATCTTGGTAAGGTAAATGTATCAATAGAAACGGTAATAATGATTGATGAAAGTCGTTTAACTTTTATTATTTATAAAGTCATCAAGCGAATCTAATCACACCAGTTGATATTGAACTTTTATATTACATCAATAGAATGGGAGAAACAGCGAAAGCATTAAAAAACGATAGAAAAATAATAACAAATATTTTAATGGAAGCTTTAAATACTAATAAATAAGAATTTATACTTCACTGTATGTGAAAGGGAATGCTCCGATGGTTCGAATATGTGGAAAAAAAGCCGGATTAGCGATTGGTTAAGAAGATATACAATGCGAAAGTGGAAGGATATAGGTACAAAGGGAGACCGAGACTTAGGTTAGTTTCCTCCTGGACCAGATCGGTCATGAATTGGAGGAAGGTGGCGTTAGGAGTCTCCGAAACCAGAGAGCTTATAATATGAAAAAAATTGTTGAAGAAGCGAGAGATGTTTGCAAGAATACCCCTATTAGCTTTACCTACCCTGCAAGAAAGATGGCGTGAAAATAAGTAAATTGTAGTATTTATATACCTAATTGGTTATTCTGAGTCTGTATTTTGCGTCCGTTAAATAATTATGTGTTTGTTAAATGTCCAGCGATAAAAGGTTTATTTCCATATTGTCTTTAAAAAAATATTGGATATATCGGAGATATGAAAAGCACTTTGCAGGAATTCACGTGGATGAGCAAGTGCTTTGGCGCCATTGCTCAAAGATTTGAGCAGTAATTTTTGTATGAACATTCGTTCGTCTATAGGTAAGTGTTATTATTATAAATAAACATACACAGATTAATTAAAGTTGGCATTTCATATTCTTTTACGACGCCACACACAGTTGGCATACAAAATAAACGAAGCGAGTATAATTTATTTGTAATAATAAGTAATACAATTGTGATATAACTGGCATAATATGAAAAATTCAAAGTGCATTTGATTCGGAGCTATTTTAAATTGAGACCTATGATCAAGAGCCGATATAAGTACATTTTACAATACCCTGTACTAAGGAAAGATTCCTGTACAGCTGGAGATCACAAGTACCTACACGCACAAATAGATATAATTGTAGATAACTCAAATTGTTCACCTATGAGAGAACTAAACGTTTAAAACCACAGCGCCCATTATGCATCATTTATGTAAGAGCTGATCCATTTCGAGGTTCCCTACTTTTTAAAGAAAAAAACACAGAAAATTCAAATTTAATGGAGAATGTTTATTATCATTTGAAAGAACATTCTTTGGCATTTATTTTTTGAAGATTATGTCTATCAAATGTTGGCCGTTGCTACGTCGCAGATTGTCCATCCGTTGAGTCCAATTTTCGATTACTCGTTCGAGTATTTCGACTGGTAACTGGCGAATGACACGCGTAATGTTTTCCTCCAAGGCCTGAATCGAAGCGGGTTTGTCCGCATAAACTTTAGACTTTACATATCCCCATAGAAAAAGTCTAACGGTGTGATATCACACGATCTTGGTGGCCAATCTACCGGCCCAAAACGTGAAATTATGTGCTCACCCAAATGTTCTCTCAATAAATCCATTGATTGATGCGATGTGTGGGAAGTGGCGCCCTCTTGCTGAAACCAAATGTCGCCGAGATCATGTGCTTCAATTTCAGGCATCAAATAGTCGGTTATCATGGCACGATAACGGTCGCCATTGACGGAAACGTTCGCACCGGCATAATTTTTAAAGAAATATGGACCGATAATTCCACCGGCCCACAAACCACACCAAACTGTTGTTTTTTCTGGATGAAGTGGCACTTCTTGAATCTCTTCGGGTTGCTTTTCGTCTCAAATGCGGCAATTTTGTTTGTTTACATACCCATTGAGCCAGAAATGGGCCTCATTACTTTGTTGTTACCAGTCGAAATGCTGGAACGAGTCATCGAAAATTGGACTCAACGGATGGACCATCTGCGACGTAGCAACGGCCAAGATTTGATTGACATAATCTTCAAAAAATAAATGCCAAAGAATGTTCTTTCAAATGATAGTAAACATTCTCCATTAAATTTGAATTTACTGTTTTTTTTTTTTAAAGTAGGGAACCTCGAAATTGATCTTATTTTACGTAAGATCAAATAAAAATTGAATTGTTTTTCCATTAATTGTATTGCGGCTTGAGATCACTGAGATAGTGTTTAACACACTGTCTCAGTGATCATAAATAAACAAGATATTTTGATATTTTTATATATTTTTTTAGCATTTGACATCAACCATATAACACGTAATAATTTTCACACTTTATGTTAAAATAAACAAGAATTAATTGTTATTTATTTATTAGTTAATACCAACAAAGTTACACAAACAATAATTAGAAAATTAAGTAGGTTTCATGATAAGCGTCACAATAGTAGATAGGTGCAAACAGCATGCAAGGGAGACAACAGCTTAAATTTAATTTACCAAACAGCATCACGCCTGTATTCCCCGAAAGAGTAGGCACAATACACCTTGTATTTACACACCCACGATTCGCCAGCTATGTTTAAGTCCCACGTAATAGGGGGCTAGCCTATTGCCGTCTACTGGGCACATTTCCAAACTCCAGGCTGCTACTGTGAATTTATCATTTTTTATGCTATAAAAAAGCTCACTAGCCGCTCAACCTGCGGATCGAACCCGAGACCTCATGGTCCGCAGTCGCTGCACCACAGAGGCAGTTAATATATACTATTATAAAACTGTAACATAGCTATGTCTGTACATTTAAGATATTTGAGCGTTTGCGCATCACGCAAAAACTACTTGAACGGATTTTGAACTTTTTTTATTTGATAGCTCTCGATTAGACTTAACAACTGGTATACATTTCATCCAGCTACTATACCGGGAACCTGAGATATAATCCAAAAACTAGCTTTTGGCTGCGGCGAAGCCGCGGGCAAAGGCTAGTTTACTATAATTACATAATAGGTATATAAATTGTATTTTATTATTCATGTTCTTCTTTTCTATTATATCAAACAATTAGCTCATCTGGTATTATTTAAGACAACTACACTAATTTTGTATCGCGTGGAACTTTACGTGAGGAACACATTATTAAGTGTGCCAGACTCAGAACAACCATTTTTGGATCACATAAAACGTTATCCTGGATCGACCCACATCAATCAGGTCGGTAACCACTCCACCACCCGTGTTTACTAGAAACAAAGCTACGACTTCATAGTTCAACTATTCTTAAAATGTAGGTTTTTATCTTGAGAATTATACTCAAGGTTCACAAATAGAAACCGTTGCTTAAACAAACTACTACAACACAAAATAAATTCCATGTTAAAGATGATAAAATTTTAATTTAAATGCCACTACTTTGTAAGGTAATAGCTGGTTAAGATGTTTTCAATTAAGGTTGCGGATTCCATTTTGCTGTGAAACGCCTTTTACATCAATATTTACCTAGCTGGACATCTCTAATGTTAAGTCACGTGACTTAGCGTTATCTATATATACTACCGGTAATTACTTACTTACCATCAGGCGGGCTCACTAGCCCGCCTGATGGTAAGTAAGTAATAACCGGTAGCCTATATTAAAGACGCTAGCAACACCAGAAGCGTCACTCGCGCGTCGCTATATTATCCTAGGACAGTGTCGGGAGGTAGAGAAGAAGGATACTAAAGCGAAGATATGGAGGGGGTTAGATGTCTGGCGCTCTCACTCACCATTCGAAACAAAACGGTAGTAGTACCTACCGTTGTTTCACGTTGATCTTCTGTGAGAGGATGGTGTTTCTCCGTTTGAGCTGGCTTGCTGTGAGAAACAAGGCTTTAATTTTGATTATCTGATTGTAATAAATAAGAAAACATTAAAAGAAACGAGATTGAAACAAAACAGTGTTACAACAACTTACGAACAATTATATAAGAAGCAAAAACACAATGATGAACGATCGTGGTGTTACAAACTTTTTATCGCAAGAGTCAGACATCACACGCGAGACTTTGAAACTGAAAGTTGTTTAGTGAATTTCCAACTTTATTTATCTAGAAATACGACTACTTCCAAGTATATATTATAGGTAATGTGAAGTAATTACAAATAGAACGGATTAATCGTTGCTGATCCATCTCTGTATTTATTTGTTATCTATATAATCTTGTTATAATTAAAACGTCAATAGATGCAGTTTTTTTTTGTATATACGTGGTAACTATTAATAGTTATTACGGTAACAGTAAAAACAGGTGCCAGTTTTTGTTGTCAATCGTAATAGCCCAATTCGTGTTACAGTTAACAAGAGTCAGACATTTTGTACCTTTTTTATTATTTGACAAATAATAGACAACGACCGAAATTTCTATCTTTTTTGAAAATTAAACTTTTTAGGTGGCAATTCAATAATTGACAATTGGACGAGAATTGAGAGTGAAATTTTAAGGACGCGTCACGTTTAGGCATATTTCGTTACTTGAGAGAGAAGAAAGATATAACAAAATAGAAAAGAGGAAAAAGAAAGCTATACATCTACAATAAAGTGGCATATATACAACGATACAAAACGATATAGTAACGCGCATATACGCGTTGTAGATCTATGCATCGAGCACTGTGTACTTATATTCTATTTATCAATTATTGGTAGAGCCTTGCTTATCCCAGCTGAATGGGCCGGCTCGATCCGGGATTTCGTCCAATTTCTGTACTACCGACACTAAGTAAAGTATTTGAGAAGCTTATTCTCAAACAAATGAATAATCATTTTGACAATCATAAAATTTTCCACAAAAACCAGTTCGGCTTCACAAAGAATCGCTCTACTACTGATGCAGGTGTAGAATTGTTAAAAACCATATTTAAACCATATTTATTGGTAGAGCCTTGCTTATCCCAGCTTGAATGGGCCGGCTCGATCCGGGATTTCGTCCAATTTCTGTACTACCGACACTAAGTAAAGTATTTGAGAAGCTTATTCTCAAACAAATGAATAATCATTTTGACAATCATAAAATTTTCCATAAAAACCAGTTCGGCTTCACAAAGAATCGCTCTACTACTGATGCAGGTATAGAATTGTTAAAAACCATATGTAGAGCCTGGGAAGATTCGCATGATGCGTTAGGCGTATTTTGCGATTTGTCTAAGGCATTTGACTGTGTAAATCATGAAACGCTCATTAAAAAATTATACCATTACGGAATCAGGAACAGGGCTCTCGAGCTTTTGACTTCTTATTTAAGCAATATAATTCAAAGGGTCGATGTTAATGGTACGTTATCGCTTGGGTCTGTCATGACAATGGGTGTGCAACAGGGGTCCATTTTGAGGCCATTTCTGTTTCTAGTCTATATTAATGACCTACCATACTACGTGGGAGATAATCGAAGTATTGTGTTGTTCGCAGATGATACATCTTTATTATTTAAAATAAGAAGGCAACCGCTTAATTATGACGATGTGAACAACGCACTATCTAAAATTGTTCATTGGTTCAATACTAATAACCTAGTTTTAAGTGAAAATAAAACTAAATGTATAAAATTTACTACACCCAATGTAACGCATGTAGAAACCAATGTACAATTGAATGGCGTTGAACTGGACCTTGTGGAGTCCACGGTTTTCCTAGGTATCACTATAGATAACTAACTCCAATGGGGCCCCCATATTAAAAAAATGTCAGGTAGGTTAAGCTCAGTGGCATATGCGGTAAAAAAAATTAGATTATTGACTGATATTGAAACGGCTAGAATAGTTTATTTCAGTTATTTTCATTGTATTATGTCCTATGACATACTGCTATGGGGATGTTCCGCCGATTTAAATTCCATATTTGTACTTCAGAAAAGGGCTGTTCGTGCAATCTATAATCTGGGCCCGAGAGTTTCCCTTAGACAGAAATTCAAAGAAATAAATATTCTATGTGTCTCAATTTATATACGAAAATCTGTTGTATGTCAAGAAAAACATCGGAAGCTTTGATAAGTATAGCGATGTTCTTATTGCACACATTACTCGTCTCCACAGAATTAGTAGATCTTTAATGGGGCAATGTATATGCTTTTACAATAAGATTCCTGAAAATGTCCGAAACACGCCACTAAATAAGTTTAAGAAAGCCATAAAAATTAGACTTTGTAATCAAGGTTATTGTACAAGGTGTGTGTATGTTTACACTGTTTCAGATTATCTTGAGGACAAAAACTCATTCATTAATTTTCAAAATTGTTTTGTATGATATAATGTCATTTTAGTTATAAAGATTATATTAAATTGTAATAAATTGGCAATTTAAAAAGGTGGCCCATGAGTTTCTTGCCGGGTTCTTCTCATGAATGGCTTTACTTCGGAATCCGGCCGCTTGTAGCGATTGCAATCGCCACTTTGTTATTGCGGATGCACTCGCCTCAGGTGCTCGTGTTAATTATTAGTGTATTCTTGACGATTTTAAGTGCTATTTAATAGGCCTATGAAATAAAGATATTTTTGAATTTGAATTTGATCGGAGAAGTAGTACCCCTTCATAGAAGATAGACTATGTGAAACATCGATTGGTACTTCTGCTGTTGTACTTCGTCTGTCTACTGAGAGTGCCAGACGCCTTAACCACGTCCTTATCCTCTCCTGATTATTTTTCCTCTGCACCTCCTATCCCTTTAGCTGGAGTTGGCGACGCGTAAGTGATGCCTCTGGTGTTGCTGGCGTCTATATGCTACGGTAACCGCTTACCATCAGGCATGCTGTAAGCTTGTTTGCCACCCACGTAGTATATAATTCTTTCAAAATCTGATGTAATAAGTTTCCTTATAAAGTTTTCTGTAACTGCACACGGACGAAACGTCTTTTCGATTTCATTTGTATTTAATAACAAATTGTTGTGTGGTGACGGACTAATAATACAAGTGTCATCATCCCATTCTTTCCCACGGGTGTCTTACGAGGTGACTAAGGGAAGTAAGCATTTAACACCCATCGCAATACTGGTGGTAGGGCTGGGTACCAAGTGAGTACTCCCTTGTTATCGAGCCCGAGCGGGTTGGTACCACCATCTTCCGTGTGACCGGCCATAAAGCACATCGGTATATTTTGGTTGTAGCAGGAGATAGCCGTTTATTCTTTCATTTCATATCTGTGAAAAAAAATGGTAAGCAGTGGTTTGGCAATACTCCCGGTATTGTTGAGTTTATGAGTGACGGTTACCATTTACCATCACATGGGCCGTGGCTCGTCTGCCACAAAAAGCAAAAACAAAAGAAAAGTCTTATGCCTAACATCCAAAGCCTTGAACTCAGCCTTGGGAATGGCCTCGACGCTCTTTGCCATTTGTTCTTATCGCTAGTTTATCACTGCTGGTCTATACAATCACTGTTGTCATTATAAACCTCAGTCTATTTAATAATATAAAATAATACCTATCGGTTACATATAACTTATTTCAGCAATAATTTATTATGGGAAGTTTTGTTAAAATACAGATAACAATAGTACTGTACTGATATCGAAACTAATAACTGGCCGCAATGCACTCTAGTTATACATAAATGTTCTTATCGCATACATAATACATACGTATAACCTGCACATATATGTAATTATCTAATATTGCTTTTGCTTTCATATCTGCTTCAAAATCACATTGTTATGACACCGAAATTAACTTACTTATGCAATTTTAGAGCACTAGAGCCCGTACAATGTATCTCACTAAATCGTATCGACATCGTATCGTCTCGCTTGTGATTGGTAGATCAGAAATCGATGCGTGTAGTCGCAATAATCCCTCAGCCAATCACGGTGATCTCTCAATCAATCACAATGACACGATGTGATGTCGATACGATTTAGTTAGATACATTCTAACCCCCTAGGATAGAGTTTATTTTTACAGGCAATGGTGAACGAATCACCTATCTGTTGATATAATAAGTATACATCATTTATCAGTAAAAAGAACAGCCAATCACCACGGCTTGGCAGCGACAGGAATTGGGCCGCGGTTACTGCCTTCTGTGAGGAGGTTATCTCGCGGAAGGAAGCGGCGGAGAGGGCCAGGGTTGATCCTTCCGCAGACCCAAACCGCCGCCAGCGCCTGGGGCGGCGCAGGCGCGAGTTTTTGCGCCTAATGCCGCCCTAGCTGAGGCTGCGGGTGGATGGACCGGGGAACGTCCGCCACCCGCAAGGCCTCCCACGAAGGTGCAACGCTCCGTGTGCGGATGCGTCGGTCAGTTGAGGGTACCCGAAAGGGTAAGCCGCTGGCGGACCACTGAAGGAATGTAATATAGTTCCGGTGGCCAATAAAGGCGGAGAGACGGCACACGGCGGGTTTTTTTAGTGGGTGAGGGCCCCACACTACCTTGTTCGTTGCCCCGAACGACGGAGTGTGCGGTTAGGAACATTTTTTCCCGCCTTAACAAAAAAATAGGCCTTGACTCACCAATCAGACGAGGCTAACATGAATAGCACCCATGACCTGTCAAAGGTACATACAGGTGTAGAACGTACACCTTGCCTCTGGGTAAGAGTAGTTTAAAGTAAAATTTGTGGATTTTCAGCCATCCCGAGTACATCGTAAGTCGAGTATAACCTTTTCGCCCGAAGGAGGATATCCACTAATAAATTCCTCACACAATAAAAAGAAGAACTACATTACAAACTTTGTCTGATTACTTCATAATTGCGTCCAGAGGGAATATAATAAATTGTGATTATAAATGACAGGATAGAAACTTTCAGCATCACATCATTTGCGCTATAGAGAAAGATAGCTGCAGTATAAAGTAGTGTCATCTAGTGGCGAAGTTCATTATTTATTTTTAACATGACATGTATCCGTAATGGTTATATGCATAGATATAGTATAACATTATTATATCTATGGTTATATGGGTATGCTAGGGATAAAGCTCGGGTGCTCTGTATGTTAATTCCAGATTATAAAATATCTGCATGCCTCGAACCTGCATGCCATGTTTTTAGGTGACTGACTAACAAGAATCAAAACATCGGTCCATCCGTGAATTGGATACTGTATAGCATTATAAATTGGGGATAGTAGACAATAAAAAACAATGCGATAGATTGCTACTAAGTAGGTAGTTTTATGTCAAAATCTATAATATTTGTTTAAACAATCTGGTAGTATTATCAATGTTCGAAATTGTGTATTTACAATGTTCGAAGATATAAAACAATAAACAGCTAAATGTTACTGACTATTGCTTCTTTGATTTTTAAAATATAATAGGTAGGTACTAGCTGAATACGGCAGTAATCAAATTCGAACGTTGCAGTTATTTTCAAAAATTTTAACATTTGGCGAAACATGCTTGAAACTACTACGTACATTAATAGTGAGTAATATTTTTAAGTAAGTTTTACGTTTGATATACAGAGAATTTAATATGAATTATTTACACAGATTAATATTATTCCTGCACATTACACGTATCACGTTTACAAACTGCAATGGACATCCCATGTTAAAACTCTCACATATACAAGTATATAATACCTACATAATTTAGAAAATAGTGGTACGAGAGTAAATTTACTGGCATGTAATAAAATGAGTAAATCTCATTGTAGTTTACACTTTACACAAGGTTGGTGTCACTCCATGGATGTAACCTTGATTTTTAACCTGAGAGTTTTTTTGTATTTCAACCACGTGAAAGAACACGTGCTGTTGTTGTGTTGATTTGTAATTGCTGTTTGTTAGTTTGATATTGAATTTTATTATCACTATAATTAACTCAGTTACTGCTATAATTAATCAATATCGATTTAATTCCGTTTTTTTTTATAATGAAACGTAAACTAAAAACTCAAATGCGTATAAAAAAAGCATTACAAGCGAATAGTTTAAACCTGAGATGTTGTTATTTAACCAAAAATTTTCCAATGATTTTTTCAATGAGTTGTTTTGAAATGTACCTGGTAAACGGCAAGGGGCTCGCCCCCTATTACGTGGGACTTTAACATAGCTGGCGAACCGTGGGTGTGTAATACACCTTTGCCTACCCCTTTGGGGAATACAGGCTTGATGCTATGTATTTAAGTCTTGTTCATTCATCTAAGTCTTAGTTTTGGTCTTGGTATGACGTGATGTATATAATTTATTTGATAGTCATACGATTTTACTAGACCAATTTTGCTCATCGCTAGTGTACATCACCACATTACGTACGCATAATGTGTGCTAATATTGCTAAACAGTGAAAGATAGAACGTGACTGAAAAAGGCAAATAGGTATCTACCGGCTGCTCACCGATATTGGAAAATTAGTTTAAAATGCGATTTCGCTCTCGTGGATTTCGATAGGGCTTAAAGCCCATGTGGCAAGTTGAAGTAACCTTGAAAACTAAGGTCACATTTTTACGGTAAACAATTGCCTCGTATTTTATCTTTATCATATAGGTAGGTACCTACATCCAATATTGCGCATCTGTGACTGTGCGAATTTATTTGCGTATTTTGTTGTCGGTTTACATTTTCCCCACTTTTTTAAGACTACGTTACTCTATTAGTCCGTTCTATCATACAAATCACCACATAGTTCAGTTCATAGTAGTTCATACCTTTAAAGATTTTGACATAATATATTTATTTTTGTTTAAATAATGGTTACTCGTTAAACACAAAGTGAAAAATGTGAAAACGAAAATAACAGTCACGAGCAGGATTTGAACCTGCATCTCCTGGATACCGGCCAGATGCTTTGCCAATTCAGCTATCGTGACAATTGCTCCTGACTGCTAATTTCGATAACACATTCAAACTTAACGTCTTTGGGTGAGGCCTGCGCCATCTGTCGGAAGTATTTTCATAGATTATACCGACCAAGTAAACTTAATTTTACGATTAAGATTTTTACCTAATAATGACGCAAATCCTATAAATATTTAGATATTTTTATATATATTTTTAGCATTTGACATGCTTAATTCACGATGGCTGAATTGGCAAAGCATCTGGACGGTATCCAGGAGATGCGGTTCGAATCCTGCTCGTGACTGTTATTTTCGATTTCACATTTTTCACTTTGTGTTTAATGTATAGTGCTAAGCATGTCAAATGCTAAAAATATATATAAAACATCTAAATGGCTACTCGGTTTGAGTATTTGCCAATGACTTATTTAGGGTATATTTCTTCTTCACAGGTAAGTTTGATTCATTAGTCGAAGTCAAAGTCATATAAAGTTAGTCATAGTCAAGTCAAAGTCACGCTACAGCAAAGTGGTGGCGACTTTACTGACGCTTCTATGGAGTTTTGGAGGCAAAAAGAAAAAACAAGTTATGCCGCACTACATCACTTACCAACGCTTATACACATACACGAATAGTTAATAAGCAAAAGGCTACCACTTTTACACATCTTGAAATAACACAAGTTTAGGAAAATAATGCAGAGCGACGACATGACCTTCTTAATGTTCCCGCCAAAACTCCCGAAATATATTTTAACTGCCTTACTAATAAACGTTGTACAACCTCTGAATAGTTATTCAGTGTTTTGTCTTTGTCACTAATATGACAGTTTAACGTTGAAAGAACGGAACAAAACATTGAATAACTATTCGGAGCTTAAAAAATGTTTATTAGTAAAGGGGTAAGTATATATTTTTGTTATTCTGTAGCTTGTGGAACACACATGCGGCAGTCGTTTCGTAAAAAAAAAAATATCAGTTACCCCATGAACAACGGGTTTTCTAGAAGGCCTCTATGTCCCTCTATGACCATGTCAAATTGCACGGTATCAGATTGTAACGTACATAAAAATAATTCCATTGAACTATGCGAGCCATGTAAACTCGAATAGGAAGCTATTATTTTATCACATACAATACTATTGTTACATACTATTAGTTAGAACTAAACACAAGCAGCAGAACACAAAGTACAAAAATGTGAAATAGAAAATGATACGTTACCAGTGGGCTTTGAATCCGCGCCGTCCTTAGATAAAGGAGCCGTCTGAATATGTTCAGATGCTCTACTCTGTGTTGGTACCCCGCTAACAAAAATCTATAAATTAAAAAATACTTTTTCAAGTCTTAGACCAAAGATATATAAATACTATTGCTGAAATTTGCTGTGTGGGGCCGGCTTTAGAACTGACCCACCCCTCTCCACCCATGGGAGTCGTAAGAGCCGACTGCGGGAATACCGGGGGAGTGGGCAGCAGCACTCCTTCGAGTATTAACAACATCCACTGCGGTCGCCAACCCGCTTGGCAGGCGCCAAGCGTGGCGATTACGGCACTATCCCCCATTCTTAGGGAGGCCTATGTCCAGCAGTGGACGTTAAAAGGCTGATGGATGGATGGATGGATTGCTGAAATGTTGAATATTATTATAATTATAATGTAATTTTTGTAGCAATAGTAGGTATCACAATAGAAATAGATCTGAAACGTACATGCATATATTTGCTTAGAACGAAGTCTAATTCGCTTACTCGTCCTGCTGTTGTACCTAAAGGCTTAGTCGTAGTTGAATACGACGCATCCCCAGTGCGCCTGACACATCAATTATCTGCATACATTTCAGTGCAATGCTTTGTGTTTATACACATTTATAAGCACGGAATTAAAGAGAGAAGTAGTTATTTTAGAATATCATTTCAATTTGAATGCATTCATTTTGTAAACGGTTATCAACCACCTTAATCATGTAGATAATTTTTTTAAATCATATGCCTTACCTGGTCGGATTAATGTATGCAAATACTTTCGACGGTTGGCGCAGGCGTCACAAAAGACATTAATAATTAATGTGTTATAGAAATTCGTAGTCCCGAACGATTGTCACGATGGATGAATTGGCAAAGCTACTGGGACAGTATTCCAGGAGATGCAGGTTTAAATCCTGATTGTGACTGTTATTTTCGATTTCAGATTTGTTTACACACTGTCTTAATTTATATGGCTTAGCATGTCAAATGCTCAAAAAACTTTTATAAATATCAACATGTTTTATTGCTCACAGAAAACACATAAAATAAGTTTCACATAAACACACAGTTCGGCCGCAGTCATTGATTGGTTGCTTAAAGATTATCCTTTAATAATTATCCTTTAACAATTTATTACTTTCTAAATTAGCTATTATTATAATTACAGCTTTAAGAAAAAGAATCCTTCGTATTAGCATATAATAGCTATAGTAATGATGAAGATACGGCCTTTAAAAATAATAAGATATATCAAGGCTAAAAAATATATCCTAGTTAAAAATATGTCATGATAGTTGCCTTTACTTAGACTGTTAAATAAATCACCTATTGTGTAAACAACCTTGTATACTCTGTATTCTGTAACCTTAGGTTTGTGGATGTTTATGGTTTGTCGTGAGATATATTGTAAGATTGCAACTTCATTAAAAAAAATTCTATAGATTCTTTATTTAAATACTTTGATGGTTTCATTCACTCTATTGCATGAATTTAGCGTATAGTAAATCACCCAAGGCCGGTAAAGATTGGCACAGTTCACAAGCAGTCGATAAAATGTCTCAGGCATAAATTCAGTTGATAGTTATTTATTTACTAGCTGATGCTCGCGATTTCGCTCGCATAGACCTCAGAGTAGGATCACTACAAGTACCTACTTCACTTTATGATACATTACTTAGCTCTATGCAAAAATAGTTACCCAAAAGATATTTAACATTTTCCCGGAATAAAAAAGTATCGCATCATCCAGGTAAAAAACTATATGTGTGCCAAATGTCACGTGAATCTTCTCAAAGTTTTTTCGTGATTAAGCAACTAACATCCAAACATGGAACCTTTCACAGATATATATATTTTTTTTTATTGCTTGTAGTGGCAGACGAGCCACGGCCCAACTGATGGTAAAAGGTAACCGTCGCTCATGGACTCAACTATACCGACAGTATTGTCAAGCCGCTGCTCACTATTTCATTCTACAGATATGAAATGAAAGAATAAACGGCTATATCCTGCTACAGTCAAAACGCAACGATGTGCTTCATGGCCGATCACACGGGAGATGCTGGTACCAACCCGCTCGGGCCCGATACCAACTCCCTCTTGGTACCCAGCCCTACCACCAGTCATGCAATGGATGATAATTACTTACTTCCCTTAGTCGCCTCATACAACACCCGTGGGAAAGAATGAGGTGGTTACACTTGTATTCTTAGTCCGTCACCACACGGACAAAATATAGTATTAGTAGGATAATTAAAAAAAAACATAGCATCACGCCTGTATTCCCCGAAGGGGGTAGGCAGAGTTGTATTACACACCCACGACTCGCCAGCTATGTTTAAGTCCCACGTAATAGGGGGCGAGCCTATTGACGTCTACCGGGCCACATCTCCAAACTCCGGACTGTTACTGAGAATTTTTCTTTTTAGGAAATAGCTCAATAACATTGCCCGGCTCGGGGATCGAACCCGAGACCTCATGATTAGCAGTCGCATACACCACCAAGGCAGTAATATGATGGTGTAATAACTGTAACGCAATATTTTATCACCATTTCCATAAACCAATATTGGCCCTTCTCTAAACAGTGACAAATATGGCCACAAACGTTGGCTTGTGGTCTTTCTACAATACAATTCGGATAAACCTTAGCTATATTCTGATATCACTTTTATGTCCGTTAGCAATTAAATTAATAAGTCTAACGTTTTCAAAAGCACGTGCCATCTTGATTTATGAGCAAGACTATTCCTCCTACATATAAATATTCGCACAAACAGTTAGGTACAGTTAGTTTTAAAGTAATAGTACTTAAAAATAGCAGTGATAGCGTAATGGTAAAACCAAGGCAAAAACAACGGTATCGAGTTCGATCCCCAGACCAAGATTCAGACCTCGTACAGCACACACCTCTGACTTTTCGAGATTTTTCGAGAATTTGCTTTAAATTTATCACTGCTCTGATAGGTGAAGGAAAACATCGTGAACCTGCATGTCTGTGAGACTTTATCGACGGCTGGTGAAGTCTACCAATAACAAAATAACTGGGACAGCGTGGTGGACTATGACCTAATCCCTCTCACCAGAGACAGGAGGCCTTAGCCTAATAGAGGGACAGAAAAAGGGTTGAAGATGTACATATAAAATTCGCAAAAATTAACTGTAAGTGGTATACCTAAGTACTTACTTATAATATTGCCAGTACCTACCTATATTGTAGTCGTGTAAATAAGTAATTAAATAATTCGTAACTACAAATAGAATAAAGTATACATTTGCTTTAAATTATGCTTAATACAGTGGAATCCGTTTATAATGACATCGCAGAGACATAAAAAACACGTCATACTAAGCGGACGTCATACAAAGCATTTTGTAGAAAATAAACAATCTCCTATTTTTGTTAGTATGTATTTATTTTAATAGAGAGAAACAAAATCAATTACCCACCGAGACTCAAAACAAAAAAGCCATGCCCGCGCCGAACGTCGTCGGGTATCACGAGACTCTCCCGAACACTGCCGAAGGTGTTAGGAATCATGCCGGTCACTATAACTGGACGCAATTTATTAAAAATGGGTCACAATAAGCGACATGTCACTATAAGCGAAGTCATTATATCCGACTTAGTTATAAAGTATTTAATATGAAAACCAAACTTCGCTGAGTAATTACTTCATAATAAGCGGTTGGTCAATATAGGCGGAGTCGTACTAAACGGATTCTACTGTATATATCTATTAAGCATTATATAAAGCTGTAGGTGTTGTTTATTTGGGGCGTGTATACCACCACCTGGAGTTACGCTGGCACTCTAGTGCCCGAGGCAAAGTGAATGAGTCTCCGATTGTCCCTCTGATATAGCAGAGAGCACAGTGAATAGGCCGCGTCCCCACCGTGTCTTCCCCGAACGACCGGTTGTGCGCTTAGGTACATTCTTTCCCGCCTTAACAAAAAAAAGGTGTTATTTGTTTAGATCTTTTCAGTTCCATTCATAGCATTCAAGTTTTTACACTAATCCAGCGTCGCGTTTCAGTCATGCATAGCGATTTTATTTTGAATGGAGAAAGTTAATAGAATCGTTTTCGAAAATCAAAGAAAATGGTGCCTGTAATTTCTTCATAACAACTTTTTATAAACGCTGATATTTTTTTCTTTTATTGGGGATAAATTTACGTCATTCATTTTACATTCTAATGGTAAGATACATAATACTACATCAAGATCTTATCGTGGTTTATAAAGATAGAGGTTTCAAATTCGATCCTCAGTTTGTCGAAGAAAGAAGAAAGAAAAAAACATGCCGATTTCCTCGCGATATTTTCCTTTACGGTATAAACACAATAAAAAATCTTACAGGAACATATTAATACATGACTATGCTTACTAATATCATAAATACGAAATACGTTTGTTTGTTTGTCTATTTGTAACACTTTGACGATATAACTACTAAACCTAATATCATGAAATTTTGTATACATATAGATCAGAACCCAGAAAACTGTTTATCCCGGATAAAGGGAAAGTTCCTGGGGGTAATTTTTGCAAATACATCATTAGTGTCCTGTAAAGTGACGTATTTTTATATTCTGTAGCCTACGCGGACGATTACACAAACAGAATCTAGTAATAAATAATATTAAATTGATCTGTAATAAATCTTCAATTGAACATGAACTTTTATACAATGACATTTTATATTTCAGTTAATTGCGATAAAGATATTGCGAGAAACTAGAAAGTAATATTAAATGTTTCACAACTATTATTAACATGAAAGTCTGACCTACAAAGAGGCATTTATATAAAGGTTTGTATCCATTGGACAACCAACGACAAGAACACCAATTCTTAGGTTTAAATTATATTAGAGTTAATGGACACGGGGCTAATGAAAATAGAAAAGTAACCTCTTCTCTGACACACTAAACACAGGAAATTTTTTGTGGCTTTAGCATATTTACTTTTCTAGTTGGTATTGATGATCGAAGCTTTCTAATAATTGTATTAGTAACACAAGTACTCAACTTTTTTTTATCTACAATTTGCATATTGTTCTACGAATAACTGGGTTTTTGGGCGTCGGAAATACTTAGGGTTCAAAATGTCGGTTAATGTGTATCATTATTTTAAATTACATAAATATTGTATTAATTTTAAATTGCTTATACAAACTATTTATGTAATGTGATTATAAAGATTTAATGAAAGAAGATATTTATTTTGTCTAATTAAAACCATTTGAACTTTAAAGATAAGTGTACGTTAAAGCTAATTTTCAAAGACGCTGAAATATCACTAAGTTAATTACCTCTCGTACTTTGCTATACGTTTTCTGTCCGTGTGGTAACGGACTAAGAATACACGTGCCACCACTCCATTCTTTCCCACCGGTGTCGTACGAGGCGATTAAGGGAAGTAATCAATTATCACCTATTGCATTACTGGTGGTAGGCAAGTGGGAGAACTCACTTGCTATCGGGTCCGAGCGGGTTAGTACCACCATCCTGTGTGACCAGCCATGAAGCACATCGCTGTGTTTTGGTTGTAGCTGGAGATAGCCGTTAATTCTTTCATTTCATATCTGTGAAATGAAATGGTGAGCAGTGGCTTGACAATAATCTCGGTATAGTTGAGTCCATGAGTGACGGCTACCATACCATTAGGTGGGCCGTGGCTCGTCTGCCACCATATGCAATAAAAAAAAACAAAATTAACATTTCCAAGAGTCCTTTAAACAAATTTTATTTATCTCAAGAGTACCAAACGGTCTATGAATTATGCGATTTTCAAATATAAATAAACGTTCCATATTATACAAACAGGTATATTAAAAAAAAAACAATACTTCATACTTAATTCCCGTGGCATTAAGCCGTGGCAGCCAGTGAATGATCACCGTAGATTAAAAAATACTTTGAAGGGCTTTCTGCTGCCATCCTCCGGAGACTAATATTATACATGGTATCCCCTGTAAAGTGATGGCTCCCGATGGATTAAGTACATTGACGAATTTTGCTACGCGACCGATATTACGGCGACAATATAAATTTTGTTGATTATTTTAGAAAATTATCATGAAATCCTTATTTTAAAATAAAAAGTACACATGCAAATGCGAAAAAGAATTTGTTTGTTGCATAATAAAATTTTGCATACGTATAACTTGGTACCCAGAAAAGCACGTAAATTACTTTTTATTCCGAAAAAATCTATGAATAGCTATTTTTACATATAGATAATTTAATTAATTGAATGACAATTGGAAAACAAATAAAACGTATTTCGCCTCTACACGAGGCATCCTCAGGACCGCTTGGTACAAATGATCCAATCTATAATAATATATAGATAATTAATTTTTGATTTAGGTTGACATAATTATATTCTAATCATCTTAGACTTATCTCAAATATTGTTAGGGTTCGACTTCCAGTCATTTTGGCTTCAGCTGTTCCACCAGTATTTCCACGGAACAACTGCCTATCTGACCTCCACGACCCAACAAAAACAAGATCGGAGTTAGATTTTTACTCAGGATGCTAACAATTTGTAACGACTTAAGACTTGCACTTAACGACTGTAAGGGAGTTTTTTGAAGGCACTACTTCACGTGCCTTCCGAACATCGTGCAATATGAACAAAAACAGAAAAACAAACAAAGACAAAATATTATTATACAATTAGTTCCAAGTGGGGACGAACTAAGAACACAAGTATCACCCCATTCTTTCCTACGGGTGTCGTACGAGGCGATTAGGGAAGTAAGCAATATCACCCATTGCATTACTGATGGTAGGGCTGGGTACCAAGTGCGTATAGTCACTTGAAATCGGCTCTGAGTGGCTTGATACTACCATCTCCCGTGTGATCCATGGCCATGACGCTCATCGGTGTGTTTTGGCTGTAGCAGGAGATAGCTGTTAATTATTTTATTTCATAACTGTCAAATGAACAGCGGCTTGATGGTACTCCTGGTACCTATAGTTGAGTCCATGAGCGACGGTCACCATTTACCATAACGTAGGCCGTGGCTCTTCTGCCACTATACGCATATAATTATTTCTGATATTTATACGAAACTCTAAATTAAGAAATAAAACTAGGCACTTTAACGAAATCTATCATGTTTCGCTGTTAAGAGTCAATTTAACCGCGTTAGATTGCGTAATAGAAGATTTATCTCATACAATAATGTACTCTAAATATAATACCTTCCTACCGTAACAAATCACTATAATGTATCTGTAGGTTTATGTTTATTATAACAGTATACGTGATGGAGTTATCTTTCATCTGATATGTAGTGTTTTATCTTAAATCACCACAGATTAATAGTTTGTTGTAAGAATAACTGTAATTGACAGCATTTTTTAAACTAAGACATCGTATGCGCTGCTTATTAGGTACTTATAAAACCCGTTGTTTCTTAAAACTTTAATAACCTTATAATAGATTAAGATATAGTAATAAGTTAAGTAAGGCTAAGTGTTTAAAAAATAAAACTTAATTGAAATCTATCACATAGTTTTTCCGTGATGCGCGCATAACGGCAGATTTTTATCATTTTATTTTATACTAGCCTTTGCCCACGGCACCGCCGCCACTAAAAGCTAGTTTTTAGGTAATATCTCAGGTTTCCGATATAAAATAATAAAATGTTTTTAAGTCTAAAAAATATTGTTCTGTGTTCAGACAAGTCTATATAGCCATCTTTTCTCAGATATCTTAAATGTGCAGACACAGCTCTGTTGCAGCTTTATAATAGTTAGGATATAGATTTTTTTCAAACTAATACTGTCTCCTCTCAGAGTAAGGATTTAGGATAAACCACGCTGGCCCAGTGCGCGCTGGCAGACTTCGCAAACCGTCGAAATCAATACTATTTTATGTCAAAAAAAACTACTATTATGAAAATATTTTTTTTCAATGACACATCGTTAACATTTTTGTCACTGGAGTAACTTTGTAACCTTCTGTCTACTCTACAAGAGATTGATCTATGTAATACGGAAAATAAGGCCGAGCATGCACTTTGTGACAATTTGTCGCGACTGCAACAAGCTTAGCGTTATCTCGGACGTGTGTCCGTTATTTGGAGAGATTTGACATCAGCCGGGTTTAGCCGTTGGTGGATCTAATATGAGTGTTATGCTGTTGTAATAAGGACTACATACTACGGGAACAGATTAATTTAGTATTATTCCGATCCAGCTTAAACCTTTAATTGTGACAGTGAAAATAACTGAATTATACGTTTACTTTCAGTAAAACGAAGTAGATTAGCTTTGGAAGTATTTTCGATTGATGATATAATCTGATATATTAGATAATGCTTACTAACGTGAGAGCGAAATTATTGCAAATTATATGCTTAAAGTATTTTTTTTTGTTATTTGGGAAAAATGTACCTTACCACCCTATCGTTCGGGGCAACGAACAGGGTAGGGTTAAGGTGTGGGGCCCTCACCCATTAAATAAACCCGCCGTGTGTCGTCTCTCCGCCTGTGTTGGCGGGCCACTGAATGTTACAGTACTTCAATGGTATGCTTAAGCGTCCTAACTACTAAAAGTTTTGCATATATACATTCCGAAACCTAGAAAATGGCCGTGGGCTACTTTTTACTCCGGAAATAGGGTCGGTTCCTGTATGACTGAATTCTAAAGTCCACGTGGACGTGGCTACCGACAGAGAGTAGTATTAAATAATTTTATAATACTATTCAATATTGAATTAACATAGAGTGCAAAAATATGAAATCGAAAATAATAAAGTAGAAAAAGAGATTTTTAGTACGAGCGGATTGGAAGAGACGCGGGTTCGGTTCCCACTCGTACTAAAAATCTCTTTTTCGTTATTCACAAATAATTTGGACTTTAAAAGAAGCTGAGCATGTCAAATGAAAAAAAAAAATCAAAAATGATCGAATAGTCATGAACAAGATTTGTACCTGCATTTCCTAGAATACTGTCCCCGATACTTTGCCTTGTATATTTCAGCTTTCTTTGTAAAATATATTTCAGCGTTGACATTAAGATCATTAAACTGCACAGCTGGAGGAGTGGTTTAGATACCCCGTCCGAGTGTTGTGAGTTCGATTCCCACATAGAACAACTCTTTGTGTGATCCACAAATGATTGTTCTGAGTCTGGGTGTACTTCGTGTCCGTGAAATTTTATGTTTTTAGAGTTCCCCGCGCTATAACGATTATTCCTAAGTGCAGGTGTAGTAAACCACTGAAGGAATGTAATATAGTTCCGGTGGCCCGCCAGTAAAGGCGGAGAGACGGCACAAGGCGGGTTTCTTTTTGTGGGTGAAGGCCCCACACTACCCTGTCCGTTGCTCCAAACGAAGAGGTGTGCGGTCAGGAACATTTTGAGACACATTAGAAAAAAAAAGTGTAATAAAAACTTTATTAAAAAAAATACTACCACTAAAAAAAAAATCAATACTTAACATTGGAGTTTAAAGGTTATTGAAAACTATTATTAGCTTTATATAGGTAAGTATCAGATAGATACTAATATAACAAACAATTTGGTATGATAAGTTTTTGAAAACACCTGATATACAGTAATAGACTCCCATTCTCGTGTTCTAAAAACAATATTACAATTCTATTTTACTTAACATTTCAAAAACGTGTTTCATAAGCGACACAATATATAATCACGTGCCTAAATCTTGTAAGCCGTTCAATTGTGTAACGCTAGTATGTTACGTTTTAATAGTCGCATTTGAGTCGTGTTTTGTTACAAAATGTTCGTTAATTCCATTGTTAACATTAAAACAGCAATAAACATGTGTTTGTAATGTATTACAATAATACAATGTTCAAGTTGGAAGTGTGAATCGAAAGAGGGCATGAATGTTAAGAGTTGATGAATTACCGCAGCCGTAAATTAAACGAATAACATGCCAATTTCGGCTTTAATAAATGTTATGGAACTCGCAGATGGTGTTCTGTCACACAGATTTCCAGCTTATTAAGTAGTGGAGGTCAGTTAGGCAATCGCTTCGTGTAAATAGATAGATAGATGTTATGAAACTGTACGTAAACTATACGTACATTTCCCTCTGAGAAGAAATTACGGTAGTTCATTTTTAGTAAGTACTTAAGTGACCTCTTTCTGTATTTTAATTCTTTGAAGTGAAAACTCCTTTAGCAATATTGTGATTTGAAACCCGATATTTCGAAATCCATCCAACCATCAGCCTTTGAAAGTCCACTGCTGGACATAGGCCTCCCCAAGAGAACGCCACGAGCGGTCCCGTCATGGGGGACAATGCCGTAATCGCCACGCTTGGCAGGCGGGTTGGCGATCGCAGTGGATGTTGTTAATACTCAAGGGAGTGCTGCTGCCCACTCCCCCGGCATTCCCTCAGTCGGCTCTTACGACTCCCGTGGGTAGAGAGGGGTGGGACAATTCTAAAGCCGGCCCCACACGGCCCTGCACGGATATTTCGAAAAAGGCACTCTAAAAATTATATATTGCATCTTTGTCTCTAATGATGATGTGACCACTATATATACCTAGGTATATATTAGATTTATTATTATACCGACAGTAACTTACGTTTAGGATCGTTACGTCGATCCGGGTTTCGAGTATATCCGATGCTCATCATCAACCTGGGTCGACGTAATCGATCCTAAGCGTGAGTTACCGTCGGTATAATAATAAATCTAATATGTATCAATCTCATGATAATTTCAATACAAAAATATACCTACATATAATAAAATAGTAGAACTAAGGTGTGGCTGTACATAATAGAATACAGAGAGACAAATTTAATAAATATGTATGTTTATTTGTTTGAAAGTGCACATCTCTCATAAATTGCTAAACTAATTATACTGTGTTTTTTCACGGGTACGCAGAAGTATGTAGAGCTAGTCTTAAAAGCTTTATTTTATTTAAATAAAATATTAGAAAAAGATTATTGTCAAATAATATTATCTTAAATAAATCAGTGTAACGTAGGAATGCTCCTCAGCAGGACCGGCAATATGGGCAAAGTCGCAGGGAGCCGTTGAATACAGTTAGGAACAGCTGTTGACGTGAAAAATCTAATAGATAATTATATACTATTATAAAGCTATAACAGCGCTATGTCTGTACATTTAAGATACATATTTATGAAAGAAAATAATGTATTCGGCTATTTAGGCGTCTCTGAACACAACACAATTTTTTTTTAATTATTGTAGCATATTATCGTCCGTGTGGTGACGGACTAAGAATATAAGTGTCATCACCCCGTTCTTTCCCACGGGTATCGCATGAGGCGGCTAAGGGACCACACCACCACATCGCTCGACGAACCGACAAGCATTGGGGAAGAAAGGTTCTCGAGTGGCGACCACGTATCGTCAAAGCCGCAGGGAACCGTTGGATGCAGTCAGCACAGGACCGCTCCTTGTGGCGTTCTCTTTAGGAGGCCTATTTCCAGCAGTGGACGTTGAAAGGCTGATGGATGGATGGATGGATGGATAGTGTTATGGTCAACACGTCACGTGACCATGTCGATGACGACTTACATGACTACTCCCTATCCAAACCTTCCTAAAGAATTTTTCACTTCAATAATGAATATAAGTTTCATTACTCACATAAAATATTACATGATCAAGATTTAGTTGGACAGGTATCACCACAAATTAGTCGTCAAGTCTAGTCATAACCTTACTGATATAAAACAATTTGATAGTGATTATTTTGGCATAACTCACTCAGTGATATTTCTACGTGCGTGAGTGCAGTGTATCGTGTACGAAAAAAGGCTTATAGTTGTTTTGATCCATTTTAATTTCATATTTATTTCGTAGCAATATTAATTACATATGCAAAGTAGTGTTTTTAGTGTCATGTATATGTATGAAAGAAAAGTTTTGTGGTTTTTATGCATATCAGTGTCAGATCATTATCTTCGGTTTGCTAATTACGGGAATGGCTCATTGCAAAACAAATATATGAATGAGTGTTATTATGGTAAACAACGCGGTTTAGTTTCACTTGCGGTTTCTAAATCTTGAGTTTCTTTAAACATTTGGTCTCATGGTATCCTAGTAAACCGTTCTTGCGATTGTGACCTCATTTAATAAATAAAAAACCGTTGGTATTATATGGTATATCTTATTAAAAATAGTTTTGAATTTCGAGGTGGTGTGAAAAACGTTTCGGTTTTAAATTTTACATATTATCCATCCGTCCATCTATCAGCCTTTTAAAAGTCCACTGCTGGACATAGACCTCCCCAAGAATGAGGGATAGTGCCGTAATTGCCACGCTTGGCAGGCGGGTTGGCGATCGCAGTGGATGTTGTTAATACACGAAAGAGTGCTGCTGCCCACTCCCCCGGTATTCCTTCAGTCGGCTCTTAGGACTACAATGGGTGGAGAGGGGTAGGACAATTCTAAAGCCGGCCCCACATGGTCAACATTATTCATTAGTATTATACATTAGTTTAAAATTTTACATTTATTCTCTAAGATATTAGGATATATTAAAAAATGCGAAAATAGTTCTTTATAATTGGTAACCACACTAACATGCTTTTAAAATAGCAGAATAGGTAACCAAAATTTTACAAAGTTAATTCAAACGAGTATAATGCGGGTCCTCTATTTGTTATCATTATAATAAATAAATAAATATTCGCGGACATTTTTCACACAACGTCCTCTGGTCCCAAACTAAGCTTAACGCTTGTGCTATTGGTATTCTTGGGGAGGCCTATGTCCAGCAGTGGACGTTGAAGGGCTGATGGATGGATAAATGGATGGTATCACAAATCACGTGAATACAATAAGTAACGCATATGATTTTTAGCATTATATAAAATGAAACTGATCGCTCATCTTTCGACACAATCTCAACATATTATTATTTTAACCGCTATTGTTCTTATTCCTTTGTCATAAAGTTTAAAATATAAATAATCTTTTATCTTTACAGGCTCATAAATGGCCTTGATGCAAGGTGACAGAACGCGGAATAATGCTCTTAAAAATAAGATATTTAGAACAGACTATCAGTGATATGATGTAGGTGTACTGATAATGCAAATTTCAATAAATAATTACTGATATTTCAGTATAAATATATAGTATACTAGCCTTTGATTGCAGCTCTGCCGCAGCCAAAAGTTGATTTTTAGGTTATATCTCAGGTTTCCGATATAGTAACGGGATACTACCAGTTTTAAGACCAATCAAGAGCTATCAAATAAAAAATTGGTTGCCTGTAAAGTCGGTATACGGGCGAAAGTTTTACGTGACAACGACTTTGAGTGGTAAAATAATTTTAATGTGAATATTCATTCGTATAGTAGGAAGAAGGATGAAATAATAGTAACAATTTAAAACATTTATTTATACAAAGAATTATATTTAAAACATTAATTTATACAAAGAATCTCGCACTGAATTTCATATTAACAAAATTTTATTTCTTCGTCTCTCTCGCTCTTAGGCGGGCTAACCATGCCCGAGTGGAAGGGACGCGTGCCTCTCACTCGCTCTCATTGTGAGCGCATAACGTGAGCGGAGCGTAACGCAGTTTCTTGAAGTGTCACCCGGCAAACCAATTTATAAGACGTTTTCACGTCAAAAAAATGCATCAAATTCCGTTAAATAGCTTATGCGTGATGCGCAATCAAACAAACACATAACCCGATAAACAGAAAAAATATAAAAAAATATGTTTTGTGTTTTGACACGCCTATATAGGCATTTTTTCTTAAATACCTTAGATGTACAGACACAGCTCTGTTACAGCTTTATAATAGTACTTACTAGCCTTTGCCAGCGCCTTCGCCGCAGCCAAAAGCTAGTTTTTCGGTTATATCTCAGATTCCCAATATAGTAGCGGAATAAAATGTCTACCAGTTTTGAAGTCATATCAAGGCCTTTCAAATAAAGTTCAGTAGTTTTTGTGTGATGCTCTAACAAACAAACAGATAAACAGACAAAAATTCTAAAAAAAATTGTTTTGAGTTTATACACGCCTATATAGCCTATTACAGTATTTTTTTCTCAAATATCTTTAATGTACAGACACAGCTCTGTTACAGCTTTATAATAGAATAGATAGATAATGATCTTCGGACCATTATTTCGAAGATAGCGGCCAGTGTCAGAAGACATCAAACATGTACGAAAGATATTATAAATATTATGGATATTAGTGACTATCAAGCATTAAAAGACGTCGCACATGAGAGACAAATCTCTTAGGCATTTCGAACGATTTCTTCCTTAACCATTTTACTGGTTAAGATCCCAATTAAGCGACGCGTAAAAAAATCTCTCTAAAACCATGAACTTATCTGGTGATCTTAATGAAAGAAATTCGTAAGCCACGTTTCGCTTTTGTTAGAGATATTAAAGTTATGTAAATTATGGTGGGGGTTCACAAACCGTGACGAAGTAGTTATAAAGCACCTGTACTAGGGAAAGTAATAACACAAAATAAAAAATCGAGGAAAGGGGGCGAGTGAAACTTTATTAACATATTATTATTACTTTCTCGACTTTTCTACCCTTAGGTACCCCTAATGATGTAAGTCGAGATGATCTTGTTTAAAAGACAAAGTTTAATAGTATTATTTCATCCGTCCATCAGCCTTTCATCGTCCACTGCCGGACATAGGCCTCCCCAAAATGGGGGTTTTACCATAATCGCCACGCTTGGCAGGCGGGTTGGCGATCGCAGTGGATGTTTTTAGTACTCAGGGGAACGCTGCTGCCCGGTCCCCCGGTAATCCCTTAGTCGGCTTTTACGACTCCCATAGGAAGAGATGGGGTGGAGCTATTCTTGGTGCCGGCCCCACACACCACATTCATAATTGATTGAATGAGGTGACATTCGGCGGAAGTCTATTGTTATTATTATAGAATGGATATTTTAGGTGGAGAGCCCACCACTCAGCACTCACCCACAGATTGTCAATCCCGATTATCTTTAGACACACACAAAATAACTTTTTTTTTTGTTTAGGCGGGAAAAAATGTACCTAACCGCACACCCGTTGTTCGGGGCAACGAACAGGCTAGTGTAGGGCCTTCACCCACTGGAGAAACCCGCCGTGTGCCGTCTCTCCGCCTGTGTTGACGGACCACGGGTACTGTGTTGGATTACTTCAGTGATCCGTCGGCGGTTTACCCTTTCGGGTACCCTCTACTGAGTGACGCATCCGCACACGTAGCGTCACACCTTCGCGGGAGGCCTTGCGAGTGGCGGACGGCCCAGACTCAGCTAGGGCGGCATGAGGCGCAAGTACTCACGCCTGCGCCGCCCCGGTCTCTGGCGGCGGTTTGGGTCAGCGGAAAAATCCTCCTCGCTGGCCCTCTCCGCCGCTTCCTTCCGCGAGATAACCTCCCGCAGAAGGAAGCGACCGCAGCCCAATTCTTATCGCTGCCGAGCATCGCTCTGACAACGCTCGGCAGATTGCCAATCCTTACTCTCACAGATAGAGGAAAATATGATAATAGAAAAGTAGTAACTCGGCAACAAACGATTTGTTGCCAAGCGTTCCTGAGGATGCCTCGCTTAGAGGCGAAACACGTGTCAAATTTGTGTACGGGTGGGCTCTCCTTCTAAAATATCCATTCTATAATAATAAGTATTATTTATGAAGAACATTAAATTTTCCATGTTAAATGTAATTTTGAGAAAAGGGTAGAACGTTGAAATTTACTGATCTGTAAGAATTTAAAAGACAATGGGTATATTTTTTTTTATCTATCGGTAACAAATTGCCGTGTGTGGCCGGCTTTAGAATTGTCCCACCCCTCTCCATCCATGGGAGTCGTAAGAGCCGACTGAGGGAATACCGGGGGAGTGGGCAGCAGCACTTCCTTCGAGTATTAACAACATCCACTGCGATTCCCAACCCGCCTTCCAAGCGTGGCGATTACGGCACTATCCCCCATTCTTGGGGAGGCCTATGTCCAGCAGTGGACGTTAAAAGGCTGATGGATGGATGGATGGATGATCGGTAACAATCATAATAACCAGTACCTATGACCACGTACATACTGCTTAAAATAATTCAGTAATATAGGCATCATATTTCATTAAAATCGGTCCTGCCGTTTAGGAAGAGTTCAGTGAGAAACAGACGTACAGAAGAATTAACGTAAAGATAGCATATATCCACTATGTACTACATATGTACAGGTAAAATATTGATCAAATTGAAATATTAAATTATAGCGAGCTAGTGGTAAAGCCTTATTTATCCCAGCATGAATGGTTCGTTGAAGTACCACCTACATCTCACAAAGGATTAGTGTTAAACAGGAGTACCTACTTACCGTTTTGTTTGGTGAGTGAGAGCGCCAGAGGCGCAAACTTCCTCTCAATCCCTATCCTCTCCTTATTATCCTGCCAATCCTCTCCTTATTATCCTTTCCCTGGAGATGGCGAGGTGCGAGTGATGCCTCTGGTGTTGCTAGAGTCTATAGGCTAAGGTAACCACTTACCATCAGGTGGCTGTATGCTTGTTTGCCACCCACGTAGCATAAAGAAGAAGACGTTGAGATTTTCTCAGTATTATATTTTGAGAATAATACTTGTGAAGTAGGATTTTAGATCAAGGGCATTGATATCTTTAATGAAATGTTGATGTTTCTTTATACGAGCACATCCATGTCTTACATGAATACAAATGTTAACAGCCGTGTGCTGAAGGATTCAGAATACAAGTGTCACCACCCCATTCTTTCCCACGAATGTCGTACGAGACGACTAAGAGAAGTAAGCCATAATTACCCTTTGCATTACTGGTGGTAGGGCTGGGTACCAAGTGGAAGTACTCACTTGGTATCGGGCCCGAACGGGTTGGTACCACCATCTCTCCTGTGTGACCGGCCATGAAGCACATCGGTGTGTTTTGGTTGTAGCAGGAAATAGACATTTATTCTTTCATTTCATATCGGTGAAATGAAATGGTGAGCAGCGGCTTGAGAATACTCTCGGTATATGAGTCCATGAGCGACGGTTACTATATTGGTACGGCCCATCTGATGGTTCAGATGGGTCGTGACTCATCTGCCACCATACGCAATAAAAAAATAAAAACTATTTTAATAACGTTTCATGTAAAACCCAAGTCCGGGATGGCGAACTGCCTGTTTATCTGATAGCTATACTTATTATAAAGCTGTAACAGAGCTTTGTCTGTACATTTAAGATGTTTCAAAAATAATAATGTATGAAGCTATTTAATTAAGCGTATCTGAACAAATACAATTTTTCTTTAGAATTGTCGTCTGCATGTTTGTTCACGCGACTACTGAACGGTTTTTGATGAAACCTTTTTGTTTGCTCTTAATTGGAATTAAAAACTGACATTCTATCCCGCTACTATATCGGGAACCTGAGATTTAACCTAAAAACTAGCTTTTATTGCCTATGGTCGCAGACCAGCTACGGCCCTCTTGATGGCAAATAATAGTTCTTTATCTCAGATCTCTTCGATTTGGGATTATCAACTGTTTTGAAGCAGAATCCGATGGATAAGACTTTCCAATATGATTAGCAGTGCAATATCAAAAGGTGATTGGTTTACTTTTGATGGAAGGGATTTAGATAGATAGATAGATAGTTGCACATTACGTTTACGTTTTCTGAATAATATTCAATTGTTTGAAATACAGTAGAGCGTCGATAATACGAACTCATCGGGGGACATGGGTGTTCAGAAAACCTGTTTTTTCGGATAATCGAACTGTACTGATTCACACAGTGCGAATCAATATAGTTTGATTATATACGCTTATATATTTTGTACAACGAATGAAAGACATATGTATTTATAATATTATATTTAATGACAGCAACAGGCTTGTAATAAAACAGGTACTAGGTATGTACAATTGAAAAGTTTAAAAAACATTTTTGATCTATATTTTTTAGCAATTGACATGCTCCGCCAGTTCTTAAAGTACCAATTATTAGTGAATAAGGAAAGTTTTTTTTTTGTGTTCGTCGTTAAGACAAATGTGATAAGGAATTTGGGATGATCGAAGGATCTGTACTATAGCTCAGTGGTTTAGAGCACTTCCCCGGATTGGAAAAGACGCGGGTCCGTTTCCCGCTAGTACAAAAAAATCTCTTTTTCCTTATTCATTAATAATTGGTACTTTAAGTTTAAAAAATCTTCAATCTTTGCCTGCCGAAGCAAGCCTACTCGCTTACGAGCATCTAGGTCCCGCACTTTTGCCTACGCGCAACCTGAGTCGGACGGGCGTAATAGGTAGTTCGGTTAAGCGGTCGTTCGGTTGATCGACGTTCGGATAATCGACGCTCCACTGTATGCTAATAATTTGGTTAAAGCAACCTATGTATTTGCCGACTGCTAATCAATGATTGAGTTATAAATTAGTCCGTTTTGAAAGTTGTCGTCAGTACTCGTATGTCCGATAGCAATCCTATTTTCCTTTTTCATCTGTATTTTAACACTTCACATGCTCAGCTAGGTACTTTAAAGTACAAATTATTTGTGAATGTGGAAAAAGAGAACTTTAGTGCGAGCGGAATTCGAACCTGCATCCCTTCCAATCCGGGGAAGGGCTCCATACCAATCTCCACATAATATTTTGTTTTTACGACTCACGCCATCTATCGGATGCATGAACATGAATTTTGATGCATGATGCACAATATTTATTTGAATTTATTTGAGGTCAAGAAAATAACGATATTTTTCCTTTAATCAATCAATCGATAATTACTATGTATATTTTTTGCAACCTGTATTGAGCAGGCTTTTTAAACCCACTTTATTTTTATAAGAAGCCCGTGTTCACCGGCGACCCATCAATATTTTTCACTGGGTCTTAAACAGAAGGACACAGCAAACATCTCAGACACAAATTTTAAGTACGTAGGTATATCCTAACAGCGTGAACGCGTTGTTTACAAATTAAAGAAAATTTGGAAAATCCAAAACTGCACGCCTCATAATCTTCATTTTTCACAATAAAATTGATTATTTGATAAGTAACTAATAATGTATTGGTTTTACTAAGTAGTTTTCAATAAATCACATAGATAGTGCTAATTTCAAAAAGTACTAATGTGGGTTTCATGTCTTATACGCCATCTAGCGCTAATTTTAAGAAGTACTTCTATATTGGTCTACCTCTGTTATTTTGCAAGGCGCCATCTGGCAATTAGTAAGAACAACAATCCATGAGTTTACATATATACCTGCATAAGTGGATATAATATAATATAAACATGTAAAATTGAATAATTTATTAAACTGTAAACAAAAACAATTTAAGAAAACAAAAAGACATCGCTAGTTTCCTTACAAAAAAAGCAATATTGTGGTTCTATATATACAACAGCAACTGAATACATCTAAAATTGCCACTTGCGACATCTAGGGCTGCATTTGTCAATATCTCTTTTACTTTAAAACAGCGACATCTATCAATAGAAAATTGCAACTTTGGACAATATTATACGACTTATTTAAAAATCAATGAGTTCAACAAAAAATCTCTAAACCATTTATCTTCCTAACTTGGTTGCCTTATAATTTTATACTTTGTTCTAAGTGAAAACACCGTGACGTCAAGGCCACGCAAAAAAAATGGTGGAATGTAAAATATTTTTTTTTCGTGTTTTATAACGTTGGTGTGTTATTATTTACGTGTGTTTAGTATTTTTAATTATTGTTATGGATAAAATAGTTATTATACTTGACAAATATCATCAGTTCGTCAAGCAAAGGTAAGAACTTTCTTTTAACAAAAAACAATGTACCGGCCTGGCGAACGGCGTTCTGTTCTGTTGACGATAGTAAAACTACCGGTGGCTATGCGTACGTAAAAAGGTAGGTAGTTCTCATGAAAGGCGCTGGTTTTAGTGTCGCGTCGAGCGTAAATGCCGTAAATATTCAGTATTTTTTTTTTATTTAATTACTATTAAACCACATCGAATCAGAACGTGAAAAGTAATAGGGCTCTATTCCTAGTCATAATAATTCGTAAACGAAAAAAAAGACTCGATTAATTAACTATTTCGGTCGTTATCGTGTTACCATACATTAACCTACAACTCACGGAGGTTCAAGCCAGATTTTTTTCAAACAGTTTTTTAACTAGTTTAAATAACAAAAATGGCATCAAAAATATCATGAGTGTTAAAAATAGTGTTTGTTCTTTATATGTGTGTGTAGATATTATTTTACAAGTGCAATCTATACTATTATTACAAAGAGGTAACGTTTGTGAGTTTGTGAGTTTGTGACGTTGCTGGATCTACTGAACCGATTTTCAAAATGATTTCACCAATAGAAAGCTACGTTATTGTGGAGTACCATAGGTTATAATAATTTCCAAAATTAATTACGCATCTTTACTTAAACTTGAATAATGTAATCCAAGTTGTAAAAAAATTGCTTTCATCGCAAGCGCTGCGGTAACTAATGAGGATAGAACAAAACAATGTACTACAATATTTTAGATATTTTTTATATATATTTTTAGCATTTGACATGCTTAGCACTATACATTAAACACAAAGTGAAAAATGTGAAATCGAAAATAACAGTCAGGAGCAGGATTTGAACCTGCATCTTCTGGATACCGTCCAGATGCTTTACCAATTCAGCTGAAATATTTAAAGGGTTTGCGTCATTATTAGGTAAAATCTTAATTGTAAAATTAAGTTTACCTGGTCGGTATAATGTATGAAAATACTTCCGACAAATGGCGCAGGCGTCACCCAAAGACGTTAAGTATGATGTGTTATCGAAATTAGCAGTCAGGAGCAATTGTCAGGATGGCTGAATTGGTAAAGCATCTGGACGGTATCCAGAAGATGCAGGTTCAAATCCTGCTCCTGACTGTTATTTTCGATTTCACATTTTTCAATTTGTGTTTAATGTACTACAATATTAAAGAACGTATCAAAATCTGTAAAAAAGTCAGTGATAGCATACGCCTATCTTCTACGGATAACTCACAATAACTGATTTTACTGTTAAAATTGTGAATTAAAAATAATTTTTGTGAAGCTTATTTAGCCCATATAGTATTAATATGCATATATCTTTATAAATATGTTTTTAGAACGAAAATTCAATGCAGAATATTTTTGCCCTTTATTCTATACAGTTTAAACAAATATCTTTAAAGATATTAATTAGCAAAATAAAAACGTGCGGTGCGCGCCGCCACGGCCGTTTACAAGATACATCCTTAATTATATGGGACGAATGTACCATGAGTCATAGAGCTCATATTGAAGTCGTGAACCATACGCTAAAATTCAGTTATATGTTGGCTTATCTCGGGTTGGAACTCCTGAAAGACAATATATTTTAGTACCAAATGACAACATTACTACTAATATTAATATTATCGACAAGTTTTGAACAATTAAAATAAGTAAACATGATGTAAATAATGTAAATAGTGTATATTAACATCAAGTAATAAAAATAACAACAAAAAACAGTAACATAAAAACACAAAACATACAAAAAACAATAAAAAAAAACAAAAAACAATTAAAAAAACAAAAAACCAAAATAACAAGAAAAAGTCTTCATCATCTTATTTTTTATTTATTCCGAACTTTTAACCTGAAGTATGTCTTACGCGGGACAAACGGGCAGAGACAAAAATATTTCTAACGCCGAACAGAGTCCGCGGGCACTGCTAGTATATGATAAATAGAGACATTTTAAGTTTGAAAAATCAGCTATGTCGTGTCAACCGGGAGTAGAACACACCTCAACGCTTCGCTTATGAGGCGTGCAATACACATATCTATGAATCATTATTAACCATAGTTTTATCGCAACGGCTTGATGTTCTCACGGTTTCAAACCCATTTTCCAAGCAATACGTTATAAATTCATTTGAATTACCCATTCAACTTTATAATTTATTCATAAAAAAATTGCTTTAGAGCCGATCGTCATCTGATAAATATATTCTCTCGTTTTGTTGTGGAAACTGACGGGAATATATTGAATGTGAACGTAATTTTTATATTGTTCCTCTAGTTATGTTCGCTTCGTTCTTATTTTTTATACTCTGTAATATTGTTCCAAGTATTCTTTCTTTTAGGCCAGTTTGAAATTAGTTTTTCTACCATTTTAAATGTGAACTTTTTACTCACTACTTTCGAGGCAATTTATCATCTTTTGACGATATGCCTACCTAAAACTAATAAAATGTTATCTACTAATACCTTTACCTGCGGCTCCCCTGCAGCCATAAGCTAGTTTTCAGGTTATATTTCAGGTTCCCGATATAATAGCCGGATAAAATGTATACCAGTTTTCAAGTCTAATTAATAGATATCAAATAAGAAAAGTTGCATCAAAATCCGTTCAGTAGTTTTTGCGTAATGCGCGAACGAACATACAGACAAACTGACACAAACAGACAAAAATCTAAACAAAAATGTTGTGTTTAGACACGTCTATAGTCTAATATATGCCGTGTGGGGCCGGCTTTAGAATTGTCCTACCCCTCTCCACCCATGGGAGTCGTAAGAGCCGACTGAGGGAATACCGGGGGAGTGGGCAGCAGCACTCCTTCGAGTATTAACAACATCCACTGCGATCGCCAATCCGCCTGCCAAGCGTGTCGATTACGGCACTATCCCCCATTCTTGGGGAGGCCTATGTTCAGCAGTGGACTTTAAAAGGCAGAAGGATGGATGGATCATAGTCTAATAAAGTTATTATTTCTCAAATACCTTAAATGTACAGACACAGCTCGGTTATAGCTTTACAATAGTATAGATAGGTAATAACTCTAAATATACCTAAACGCTTTGACATTAAAACTAACATAATAGATTTTACTTAAACGACGCTTAAAAATACCGGTAATAGCGAACAAACAATATCCTACTATATCAAAGATGAGCTAGATAAATGTGTAAACACTACTGATAAGATACCGTTATTTGCTGAGATGGATGGCGAAACCAATAGTTCTGGTCAGTACACCTTGCGTTATAAACGATTTTTACTAGTGTATAGTGATATAATTGTAACGATATGCATACAGTGATTAATAAGATAACAAGTGAGTAGATAATAGCAACGAGTATGTTATTATTTTATCAATACAGTCTCGCGTTGCATTTTTACTATCGAGGTGAAATAGATTACTTTGAATGATATTAAATAAAAAATCGAACGGATGTAATTCGATTCGATACATCTTGATAATTTCCATGGTCCGACGGGGGAGTAAAGAAAGAAGGGGTGGTTTAATGTTTTTTTAATCAAAATAATTATTATATAAAAATAGTGAAGGAAATGTTAGTTCTGAAAATTAGAATGTTGACATTCTCCTTCAATGGGCAGTGTATTGGATCCCCGATCGATCTTCTCTTTCTGAATAAAGAAAATTAACTCGATTAGTAAGACGGTAACCGCGAAAATATAATTATTAAAGTGGGTATTAAAATAGAAAACAGCGCACAATTACTGAAACGCAAAATCAAACGATACATCTCCGGCCATATGAGAGGTTTGATGTCAATATCGGCGTTAAACAGGGCTGCGTTCTATCAGCCAGGCTGTTTATCATATATCTGGATAAATGTCTACAAAGGTTGAATGAATGTGGGAGTTTAGATGGGCAACTCAGTGGTTAACTCGCTGCTATATGCAGACGATGCGGTCTTATTAGCGCAGTCTGCGACTGACCTGCAAACCCTAGTCGACGTAATGGCAGATGATTGTAAGAAAAGGGGCCCTTGTGTGAATGTGAGCAAAACCAAAGTAATGGTTTTTGAAGGAGAAGAAGCCAGAACAGATGTTAGAGTAGCAATAGGAAATGGTGTGCTAGAACAAGTGGATGAATTTGTATATCTTGGATGTGGATTCAGTCGGGATGGAAGGTACACCACTGATGTAGAAAGAAGAGTGAATGCGGGAAATAGAGTGAACGGTGCATTGGGACAACTTCTCGGTAGCCACCACCTCAGCCAGAAGGCACGTGTCGCAATACACAACGCAGTGCTTGTCCCAACGTTATTATATGGAAGCGAGAGTTGGGTATGTAAAAAGGAGCATGAGAGTAAAATCAATGCGGTCGAAATGCGATCTCTGCGGAGAATCTGTGGAGTGAGGCTGACTGACCGCAATCGTAACAATGACGTAAGAGAGCGAGTAGGTATGAAAGAGAGTATTGGTGTAAAGATGCGAAAGGGAATGCTCCGATGGTTCGGACATGTGGAAAGAATGCCGGATGAGCGACTGGCTAAGAAGAATTACAATGCGAAAGTGGAAGAATCTAGGTACAGGGGGAGACCAAGACTTACCTACTTAGACCAAATTGGTCATGTATTGAAGGAAGGTGGAGTCAGGAGTCTCCGAAACCGGCGAGCGTGTATGAAGAGAGTTATGAATGTTGAGGAAGCAAGAGATGTATGCAAGAATAGAGCCTCTTGGCACTCTGTTCACTCTGCATACCCCGCAAGGGAAATGGCGTGATGATAAGTTAGTTATCATGTTAGGTTTGGTAGCGATCGGATAAAACAGCTTTTTTTATTATGATTCAGATTTTTTCTATTGATAATCAGTACCGCCCGTTTAAAGCTAGTAACTAAGAAATAATTATTTTTATGAAAATCGGTTCATACGATTTTTGCTATCGATACATCTGGATGATTTTAACGAAGGGTGCAGTTGACGGCCATTGGATATGGGTACCTATATCTATGGGTGCGACCAAAATAATGAAGTCATCGCTGAATGTACTTAAGATAACGTCAACATAATACACTGTGTACATATTGTTTTACAACTCATTTGAGTCACAAAATAAGGATTGCTTAGCCATTTAGTTACTCACTATGCCTCCATGTTTTATACTACGTGCGTGACAAACAAGCATACGGCCTCACGCGTCGCCATCTAATAGGAAAATGATAAGAACGATACTTATATTAAAAAGAGGATAGGTAGGATATCAAGGAGCACTGAAGGAATGTAATATGGTTCCGGTGGCCTGCCAATAAAGACGGAGAGACGGCACACGGCGGGTTTCTTTAGTGGGTGAGGGCCCCACACTATCCTGTTCGTTGCCCCGAACGACGGGGTGTGCGGTTAGGAACATTTGTTCCCGCCTTAACAAATAAAATAAAGTTAGGATACCAAGGAGAGAATAGGAAGGATAGTAATGTGAAAGAGAAAGGGTTTTGGCCTCCGGCGCTCTCACTCACTATAAGAAACACAAAGTCCGTTGTTTCATGCTGATTTTTTGTGAGAGGATGGTTGGACTTTTCCGATCGAGCCGCCCCATTCGTGTTGGGATAAGCAAGGCTTTGCCACCTGCCACAAGTCTGCCTTAACAAAAAAAAAAATTGATAATTGTTGGAAAACATTGTCACGGTGGAGGTAAAATTGTACCTATAATAAACATGCCGTCAGAGCATCATACGGTTGTATAAAAATAACCTATTGACAGAGCGACGTAGGTAAACTATCTGAGTCTATGAATGCTTAGATTTGTTAAAATAATATTCATTTACCAAAAAAATACTGACACTGATATGCAAACCAATTAGGTATACATCGGTATTATAATAAGATGCTTCAAATTGGGTTATTATTGTTCTTCAAATTATAGCTCTAATAAAGTGTAGAATTGAAGTGATAAATATTAGATTATATATTTGTAAATAAACGATGATAATTTAAAGAGCCCACTAGAGTTGCGCTTTAAGTGCGCTTCAATACGAAGGAACGCTCTAAATATTAGCATATATTTGTACCTAATATATTATTAATTAAGATTAAAATTTGTTAATACATTATTGGTACTAAATATTTTTAGCATACCTATACTTAGAGTCTAGTAAAACTCTGCCCGCAACTTCATTTTCGTGAACTTTAGATATATATAAGTCACTCAACAGCACACTAATGGTACCTATCTATGAAGAAATTGCTATACCACGAATACTATATATTTCTCCGAGATAATTTAAAAAGTAATCGGGGTTCTGACCTACCTGTAATTGTATATTATGTAAAAATTTTCATGATACCGTATAAGTAGTTGCAGCATGTTAGTGTAACAAACAAACAAATAAGCACTTTCGCGGTAATAGTAAGGATTTGCTATAAATTCAACTTTCACCAGTACCTAGTAGATAAATCATAGTAGCTATGTTACTTGATTAGAAAACTGGGAACCTAGGCCGCTTGAACGAACTTTAGTCCACTTGGTATAGTTCGTTCAAGTGTTAGTATCTGTAGTGATTTAACTTTATAACCATATCTTTTTTTTTATTTGTTTGTCTATATTAGTGTTTATGTAAGTAGTTATTTGTATCAATAACCTTTATTGTTATTAGAAGACCTTTTATAGTTTATATAAAAATAATGGGATCAAAACAACACTAAAATGTCGGACAGTGTAGAAGATTTAGTGAAGCATTACAACGAGAATATTTACGAGAATGAATACCCGCGAAGCATTGGTCAGTATTGAATACCTTTTGACGTATTAAATTAAATTGAAATATTTTAGATCTATTTCTTTTAGCAATTGACATGCTCCGCTAATTTTTAAAGTACAAATTATTCGTGAATAAAGAAAAAGAGATTTTTAGAAGGGGCGGGAAACGAACCACGCATCTTTTCCAATCCGGGGAAGTGCTCTAAGCCACTGAGCTACCCTACTGACCTTTCGATCATCCCAAATTCTTAATCACATTTGTCTTACGACTAACGCCATCTACCGGCAAGCATTACATGCATCCAATATAGTAAGTTTAATTTTGCAATTAAAATTCATACAAAATCGCGCCATCAAATTTTTCAAACATTTTTGATCTATTTCTTTTAGCAATTGACATGCTCCGCTACTTTTTAAAGTACAAATTATTTGTGAATAAAGAAAAAGAGATTTTTAGTAAGGGGTCCCGCCCCTACTAAAAATCTCTTTTTCTTTATTCACAAATAATTTGTACTTTAAATTGAAATATAAAAAAAAATACGATTGGGACGTGCCCCCACTATCGTGTCATAACTCTATCCCGTTCATCATTGCATCGTCTTTTTTATATCATTTTTACATATAATATTATACGATTCATTTCATTTAGCAGCAGCTTGGCATTATTCTTAGTACTATTTAGTCCATGAGCGGTGGTTAACCCTTACCATCGGATGGGCCGGGGCTCGTTTGCCACTTAAAACAAAAAAAAAAAATTCTTAGGCAATATTTTGAAACAAGACGCTATGAAACTATTGTTGCTTTTAAGTTTAGTACTTGATAGATACTGAATATATAGACAGAAGGGGACATTAATCCTATAAATTACGTTTCATACGCCAATTCTTCTATTGCCTAGGGTGATATAGCGTGTACTAAATGTACCTATCCAGTAAACTGCAACGTTTTAAAGTGCTAAAATATAAAGAACAAATTATTTGTGAAAGTTAACAAAGAGAGCTTTATTGCGAGCAGGATTCAACCTGCGTCCCATCCAATCCAGACAAGTGCTATGGACCGCTAAGCTATCGCAGTCACCCAACGGTGACTCCAAATCTAATTGTTTTAAAAGTCTTTACGACCTATAATATAGTTGGTTGGCGAACGAAGTTAAGCAATTTTGATTAACAACACGGAGAAATCCATAGCGTGATTAACAAGAACTAAGCAGATAAACGACTCTATACTATTTATAGATATATATGTATATGATAGCTTATCAAAAATAAAACTATCACCATGTGCACCATAAGCTATTTATATCTAATTTTATCGCATCGTTATAATCTGGTTTTTGATGTGGCGAGATACTTTCTATAATACGATAGTCTAATATAACTCATAGTGTACGTACACAGGTATTGCTCAGGTTTTTAATGAGTAGATACACCCAATATTTACCACCGAAGGAATGTAACATAGTTCCAGTGGCCCGCCAATAAAGGCGGAGAGACGGCACACGGCGGGATTCTTTAGTGGGTGAGGGCCCCACACTACCCTGTTCGTTGCCCCGAACGACGGGGTGTGCGGTTAGGTACATTTTATTATAACACATTTAACGGGTCTATACGCGCATTAAACTTATCAAAATACTATTATTTTGACTAACCTCGACGTTTCGGCTGAGTTGCACCAGCCGTGGTCACCGTTAAATGTGTTAAAAAAGGTACCTCCCTATTTACGTACGTGAGATTGCGTCAGTGTTTGCTTATCATCTACTTAACCCAATAACACGTTACAATAGGATTATTGTTAAGTTAAAATTAGTTAGTGAGTGCAATATTCTTTTTTTATCCGACTACGCTGAAGCTAAGAGGAGGATTATGATTTTAATCTATATAAATAAAATATATGCATTATGCATCTACGTTCATTTGTTCCCACAAAATGTTTAAACTACTTATCATAGCTAAACAAATAAGGTATTGGTACGATTTTTAGGCGTCTTGATTATCCGCCTTATTCGGTATCAAATGAACTTACCTACTTATATTTACATTTACAGGGTTTAATTAGCACATTTCAAGGATATTGGTATTTACGTATACGTAGTCTAGTTTGTTTTCAAACTTATCTTGTATGATAATTGGAAAACATTGCACAATAAATTGAAAGCATAAAACCTTTTTTGTCTGTAAAATATAAATATTTTTTTTTCTTTTCCAGGGTTGTTCACGATACCGGAGTACCCAGAATTGGAGGCGAAGCGCGGCATGTGGTCAGCGGCTTTAGACGCTATTCTGACGACCTTGCGATATCTCGCACCGGCCACTATAATCACTATCTTCTGGGGCCAGCAAAGTTTTCTCTTCAAAATACTAAAGCACATCGACTCGGCCTTTAGAGCTAGTAAGATACAAATAATTTATTTTATACATAATTTAGGTTCGTGTTTAATGACGTGTCTACATACATACAATGTATAGATATTAATACTAAATAAATAAATATGCACGGACATTTTCACACAACGTCCTCTGGTCCCAAACTAAGCTTAACGCTTGTGCTATGGGTACCAGATTATGGATATAACACATATATATAATTTGTTTTTTGTAAATACATAGGTACATATAATAGATAGAAAACACCCAGACGCTGTACAAATATCTGTGTTCATCATAGAAACAATTGTCCTGTGTGGGAATCGAACCCACGACCTCGTGCACGGAAGTCGGTTACACTACCGACTACGCCAAGAGGCCCGTCAAAAAAAGTAGACTAATCAGCAAGTCATCCTATACTTAGGTAACTAACCGCACACCCCGTTGTTCGGGGCAATGAACAGGATAGTATGGGGCCCTCACCTACTAAAGAAACCCGCCGTGTGCCGTCTCTCCGCCGTTATTGGCAGGCCACCGGAACCATATTACATTCCTTCAGTGTGTCATAATATCCATCCATCCATCCATCAGCCTTTTAAAGTCCACTGCTGGACATAGGCCTCCCCAAGAATGGGGGATAGTGCCGTAATCGCCACGCTTGGCAGGCGGGTTGGCAGTCGCAGTGGATGTTGTTAATACTTGAGGGAGTGCTGCTGCCCACTCCCCGGGTATTCCCTCAGTCGGCTCTTACGACTCCCATGGGTGGAGAGGGGTGGACAATTCTATAGCCGGCCCCACACGGCGTGTCATAATATACCTACGTTTATTTCGTAATCTACGATGTTGCCCTGATGTAGACAAAAAACTCTTTGGTATGCTTGTTTCACTACCATATTTTCCTTCCAACTTTTGAAGAAATCATAATTCGCATCCATCTTGTTAGCGCGTTTTAACATTTTGTACTAGCGTCTAAAATATACGTAAATTCATACAAAGACTAATAGATTTGACTGACGTTACTTCTTTACACAATTAATGTAAAACAAAGAAGTATATAAAAATCGGATCACTAAATAAATTAACATAGGCAGTCATGAGGACTGCTGACAGAGTGAAAATTAAAACAAAAAAAAAACACTATGGTAGGTTTTATGTACCTACTTATCTAAATAGATCTAATATGTACCTTTCTTTTTGTTAAGGCGAGAAAAAATGTACCTTACCGCATACCCCTTCGTTCGGGGCAACGGACAGGGTAGGTAGTGTGGCTGTGTTTTTAAGTACGAGTTATTTCGACATTGTTTTCGAATGGTGCACACGCATGACATGTCGTCGGTGACGCGAATACATAAAATCTTACTCATCTAAACGAGCTTATAGAAGTATCCACTTCACAATCAATCGAATGTGAGTTGAAGATGATATCTACATATTGTAGTGCGTGATAAAGGTAAACAAAATCGCACCAGCGGCATCTTGTTATTAGTACCTACTGTTTTCCCTCTTAAGTGTGATGTGTTCTTTAATTAACACCAAAAATCGATATTGGCATACCGTTTCATATTCAGCGAGAATCTACACTATAATTATGCAATACAATTTATGTATCTAATCTGTTTCCTGCTCATTATAATCGGAGATAAAGCTGCAACATCTAAAAGATCAAGTTATTGACGTTAGATTTCTTGAACTCAAAGACCTCTTGGCAAATCTCTCACCGCTAAGACAATAAGCAGCGCAAGTTTCGTTTTCTGTATATAAATTAACAACCAAAGCTTCCAAGTTCAAAATTAGGCATTGTTGTTTTGTTATAGTAACGTAGACAATCGTGAGAACATTCTCAAACGTACACACACTTCCATTTTCCTAAATAACCAGACCACAAAGTGTTTATTTATTGTTTAGATTGGATGAAATGTTGGTTTGGCCTCAAATGTAATGAAAGCTAAATTAAAGCCTAGAATACAAGAGGGTGACATGTTTAATTATTATCACTGTTAAACTTTTACTCAATATTACAACTAAAAGAATTTTTCAATGATAAAGTTTTGATATATTGCATTGCATCATCGTCCTCCAATTTTTGTCGGAATGTCTTATAAGCCCATAATGGTATTTAGAGAATAAATATTAAACAGATGGTATACTTAACTGTAGGTAACCAATATAAACCACTGAATTAATGTCACAGTTCCAGTAGCCCGCCAATATAGGCGGGGAGACGGCACACGGCGGGTTTATTTAGTAGATGACACATGATGATGATGGCCCCACACTATCCTGTTCGTTGCCCTGAACGACGCGGTGTGCGGTTAGGTACATTTATTTCCGCCTTGACAAATAAAAAAAAGGTAACCGTTATAAAACTAAAACGAAATCCCATGTCAAGCCCCTTACAGTAGTTACGTATTGTATTACTAGTAGAAAAAGTTCAAGAATATGTCCTGCTGGTTCCTGTGCCTGTTAGAACGTTTTTTTAAAAAAAGCAATCAAATAATTTTTTTGAAGTGAGAACTTCTTTCTATAGGAAGGTTTGGATAAGGAGTAAATTCATGTAAGTCATCATCGACATGGTCACGTGACGTGTTAACCATAACACTATATAACAATTAATTTGAATATCCAAAAATAACAACTGTTTGTTTATACTTTTAAGTTTTCACTTCTGTCGGCAGTCCTCATGACTGTTTTTTTTTATTTTATTTCTAACACAAGTACCTACTTATGGCAGAAACACTCGCGTCGGCAAGTGTTCATCATTACCAAAGGAACTTTAAACACAAAGTGGAAAATGTGAAATCTAAAATAACAGTCACGAGCAGGATTTGAACCTGCATCTCCTGAATACTGTCCAGATGCTTTGCCAATTCAGCCATCGTGACAACTGCTCTCGACTGCTAATTTCGACAACACATTCATATTATCGTCCTGGGTGACGCCTGCGCCATCTGTCGGAAGTATTTACATACCTACATTATACTGACTAGGCAAACTTAATTTTACAATTAAGATTTTTACCTAATAATGACGCAGCCGTATAAATATTTTGAAATTTTTATATATATTTTCAGCATTTGACATGCTAAAATGCATGGCTAAGCATGTCAAATGCTATATAATATATATAAAAAAATCTAAATACCAAAGGAACTGTTAGTTTTTCTATCCCGAAATTCTCAACTGTGGTGCTCTGTTCCTCGGAAAGCACGTATAGCCCGTTAGTCCTGATCTCTCCACCTGATCTCTCTCCGGTCGTGTCGGATACCGTCCCACCGGACTATGAGACTAAGGGAATAGAGAGTGCACTTGTGTTGGCGCACACACTCGTGCACTATAACATCTCTGCGTACACGGCTAATATCTTTTGAGATTGGCCGCCGTGAAGGAAATTTGGAAACGGTCTAGTCTAGATTATTATTACCAGTACATACGCTCATAGTCTGGATGGAAATGGCTTTATTCCTGTTAGATCTTAGAATAAGTGATATGCTTCAGCTGTTTTATCTGATAGCAGATACAAAGAAAAAGAATTTTTACCAAGGGCGCCTCCTATCTATCCCGTTCCTTGGAGTAGACAACGCGTGAGTGATGCTTGGCCGTGTGGGGCCGGCTTTAGAATTGTCCCACACCTCTCTACCCACGGGAGTCGTAAGAGCCGACTCAGGGAATACCGAGGGAGTGGGCAGCAGCACTCCCTCTAGTAGATATTAACAACATCCACTGCGATCGCCAACCCGCCTGCCGAACGTGGCGATTACGGCATTATCCCCCATGACGGGACCGCTCGTTGTGGCGATCTCTTGGGGAGGCCAATGTCTAACAGTGGACGTTGAAACGCTGATGGATGGATGGATGAATGAGTGATGCTTCTGATGGTACTAGCGTCTATAGGCTACAGTAATTGCTTCCCATCAGGTGAGCCGTATAGCTACTTGTTTACCACCCGTGTAGTATAAAAAAGTCCGTAGGGTTCCAGTGGGAAATCCCTGATATTTTGTATTCAGAATCCGTTGTAATGAGTACGAAAAAGTGAGTCATACCATTTGGTGAGAATGGATGTTATATATCTTACCCAGTGTACGCTCACCTTTATAAACTTTTACTGCGACTTCACATCAAGAACCGTTAACCTTTACCATGGTTTTATCTCATACGCTTGAATGTTTCATAGCTCAGTTTCTCGTGCTTTACGACCAATTTCTGTCTCAACACTACACGAGTGTCAGAGAACTTTCGAGAGGAAAGATGAGGTATTATTTGAACAATTGTGTTCATTCATTAAGTTTCGTAGTTCAAAGTCAGTTGTGTTTGGTTAATAAATAGTTCAGTGGGTGTTATTAATGAAAATAATTTGGGATTATGCTGTTTTTCCTGTGGGTACGTTTTATGCATTCAAGTTTTTTTACGTTTTACTATAATATAGCGTATTATATAGCAGTGATAGCATAGTCCTAATATACACCACGAAATTTCAACAGTAAGGAACCTAAAACACACTCCTAATTTCGCGGAACGCACGTATTTCTTTGAAATAGATTAATCAGAATCCGGTAGTCAGGTATAATAATTTAATATACACATAATTATACTTGGTAGATGTATAACTCATCATTAAGTATCTAACAATTGCTCGGATATCCTAGTGGATCTTTTTAATAAAACGCATGATTCTTCAAAAAGCGAAACATTAGACGACAAATACTTACTTGACGTAATATTTATGTAAAAGTAGATATAAAAACTGTCTTACGATTTGACGTAGGTATTCTCTATAAGTTATAGGTATTTGACATTCTCCATCACGCTGTTCCAAAGCGGATTTATCTGTAGATATACAAATATGATCGACAGTCACTGGCATTCAACGAGCAACAGCAGATTTTAGATTACGGAGTGAATTAAATACCGACCTCCCGCCCCAGTACAACACTTAGGTTCGATTCCCACACAGGACAACTGTTTGTTGTGTGAATCACAAATAGCTCCTGCTTTGTGTCCGTTAAATTGTATATTTGTAAAGTCCCCCATGATATAAGGATTAAATATTACCCACTCTCTTTTCCAGTAGTGTTTTCCAGTGAGGAGCAAAAACAAGCTATTCTACAATGGCTGGCAGAAGCTGGTCCTGTGAGAGTGGAGCACTTGGATACAGTATGGCGACACGGCTGGATACTCTGCGGAGTATTGGACGCGGCGCTTCCAGGAGCTTGCGCCGGCCATCCACCAACCCGTCTCTCGATGAAACACGCTCAAGCCATCGCTGAACAATACCTTGGCGTAGAACCCGTTAGTAACCCACGATTTATTTATTTTTCCTTTTTTATTACTTTTAATGGCAGACCCACCACGTAATGTAACACAGTTCCAGTGGCCCGTCGATACAGACGGCACACGGCGGGATCATTTAGTGGGTGAGGGTCCCACTCTACCCTGTTCGTTTCCTGAAAGACGAGATGTGCGGTTAGGTACATTTGTTACCGCATTGAAAAAATAACAGGCCCCCCTGATAGTAAATAGTAATTGCCGCTCATTGAATCAGCAATAGATACTAAGAATATTCTCAAACCGCTTCTTGCCATTTTAATTTGTGTATGGGAAATAAATGAATACACGGCTAGCTCTCTACAACCAGATCAAGGTCACACGGACGGCGGATACCCAACACTACGACCAGTAATGCAATGGGTGATAAGTCTTTCCATACCTTAGTCGCCTCGTAGGACACTCGCGTGAAAGACATGCGGTAAACGTGAATGTTATCTACGAGTCACACCTTAGTTGAAACTATGTATGACCTCTTGAACTCTTTATTTTTTTTTTTTGTTATGGCGGGAAAAATTGTACTTATCTACTACACACCTCGTCGTTCGGGGCAACGAACAGGGTAGTGTGGGGCTCTCACCCACTAAATAAACCCGCCGTGTGTCGTCTCTCTTTTTGTTTAATGTAAAGGTTCTCGATCTTCATCTGGTGGGGGGTCGCTACCCCCCACCAGATGGACCGACGATTTGGTCTGGAGCCGTTAGATGCGGTGGGCACAGGACCTCTCGTTGTGGCGTTCTCTTGGGGAGCCCTATGTCCAGCAGTGGACGTTGAAAGGCTGATGGATGTATGGATGGATGTGTCGTCTCTCCGCCTATGTGGCAGACCACTGGAATTGTGTGACTACGTCAGTGGTCCGCCGGCGGCTTAGCCTTTCGGGTACCCCTCTACTGAGCGATGCATCCGCACACGGAGCGTCGCACCTGCGCGAGATGTATGATCTCCCTAGACTTTATAATACTATTGTGTAATTAGGTTCAGAAGAATATCGATTTTCTACGGAACGATTGTTTGTTCCCACCTTTTTGCCTGAACAGTGATAATTTGTCAACAAATACACAATAATTTCGAAAGTTTTCATTAATCAGGGAATCTGTGAAAATAACCTTTGATTTTGAACTTACTGCTTTTACAGTCCTTGCCAGCATTGCTCTTTTGTTTGTTAAGGCGGGAAAATATGTTCTTAACCGCATACCTTGTCGTTCGGGGCAACGACAGCGTAGTGTAGCGTCAATCACTATAATCTTCTACTAACTCTTTGTGTGATCCACAAATGATTGTTCTGAGTTTGGGTGCATTTTGTGTCCGTGACATTGTATGTTTGTAAAGTCCCCGGCGATGCAAGGAATATACCGTAGTCCAAACTGTCTTTAAAAAAAACAATGTATCCAGTGGAGTCTGTTGCCAATCAGTTTTATATAGTGGCCCTGTGCTAATACTAGTCTGTATCTATGTTCATCTAATGACATTCTTAAACACAATGTGGAAAATGTGAAATCGAAAATAAGTCTCGAGCAGGATTTGAACCTGCATCTCTTGGATACCGTCCACAAGCTTTGCCAATTTAGTGAATCCTGCTCGTGACTGTTATTTTCGATTTCACATTTTCCACTTTGTGTTTAATGTATAGTATATGGCTAAGCATGTCAAATGCTAAAAAAATACATAAAAATTTCTAAATTATGACATTATTTTTTGTTATAGGTCTTCTCTCGCCAAGAGCTAGAGTCCAACGACTCGTTAAGCAAACATCAAGAATGGAAACTAGCTACTTACTTAGATCGTATTCGAGAAGCTATCTCTAAATTAACGCCTACAGTTACAAAACCAGTATTAACACGAACATCCTCAGAACCTACACAATGTATTCTTGATTATGTTGCTAAAGGCTCTGGGCTTTCTGCTATCCAAATAAACAATAAAGCACACTTTAAAATATACCCAACAGCACAACAAAGCCTCGACCCGGGAGAAGTCACTGTTCTTATTCGAGGACCCAGGGATACATATGGTATGGCAGTAATACCACCAATATTAGGTAAATCACAGATGATAAGACAGAACATCTTGGGTTTACAATCAAAACAGACTTATACTGAAAATGTCTTACCAGTTACTCAAGGTGCTATATACCTAAGAAACTATGGTAAGAACGACATGAATAAAACATATTACATACCGAAAACGCATTACGACATAGATATCGATGTAGACTCACAAGCAGATCACGTTAGAATAAGTTATACAGTGAAACTCGAAGGAAAATATATAATATCTATAGCGAGTAGGGGGCAAGGTATTGTAGGATCTCCATTTACGGTAACAGCTACAAACAACATTATTGATATTCTAGAGAAAAATAGTTTTAGTCTTGAAGATGGTGAGGAAATCGATATAGTTGATGTCCAAAATGACAGAAAAGTGGTATTGCGAATAGTAGACTTTGTAACTGAAAAAATGTTGTTAAAAGAAAATGGCACTTTAGAAAAGATTAGTGATGAAAACGCAAAAATACTGATGGCACTTGATAAAGATAATGGAATGTCTAGTACAAATAGGGAAACTATACGTAACGTGGATGAAAAACCACAAAATAGGGATACGTTTAAAAATGCTGCTCTTAAAATTTTATCAATGTACCGAGTTTGTAAAGTCTTTAATAGTCTTCTTATAGAAAAACATTTGACTTACAAAAATGAGCGAATAGAAAACCATGTTTGTCCCCGCAATCCACAAGATATCCCCGATATAGTAAATTCAACCTTAACAGATATTAATTACACTGTACCAGAAATGCGCGAAAAGTTTATTGTGCCTGAATGTATTACTGTATCACTAAAAGCGGAAAAATCCAAAGCGTCTCAAAATGAAACGGTTCAGAATACAACGAATGAAGACCAAAAGTTTTGTACAAATATTTTAATTGAATCTGCGCGGCCTGATACCCCAGATAGCTTAGAAATAGAAAACCCTTTTTGCAAAGACAAAGGTGATGTTAACATTTCATTCGAAGAAAGGACAGCAACGAGTGGATATAATCCATTTCTGAATGAAGATTTTGAAGAAAATGATGCAGCAGCAAAACAATTCAGTAGTAGAGTCGTGGCTTTGGAATATGGAATTAACAATTCTCAAAATGAGCAACCAAAGGACAGTCCTATAAAAATAGTGGTGGACTCTTTAACACCCGTTAGTTTATCACCGTCATTAATTAGTAGGAATCCTTTTGTAGAAGGAGATATTATAGAAAGGCCCAAGTCACCAGTCTTCAAAATAATTTCAGGCGAAAAAGTGAACCGCACTGAATCTATTTTTGTAGATCCAAAATTTGAATTGATAACTGAAGAAGAACTTGGAAATGAATTTGTGAATCCTTTCTTCACTCATCAATTCCAAACTAGTCACTTTGATCAAATACCGATGACTGATTTCATAGTCGGAGCACCTGTTTCTCTGCCTCCGATAATACGATCAGTTACTCCGGATCCAGAGTTAAGGTCGCTGATAATAACAAGACGCGAAGATACTGAAATACATCACAGTTACAACAATAATGATACAAATGAAGAATTTACTGGCATCGATTCAAAATTGATGTACCCAGATTCTTCGTACGACAAAGCGGACACATCAAAAGACAGTAATGAAGACAACTTGACTGATTCTGTTTATAGTTTGGATTCTAGCTTAAATGAAACTATAAATAATTCTAAAACATCAACTATTAGTGATAATGAATCGATCCAAAATAATGCAACCAGATATGAGACACCTAGAAAAGATATTTGGGATTCTGCATACGTTAGTATTGACGATAATAACAGTTCTCCAGATAATAATAACAATGAGAATCCAAACCTATGTAATAATCAGAATTTTTTCCATAATCAAGAGATTGCTGGATCAAACATAGGGGAAATAATTAATATCGGTCCAGCTGAACAAGAAATTTGGCAAACATGTGGAGACTTAAAGTACGCTACAAATAAACTACAGGATGATATGAAACCATATAAATGGGAAGTTAAACGACCTTCGTTTACACCTATTATTGAAGAAAGTGATCGAAGTATTTCATTAGTTACTCAAGATACATCAATGCCTAGAATAAATGCAAAACACGAAGAAGAAACAAATACTGTATCAGTGGCATTTGCTGAACTAAATGATATGTATCAAGAATACTTTCCTCATACGGAAAAAAATTCAACTGCCTTTGCTGAAGAAGTCGATAATCTTGGCGGCATTGAAACAAAATACAAAACACAAACTAAGGATACAAATGTCAATTCTGCATCTGAATTAACAGATGTGAAAAGACATGAAAGCTATTTAGAAGGCACGATTTCTGAGGTTCAGGCAAATGTCACTGAATCTGTTTCAGTAAGTCAAATCCTTCACAACGAACAAAAACACTGCGACTATATTAATAAAACTAAATTAGATGCAGAACTAGGAAAGAATACTTACAATAATATCGTTCTCGAAAAAAAGAAATACTGGGATGAACGAATAAGAGAATTAGAAGCTAAAGCCTTAGAGGTGATTGTTCCAAAAAAACGGCGGATATCTTCTAAGCAACTAAAACACGATTCTTTGAGCAAACGAAAAGGTAAACAGATGATCAAAAACTTTCTTAACGTTGGTGATTATAGTCAAGTAACAAGTACAAACCAAGTTGAAGAACCACCAAAAAATAATCTAAGTCAATCTGCGCGACCAGTATTAACAGAAGATGTATTAATTGAACCTATAGCCCCAGATGAAAAACTTGTCACGAAATGGAAAAGATACTGGGATGACAAATTAGAAGAAGATCAAACACAAATTGAAGCCGATCACCTCCAGTTAAGTTACAAAAATAAATTGCCTCCATTATATTTACAAGAAAATCTTACTGAAAAACTGGTAAAAGAGGTCAATATAAAGACTCCTGAAAATCAGAAGAAAGATGAAGCTTCCAAAAATAGCCACCACACGCCAATTAAACAAGAATTACCGGAAGAGATTTTCAAAGCTTTTGAGACTAGCCCCAAAAGATTTTTTGGTACATCAAGGAAGCAAATATTGAGTAAATTGGACACATTTTTAGGAAAACCCGTGGATATCGATGTTTCTACAACAGACGTTACAATGTGTCATGAAAGTGGTCTTGTATCAAGTCGCATATCGTTATTTCATAATATGTCAAACACAGAGGAACTACCATCCAGAAGAAAGACGCAATCATTACATAATATATGCCACACGAGAGAAAGCGTTAAAAGTTTACATTCCGTACCACAAAAGGAAAATCCACAAAAATATGTAGAGATTAAAGGTCCAAAAGAGCAAGTATGTGTGAAGAAAATAGCTAATGGAAATATTACAGAAACAATGAATTGTAAAACAATAGAAAATCCTCAAACTGCGCAACTACTGAACCCCGATATTTCAGAAGAAATTTGCCAAATACCTGTACAGCAAAAATCTTCGACACATCAAAATGAACATAGTAGAAAAAACACTCAAAGTATTAATGAAAAACATCTATCTAGTCGGCCAAAGGTTGAAGCGCTACGAAAGAAATCATTTAGCAAATCAGAAATGGATATTTTCAATAAACCTTCAAATGATACAATCGATGATTTAGATAAATATAAATCATGCGTTGAACTGCCCAGGATAAACGTCAAAAGTTTTATATCTCTTTACGAAAGTGTGTCCAAAAGTAATGATAAGTTTAAACCAGCTAAACGGGTGTACAGAACTAGCTCCACAGATTCACATAAAATATACAATAACAGCATAAATGCAGGTAATATTTTTGAACCAAAGAATAAATACATTTACTAAACTAATAAGCATTGACAAAAATTATGTTTCTCTTTTCCGCAGATGCCGTATCGAAGCGCAACAATGCAGTCGCGCAATCAAATATTTTTAGCAGTGAAAGTACTACGCCTGGGGACACACCGACTAATTTATGGACTGGTAAAACTTTAGAGACAGCAAGCAACATAAGTTTAGAGAGAATATCTGATTCATATGAGTCAGAATTATCACCAAATAATAGTAAAGAAATAACGTATTTAAGCCTTTCTGATATAGAATTAGAAATTGTTGAAAATCGTTCAATTAATTCCAAAGAGCCTTCTTCGGAACGTGAAGTGAAATCTGAACATATAGAATACAAAAATCGATTTAAACTAGCAAAAGAATTCTTCCAGTCTCTGGAAGAAATTAGAGAAATTAAGAAACCGAGAGAGCTCAATGAATGTGAATTACTACTGCATAGACAGTCTATTGAATCTCTCGAAAACGAACCGATAAAAGAACGACCCCAGAAAAGAGTTAAGAAAAATATAAAATCTCATTCAATGCCATCCTCTGAAATCGCAAAGGCATGGAATCAACTACAGGACAGACAGGAGAGATGTGTTAGTGAAGAATGTTCAACCACGAAACTGGTAAAGATATCTGAAAAATTTAATGTTGATGACTTATTCGCTGACGTCACAGAGGGAAAGCTTAGCCGTCAAGGTAGTTTAAGAGGGATACCACATAAGAAAGCAGTGCTAGAGGCTTTTAGGTCGATGGAAAACGTTGCTGATACCACAGTTACTTCGTACGAGATAGTTGATTCCCAGCTGCCCGACTTTTCAAAAGATTATGTTAAGAACGCACAGAGATACCTGAACGAGTACCCATACTTGCCGAAGACTGATCCATCGAAATATCACTCGAGAATAGATATTAAAGCTTCAGGACTCATCTCATTGAAAGAGTTGAAAGAGACTAAAGTTAGAAGGAACAGTGTGCCTGACTTAAGATTAAATCCTAATTTTGCAGTCGATCTTTAGATTAAGTACACTGATCACAAATAATATTTACGAAAACACAATTTCTTCATATCCTTGAAGGAACATTTGCTAATGATAATATAAAAGGGTTTTAAGAAATTGTAGTCATTGAATTTTGTTAGTGATCTTATTTGTAGTCACTATTATAGTAATAACAGTATTTGTTAGGACATAAATTTTAGTTAATACTCAGTTTTTTCTAAGGCATTTGTTTTGAAAGTGCACTTAAGTATGCTGAAAAGCATCGTCTATTTTTTTTTTTTTATTTTACAAGTTTTTTATTCTAAATATAGATATGCAAAAATAATAAAAACTACCGTCGTAGATTTATTATACTAGTTCCTCTATTGACGCAGTTTAATTAAATTTGGAATTTTACTGTTTTAATCAGGACGCTAGATTAACTAACAAAACGTAATGAAAATGCATTTTACGAGTTGTCCACTGTTTATTTTTTGTACAATTATGTAAAGTTATTGAATCTAAATCTTAAGTTTTAAGAAAAGCTAGTATTTATTTATTCTATATTATTAAATAAATAATCTATTTTAAGTCTTATTATTATGTTATATCTGCCGTCTGAGGCATTAAAAGTATCGAAATAAATTAATATAATAAAATCATGTCTTTTTCCTGGCATTATTAAGCCTTCCTGTATAATATTTGATACTTACTACTTTCTTTTCGGGATTTCATTTATGTGGCCTTGAAACCGCTTCCATAATAAAAAAACATAAAAGTAAAATAGGTGCAGAAGGTAATAACCATCTTTTGATAAAATTTATAACTAAATCTATAATAAATAATAAATTTATAATAAATAGTCTTATACTATTATAAAGCTGTAACAGAGCTATGTCTGTACATTTAAGATATTTGAGAAAAAATGAACGAATTAGGCTATATTGGGGTGTCTAAACACAAAACGATTTTTTTTAGATTTTTTGTCTGTTTGTATGTTCGCGCATCACGCAAAAACTACTGAATCGCGGATCCGCGGGCAAAGGCTGGTTTTACATAAATTGATAGCAAACAGCTACTTCATTTTACGAGATTAAAAGTATATATAAGTATTTGGGTTTTGTGTTGATCCAAGTCAACCAAACCTAAATCTGTTCAGCTGTTTTTACGTGTAAAATGCATTCAAACTTTCACATTTATTATATGTCTAGCTGGTACCCGTGACTTCGTCTGCGTGGAATTTTGCTAAATATATAGAATCTGGATCACTAAATATTTTTCCAAAATAAAAGTAGGCTAAGTTACCCCTTATAACATCAGCTTTCTACCATTGAAATTCCCGTCGAAATCGGCCCAGCCGTTTCGGAGACTAGCCACAACAAACATTCATATAGACAGATAAAAGCCTTAAAAATTGGTATTTTGTTTCAGGTAACGTATTCGTTCATAATTATGCATTTAGCTACAGCTGTTCTTTAGACATTACAAACAGACACTTAATGGGGCTGATAATGATAATCACAACTCCATTACGTGCCACTGGTATTGGAAAAGATAAATAAGAAAACTCAAAAAAATATCTTGTACGCATCTTCTTATATCAAACAAAGAACGTTCGCATCTAATATGTATGTATAGGGACTTAAATAAACAAGTTATATTTTAATCTGGCAATATACAGGCATAAAATACCAATATTTTTTTTATTAAATGAATGTAGTAATTTAGCACTATTGCCGGGGAGCTAACATCTTCTATTTTACATTAGCTATGATACTGCGTGAAAAGTGTTCGCAAGAGATCTGTCTGTTGGGAAAAGCGAGCTGACCAAGCTGAAGATCAATGATGGCACTGTTGTTTCTTCCAAAGATGACATATCAAGAGAGGTCCACGAGTTCTATGGACAGTTATACAGATCCCAGAACCCTGTTATCAGCTTGGTCCATGAGCCCAGATCCAAGCTAACTCGGCACTATACCGAAGATATCCCGGACGTCAGCCTGTACGAGATCAGAATGGCTCTGAAACAACTAAAGGTCGGAAAGGCACCGGGAGACGACGGAATTACTATAGAGCTCCTGAGGGCAGGCGGAAAGCCGGTCCTCAAAGCCCTCCAGAGGCTATTCAATTCAGTCGTTCTCGGGGGCGACGATCCAGAATCGTGGACCATGAACGTGGTGGTGCTGTTCTTCAAGAAAGGTGACAGAACCCTCTTGAAGAATTATAGACCCATCTTGCTCTTGAGCAATGTCTATAAGTTGTTCTCGAGGGTCATTACAAATCGACTCACGCGCAGGCTCGACGACTTCCAGACTCCCAAACAAGCCGGTTTCCGAAAAGGCTATAGTACCGTAAACATACATACACATACATACGCTGCGCCAGATTATACAGAAGACCGAGGAGTATAATCGGTCTGTGTCTAGCGTTTGTGGACTACGAAAAAGCCTTCGATTCGATCAAAACTTGGGCGGTGCTGCAGTCCCTTCAGCGGTGCCAAATTGACTATCGAAACATCGAAGTGTTTTTATAGAAACGCCACTATGTCTGTCCAAGTTCAGGACAAGAGCACAAAACCGATCCAATTGCAGAAAGGTGTTAGACAGGGAGACGTCATGTCCCAAAACTCTTCACCGCTGCATTGGAAGATGTTTTTAAGCTCTTGGACTGGACCGGATTCGGGATCAACATAAATAGCGAAGTGATGTACACTCACCTTCGATTTGCAGATGATATCGTGGTCATGGCAGAATCGCTGGAGGACCTTGGTACCATGCTCAACGACCTCAGCAGTGTCTCCCGACTAGTGGGTCTAAAAATGAACATGGACAAGACGAAAGATATGCACAAAAACCATGTCATTTGCATTTGTCTGTTTATCAACAGACAAACACAGTGTGTTCGTTCGCGCATCACGTTAAACCTACTGAACGGATTTTGATGCAACTTTCTTATTTGATAGCTCTTAATTAGACTATAAAACTGGTATACATTTTATCCCACTACTATATCGGGAACATGAGATATAGCCTAAAAATCCTCTTAGCTAGTAATGAATTATTTATACAACCTGCAGTTTGACCAAAGACCAAATTATAACAGAAATAATACATTGGGATCTTGGACTATTTGGGAAATGTCATTTTTGCTAAAAATGGAAGTACACTTGTTGATTTTTTTTTTTAATAACAAATTTATTTGATATGTATCTGCACGTATGTTGAGGCAGCATCGGCCCGTCTCCACTGCAGCCAGGCAGCCACCTGAGGATCGTTGCGATCCCCTCGAGCTTCCAATTGCTGGTAGTAAGCTTCTCGGATAATACGAAACGCGTCCACACTCCGGTACGGTAGCTTTGTTATTGGGTCTATGTAGCGAGCCGGCCTCCTGCGAAAAAGACAAAAATTAGAATACTGGCTATACAGGTGGCTTGATTTAGATAACGACGGAGCGTTGTGGGTTCGATTGCCATGTAGGTATGTAGACGCGGGCTGATCTTCCGCAACAACAAATATCCCTGTATTGGTTAGAATGTATCTCACTCAATCGTATCGACATCGCATCGTGTCATTGTGATTGGTTGAAAGATAACCGTGACTGGCCGAGGAATTATTGTGACATCACGCGTCAGTTTCTCTACCAATTACAAGCGAGACGATACGATGTCGATACTATTTAGTGATTTGCATTGTACGGCCTGGGCCCAATACTTTGTGTGATCCACAAAAGCTAGTTCGGAGTTTGGGTATTTTGTGTCTATTAAATCGTATGTTTGTAAATTCCTCCGCAATACAAGAATTATTCCTTAGTGCAGGTTGTATTTAAATCGATTTCATCTAAAATATGGATAAGGAGCTGGACTACCCAAACCCACATATTTTTACACTACCAGGGTTGCAAACAAACATGTGTTGTAAATTATTTTAACACAATAAGTACCAAAAATATTGGATGGGTATCTATTGTTCTATAGCCTCATTAAATAAATAAAAAAAAAAAAGAATCTTACTTAGTGACAGCACACAACAATTGTCTTCGTTTCTTCGGCTGTGACTTCGGGAAGCAAGAATTGAACGCCGTATCTTTGATATCATTTTCAAACGACAGCAGTGTACGTTCATAATATCTTACATTTTGTTCACGTTTCTTTTTTGGTTTAACATCTTTACTGTAAAAAAATCAACATCCTTTAATCCTGAAGAGGTAAGCAGTGATATTAGGCAAACCCCAAAGCTACTATCCTATGCTACAATATTACACAATACAAGGATCGAACTCTGTACCTGACAGACTGAAGCTACAAACCAATAAATACTACCAGAGCAAAGGAGTCGCCTTTATTTTGACTTAATTATACACAAGGCAAATTGCCTCGTTTTTTAAGGTAGGAAAAAATTCAGTACTACGAACAGGTTAGTGTGAGGCGCTCGCCCACTAAATAAACCCGCCATGTGCCGTCTCTTCACCTGTGTTGGTGGACCGTGAAATTACTTCAGTGGCATACAAAATACCTTCTGAGTGGCAAGACTTCAACAGCCCAATTAGTCACTTACTAGTGACTGATGATTCAAAACCCACCAAGAGTGGTTAACTTATTGCTAAGTAAATTTGTCTATCTGTCCCACTATTAGGCACATGCCTCATGGAGCGATTTGGTCATAGTCTACCACGCTGACCCAATGCGGGTTGGCAGACTTCACAAGCCGTCGAGAAAATCTCTCAGGCATGCACGTTTCCTACATCCATCCATCCATCAGCCTCTTAACGTCCACTGCTGGACATAGGCCTCCCCAAGAATGGGGGATAGTGCCGTAATCGCCACGCTTGGCAGGCGGGTTGGAGATCGCAGTGGATATTGTTAATACTCGAAGGAGTGCTGCTGCCCACTCCTCCGGTATTCCCTCAGTCGGCTCTTACGACTCCCATGGGTGGGACAATTCTAAAGCCGGCCCCACACGGCAAATATATATATAGCATAGGTTTCCTTCACCGAGTAGTAATAAATTGTCAACACACATAATTTCGAAAAAATCTCGAAAAGTCACACAGTTTTTAACTTGGACTGGGGTTCGAACTCGATACCACTGTGTTTGTGAACTAAGCTTACTGCAAGTAAATATTGTATTTTTTTTTTGCCATTTGACTTTTTTTTTCACAAGATCGATTATTCTGGGTTTGTCTATTACAATAGAAAAGTAGAGGGAGATAGCTAGAAAAAACTTACACAGTGACATCTTCAATATTAACCTCCTCGTCTGGACCAACAACATCAATGTCCATGGGCATGTCCGGCTCTAGTTTCTCTATTGGCTGTTCAGTTGTTTCATTTGTTTCAGTCGTTTCAGTCTTTGGTTCTGGCACATCCAATTCAGTCGGCGTAAGCATATCTGGGACATTATAAAATTTAATTTAGAACTATAACCATGGAAATTGTGAACTAGAAATTAAAAACACTATATCACTAATGTCTAATTAGAATCACTGTCGCTATAACACATTCACCTACCAACAAATGGACCTCGAGTCCACACTCAAGTGTCCGAACCAAAAGAGAAAGAAAACGCCGAAAGAGAAACAATCGCGCGGCAATGTCGCTTGGTCGACCGACTTGTCTATATGTTCAATATGGCATACTATATTGTGAAAACGTGTAAAAAAAACTACTCAAATAAAGTAAAAAAATAATATTTTCAGTAAGTAACCAATTGTTTAATCATTTTGCAAGTATTATTTTGCTTATAATTTAAATTATTTGATTTTTTTTATGAAAATAATATTTGTAAAAATAAATCATCAACGCATAATATTCAATAAAAGCTGCATAAGGTGATCATAGCGTGGCTTATTGGTAGAATCTACATACGCTAATAAATTGTTGCAAAGAAAACTGAACACTATTACAATGGTACAATGTTTCAATGTTCTACAGCCGTGTGGGCCGGCTTTAGAATTGTCCCACCCCTCTCCACCCATGGAGTCGTAAGAGCCGCCTGAGGGATATCAGGGAAATGGGCAGCAGCACTCCCTCGAGTATTAACAACATCCACTGCGATCGCCAACCCGCCTGCCAAGCGTGGCCATTACGGCACTATCCCACATATGAGCGAAACACATGTTGTGGCGTTCTCTTGCCTTGGCCTGTGTCCGGCAGTGGATGGATGGGCAATGTTTCAAATTAAAATGTTGCAGTTTGTATGTATTAATATAGACTTGCCGTGTGGGGCCGGCTTTAGAATTGTCCCACCCCTCTCCAACCCATAGGAGTCGTAAGAGCCGACTGAGGGAATACTGAGGGAGTGGGCAGCAGCGCTCCTTCGAGTATTAACTTTATTACTACTGTTGGTTCACTCTGATCTTTTGCGAGAGGGTAGTACTTCTCCGTTCGAACTGGCCCATTCATGCTGGGATAAGCAAGGCTACCACTGGTCTGCCACCATTAGTAAAAATACTAGAGTTAACCTACCTTCTTCACTTTTCATAATATCACTTAAATTGAGGTCGCCCAATGGAGTCAAACTGACTTTGTCATCAATTGGAGGTATTTCTTCTATTATAGGCACAGCAAAAGAGTGGTATCTGTAATTTAATAGACAAAAATCAACTACAAATAATTATTTTGTGAATGAGGAAAAAGAGAACTTTAGTGCGAGCGGGAATCAAACCTGCGCCCCTTCCAATCCGGGGAAGTGCTCTAATCCTCTGAGCTACCTCACTACCTTTCGGTCATACCCAATCTTCTCATCACATTTGTCTTAACGACCAACGCCACCTATCGGAACGCATTTACATGCGTTAATCCAATCCATCCATCCATCAGCCTTTTAACGTCTACTGCTGGACATAGGCCTCCCCAAGAACGGGGGATAGTGCCGTAATCGCCACGCTTGGCAGGCGGGTTGGCGATTGCAGTGGATGTTGTTAATACTCGAGAGAGTGCTGCTGCCCACTCCCTCGGTATTCCCTCAGTCGGCTCTTACGACTCACGTGGGTAGAGAGGGGTGGGACAATTCTAAAGCCGGCCCCCCACACGGTAAAATCCAATATAGTAAACTTTTTCCTCATTCACAAAATAATATTTTGTACTTTAAAGTAGCTGAGCATGTCAAGTGCTAAAAATACAGATCAAAATAATCAACTATATCTCTCTATTTGACTGCACAGATATTTTATTTGAGTGGAGTTATCGAGTTACCGTAGAGTGTCGTAGTTGGGTTTTTAAGAAATAAAATCGCTGTTTTTTATTGCTTATAGTGGGAGATGGGCAACAGCCCATCTGATTTTTTCTGTGCTGTTTCGTCGCAATGAACGTTTTTTATTTTTATTACGTATGGTGGCATATGAGTTACGGCCCACCTGAAAGTAAATGGTAACCGTCGCTCATGAACTCAAGTAACTCAACTATACCGAGAATATTGTCAAGCCACTGCTCAGCATTTCATTTTGCAGATATGAAATGAAAGAATAAACGGCCATAAAGTACATCAGTGTGTTATGGTTGTAGTGGGCTACAACCATAACACACCAATGTACTTCATGGCTGGTCACACGAGAGATGCTGGTACCAACAGGTTCGGGCCCGATAGCAAGCGAGTAGTCCCATTTGGTACCCAGCCTTATCACCAGTAATGCAATGGATGATAATTGCTTACTTCCCTTAGTCGACTCGCACAACACCCGTGGGAAAGAATGGGGTGGTGACACTTGTATTCTTAGTCCACCACACGGACAACCCGCTAAAATTGAAACAGACCGAGGCACTCAACGGCCGGTCACGCGGATGGAAGTGGACAAGTGAGTGCGCCTATTTGGCCCAGCCCCAGTAATGAAATGAGTGATCATTGCTTACTCGTTATGTCGTACGACCGTCGCCCGCAGGTATGAATGGGGTGGTGACATTTGTGTTCATATCTTCCTAAAACAAATAGAAGCGCTTAACGATCGGTCACACTGCAGATGGTGTAACCAACCCGCTTCGGCCCGATGAAAATCGTGCAAATAAAATGCATGACATGTTAATGGACACAAGAATTACTAAATTAATACCTATCGAGGGAGGGCCCTATACATTGGCACGGGCTAAAATGCTATAGTTGCGCTACTGCTATTAGCCCTAGGAAATAAATGCAACTCAACTCAATAAGGGAGGTCGGTACGGAACAATCCATGAATTTAATTGGAAGTAAAATACTTAAGGTCACAAAATACATTTACCTTATAACAGGCCCTGTAATAGTTTTCTTAGTAGGACGAACCTTTTTCCTTTCCAATTCAATCTGCTCAAACTTTTCTGGAATAGGTACATAAAATTGCTAGGATGAGTTGATAACATTTTTAATGCAATTATATTTGATTGAGTCTATTTTCTATATTTTGATCTGTATTTTAGCACTTGACATGCTCAGCTACTTTAAAGTAACAAATGATTGTAAAGGTGGAAAAAGTTTATTGCGAGCGTAATTCGAACCTGCGTCCCTTCCAATCCGGGGAAATGCTCTGGACCGCTAAGCCATCACAGTAGCCGATTGCTACACCCCAATTTCCACTTCACAAATGCATTTTAGACGTGTTTACTACTTTTATTTTAGATTTAAATTTCAAATAAGGAATTTTGATTTTGAATGGCTTGCCCACAGGATCCATTCATGTTAACAGAAAGAAAAAGTACCTTATGTGTTTTTCTGGGCTTCAGACTATATATTATGTGCTAAATTTCATGATGATTGGATCAGTAATTGAGATGTGAAAGCGTAACAAACAAAGTCATCTTCTTTTAAAAAGATTAACATTTATTTGATGTACTTAAAAAATTTGTTTATGTACTCGTAGTTTAATATGATAAATGTGTAACTTCCTATAGCATGTTTACCATCTAGTACTTTACATTACTATCTTGGCCAGGCTGGACTTACAAATTTACCTTTATATTTTAAATTTAGACTAGACTTTAGGATACTTTAGGTTAGTCCCCTTATTTACTATTATCAGATATTGAACATCGAAATAGCTTGTCACAATTTAAATTAATTATAGTGCCAAAACTATTTAAAAAGCAAACCTTCGCCGCTCAAGCCATAAAATCAAAATTAAAGTTGAAGTTGAACTATTTTAACTTTGAAAAGTCTTTAAAGATAAAGAAAAGGGATTTGAAACTGGGAATGTCGGTAAATGCATTCGATAGCTGGCGTGAGTTATAGACATTCAAGAGCAATTGTGAAGTGGAGATTGGGCGTTACAGTCGCTGACTGCGTTAGCTTAGATGTCTAAAGCACTTCCCTAGATTGGATGGGACGCAGGTATGAATACCTCTTGCAATAAAGCTCTTTCTTTACCACTTTCACAAAGAGTTTGTTCTTTAAAGTAGCTGAGCATGTCATGTGCTAAAATACCGATCAAAATATTTGAAAAGTCTGATCAGCACGCTATCAGGTCAAAACTGGGACCTCTGTGTAGTACTCTGTGGATCTCCCTAATAGAATATCAGTGAGAAAACAAAAAAAAATTAATGACAAACCTAAAAAACATACCTAAACTTTTTAAGTTCTCTTTTTCTGTGATAAGAGCCTCTTCCAACAATTCTTCTTGGGTTGGCATTTTATCTTCTACTTTTTTCGGCTTTTTCTTCTTAAGTTCTGACCTAATCTTAATTCTTTGCTGTGTTTCCGCTGATTTGACTGCTGTACTTTGCCTTATGGATTTACGTTCTGTAATATAATTATTAATGGTTAAAATAATAAAGATGAGGACACATAGAAGTGTGGTAGCTCTTTAGGATTGCTAGAATACGACTGTAACATGACCAGTAAATGTTGCCACTATTATATTATATCAGACTCAATTCCACGCGGACGAAGTTAGCAGCTTGCTAACTTTGTCCATGTGGGATTGCTTTATTTTTTTGAGCGAACCCCTAATTATTTTTTCAGAATCAAAGTAGTATAAATTACTGCTCAATAATACCAATACTCCTCGTAATATTAGATATCTGCCAGTGATAGTCTTTTCCAAATCCGTCCAGTGGTTTCCGAGATTAACAGAAAGAAACAAACAGGCAAAATGTTAAAAATTAAATTTTGTTAAAAGTACCTTATATACCTTCATATTCATTTAGTAAATAGCTGCAATTTAGACCTTACAAATTGACACTTCGATTTTATTTATTTGTATATTGATAATCAGAACGAGATACCACCAGTATTCTATTAAATCATCCATCCATCCATCCATCAGCCTTTCAAGGTCCACTGCTGGACATAGGCCTCCCCAAGAGAACGCCACAACGAGCGGTTCTGTGCCGACCACATCCAACGGCTCCCTGCGGCTTTGACCAGATCGTCGGTCCATCTGGTGGGGGACCGTCCTACGCTGCGCCGTCGTATACGTGGTCGCCACTTGAGAACCTTTCTTCCCCAACGGTTGTCGGTTCGTTGAGCGATGTGGCCTGCCCATTGCCACTTCAGCATGGCAACCCGGCGGGCTATGTCGGTCACGCTCGTTCTCCTACAGATTTCCGTATTACGGATTCGATGAAACGTAGGGAAATGACAAGCATAGCCCGCTCCATAGCCCGCTGAGTGACTTTAAGCCTTGATACAAGGCCAACATTCAGAGACCACGTCTCTGTTCCACATGTCATCACTAAAAGCCCCCTGAGGCAGAATGTCATATTTCACGTGTCGACCGTATCGAGATCACTGTGATTGGTTGAGAAACCGACGCGTGATGTCACAATAACCCGTTGGCCAATCACGGTGATCGTACAAGCGAGACGATACGATCGACATGTGAGATATGAGATTCTTCCTAACCCCCCTGGTAACACATACTGGTTGTAGACTTTCGTTTTCAGATACTACGGAATATTGAACGAGAAAATCTTCCTTAGCTTCCCGAATTCTGCCCAGCCGAGTTGGGATTCGTCAATTGACCTCTTTCTCGAAGTTATGCCTACCTAACTGGACTGTTTATCCCAGGTAGACATAGTGGTCGACAACTTCGAGAAGGGCATATTAAATAAACTTAAAAAATATCTAACCTATGGACGTATCTAATGGTAACTTTTCAACTTTTTCAGATTTTTCTTTTTCGGATTTTTCCGGTTTTGGTTCCCTAGGCTTCTTTTCTTTTTCAGCAATGTTTCTGACTTTTTCAATTGTTGATAATGATGATTCTGGTTTGTCACCTTTTTTCATTCTCCTATTGGGATCCTGTAAAAAAATTGTATCAAATATAAATAGCATATATTTATTTCATATATTATGTTAATATGAATAAATAAAAATCAACATTAACATAGCATAACGCCGGTATCCCCGAATGGGTAGGCAGAGGTGTATTATATATATACCCACAGTTCGCCAACTTTGGTAAGTTAATAGGGGCCAACCACTTAATAGGCGGCCTATTGCCGTCTACCAGTCACATTTCCAAACTCTCGGCTGCTACCCGTGATCAGCAGTTGCTCACACTACCGCTGCACCACCGAGTTTTATATTTACTACCTGTTCTAAGTTTTAATTACCTTGTATGCCTTTGTTCCAACTCTTCTTTTCCTTTTTTCTTCTGCCTCTTGGTCAGAAGCTGGTTCGTCATTCTCATCAATGTCGAAGTCAGAGTCCACCACATCTTCTGTCTCTCTCTCTTGGCTGTAAATTTACTTTTTTATGAATGGGTAGAAATCTTTAAAGGAAAAGCCCAGTGGAGATAGCAACATGCTGGAATGCCTCATTTCAGGTTTGGGATAGAACACATTGTGAATAATGTTAATAATCGTTAGGAGCCATTAAAAAAATACCTTCACAAACAAGGGGTGAGGAGGAGGCTAACAAAACAAACAAACATACATATAATCATTATCTTCCTCAGCTTCTTGGAATCCTCCATAAGTAGTTTTATAGAAATCGTCTTCATCTTCTTCATCAAGCAGTTTTGCCATGCGATTGCCCGCATTTGAGCGCCGTTCTCTTTGAGCCATTATTTACTATGAATAAATAAGAAATACAAGCGTTGTTTAGCTTTTTCGTATTAAAAATAAAAACAGAGTAATTTTTTTTTTTTTTTTGTTTTGTTTAAGGCATTGGAAGAACCATCAGCCTAACAGTAACTTATAAAGATCGTTATTCTCTCATCACACGTAAGTTTAGTTCATAAAACAAGTCATAGTCGAAGTCAGTCATATAAAATTAGTCAGTCAAGTCAAAGTCCCACTCCAGTAAGACGATGGCGATCTTACTGAAGCTTCTATGGAGTTTTGGACACAACAGGAAAAAACACGTTATGTCGCATTACATCACTTGCCAACACTTATGCACATACACAAATAGTTAATAAGCAAAAGGCCACCACTTTTACACATTAATACTTGAAATAACACAAGTTTAGGAAAATAATGCAGAGCGACGACATGATCTTCTTCGTGTTCCCGCCAAAAGTCCAAAACAGAGTAAAGGGGAATAAAAATATGACAAATTGACAGTTCTATTGGTTCATATTGGTTTTAGAATGTCAAAATGCAAAATCGGTAGAAATTCCCTAAAATTTCAGTAGATTTGCACCCAAATTAGATATAATATGTAAAAAACTATAATAAACTGAATAATTATCCTATTTACATTAGAACAAAACGTAAACAAAAGAACCAAAATACATAAATATTTCTCAAACTTTTATTTCGTTGATTATTTATGTAATTTATGTTAGTAACACAGAGCATTTTTACTCTACGAGAATCATTTTTTCTCTGACATTTTTTCTTACTGACCTGCGCCATCTGGGTCGTAACCTCGGAACTAACTAGAACCACGAGGGTGGTAAATACACGTTACTAAGATTGTATAATTATTATCCATCCATCCATCAGCTTTTCATCGTCCACTGCTGGACATAGGCCTCCCCAAGAGAACGCCACATCGAGTGGTCCCGTCATGGGGGATAATGCCGTAATCAACACGCTTGGCAGGCGGGTTGGCGATCGCAGTAGATGTTGTTAATACTCGAGGGAGCTGCCCATTCCCACTGTATTCCCTCAGTCGGCTCTTACGACTCCCGTGGGTAGAAGGGGGTGGGACAATTCTAAAGCCGGCCCCACACAGCCAATTATAATTATTATACTTTGTTTAAATATTTTATATTTATCCAAAAAAGATGGCGTAACTCGAATCAATTGGCTGTAACTTATAAACAGCTAACTGTATACACTGATAGCTACATTAAAAATTGCCACTAGTGACATCTAGGGCCGCATAAGTTAATGACTGTTGCCACATTCCGGCCGACAGTGGATATATATTTTACTTTGACATCATTGTCCCTTTTTAATAGCATTTTCTATTACTAATAATGAACCCACCTATAAACAGTTTGTAGAACAAAGCTGACAGGGCCTGGTTAGTAATGTCATACATATAAGGCTAGCGATAATTTTTATGTAATGGCTATAGTGAAAATATGACTAGGTACATGATTATATTGTATGTAACATAAGGTTAGTTTGTTTCAATCTGAGAGCTAGTGGTTTGCTATTTATTTGTGGTCAGTGTGCTTAGGTGTTTTGTGAATAATACAGTTATTGTATAGTGTTGATTTTTTGTTTATTATCATAGAAAATTCTATAGATACCACAAATATTTGATAATCGGCATTCGGTATTCGGCTATTCGACAATTTTTTTTCACTATTCAGTATTTGGCCGACAATTACATACTATTTGGCTGAACACCAAACAGTAAACCACAAAAAATGCATAATATTACGCACAAAAATATTACGAATAACATAGCATATCAATACTCAAATAATTATCAGCATAAGCAACCATATGAGCTCTCTTTCAAATCTTTCAAACAATTGTCTATATATAAGTTCAACAACGATGTTGAGGCCTAACAACATTTCCGATATTAAGCCAGTATGTGTGCTTACATGTATATATATGTGTAATCCCAATAGGCAAATGAAAAAAGGTGACAAACCAGAATCATCATTATCAACAATTGAAAAAGTCAGAAACATTGCTGAAAAAGAAAAGAAGCCTAGGGAACCAAAACCTGAAAAATCCGAAAAAGAAAAATCTGAAAAAGTTGAAAAGTTACAATTAGATACGTCCGTAGGTTAGATATTTTTTAAGTTTATTTAATGTGCCCTTCTCGAAGTTGTCGACCACTATGTCTACCTGGTATAAACAGTCCAGTTAGGTAGGCACAACTTCGAGAAAGAGGTCAATTGACGAATCCAACTCGGCTGGGCAGAGTTCGGGAAGCTAAGGAAGATCTTCTCGTCCAATATTCCGTAGTATCTAAAAACGAAAGTCTACAACCAGTATGTGTTACCAGTTAGTGATGACATACGGAACGGAGACGTGGTCTCTGAATGTTGGCCTCATATCAAGGTTCAAAGTCACTCAGCGGGCCATGGAGTGGGCTATGCTTGCCATTTCCCTACGTTTCATCGAATCCGTAATACGGAAATCTGTAGGAGAATGAGCGTGACCGACATAGCCCGCCGGGTTGCCATGCTGAAGTGGCAATGGGCCGGCCACATCGCTCAACGAACCGACAATCGTTGGGGAAGAAAGGTTCTCAAGTGGCGACCACGTATACGACGGCGCAGCGTAGGACGGTCCCCCACCAGATGGACCGACGATCTGGTCAAAGCCGCGAGGAGCCGTTGGATGCGGTCGGCACAGAACCGCTCATTGTGGCGTTCTCTTGGGGAGGCCTATGTCCAGCAGTGGACCTTGAAAGGTAGGAAAAGGACTTAAACTAGGATTTTGTTTTGGGAGTTGAAAGAATTATTGAGTATAGAATACTATTAGCTCGGAAGGAGCAGGTAGAGTTAGGAGTAGCTCAGGAGGCTGGGGTCGCTTACCCGCTACTTTTGTTTTATCAACTTTTACAATTCTTTAGATCAGTGACGCAGCTAGTTTAACAAAAAGAAACTGTTCGCAACATCCAAAGATAATACTGAATGTTGACAATACAAAAATTAAAATTAAGTTTACTTACCTACTTATGTAATGTACTTACATAATGCAAATACATTTGATGGCGCGGGCGTCATCCAACAGGTAAGAAACAGGGTGATGTTGAAATTGATAGCCCGGAGCATCTCATGATTCTTTACCTTAGTTGTCTAAAACAATAATCTAGCAGGTGCAGTTTCAAACCCTGCTAGTGACTATCGTTGTCTATTTCACATTTTCGCCTTTATTATAAATATACCTACTCTTTGATTTTCGCAACTTGTATTCTTTATAGTACAAATTATTTGTGAATGTGTACCGTCGTAACCGATGTCCCACAGGAGCGGCCCCAGGCCCTTACCCTGCGGGACACCGCACGACATGGGTGTCCTCACAACGTCCCCTACGCGGCTCTCATAGAGGAAGCTGCGGCCCTCAAGATAGTCTGCCATCAGCCACCTCAGGCATGCAGGCACCCTGTGATGCCGGAATGCCTCCCTAATGCAGCTGAATGGCAGACTATTGAATGCGTTGGCGATGTCAAGTGACAGCGCCAACAGCATTCCACCACTGGTAACGACCGCCGTGGTCACGGCCCTCAGACGCATGATCGCGCCGACTGTTGAACGACTAGCTCGAAAACCGAACTGAGGCGGGCTCTAGGTGGCCCAGAGCCAGGGCCAGCACTCGGGCGGGTATTCCGTTCGGGCCGGGGGCGTAAAACAGCCGCCGCCATTTCCAACGTAGTGACGGGCGGTACACTGAAGTCAGCCTCCCGGTCACTACCTGGCCGTTCCATGACTGGAGGCGTGTTCCACCCGTCGTGAGAATAGGCCCTCGACCACCTAGGTGAGGAGGCTGGGCTGAAGGGTCTCTGTGAGGGTGGGGCCCTGAGTGCGGAGCTTATTCAGCGCCACACTGTACGGGCGATCCCAGGGGTCACGGTTGAGACCGTCCAGCATCTCCTGCCTTAATCCAATATACCTAGTAAGTTTAAATTTTGCAATTAAAATTCATAACTGTTTGATGGTGCGATGTTTTAAACATTTTGATCTGTATTTTAGCGCTTGACATGCTCAGCTACTTTAAAAAATAAATTATTTGTGAATGTGGAAAAAGAAAACTTTTAGCGCGAGCGGGAATCGAAACTACGTCCCTTCCATTCGAAAACTTTTGACGATTATAAGTAGCTTGTAATAAAGTGAACTTAATTGTATAATAGTTGAATATATTAAACAGACACGCTCATAAACATAAATTTTAAGGTGAACATTGGATTAGCTCGGTAGAAACATGGATAAAATAAAACCACAAAATATTTTGTGCTGTTTATTCAATTGTTAACAGTTATTATAAGATTTTACTTCAGTCATCTTAATTTTGCTGATAAAAACCCATTTTTCGATCAGTTTATGTTTTATATCGCATCGGTATACTTGTTATTTTAAGAGTCCCTATGTTTGGGCCTCTCGATTTGAATCCAATCATTTAATTCAATTCATATCGATTTGCCTCAATTATTACATACATACATGCAGGATTAAATTATTAGTTACTAAGTTATATCCATATTTTAAGATTCATTATATTTCATGTGATTTTACATTTAAACTTTTATTACATCTAATTAAACTACTTTAATTGGAATATCGTTCATATAATTATGTAATATTGGGATGTACAATAGGTTTGAACATAAAACCACAGGAAAATTAACTCTTTAACACTTAGTGTTGCACTTAAATGAAATAAGAATCTACTAGATGACGTAACAATATAGTAACATTACAAATATCTAATTAAAATCACATGACAAGAAAACAATAACATTATTAGTGATAATTAATTAATGATAATGATTAGGTATAATATATAAAAACACTAACGAAAATCATGGAATGTTTAGGGTAAGGTCATTGTTTTACGTGATTATTATAACATTAAAGTACTCTGACATAATTATATTATTAATTTAATAATATATAATATTAATTATTGTTCGAGATTAATTATTATAATCTCAAACAATTTAAATCCTTCAGGAGCAATTCTTATCATTATCAATAGAGAAAAACGTAAATAATAGAAGTATTATTTTTTTATAAATTTATAAATATTAAATTATTGAATACAATAATCAACACAAATATATATTTTTAAAATACAATATTTTACATTGTAAGCAATATAATAATAACAGTGCAAACTTTAATTATATTAAGTATGTGTACCTATTATCATTGAGTGTAAGTTAAAATGGACTTCAAGAACAATAAATATGTACTTATATAAGATAATCGTATTTCGTGTGTTTGTTTAATAAACGTCCGTCAATAAATATTAACTACTCTGTAATGGCCTAGAAGCAAATAGTATTTTTAAAATAATTGTTTCGAATAAAATCTATATGGCGTAACAAACTAGACGTCTAAGACAGTCTAAATATAAAAAGAAATAATCTTTATATATGATTTTGCTAATAAATATATACTATTTCGCACAAATTACTCATACATTCAATATTTTTATTATGTATGAAATCAAGTAGAAAATCTAAACTTCGAATATAATAAAATCTTAAAATTTTATTATCAACACAATTTGTAAATAACCGCAATATTTAACTGTCAACACTGAATAAGTGTTACTCATTGCATGCCGCTCCAATTCTTTTCGTTACATTATATATAATGTATCTAAATGTATGTATAATTTAAGTACTGATCATTATTTATACTACCTACTTTTCAATTTACTATTGATAGATTATTATCTTACGCTATAAAAACATAGGTTTAACAAACAAATTAAAAAAATCATAAGCAACAAATTCGTGACGAAAAACAATTTTATAACTACTTATATGCTCTTAGTTAAGAAATAGTTTGCATGTGAGTACAGAATACTCAAAAATTTTCCAAAGGCCATTTAAAAACAAACAATAACCCAAATATTGGAATTTTTCAGCTGGCAACGATTTAATATATCTAGGATTTTCTTATTGGTAACAATGATTTAAAACATGTTACTTTATTTATAATTCCTAAGCTGTTTTATAAATTGGTCATGTTATTAATTGATTGCGTTCCTACAATTACTGAATTCTATAAAACAAACAATTAAAACAAAGAAAACAATAATCAACTCTTATAACAAATCCTACTTAGCTTAAATATATTTTAAAAGTAAAAATAGTGAAATAGTGAGAGTTATATTAAAATTCCACTACTCATTATAGGTATATTTATATACAGGAATGCATTAGTGCAGGCGTGAAAAACTTATAAAATCGATGCGGCGACGATCAGTAACTAATTTTAAACGCAATACCTTCAAATGCTATCATGATTATATATATATGTTACCTACTCATTTGAATAGACAAAGACAAATGGATATAGACAGAGATGGCAACAAAATTGTTTGTTTACACTATTTTGAAAAATGGGCACATATCATAATAGGTAGGTATATATTATTTGGTTAGATATATTTTTGAGAGAACTCCATCTCCTTAGTTTGTATTTCAGAACATCCTTATTCTATTATATCCACTCACCGAACGCTTAAAACTGAACGGTACTATCAAATTTCCGCCACACCAATCAAGTAAAACTGACAATTTTAAGAAGTTTATTTAAATCTGAGATGGTGCCACGGTTTAGTAGAAAAAGCGTCATATTAACTCCACGGTCAGAGAACGTAGACATATTATATATTTTAAATGCTATAACGGGACTTAACTCATAAAATTAACATGTCCGTGAATATTTATTTATTTCCGAGTTTCGACTGGGTTTCACCAGGTCACGGGTCGACGCGCATCGCCAGTAGATAGGCGAAATAGATACGCGTCTCGTTATAGCATTTAAAATAGATAGCAATGAAACGCGATAGTTTAAAATCTTGTAACGTAAGCATATTCTGCATATCTACCTTTAGCCTATTATCTTATATGGGGTCGTCTCATAGAAAATCAATTTATATGAATTTCTTTACGTGCAATGCAAATGCGTAGATAGTAGGTACGTAACCAAAAGTATTTACAACATTAAACCTGCATCTCATCGTTTCAAACAATAGGTTGTAAAATGAGAAAACTTCATTAAAATAATAACAAAAGCCTAACAAAACCAGTTTAAGTACTTACCTAATTTTAAAAATTCATTCACAGCTCTCTAGAATACAATAATAGTTTTCCATGGCACCATTTTAAGCAAAATACTAAAGCTAGAATCAAACTGTCGGACGCATCCGTAAGCCGCAGCTGACAGCCCCGACTTGTATCTAGACCTAGATAATTAATGTACACTGAACTGTACAAACTATCAGATGTAAGTCGCGGACGTAAATCTTACGTCGTGCTTGAGCGTTCGGACGTCCGATAGAAATGTGGCCCGCTGGATGTTTTTGTTATGTGCACACTTATCAGTCGCGGCTAACGGGCGCGTCCGACAGTTTGATTCCACCTTTATATTACACGCACACAACGTGTATAAATAAGTACAGTATACAAAAGTGTTACAATTAAGAATTATAATAAAAACAATGACTACTGATCCTTGCAACCCTGTGAATTCTAATCCTGTGATATAGCCAATAGATCGATTTCCAACTATGAATTGCTGCGGCACTGTGTCACATAAACTTGAAAGATTGAAATGATCTATTCAAAAAGTAATAATGTATAGATATAATATCCCTTTCTTCCTCTTACACGTCATTGCACAAGCATTCTGCAATAAGTGGCGTATAATCAACAAAATGTTTGCTAGATATATAGATAGATACCTATAGACAAACATTTAGGTAAGTAGTAACTAACATGGATAAAGTAGTGATGTTTTCAATTTAATTGGTTATTATTGATCAGGGAGTAAAAATGTTCCCCTACAAAGTTGAAAATATTAGATCAATAATACTCAGACAGAAATTATTAATAAGTAGGTACATAACAGGAAATTTCAGCACCGACGTTTGACCCGAATCAACACAACTATCGTTAAAAGGAAAAATTATACATAATTAATTAATTACTCTGAAATGTATCCCACAGTGCAAAAAAAAAGTCAATAGTTGGAAATCGACAACATTTTACATTAGTTTACTAAATTTATATAATTAAGTGAAAATGTTGACGTAAATATTTTGAGCTACGGTAGTTCTAGAGAATAATTTGTTTAAATGTAATTTATCTTCTAATGTATAATTATGTACATCGTTCTAATATTTTGTGTAATGTGTTATGTGCAAGTGAATTTGAAAATTGTTTCATTTTCACCAAAAATGTAACTTGTCGCATATTTGGCACATGTGTATTGAGCATTCGTGTACCAAAGTAACAATGCAAGCTATTTTAGACTTTTAGTTATTATTATACTTAAATAATACATTAATAAATTACAATGAAGAGCAATAACAAGAACAACAAAACGATTGTATCACAACATTTCAAATTAATACTTGGCCTAATTATTTCGTTAACTTAGTCAATTGTGGTCCTTTCACGAAACATAAAAAACAATATTACTTATGCATAACAAAAACGATAAAATAATTCGTGAAGTTAGACTGCAATGTTTTTTATTATGTTATGAAAAAAATGTGCGGTTTCTTATTTTTTAAATTTGGAAATAATAGCCATAGTAAATTCCAAATTTAAATGCAAGCTAAGTTCCTACAGACTTTCGAAATGACCACATTACGAATAAAATATAAGTCAATTTTTAATAGTTATTGTGATCTTTTACAGACAACAATGATTTATCAGAGAAAACAATTATTTCCATGCTTACTTCCTACATTTGGGTAGTATAAATATATAATTTGACAATGCTGAATAAATAAATAAGTCAGAAAAGATGAATCTAATTCTAAAAAAATCTCTCGTCGTCTAATTCAAAAAACAATGCAGAAAATATATCATATAGGCAGTTATGTTTAAATATTATTCACTGTATCTAATCAAAATAGGAGTAGCAGTGTACATATTGTGTAGTCTTTAAATGCGCAGCTCACGTAACACGCCAAATTGCACTATCCCAATTGATATATGATTCCAGGAGGAAATGTTTCCAGCACCCAAATTTTCTAAAGTTGTGATTTGAAAATGTGAGAAAGTGCATTTAAAACTCACATATTTTTTCTTTAGTGACTTCCATATAGCGACATAAAATTGTGTGTATCGCATTCCATGTTTAGTGAACAAACTAGTGTATTAAAGTGTAATTACTTTAAGTAACTAAATTATTAAATAGTACTGAATAGACCTCATTGTGTCTACTACAAAGATTGTGATGTTTTTGGTGACATTTTATTAATTCTTTGGTCTCATTGTACAGTATTATGAATTAAGGAAGATGCACTTTAATATACCCATAAAAAATCCATGTAAATAAGTCCACGAGGACAAAGTAGACATAAAATTGGTAAATTAAATAAAAGTCAAAATATATCAGTTACCGGATATAAGTTTTAAACGCGTACAGCCATCTATCTGAAGTTTATTGGCATATACCATTCCCATAAATTAAAAGAATTTGGGGCAACTGTCTTTCTTATTTCATCAAAGACAACCCCATGTCCAGCATAGTATTTAACAATTGAATTAAAGTCCATATTCCTTAACGAGTTACAGATATTCAGCGTCGGATTGTCAGTAGACCCAAGAGACGGGAACCCATTGTGGCGTTGAGCGAAGACGAGTGAGAGCCGCTTCTAATTGAGCAAGGGTATCGTCAATGTCATTGTTGACTATCGTCAGATCAAAATAGTGGCCGTATGTTCGACGAAGTTGTTCCGACTCGCGGACAAGAACTTCGAGAGAACCGTCATACTGAAAAATAAGAATATATTAATCATCCGAACTGGAATTCATGATTTTTCAATATATGAGATGTATTGAGTGCAGGGACTTTTCAATATATGAGATGTTTTGTCCGTGTGGTGACGGACTAAGAATACACGTGTCACCACCCCATCCTATCCCACGGGTGTCTTACAAGGCGACTAAGGGAAGTAAGCAATTATCACCCATTGCATTACTGGTGGTAGGGCTGGATACCAAGTGAGAGTAGGTACTCACTTGTTATCGTGCCCGAACAGATCGGTACCACCGTCTGCTGTGTGACCGGCCACGAAGCACGTCAGTGTGTTTTGGCTGTAGCAGAAGATAGCCGTTTATTCTTTCATTTTATATCCCAGAAATAAAATGGTGCGCAGCGGCTTAGCAATACTCTCGGTATAGTTGAGTCCATGAGCGACGGTTACTACTTACCAATAGGTGGGCCGTGGCTCATCTGCCATCATAATCAATAAAAAAACTATATGGTTGTCTGTAAAGTCGGTTTACCGACGATAATTTTACGTGATAACGTCATATATATTTTCGGAGAGTTTCACAAAAACGATAAGAATCGAATGGTACATAGAAAAAGGTCACGATCGCACGTGCTGCTTAACAATAATTGTGACGCGTTCGGGCGAATAATGTGATGTCGGTCGGTGAGCGCGGCCGACCGCCTCTCTCCCGCAGACTCTCTTCAGCCCGCGACTCTCCTGTGGGCGCGAACATCAAACAATGCATCGGTCGCCATACATTAGTCGGAACATGAGACTTTTTCGTGCGTGCTGCCAGCGTTCATCGATTTATAAGACGTTATCATGTCAAAAAAGGTACGTTTTAAAATTAATTTTATGGAAATACTGCTTCAGTAACTCACATCTGCGACATTATTGAGCGGTGGGGCAGCGATAAACACAACGTAGGGAGCGAACTCTGCCGTGCGCAAGATCTTTAGCGCCTGTGGCTCCACATCCAATATGGCGATGCGACGCTCCGAGTGGATGCGCCTAATCGTCTCCAGTTTTGTGCCATACATAGCATCCTCGTGAGTACCTGAAAACGAAATTGCCAGCATAAAACAAAAGTTTAGCTTCTTACTTTTTTAATTTCCATAAGGTTTATTTTTACTTATGTTCTCATTAGATTTTAGTTTCAACCTACAAAAAAGTAAAATACTCAAGTATTAAATAGTAGGTATGTATCAATATGAAATTTTACCAATTTTAGAGTCCGGAATAAAAATCTAACTTCGGCCTTGTTCAGAGGCCACTAGTTGTCCCCCTAAATAGGTTACTTTACTAGACACACAAATAAAAGCTTGGCTAAGGGTGATCCGATTTTCTCTATCCTATTTAATATCGTAACGATCAGCTGTTTTTGGGACATTACAAATGTTAATTTATACCAATATGCAGAAGACTTCGTGCTATATCATACCACAAATAATCTCTTACAAGGTATGAACTACATGCAGACAGCTATAGATCAATTTTGTAAAGTTTTGGAAGAGGTGGGACTAGACCTATATTCAGCTAAATCAAAAGTATGTGTATTCAATAGAGGATTCAAAACGTTAGAAATTACATTAAAGAACCTCATTGCAATCTCAGAGGCACTAACCTTTGTTATTAACAATCGCGTTCATATGAGGGTTTTTTTTTAGGTTCTTTTGACAGATAGCAAAAGTTCGCTGCAACATATAGCTCGATGCGCCTCTGGCCTTAGAGGTGCATCGCTAGCATATGTTATTCTATCAAAGATAAGATATATTGATTAATGGAGGAGTGCATCTGAGGTTGCAGTGGGTTCCATCTCATATAGGACTGCGGGGAAACGATGACGCTGACACTCTGGCAAAATATGCGGCTACTAATGGGCGAGAAATTTCTATCAAACCGGACAATAGAGAGTTTATACCTTTATACAAAAGAATATGTCATGAGAAATGGAATGAGTATTTCGATGAAAGGTCACTGGAAAAGGGCATATGGTATAAAACTAAACACTGTGAGCCTCCTCGTGTCCCCTGGTGGATAAATACGAACTTAAATAGAAAGACATTAGTTACTGCTCATAGGCTTAGATCCGGACACATTCCCTGCAACAAATTTAACTATTTGATGCGAAAGACGCCTTCACCAAATTGTTCAAATTGTGGCGTATATGAAGACCTACATCATCTGTTGCTGGAATGTGTCCGTTTTGAGTCAATGAGAGATCATATGATACATGTCCTATCTCTGAACAGACTAGATATTAGTAGCTTTAATAGCATATTTTTGTTTTTTTGTCAGGATACCTTTTATATGTATCCCCCCGCCGGGGCAGACGGGGAGATTATGTCGGACTCCGGACGCGGCAATTGGCAAGTGTAGATGCCTAGTGTAATGCCACGCCGTATACCGACTAAAACCTGACAGTGTTCCTTCAGACTACCTGTAGCCCAGGGAGGAGGGTCACACTCATCGTATTCCTCATTCCCCCCCGGGCAGGTCTTGGCCGCCTTGCTCCATTCCTAGGCGGCCCCGCCTGTTTTGGAGGGACTAGCCCCCCCTCCTTTGAAAGGCGCATGCGGAACACGGGCGCACCACCTTTTCGGGCCTGCTTCTGCTAGGGCAACGGACGGTCCTACGTCCATTGCTCTCAGGCCAGCGCTCATGGGGGCCGGAGATCGTTCAGCGCCCTCCGGCGCCCGGTGCGTCTTCTGCGGGTCGGTAGGTTGGTGGTAGCCTCCTGTTACCTTTCCGCCGCTTCTTTGGCGTACATCACCTCCTCGCAAAATGAGGCGGCGGACTCCCATGCACTCTCGCTCCGGACCATGGACAGGGGCAAGGTCAGTAGCGAGAGCACTCCCACGTCTGTTGCCACGATCATATCACGGCGCTGCACTGCCCACGCTGGGCACTCCACCAACGTATGCAGCGCCGTGTCCTCCGGGCAACCTCCGCAGTGATGGCACCGGGCCGACTCTTCCCTGCCTATTTGACACAGGTACTTCCCAAAGCAACCGTGTCCAGTCAGTACCTGTGTCAACCGGTATGAAAGGACGCCATGACGCCTCTCCAGCCACTCTTCCATGATGGGACTTACCGCCACGATCACGGCGTGCCCTGCGCTCGGTCGCACGAGCCGTGCACTCCAATCCGCCAGTAGGATCCGGCGAAGCTCCAACCGGCGCGCCTCAAAGTCTCGAGGCGCCGGCCGTAATCCCCGCTTCAGCGCCTCCCCGCGCCACCGGTAAAGTGACGCGAGGGCCCTCGCCTCTAGATCCCACGGCGGAGTTCCAGCAAGGAGGCTCGCAGCCTCGTAGGAGATCGTACGGTATCCCCTGATGACCCTGACGGCCATCGCTCTCTGCGGTTGGTGCAATACAGCAGCATTTCTGACCGTCAGGCCATCCGCCCACACTGGAGGCCCATAAAGGGCCATAGACCGCACGATCCCCACGTAGAGCCTCCTGCAGGAGGTGTCGGGTCCCCCCAGGTTGGGCAATAACCGCGAAAGTGCAGCTGCCGTCTGCATCAATTTGGGGACCAACCCTCGGAGATGAGGCCCGAAGGTCCACCGGCTATCAAGGACCAGACCTAGATATTTCATGGTCGGCTTGATCCCGATGCGAACATCCCCCACCACCATGCCGGACCCAAGCGGTGGCCCCTTCCGAGGCCCATGAAAACAGAGAGCCTCGGTTTTGTCCAGAGCCACCTGAAGGCCCAGCAGCCGGATTCTCTCCACGACTCGTGCAACCCCAACCATGGCAAGCTCGGTTGCCTGCCGGTGCGTCATCCCCCGCGCCATGACTAACGTGTCGTCGGCGTAACACGTCACGGAGACACCGCAGGGGACCGCACCTCGCAACACCCAGTCGTATCCGATGTTCCACAAGAGTGGCCTTAGGACCGACCCCTGGGGAACACCGCACGACACTTGTCGCCGACTCCAGCCACTGTGGCTCGGGTAGACCACAGCCCTCTCCGAAAGATAGGCCCCGACTATTCGACGGAGGTGGTTCGGCACTCGGTGAAAAACCAGTGCTTCTCTAATGCAAGCCCAGGGCAAGGTGTTGAAGGCGTTGGCGATATCTAAGGACACCGCCAAGACTGCCTCACCCCAGGAAACTGCTTCCTCCGCCTGGGCTCTCACGCGCATGATCGCATCCACGGTGGAGCGCCCGCGTCGAAATCCATATTGGATTTCGGCTAGATTTGGGCCTGGCCCATTTAAGTGCGCGACGAGGCGGTCAGCGATTACTCGCTCGAACAGCTTGGCCACCTCGTCCAACAGCACTACGGGCCAGTACGCAGATGGTGAGTTCACTGGGCGCCCCACCTTCCTGATAAGGACCAGTTTTCCCGTCTTCCAAATCTTCGGAAACCGGCCCCGCTCGAGACATGCGCTTAAGAGCCCCTCCAGCCGGGGCCCTAGGACTTCCAGGGCTAGAACCCACGCTCGGCCCGGAATGCCGTCAGGTCCCAGGGCGGTGCTTTTAGATTTAAGACGCTGCACCGCCCGCGCTAGATCCACCCGAGTCACCTCGCGCGGAAATCGACGACTACGTTAGTCGTCGATTTCCGCGCTAGGCACTGCTAAGGGAGGCAGAGTTATGGGCGGTGGCATAAACTCCGCCCTAGTGGGGAACAGAGTGCTTACCACGCTCTCTACTAACTCCGGTCGGAGGGTCTGGGTCAGCGAGGGCGCCCATGGGCGCAACTTACCACGCACCAGACGGTACGAGTTCCCCCACTGATCATTGTCAAGAGCCTCCATCAACTCCCGGCGGGCCTGGGATATCGCCCGCCAGATCGCTACCCGAAGCGTTTTTCTCGCTACTCTGTACCCCTCATACAGCTCTACCTCCTTGGCTGTCGCACTTGTCGCATCATGGTCGTAGCGGCGACGCCTTACACGGTGCCTGGCGTACCGGCGGCGAGCGCACGCCTCAGTTTTGCAATTCCCGCCGACCACCAGTACACCCAACGCTTCGGATTCGTGGAATGAATCCTGGACATCGCCGCATCGCAGATGTGCGACAGCCCGTCCTGAAACCACCTAGCCTCTTCTTCTATATCGTCCGGCCTATCTGGCACTGGTGCCCAGGCCTGGACGATGGCGGCCTCCAAAAGGGCCTCCCTATTGAGGCTTTTCAGTGCCCAACGCGGACAGTCCCCAACCGGGGCAACACGGGCCGGTGAGTCGTAGGTCTGGGCGGAGACATCAAACCGGATATACCGGTGGTCAGAAAGTGTCTCCACCCCCTCAGCGACGCACCAGCCGCGCACGCGGCGCGCAACAGCAGGGCTAGCGAATGATACGTCTACTATGGATCCGCCCCGCTGCCGCACACACGTGTTGACGGTGCCGCGATTGAGGACAAGCAGGCCCGTCGACAGCGACCACTCCTCCAACTCCTCACCCTTGGCGTCCGTAAATGGGGAACACCAAGCACTAGATTTTGCATTGACGTCCCCGAGGACGACAACAGGGTGAGGGCTGCCACAACTGACGATGGAGCCTACTTCCATCAACCATCGCTCAAATTCGGCGAGGGACCGGTTCGGAGAGAAATAGCATCCGATGACGACGACATTTCCGATCTGCGCCACTACACATCCCCGTCCCCTGGTGACATTCTCCAGGCACGGGGTACCAGTGTCGGGTCTCACAATTAAGGTTACCGAGCCGCCCGCGTCCCCCACCCAGTCGTCTCTGGGGGGGACGAAGTATGGTTCGGCGACCACCGCAACATTTATCAACCACTGCGCCATGGTCTAAAGCAGAAGATCCTGAGCAGCAGCGCAGTGATTGATGTTGGTTTGTAAGAAGTGGAGGCGTGCAGACATTAATGAGTGTCCATCTCCACCTCCGCCTGACGATTCTGCGGCGCTTTCGCTGCTGAACCACCAGGAGTCGGCCTATTCCTGGCCCACTCTTGCCTCGGACCCCCTTTATCAGACGCGGCACATGCTTTGGTGCCAGTCTGGTGCTCCACCGGCTTGCCCGTCGCCGCACTAAGCACGCAGTGTGGTGTGGCACTGCACGAGCCAGCAGTGTGACCGGGCTTACCGCAGCGATAACAAAGACCGCTGCAGTCCACCTCCAAGGAGCATTTAATTCCCACATGTCCTGTTGCGAGGCAGCGAAAGCACCTCGAGGGTCTGGGCTGCAGGAGTCTTACCCGCGCCGATACCCAGCCCACCAAGATTCAGTGGCCATCCACCATCTTCTGCGCTGCCGCGACGGGGCAGCTGACCACAGCAGCCCCTAGACCATTCAAGCCGCGACGGATAGCACCGGCTTTTATTTGCTCCGGGGGACATTCAGCCACCCTTGCCACGGCAGCCACCAACTCTTCAGCTGTCACGGAGTCATCCAGGTCTAGGACGCGCATTTAGTAGGCCTAGATACCGCGACCTCATCTTGGTCGAAGATTGCCCTCAGTCGGTTAGCGATAGAATCCGCCTTTGGTCCACTTGTGACACCAGGCACCTCTATGAGGCGAGCGCCGGTCCTAGTGGTCTTCAGCCAAATCCCTGCTGGAGAATCCAGATCCGCGAACGGGATGACCTCTTTCGCCTTGGTTAGAATGGCGGAGTAGGTCATTCCCTTCTCTACGGCTTCTGGCTGCAGTTTTAAAACCACTGCCGAAAACCGTGGGGGGGGGAACTTTTTTGCCTTTTTGGCCTCCTTTGCGGCCTTGCGCTTATTTTGCTTAGCCGTCTTCTTTTTGGCCCCCACAACTTCCCACTTCTCCCCCCGGTCTATCAGGGCAGCTATAGTTGTCTCCGAAGAAGCAGGTAAGGATTGGGCGACTTCTATTAAGGCCCTCTTCTTCTTCTTTTTGCCCAATTTGGAATCGGAAGTTAGAGCCGAATGTGCCGATTGTGCACTGGAAGCACTCCCTTTCTTGGTGGGGGCTGGCAAAGACTTTGATGCCACCTGAGTCTCTGCTTTTAATCCGGCATAAAGCGTGGGAGTTGCAGTTCCCGCACGGGAACCCAACGGGGGACGCAGTAGCTTACCTTCCATGGCAGCGAACCTCGCATTTAAATTAGCAAGTTCCGCCAGGATGGTGGTATTGTCAGTCTGTCGTGCTTTTTCCACGGGCATCTCCATTGAGGCAGTTTGGTTGCGCCGCCCCTCCTGCAACTTGGCGAGATCTTTCCGCATTGTGTCCAGTTCGGCAGCCATATCTGCTACACTCTTGGAAAGATGAGCATTTTCCGCCGGCATTTTTATCAGCTCCTCCGATTCCGGTCTGTTGGACACAATTGCAAAAGCATCAGCTATGCGAGCACCCGACTCCCTCAGTGTCTTTTGACACGTGCCTTTGAGGCCTTTTGACACTCTGGAGACTTCTTTAATTTCTTCTAAAGCCTCCCGTATTGTCGCACTGAGTTCGACAGCTGTGCACTCCTCCGAAAGCTTTTTTGCTGCGGACGCTGCCCTAGCTAGGTCCGTTGAGGCCGATGCCTTGCCACGCCCCCTCCAGGCCGCGGACATCTTTGGAGGTGGCATGTCAAAACCGCTACCCTCTGACTCCGACGCAGCATCACCCATAGACCGGGCACGCTTGCGCCAATAGCGTGATGGCAGCGGCTGTACCACTAGAGACCCAAGACGCAGCCCCGGTGTCTGCCGTGCATTTTTCGCACTTGCGCCTGCAACGACAGATTGGGTTGCTTCGTCGGCGGACATTTCAGCTGCCGAGTTGGCCGCTGAGGTCGACGCTGCTTTCCGGGCAGAGGCCCTAGTTGATACTTTCCGCGTCGACTCCTTCATTCTTCCTACAACATTTGCCACCGCTTCTACAGCATGATCCACGGTCGCAACGTTCTTTTGGCCAGTTTTCGAGTAGCATGCCAGGCTATCGCAGTGAGAACAGACAGGTCTGATGTCACTATTCCCCCCAAACTCTCCCCGGACGAACACACACATGAATTATTAAGAGAATCAGAGTTCATAACTGTTCCCACGAGTACGGGAGAAATACACGGTCCACCCGGGGAGAGATCCCAATACCCGGGTAAGCGTAAATTTGTAACCCAACAGGGGGGTCCGCTGGTACCCCAGCTGGAGCGCGCTCGAGACTGAACTGCCCGTCAGCCACGCATCCTCTCGCCGCACACCAGAACTTAGGATTCGGGGTAATTTTTATAGAGGTTTTCTTCCTCGCAGTCCGGGCAGTTAAGCCAAGACCCTCGTTCCTGAATGACTCAGGTTTACGATTTGACGCGATTGGCATAATAGCCCGTCCAGCTCTCGAATAAATAAGTAGCTGGACCCGTCGATCTTTACGTCCTGAACACTCTAAGGCTAGAGAGCACGGAGCAAAGCAGGGGCTTCAACCATAAAGTAAGCCCGCCGTCTTGCCAGATATTCGCCGCGAGCGACAGCTCCCAAAAGTAGATTCCAGGGGCTGTCGCTCGCGCCTAGGGTGCACCACGGGGAGGTTTCTGACACCGCACCCGAGCTTTAATAGTATCTTAGGCCAACCTAATTCTATGGAGGCTAGGATTCTATATAACTTCATGGCAATGTAATACCAGTTCACTCTAGCAATTTAATATTATTTTAGAATTATAGCATGATTATGGTATAATAGGACTGATATACTAATGTAAAAGTCCTTTTAATAAAATAAATTAAAAAAAAATAAGTCGTGGTAGTCACATAGACAGTAGCTACGTATGAACACTGGTAATCGGCTAAAATGTAACAGATCAGATGATGACCCCAACAAAGCTTGTGATAAGACTAGGAAGAAGATGATAATATTTTTATTCGAGTTCGAATTGGAAATCATTGCTCGATATACAGATTTAATTGTGTATACAGGGGGTAAATGATATCGTACCGATACCGTGGTTTCAGTACTAGATTCCAACACACCAGGTAGTGTAAATTTTAATTGATCTTGTCATGAAAATTTTAATTTCTTTTTCTTTTTTTTAAATCGAATGTGTGTAAAATCTTTATATTGTTGTATCTAAATTCGATTTTAGGTAATAATCCCAATAATCACCGATTTACTCCAAAAACTACAATGGATTGGAATCTTCGTCATGTTTTTAGTCATGTTTTTAATGATTCGATGGCGGCTAAGAAATTGCTAACTTGGGTTACAAAGTCGGTATCGACGAAAATGGTATGAAGTATATTATTACAGCTATTTGGTGACATCTTTGCGCAGAATTTGCTATATAAAATTTTCCTTAAATAACTGAATCAGTTTACCCATTAACCAGCAGTTAAATATTAAGGAGTGTAATACGTTCACTTACCATATTCCAAATATTCATTGGCGGCTATATCTGCCATCATTTCTTCGTGAGTAACGAAATAATAGTGTCTGCCGTTTTCTTCATCAGGTCTCGGAGGTCTAGTGGTATCTAAAGAATATCAAAATAATGTAATCAAGATTAGACAGTGACAGCCTTGCGGTAAAGCCAAGAACTGTAAAGACAGCGGTATCGAGGTCGATTTCTAGTCCCAGGAGCAGACCTGGCACGGCACATAGGTACCTATCTGATATGTCGAAATTATATGTGTATTTGTTTGCAAAATTATCCATGCTCAGTGAAGGAAAACGTCGTGAGGAAATCTGCATGCCTGAGAGATTTTCCTAACGACTTATAAAGTCTGCCAGCGTGGTGGATTACCGTGGTGCTTAAATCCTTCTCACTATGAGAGGAAACCCATGCCCTATAGTAGACAGTAAAAACGTTGAGAAAAAAATAAGATAAAATAAATTGTGGACTAAACTTTATTTCATGTCTACCTATGTCAGAGGTGGTTTTAGAAATACAGGTATGTAAATTCTACTACTGAAGTAATGGTGTGTACACTTTCAGTTGTCATTACAGGCGGAGAGACAGCACATAGCGGGTTTATTTAATAGCTGAGGCCCTCATACTACCCTCTTCGTTACCTCAAACGACGAGGTGTGTGGTTACATTTTTTTTCACCTTAACAAAAAAGGGTCTGTAAAATCTAAGACTAAAGTTGGTATAATAATTTTGAAATCACAGGTGATTAAAAACTATATGTTTCCTAAAGAAGTTGTGTAATACAGAGATTTAAAAACTCACGTGGTATAGGGTAAGCATACTGATCCGGATGGCGCGAAATTAGTGTATTCTTTATGTGGCGTCGACCAACGCCATGAGCACCCAGAAGTACAATTGTCTTTCTTTGGAACGCTGCAATTATAAAAGGGCACAACACTTCAATTACTTTTCAATCTTAAAGTTAGTATAGAACCATAAACATGCACCAATGTTTAAATAAATTATTTTCCAGAAACCAGTGTACAACTTAAAAGTTTATACCTACACATCTTCTGATAAAATTAAAAATGTTATATACAGGATGTAAATAACATCGAACCGATAGTTGATACCATGGGTTCAGTATTTGATTGTAAACCACCAGATAGCGGATTTTGCATTGGCCTTTTCATGAAGATTGCAATTACATATTTTTTTAAATTAACAGCCGGATAAAAACAATTTTAAGTAATAAGCCGTATTAACCACTGATTTACTCCAAAAAATATAATGCATTGAAAACTTTGTCGTGTTTTTAGTCGCGTTGTTAATGATTTGATCCGTCCATCCATCCATCAGCCTTTCGAAGTCCACTGCTGGACATAGGCCTCCCCAAGAGAACGCCACAACATGTGTTTCGCTCATATGAGGGATAGTGCCGTAATCGCCACGCTTGGCAGGCAGGTTGGCGATCGCAGTGGATGTTGTTAATACTCGAGGGAGTGCTGCTGCCCACTTGCCCGGAGTTATCAGTATGATATCATTTACATCCGGTATTATATCGATTATAATACAACGAAAGTTTTAACTGTAGATAGACATAAATACTGAAAATATCCCTGAACTTACATGGCAACTTAACAACCTCCTCATAAGTGACGACATCTAGTTGATCAAACACAGCGTTGTGTTTCGCTAAATATTTGTCTTTCGACTGTTTCTTCTTACGTCCAAATATCGAACAATTGACTGAAACAAAAGTATGATAAATAAGTAAACCGGTTCCTGAAAGATACTTGAAGCTAAAAATATTGAACAAAAATCTTGGTATTATATTTAGTACAATATTTTTATTGCGCGTGTTAACAACATGCCTACGTGTATATTTTAAATGGTGCTTTTAGTTTTTATTTTTCTATAATTAAAACAAATTTAAACTTTAATTACGCTATCCATGCCCTAATAGAAAAAAAAAATGTTTTTGGATTTATTGTAATAATTAGAATCAATTTACATTTAACTAAATAATACTACCTACGTGACAAAGAAAAATAATTAGCGTCTTCTGAAAAAAATATGAGGTTGGTATTTCACGCAAAAACATATCAAAGCAATAAGTCTGATTAAAAACACTTCACAAGATGTTCTGATCAGTTTTTGATAGATTAGATCATCATCCTCCACTCTGATCACTACCAATCACTTGTACCTACTGGTGTTGAGCTTAAAACTATGTTTGGGAGCTTACATACTGCAATATACTACATATTGTTATGTGATCTGCGTCACCTTAAAGTAACAATATCAGAATATTAAAAGGGATTGACGGATCAACAGCATAACGTGCTGAGAGGACGAGAAATACGATAATTCTCAAATTAATATTCACATAAAATAAAACAAGGTAAGGTATAAGCGTCATGGAAATCCAATGAAAACTTCTCCGGGGCAGTCTAATGGTACCCACAAAGTTATAATCATTAAAAGAGTAGATTTTCCTTGGATTGTAGGTAATGAGATTACAAAAAATTATGATTTTCTAAAGAACTCGGTTAAGAAAACGCCATTTCGGTTTTTCATCTTTTAGTATTATTCTTCATATAAGTTCTTGGATAAAATCTATAATTTGTTTATTGTATTACTATTATATCAATACTGAATACATGGGTTCTAGAATATACTTTTAAATACTAATAACATACACAACGAAAATTATGGGATATTGCAAAGCATATTAAATACACACCAACATACCAGTACTAGAAAGACTAAGTAAGTAAATACATAAGACAGCATTAATTAGCAAGTATGATATTATTTTTATGTCATGATTATTAATACCAAGGTTATAAAACTTCTAAAGATAAACCAATTTCATAGTTTAATTTATATGTACGTTTACTATCTAAAGATTTCGTTGCATTAAAACTAAACTATGAAAACTGATTAATTTAAAGTACACCAACTAATCCCAATAATTGTTATTTATAATCCCCGTAATAATTATTTTAACACGTCATATTAATATACCTAACGTACATTAACGCCATTATCGCGTAAAGTAAATGTACCGAAGAATATTTTCCAGAGCCAGAGCAAGATCGCCAGAGATCGTGCAAATAAATTTGAGTTATGGATTATTTAATTTTGTTAGTAGTAGATCCTTCCTTATCCCAGCATGAATGGGCCGGAGTCGATCGGCGAAGCACCACCTCACACCCTCTCACAGAAGATCAACGTGAAACAAGGTACTCTTGCCAAACCCCCTCCCTATCCTCTCTTTATTATTCCTTCCTATCGTCCTTAGTATCTTTTTCATCCCCTCCACATCCTATTACTTGCCCTGGAGATGGCAACACGCGAGTGATGCCTCTGCCGTTGCTAACGTCTATAGGCTACGGTGGGCTCCGTGTGGTGACGGCCCACGGGTGTCGTATGAGGCGACTAAGGGAAGTAAGCAATTATCATCCATTGCATGACAGGTGGTAGGGCTGGGTACCAAGTGGGAGTACTCACTTGGCATCCAGCCCGAGCGGGTTGGTACCACCATCTCCCGTGTGACCGGCAATGAAGCACATCGTTGCGTTTTGGCTGTAGCAGGAGATAGCCGTTTATATTTCATTTCATATGTGAAAGGAATTGGTGAGCAGCGGCTTGACAATACTCTCGGTATATTCGAGGCCATGGGTGACGGTTACCATTTACCATCAGATGGACCGTCGCTCGTCTGCCACCACATGCAATAAAAAAAAACAACGCTAACAGCTAACTATCGGGTGAGCGGAATGTTTTTTTACCAATCACGTAGTATACAAAAAAAATGGAATATTATGATACATGGCCATTCCTTCAATTCCTGCTCAGATAAGGACGCATAATATTATGCGAACATTTTCTAAGGTTAAACTATTTAGGTAATACTTGACAATCCATTTAAGGAATTAGAATAAAACGTGGGGTAATAAAATAACTTCTTCATATCGTCATGATGTGATTAATTAATATCAAGATGCAAGTTCTTGAGAACGTTCCTATATCCTATAGGGTATCGGAATGCAGATGATTGGGATAAGTTGTGTACATCGTCTATATAACACATAAATACCTGTATTCTCGCAACCGTCGGTATGGGACACGCAGCCATCGGCTCCTAGCCGCCATAAAATTACAACACAGGTCATGCAAACAGATTCGATGGTACTACTCGAGTTGGGATACATTTAATTATGGGGATATGTTTTGTCAACAGCTTGTTCAATCATCGTGCTATTTATATAATCTGACAAGTACATTCATATCACTAGCTATGGTTAAACCAGCGGCCGATTTGAAGGTGAATTGTAAACGTCGCTGTTTGACCTCGCAATACCTTGAGCAGGCTAAGACCGCTGACAGGATTATGCGATTGCCTGTCGTGTGAATATCCGCAATAATAAGAATGTAGAGAGTACCTATTCAGATCCAGAGAAAGTTATCATGATTTGGAACATTTATTAGTAATACTTGTTCACGAGCTTTAATTTTTAGTTAATTTGTTGAATTTAGAAGAGCACAGATAAACTTTGAAGATGAGATGAAGACAGGTCGGTCGTCAACTACGTTTACTAAAACCTAAAATCTCGGCAAAATTAAACGTCGAATTACTTTTAGCTTTAGCAAGAATTGGGCATTAGATCACCGATGTAGCATCTGCTGGCTCTCCAAAAGCGTTGTCAGAGATATTATATCATTCAATAACATGATTATCCTCCCTTAACCGCCATATTTATTTACCTCACTAACCGATTCGACCAAACAAGAATACATTTTATTCCTAGAATAAATCGCTACTTACTCGAGAATAAATAAAGGCCATGTACCATTTACGGCCTGTGGCGGCCATAATGTTTTCAATATTTAAAATTAAACTAATAATTTATAAAATCTGTCAGTGGTTTTCTTTACTTGATAGAACTTCAGAAAAAGATTATAGTTTAAAAAGCTATTATTTTGAATTTGTACTTTATCGTAATGGTTATTGGTGAATTATTGTTATCTGTTGACAATTAAATAGGATATTGCCACTACGCTGAATTGACATCATTAAAAACTTTGGTACTATTATAGTACAAAACAATATTACGTAGTTATTTCTTAAATAATTTCGTGAGAACAGTAATATGACTATAGAAAATATTTTTTTATAATTATTTGGTGAAAACTGATATTATTTCTAATCAAGAGTAGCAATTATGATTCAAAATATTGGCAAAACATTTTACATCTGTCATGTCATGTCATTCTACTCGTCTACTGTTGTTATTGTGTATTGTGTATCGTGAATATTGTATTGTGATTTTATGAGTATAAGCTATATATTTAGTGATTTTAAGCCTCATTATTTGTTTATATATGTAGATATTATTTTATTTATTTATAATTATGGTATTATTTTTGATCAAATATTCGATTTTGAGGTATTTCAATTTCAAAATTATATCCATCTTAGATGTCTTTTATCTCATCATCCAAGTTTTAGTATGAAAAGAAATACACAGGGCAATAGGGTAGTCATTTATCTTCAAAAAACATATTGTTTTATGTATGTCCTTTCCAGGCCGAGAATGTATGGGCATTTGGTACATCTCCTTTTACATTTTAACAACAACAATTCGAGGAATAGCGAGCCTATTTGGGAATAGTCACTATACCACCGATAAGCATCGAATAAGGAGTAAATCCAAGAATAAAAAAATGGCATCTTTTTTGTGCTGTCATTTTTCGAAACTAATATCGGTTTCGGGCGCGTGACAGCTACTTTCTCACGCTATAATACGACAAATAAGATTTGAGATGGGTTAAGCTATACACTGTCCCGTTTGTAGAACAATTTCTTTTTGCTGGGTATTACATTCACTTCGCTATTCGCGAATAGCTATTCCAAGTATAAGCGATACGTCAGATGGCGTGGAAAAACAACTGTTGATTATCTAAGAGAATAATATAGTGGAATAGATTATTCTCGGTATAGTTATTCTTGTATATTTTCGAGTTTGGTCGAATCCACTCTCAGACGTGATTTAGGTAATCGTTCTATTATAATTTAGAGTGAAGTATATTGGTAGTAATTTTATCATCTCCTCGTTTAAAATTGGGGATAAAATTATCATTAGGTACCTACTACATTAACATGTACTTTTACTTGAACTATCTTTGACAAAACAATACCCAGTAGCAATACATTAGAATGATCTATATTTAACAGGATAACATAGATTTCATCATTGAACACAATTATACATAAATATAGATGGATATGTTCTGAGACTTTGATAAACGATTGTTTATTCTACATACACTTCACTAATAGGTGGTTATCTTAGCAGGCATTATGCAGGCGAATATTCATAATAGTAAAATATACTTGGGTATGAATAAAGGAAGGTAATGGATATACAGGACGTACTACGAAATAACTGTGTAGAGTGCACTGAAAGTCCATGTTCTTCTGTTCGACATAGGTAATTATGACAAATCTCTGACAAAGTACTTTCATAATATTAATCGCCAAGAATATCTCTCACACCAAAAAGTTCACTGACAATGTTTTTTTTTAAAGCAAGTAATAATTTATGACTTGCACATAATTTTGTTTTAGTCTTCAGCAAAATTTAATGAATTTTAATATAATAATATTAAAATTAAATATTTTTCACTTTGTGTTTAATGTATAATTTAAAATATATTATTTAACATAAAATAATGTTGTAGGTAGAATTTGTAATGTGAGCCGTGAAATTATGCATATACGAGTATATAACCCTAATTCGGTTCACGATTATTTTAGACATTATTTCAAACGTGTACCTATATAGTTTTTTGAGCTAATAACCAAAATATTGATTATTTTATCAAAAAAAATGGATCCCATCTTTATTAACACTTGAACTTACCATCCAGTACCTCGTTACAAGCAATCTCGTAGATATACCTACATTGGAAGTTTCTATAGATCATAGTATACGAAGGAATAAGCAATTTTACATACCGACTGCTTCGTCCAATGATGATTCGCAAGCACAACACGTAATGTCAATGTGAGTTAAGGAGCAATGGTAGCAATTTAAAATTACTTGTTTACATACATAGTTAATTTTAACCTTTCACCTAAGTAAATACCTGTTGACACTTTTACAAGATGATAATTCTATCAATAATATTCGGGAATTATGTCTATTCTGCCTTGACGTGAAACATAATTCGTACATCCTTAATATGATAAATATATATTTAATCATTTAATAAAAAGATGGAATTTCCACACATAGTGAAAGATAAAAAAATAAAAATGATTAGAACTATTTTTTGAATATATATTTAAGTCGTATGTCATTTAAAAAGTTTACAATAAACAAGCACTGTCTTACATTTCTAAGCTTCGTATTAAATCAAGTGTTGTTAATATATATATAATTATCATTTATATAAACTCAAATATACATTTATAGAGATGTGACGTCAATTCAATGCAACATTAACATAAATAATAACGCGCCACGAACCTGAATGTAATATGTTATGAAACTTTTAATTAAAAAGTAAACGAAACGTAATTGAAATCAAAGCATGAAAGTGACGCTAACACTTAGAGCACTTCAAGAAAGAAAAAGTTCGCAATCGACTTTAATAATTATAGAATGGATTTAATTATTTTACTAACCGCAGTCGATTCGAATGGACTCAGTTGCATCAATTCGGTCTCATGGGATGTACACACCCAGAAAAAAAAAATCGTTAATCATTAGTTTGCTTCTGTTCGCGTGGCCGTATGCGCGAAGATGTTATGGCCGATACACTGAACGTGTAATGTGGAACTGATCGTAAAATTGCTATTGTATGGAGCTTTAAGTGATGACTTCGGTCCCACCCATCCTGTAAGCTTAATGTAATATTTACCTTGATCTGTCGTGGACTTCTCCGCAGCGGCGCAAGCGGCCCGCCATTCTTGTAACTCAGGGCTGGGGATGAGTCCAGCGGAACCTCCCGACGCATCCTTGCGCGCTTGCCACCAGTAAATATCATCTTTGCTGATGATCTAGAACATAAATAACGGTATCAAGCATAATTCGCAGAGACAATACGTCCAAAATATGCGTAAAAGCAGGGAACTGACGATTAGGTCAACAAAACAGTGTGAAACCTGCCGTTCGTTTAAGAAATCTTTTCGTTACGGTAACTTCTACTTTTGGACATTCCTTCAAAATATAACGACTTTGTAAAAAACCTGTGCAGCAATTAACTGTAATCCGCGCTGGCGATAGTAATTTTGGTTTAAAGATCTGACAGTAATTTGGAATCGTGTAACAATTCTTTGTGGTTTCTGGATTTTTGCGGATGAGTAACACCATTTAGTCCATTTTAAGTAGCCCTTGCGCACCTTGATGCCTTTCGGCCTATAGACGAATTAGCCACTCTTATTTCGTCTCCCACGAGCGAATGTATATACTTTCTTTTCTTTTAGCGGCTTTACTCCTGGATATTGGTGAGTTTTGGAGCATTGATGCTTTGAACACTATTGTTATTAAAGTACAAATTATTTGAGAATAAGGAAAAAGAGATTTTTTGTACTAGCGGGAATCGAACCCGCGTCTTTTCCAATCCGGGGAAGTGCTCTAAGCCACTGAGCTATAGTACAGGTCTTTCGACCATCCCAATCTCCTTATCACATTTGTCTTTACGACCAACGCCATCTATCGGAAGCATTTACATACAGTAAACCGATATAGTAAGTTTAATTTTGCAATTTTAATTCATACACTTCCCCGGATTGGAAAAGACGCGGGTTCGATTCCCGCTAGTAGAAAAAATCTCTTTTTCCTTATTCGAAAATAATGTGTACTTTAAAAAGTGGCGGGTACATGTGAAATGCTAAAAAATATAGATCAAAAATGTTTAAAAAATCGCGCCATCAAATAGTATGAATTAAAATTGCAAAATTAAACTTACTATATCGGTTTAATGCATGTAAATGCTTCCGATAGATGGCGTTGGTCGTAAAGACAAATGTGATAAGGAGATTGGGATGGTCGAAAACCTGTACTATAGCTCAGTGGCTGAGAGCACTTCCCCGGATTGGAAAAGATGCGGGTTCGATTCCCGCTAGTACAAAAAATCTCTTTTTCCTTATTCGCAAATAATTTGTACTTTAAAAAGTGACGGGTACATGTCAAATGCTAAAAAATATAGATCAAAACTATTGTTATTATTTTGGTATTAGGTACATAACCGTTACGACGTGTTTAAATTATGTTGCAAGAAAGAGTTAAAATGATAAGCGTGTTCCTAATTATGTCTTGAGCTTCGTATCTTCTTTTTAATTCATAAAAAAATAATTATAAGAGTACAACATACAATTGACGTTACGTGTCATTATAGGTTTACTTATAAGGTTTGTGTCGGGTACAGTATTATTTCGTAAAAAGAAAAATTATCAGTAGCAGCCTGGAGTTCGGAACTGTGCCCGGTACACGGCGATCGGCTCGCCCCCTATTACGTGGGACATAAACATAGCTGGCGAACCGTGGGTGTGTAATACACCTCTGCCTACCCCTTCAGGGAATACAGGCGCGACGCCATGCTATGTGGTACAGTTTAAATTTATTTTCGGTATCAAGAATTACCAAACATGTTAGTCCTAAATCAAAACGTTGAAAACAATGAAAAATCATACCTGCAGTATATCGCCAGTATTGAACGCAATGCCTGCTTGAGCGCAAGGAATCAATTCATCTTCTAACGGATCGTAATCAAATTGCGCTCGCACGAATATCTGCAATGGATTAATAAGATAATGAAAGCCCAGTGATAGCTACATAATTATAAAAATGAACAAAATCAACAAAGATTTCATGAAAATGGAAAATATTTTGGAAAAGAACTTGGTGTAACATTTTACGATGTATAATTAAGCTAAACAATCTTTTAACGGTTTAAAAGTAATATAATATTTGAATATTGGAAAACTCTTGAATGGTTCAAAATTATTTTTCCTCGTTCGTTTCCATTTATTGTTTCCTATTTCTTGACGAAGAATTTCGGCAAGGGAAACATTATTTATGAATTGCTCATGGTGCTTTGGAATGCAATTTTTTATAAAATATGAAATGAATAAAAGTCGTTAACATTATACTTTGACATTTCACGAACAGAATGAAAACAATATATGAATAGGTATAGGAAAGATGGGGGTGAAACATGTAGGATGATTGTGCCAAACGAACAACAAGCGCACAGAAATAGGAAATCGCGGGGTCAGCCATGCCCAGGTGACATAATAATATATACAACACATTGAGAGCGACAAAGACATGCAGGATTAAACCGGTGCGGCCTTACAAGAGTCCAAGAGCATAGCAAGTCGAGAGGATGTACTCTTATCATCCTTTTTTTAAGGCAGGAAAAAATGTACCTAACCGTATACCCCGTCAGCCACGAACAGGGTAGTGTGGGGCCCTCACCCACTAAATAAACTCGCCGTGTGCCGTCTCTCCGCCTGTATTTACATCATAAGCATTCTAGAATAAATTCAAGCTGAGCTACAGCTCAGGGACTTTTATTCATTAATTGTATTGTAGATTTATCGAGGGCAATTTATTCGTCAATAGTAAACGTTGATAATAATAGAAACTATTTTTTTATCTGTAATGCCTTCATTGCACCAAACAGTAGTATTAATACCAATTTTCCGATCTAAAACGTATTGAAGAACTGTTTTAAAGACGAATTATTTTTTAATATGATACACTTGAACATTTTGTCAAGTCGTTTCGCACCGAATCAATTCTGTCGTCGGCAATAATCCTATATATTGATATTCATAAGAGGTGCTCTACCGAACCGGTTAAAACCCCAAACGTCACTTTTACACAACATAAAAAAACATAACATAAAGTAGCAACGGTCTGATCTCGCTACTTACTAGCACGGGCGAAGGCTTTATCCGGAAAAGCTGGTTAGAACAAAAACACAAAATTTAGTTCTCTTTTGATACCAATTGTTTGCTTAGACACAAGCTTAGCTTCCAAACTTTGTGTGCGCTTGTCGACTTTCTAATACAGTATTAGTTTTCAGTATAACACAAGCGTTAGAATTAATTATTTACACTACTAAAAACCTTTGTGTTAAAGAAAAACAACAATTTCGTGTATTTTTAATTGTTTCATTCAAACTAATGTTAGAATACCGAGCTAAGTTACGTCTACGATTTCAAACTATACTGTCGATAAAAAGATAAATTTTGTCCTTATGAGCAATAGCAACTACTTATTATAAAATATATGTTACCTCGCATGGTGGTGGTGCGGAGCGATACGATGGCACAATTTTGAACGTTACCGACCCTCTAGCTTCGCGCTGGAAATTCAATTAGGTGTTAAGAATTCATTAAAAAAAATTGTATAATAAAAAACCTCTGACACAAATTAGGATCACATTAAACTACGCTACATTTGAGTTCCAATCGTGGTCATTCTCTTACATTTTAGTCTAATACATCTTTACATGAGCTCTACCGAAACACATATTAACCAGCTTTAGCAAGTTTTAAGCACTCAAATTATATGATACAATTCATAATTACGTTTTATACATAAATATCTTATGGATCTTAAGGTGGCTATTCTATTAACGTAGTTAGTTTGTACACGTTGTTTATAACAGCAGTAATTTAAATCACATCTAAACTATTATGTACGGTGAGAAGCGTGCCATATTTTTGTCTTGAAGGTTCGATCGTAATACGTCATTGTACAAGATATAAGATTCATACAAATGCTCATACGTAGTAAAACGCCAGTAAAAAACATACCAGCATCCTTTGTAGTTGTGCCACAGATTGATTCGCAACGGGCGTGCCATTAATTTCTTTAATCTCATCGCCAACGTGAAGAGTTGCCTGTCTATGTATCATTCCACCATGTATAATGCGGGCCACGATGCATCGGCCGTCGTCTGCTAGTTTCAATGTGATGCCCTAAAACAAAATACATATCATAATGTCCTAAGTACATTAAAACTCGGAAAGTGAACTACTCCTATTTCTGTAAGATAATCGCATAGAAATCAAAACCCAAAGTTAAAATTCCTTGAACAGAATTACGATTTTAACGAGAGTATTAATTATTGAATTAATTGAGCACCATCCTGTTGCAGTCAAATCTTTGAGAATAATCATTTGTCACGGTGTCAATACAATATTGTAGCTTTTCAAAGCCGATGGTAACAAAACAGGACGTCCATTGCATCTGCTTTTAGTCGCAGGGTGTAACAACCTATACAGTTAGTATAAACTCTGTAATAGAAATGAAACTTTTCGAATTCCCATCCATCCATCCATCAGTCTTTTAACGTCCACTGCTGGACATAGGCCTCCCCAAGAATGGGGGTTAGTGCCGTAATCGCCACGCTTGGCAGGCGGGTTGGCAATCGCAGTGGATGTTGTTAATACTCGAAGGAGTGCTACTGCCCACTCCCTCAGTATTCCCTCAGTCGGCTCTTACGACTCCCATGGGTGGAGAGGGGTGGGACAATTCTAAAGCCGGCCCCACACGGCTATTTGCGAATTAAAAGCAAATATTTATATTCCTAAAACGTTTGAAGGGTATCCTTTTTCTTCTTTATTTAGAGCCCTCGGGGCCAGACGTTAAAATATAATAGTTTTCTTTCAATTAATTTAAAAATGTAAGTTTTTATTAGATAAGTTAACTAAATCGAAGTTGATTAATTGTTACGGTTTCGATAACTTTTTTTTTGTTAAGGCGGGAAAAAAATTTCCTAACCGCACAACCCGTCGTTCGGGGCAACGAACAGGGTAATGTGGGTCCCTCACCCACTAAGTAAACCCGCCGTGTGCCGTGTCTCCGCCTGTATTGGCATTACATTACTTCAGTGGTACGGTATCGATACCTAAGTCTCAATATTCAAAGGCAATACTTTCACAATTTTAACATAAAGGACTATTGATTTATAAGTGATTCGTTCTCGTTTCGTACAGGTGATTTTTTTTTGTAACCAATAATATCCCACTTTTGGACACCGGTCTCCTCTCAGACTGTGAGGGATTCAGCCCGTAGGCCCCCTCCACGCAAAATATTGTGGTACAATTTACTAATAAAAAATAATGAAATTTGGAGAACTACAGCTCTCTATTACAAGTAGGTACAGTATTTTAAAATATTTCTTAAAGGTTGATTTCGCGACTTGAAATTTAATTTTTCTATATAAAAATCATTAGGTTAATCAATACCTACAGTATTAGGATTAGGATGTAGGCTAAACCAAAGCAAAACCATTTCAATATCTATTACGTGGTTTAGGTGAAAAAAACAGAGCAACAGACACAGATAGGAACTTTATACTATTTACAGACTATCTCGTTGGTCTCGTGGCATAAATGTGTAGAGTTCATAATTATGTCTAGACAATCAAGAGATAGACCGATATAGGTATTCAATGAAAACCCTAACCATGTCAACTGTCAAAACCGAGGCCTCCTCTTTCATGGCCCTCGTCGAGGTCCCTCCCGAGGAGCACGCCTTGTTGTGCAGGCGTTTGCCGTGCCTGTGCAGGCCCAGATATTTTTCAGATGAAATATCTGGGCCTGCACCTCGACAGCAAGTGGAATTTCAGGTCGCACTTAGCCTAGCTCGCCCCTAGGCTCGTCAATTCTGCCGCAGCCTTTGGTAGGCTTCTGCCGAACATTGGACCTCTAGGGTCGTCCTACCGCCGACTCTATAGCGGTATTCTGCGGTCCATGACATTGTATGGTGCCCCAATCTGGGTGGACGCCCTTACCGCTCCAAATAAGGCCCTCCTGCGACGTCCGCGGAGGACCATAGCGGTGAGGGCCATAAGGGAGTACCGTACAGTGTCCTGGGCCGCAGCCACACTGCTGACAGGCGACCCCCTTGGCCTCTCCAGGCCGAGGCGTTGGCAGAGGTCTACTGGTTCCATGCCGCGGCGCGGGCCGTGGGGCGAGGAAATTTCTGCAAGGAGTTTGGACGGAGCTCGTGAAGCGGCCCGCAGGGCGATGACCCAGCGGTGGAGATGAGTGTGGTGCGCACGTCAACGACGTCCACCACACTCTGGAGGAATGCCCCGCCTGGGGGCTCCAGCGCTGCGCCCTATCAGCGGTTATTGGAGGAGACCTGTCACTGCCAGCCGTAATCTCACAAATGTTGGGCAGAGGCAGGTGCTGGTCATCCATGGCCTCCTTCTGCGAGGCCGTAGTTCCGCTTAAGGAGGCCGCGGAACGGGAGCTTTAGGCATCGGCGCACGCCGACTCACTCCACCGGCGACGGCCGGGCGGGAGGAGGCGTCGCTACGCCCACATCCTGCCTCCGCCTTGATGGTGACAGGGCGTGGCCAGCCGACCATCTGCCTGGGGCATCGGAGTAGAATGTCACTAGACGACTCTCCAGCGCCCCGCTAATAGGCGAGGAAGGGGCCGCTGTGGTTTTAGTGAGGTGGAAAAAACAAAAAAAAAAGAGCTGGTCAACGACTTATCTAATTGATAAGTTAACATCAAGTTTTTGTATTCCAGAACAGACGGGATATTATTCCTGTGTTACGGTTATTTTAGGCATACTATAAATCAAACTATTCTGAGTGTACTTTACACTTGAAAACAGTTTGACTTCTATTTGGATAAATGGAAAGGATTCCCTATTACCATGGGTTCGTCAGTGTTCTTCTGGAACTGCACGAGGCGCACCCTGGTCACGTTCTCGAATTCTGGCTCAGTATCGTCTTCATCCTCGGCAGGTGGTGCTGTAGTACGTCCATTGACGGGCGGCGGTGATGCCCGCAGCGACTCCTCACCGTACACTTCGCGTGCAACCACATCGTGCGCCTGCAGTAGAGCCTGTAAACAAGATTACAATTTGGAATTTATGTTCGGATTTTTGCGGAATATTGCAATATTGTGGTTCTGAGAGTTCTACCGTATCGCATGGTTGTGTCGCGTTGGTGAGTTTTTTGTCATTACCGTGCATGCTACTTTGCTATTATCACATTCTCCTCTATCTGTGAGAGTGCGGATTGGCAATCTTAGGTTATTCTGTCCAAAGATAACCGGGATTGACAATCCGTGGGTGAGTGGTGGGCTCTCCTCCTAAAATCCATTCTATAATAGTAAGATTACGTTCATAGAAAAATGTTCAGCAACTACTTAATAATATTTAGATATTTTTATATATATTTTTAGCATTTGACATGCTTAGCACTATACATTAAACACAAAGTGAAAAATGTGAAATCGAAAATAACAGTCAGGAGCAGGATTTGAACCTGCATCTTCTGGATACCGTCCAGATGCTTTACCAATTCAGCCATCCTGACCGTCACCCAAAGACGTTAAGTATGATGTGTTATCGGAATTAGCAGTCAGGAGCAATTGTCAGGATGGCTGAATTGGTAAAGCATCTGGACGGTATCCAGAAGATGCAGGTTCAAATCCTGCTCCTGACTGTTATTTTCGATTTCACATTTTTCACTTTGTACTTAATAATAAGGAGTTCTTAATACCTTATCACTAATAACGCAATTTTATCAGGTTTTGTTAGGTTAGGTTTTTACGGACTTAGAATTATACTAAAGAACAGTTACCAATACGGAGTGGATTAGATACCGGCGTCCAGCTTGAGTGTTGTGGGTTCGATTCTCACACAGGATAAATCGTTGTGTGATCCATAAATGATTGTTCTGAGTCTGGGTGTGCTTTGTGTCCGTGAAATGTTTGTAAAGTCCCGCGCGATACAAGGCTTATTCCTTAGTGTAGGGTGTGTTCTTTAAAAAAACCCATGTTTGTGCAATTCACACACGGCAGAAGTGAAACATCTGAAATATAGCTTACGAGAGATTGAGATGGATATAGAGCATCAGGAGTATTAGGATAAATGTGAGGTAATAAATTTAAATAACCTCTCATTAATTAAATTTAATGGAGCATTTAAATTTTGTTTTCTGCAACGATATAATGGATCCCGTAGGAATTCATGGGACAACTTTGGTAAAAGATCTTGTAAACCTCACCATAGTATCAAAAGTATATGATTCACTTCGGGGGTAGGTAAGCAAAATACTTTATAAGTGGCATGGGAATACCAAGTGAACATAGCAAAACAGAGATATTAGTTTATTATTGAACGCATATCACTTTTTCAAACTTAATATTATGTACACCGTGGTCATATGGTTTAATTAAGTATTGAGCACGCAAACCGGAGACCGAGGTTTCAAATTAACTACCAAGGAATACTGTGACTAAAAAAGTATTTCAAAGTTAAAATAACTTTAATGGACTTTTCTGTAACTGACTGACAATCCTATACATTTATGTGTTTGAACCTTTTTCGTGACACATTTTCATTTCATCGAGTTTCAAATCACTACGATTTTAAAGAAGTATTCACTTGAAAAAAAAACAATGTGCTTTAGTTCTTTTTTTATAATTTATTATTTTGTTTAAATATTTCATCAAATTATTTCGGTTACACAGGCCATCATAGCTGCGGCATTGTATGAATAATATTTGTAAGAATGTAACTCTCTTAGAAAATCCAAAAACGTGTAAATGTATAGTCAAATCATCATCACACTTACGAGTCCAATACAGCAATTTACACATAATTACCTATTCATCGCAATTTCATTGGAAAAATTTCTGGAGAAACAAATTATTTTTCTTAGAATTTCAAATTTCCTGATTTCACAAGTCAATTAAGTCAATGCCTGATTCATTTTATGTTTTAGCCTTTTTTGGCATACGATCGTGGAAATCCAAATAACAACCGATATTGCGCTACTCTCTTAATCCCCCAGATGCACTGCCGACCGCAACGAATTTGCCGCATATTTTCAATCACGGACGGTTCCAGGCCATCGTATCGGGCTTACTCCGAAGAGTTATTTAATAAATACATGTAGGTATACATATATGGTAGTATGTAGATTTGGCTACTTAAAGATGTGGCCAACCATTTCATGAAACCTAACCTTACCATTTAACTTTAAGCAATCGGAATATTTTGAGCACCACAATTATGAAATTTATGAGTTACTTCATTATTAACATATGTACTGTTTCAGAAGCGAAAACAATGCGAAAGGAAGTGCTCCGATGGTTCGGACATGTGGAAAGAACGCCGGACGTGCGACTGGTTAAGAAGATAATACAATGCGATAGGTGGTGGAAGGATGTAGGTACATGGGGAGAACAAGACTCTCCTATCTAGACCAAATCGGTCATGTATTGAAGGAAGGCGGAGTCAGGAGTCTATGCAGAGAATTATGAATGTTGAGGAAGCGAGAGATGTATGCAAGAATAGTCTTATGGCTCCCTGTTCTTTCTGCCTACCCCACAAGGGAGATGGTGTGATGATAAGTAAGTAAACAATTCATTACAATATAAAAAAAACTTTTACATAGGTAAGGTACCCCAAAAGGTATTTGAATACTGTCAGGAGTTGATATTTCGATTTGAAGGTGTGCGTGCAGTTGCATTCCATCCATCCATCCATCAGCCTTTCACCGTCCACTGCTGGACATAGGCCTCTCCAGGAGAACGCCACAACGAGCGGTCCCATCATGGGGGATAATTCCGTAATCGCCACGCTTGGCAGACGGGTTGGCGATCGCAGTGGATGTTGTTAATACTCGAGGCAGTGCTGCTGCCCACTCCTCCGGTATTCCCTCGGTTGGCTCTTACGACTCTCGTGGGTAGAGAGGGGTGGGAAAATTCTAAAGCCGACCCCACACGGCCAATATCTCATAATGCATTTGCATTATGAGATATTATATTGGTAACAGAATACCAATATAGGTACTAAGTACAGTGAGTGACACAGACAGAGTACCAAAGTGCTGTGAATGCAGTTGCCTAAATAATTTTCTTTCAATAAACGGAAATATTGTAAATTTGTACTTTGTTAAAACCGCGAGATTTAGTTTTAGAGGTTTAAAGTATTAATAACTTCCATTACCATAAAAATTCTACGAATGCAGCAGACAGCGTATAGGTAGAGTTACAAGAGCCATTAATTTTGCACTACATACGTTAGAAAAAGAAACTGTGTTTATGTTATTAGTCTCAGACTCTAAGATAAAATAGCTAATCTAAATGTTGTAGACACTTGGCATTTAATCGAAAGGTTAATCTAATTAATAAGCAACACCCAATTCTATTCTAAAGCTTTGTACACTTCTATTGTATGAATCAACTGAAGAAAATTAAACAGATAAACATCACTATGGGAGGGTTAAAGGGTGTAACTGAAGTATTCGATGAAGCGTGCATAACCGTTAAATGCATAAAGTTTGTTAGAACTAAAATATATAAATAAAAAACGCATTGAACTGTTTTAGATACGATTTTGTACTTATTAATATCGTTTGATGTTACATTAAAACAGTACAATTGTAACCTTAGCAGATGGTGTACCCAGCGCCAAATTTACCCTTAGTGCCATGCCATGTCGCAGGCATACAACAGAATGTAAACATTCTGGAAAACCTATTTGAAATATAATTATAAAGCTGCAATAGAGCGTATATGGGTCCCCTCTCCACCCATGGGAGTCGTAAGAGCCGACTGAGGGAATACCGGGGGGGCAGCAGCACTTCTTCGAGTATTAACAACATCCACTGCGATCGCCAACCCGCTTGCCAAGAGTGGCGATTACGGCACTATCCCCCATTCTTGGGGAGGCCTATGTCCAGCAGTGGACGTTAAAAGGCTGATGGATGGATGATGGATGAATAGAGCTATCTCTATACATTTAATATATTAAAATGATTTATACATTTAATTTTACCCGTGTGGTGACGGACTATGAATGCAAGTTTCACCACCCCCATTCTTTCCCACGGGTATGTACGAGGCGACTAAGGGAAGTAAGCAATTATCGCCCATTGCATTACTGATGGTAGGGCTGGATACCAAGTGGGAGTACTCACTTGCTATCGGGCCCGAGCGGGTTGGTACCACCATGTCCCGCGTGACCGGCCATAAAGCACATCGGTGTGTTTTGGTTGTAGCAGGAGATAGGCGTTAATTATTTCATTTCATAACTGTGAAATGAAATGGTGAGCAGCGGCTTAATGCTCTCGGTACATTTGAGCCTATTATGCAACGGTTACCATTTAACATCAGGTTAGCCATGGCTCGTCTGCCCCCATAGGCATTAAAAAAAGCAAGATATTAAAAAAAAATTAAGAAATTTGATGCTTTTTTTTTATAGCTCTTCATTAGAATTAAAAACTGGAATACATTTTATGCCAAGACTATGTCGGGAACCTGAGATATAACCGGCGGAGACGCGGGCAAATGCTAGTATAGTATAATTTAGGTCGGATAGAAACATTTGATCATTTCTATACAACTACAGAAGCTTCAACAATAATACACTGCTTTATTTCGTTTGAAGCGAACGATCCAATATTTGTATTCAGAACTCGAGATTAATACGACGCTTCAGTACGTCCAGTGCTAGCGAGCCAATATCTAATATTCTGCCCAAATTACGATGTGATTGTCACTCAAAATATACTTTCTTGACCAAGGCAAAAGAAATCCAATATTCAAAATCTCCCAGCAAGAAATATTTTTATTGTGCTTTCCTTTTGTTCTTAGTTTTACACACCCTTATTTACTTCCGAGTTTTATAAGACTAGTTTATATTTACGAACCATTTTAGAAGGTTATGGGGTTAGGAATTTAATCTAAAATTCTGACCTCCCAAGTGTACAATGTCCGAGCGAAATTAAATTGAATTTGTGTTAAATTTAACATTGGTCTCATAATTTATCGTGATAAAGATTAAACAAGACTATGGCTGAATACTGTGAAAGTTCAAATTAATAGAGCACGGATCGATATTTTAATCAGCCGATTGAGTTTGGAATGCGCTTCGACAGCGTCCTCAACGCGCGTGTTCATTTTAGCTTCACGTCCAGATATCGCTCGTCTGCAGCCAATATCTTGTCAATATTTTACTACCTACTCATACATATATATTCAGTCAAGAAAGTATTGGGAATGGATGATTTGTTTATGGTTCCAAATTCAAATTTTTGTTTTTTTTTTGTTGTTGTTAGATTGCCACAACTGTTATCCATTTTGGCGCGGAGTTTGAGTTGCATCTGTTATTTATATTAAATACAGTGCTGTTTTTAGTTATATCATATCTAGTGTGTATTGCGAATTTCACAAATGGACAAAAACATCGAACAAAGAGTTTGTCTTAAATTTTGCATCGCCAATGGAATTTCGTGTTCTGAGTCACTGAAAATGTTACAGAAAGCTTACGGTGAATCGACTTTATCAAAAACACGTGCTTATGAGTGGTACAAAGCGATTAAAAGCGGTCGAGATATGATGGAAGATTTGCCTCGCTCTGGTAGGCCATCAACGTCTGCAACTGAAGTTAACATTGCAAAAGTGAAGGAAATAGTGACTGAAAACCCTCATTCAACTTTGAGAGAGATAGCCGCCAAACTTTCTGTCTCACGAGTCGATCCTTACTATTTTAAATAATCACTTGGGTATGAAACATGTTACGCTCGGCTAGTCCCAAAAGACCTGAATTTTTTCCAAAAACTCAATCGCATGAGAGTCGCTGAGGACATGCTAGAACAAGTCAATTCCGACCCAACATTCATGAAACGCATTGTTACTGGTAACGAGACGTGGGTTTATGAGAATGACATGCAAACTAGTTAACAAGCTTCGGAGTGGCGACTTCCAATTGAACCGAAACCGAATAAACCACGCCAAAGTCGATCAAAAGTCAAAGTCATGTTGACTGTTTTCTTTGACTATCGCGGTGTTGTGCATTCGAAATTCTTGCCAGAAGGTCAAACGGTAAATAAAGAATATTATTTGAGCGTTATGCGGCGTTTAAGAGAGCAAATTCGACGAAAAAGGCCAGATTTGTGGAAAGAAAATTCTTGGATTTTGCACCACGATAGTACGCCTTCGCACAAGGCCATCATTGTGAATGAATTTTTGTCCAAACACCCAACAAATACCATCGAGCAACTACCATATTCACCAGATATGGCTCCAGCCGACTTCTTTCTATTTCCTAAACTCAAATTACCACTTCGTGGCACCCGTTGTCAATTGGTAGAAGACATAAAAGGAGAATTCGCGGCGAGAACTGAACTCAATTCCGGAAACAGCGTTTAAAAAATGTTTTGTTGATTGGATTATTCGTTGGCGTAAGTCTATCGTTTCTAAACGAGCATACTTTGAAGGTGATAAAATAAATTTGGATGGATAACAAATTTTTTGTGTATTTTTGATCTTTTCCCGGTACTTTCTTGACAGTGTAGTAAATACAAATAAAATCATACGAATCTACATAGAAAGTGACGTCGTCGTCACGCCATAAAAGTACTGATGCACCAGACACGATGTGTTGTTTCACGATTTGTGTTTAGCATGAGGTCCTGTGTAAAAATCCAGGTTTAAACAAAAAGTGTTTTCAATTAGCAGCCAAGTGTCAGGAATCATTGAGATTGGGAGGGGTGCCCCAAAGAGCTTTTAAGTTATCGGTTCTGAGCTTTGCCTCTTTCTGATCGTGAAGTGACCATCTCATTGAATTATAAGAGCGAGTGAACATAGAGTGCACTTGTGTTAATGAATGCTATATGTGGTCAATTAAGCCAAACCTGAGTAGATGAGTACTCTCACTGGCCACTGTGGTCAAAATACGCTTCGAATTAAATTTATTTTACCGTGTTTTTACTAATCGTAGAGCCTGCTTGTACCAGCATGAATGGGCCGGCGCGATAGGGAAGTACCACCCACTCATAGAAAATCAGCTTGAAACAACGGCGGGTACACCTATAGTAATGTGAGTGTTCGTTTGGTAAGTGAGAGCGCCGGATACCCAAACACCCTCTCTATCCTCCCCTTATTATCCTTTCTATCCTCTCCTTATTATCTTTCCTGTCATCTTCTTAATATTCCTTCTCTCCACTTCCTAACCTCTTATTTCCCTCCCTCCAAGGAGCAGGCAGCGCACGAGTGACGCCTCTGATGTTGCTGAACAACCACTTACCATTAGGTCAGCCGTATGCCTTTTTGCCACTGGCGTAGCCTATACAATTATAAAGTTGTAACAGGACTGTATGTCTGTAGGTACCTTTAAGATATTTGAGAAAAAAATGATATTAAGCTATTTAGGCGTCTCTAAACACAATTTTTTTTTTCTACGTTTGTTTGTTCAAGCAAAAAACTTTTGCACGTATTTTGATGAAACTTTTTTGCTTGATAGCTCTGGAGTAGACTTAAAACTAGTATACATTTTATACTGCTAATATATCGGGAACCTGAGATATAACCTAAACAAAATATCGAAAATGAAGCTTTTCTAAATAATTTCAATTAATCTGCAAGGCGCCCTTAACTTGAAATAGTTCGTATAATTTGCTTTGTTGGCCATTTCAAATAATTTTACAGCTAATATCACACATGGTTTTCCGTAAAATAGACAAGTTTTTACTAAAACTTGTCTATTTTACGGAAAACTGAAGCTTCCAATTTATTTTTCATTTCATTATATTTCTTTGAGTAAATTTTGATGTTAAGGATTATTACTAAAAGGAAATCCAGCACTAAAAGCATAGATACAAAATATGAATATTTGCAGCACTCAGATTCTAAGCGAATAATGAACCATAGCGTCATTTGCAATTACTACCTACTTTTGTTTTATTCATAAACCGTATTATACCTGCAAAAGCGTAAATCCACCTGTAATCATATATCAAGCAACACAAGATAATCTACCTTATATTAATCCAATAACACAAATCTCTCCTTACGCTTCCTGCTAGCTTGCACATTAGGTACGTTGTATCTTTAAATAAGGATTACGATATAAATTTTACGTAATTTAGGAAGAGTAAATAAGCTTTTAGTAACAATAAGAGCGACATTTCAATCAATTCCATTCTTTTCTTGTGGCTTCTGTTGACAGGAGGTCGCAATTTCACCTACCGTGTTCGTGAGCGACGGACTAAGAATATTAGTGTCACCACCCCATTCTTTCCCACAGGTATCTTACGAGGCGACTAAGGGAAGTAAGCAATTATCACCCATTACATGACTGGTGGTAGGGCTGGGTACCAAGTGGGAGTACTCACTTGCTATTGGGCCCGATCGGGTTGGTACCACCATCTTCCGTGTGACCGGCCATGAAGCACATCAGTGTGTTTTGGTTGTAGCAGGAGATAGCCGTTTATTCTTTCATTTCATATGTGTGAAACAAAATAGTGAGCAGCGGCTTGACAATATACTCCCGGTATAGCCAAGTCCATGAGCGACGGTTACCATTTACCATCAGGTGAGCTGTCGCTCGTCTGCCACCATACGCAATAAAAAAATGGTCCATGTTTTTCTCGAAGGTGGTAAAAACATATATCTTGTTGGTCGGTATGGCCAATGGCTGAACTTTTAGCTTTAGATTTTAGAAACAAGCTTCTGTCATTAACGTCACAAAACTGTCACCGCTATCAAGCGCTAGATTAAAGAAACACTTTAATATGTGTGTGAGTTACTAGATTCTGTCAAAGCAAAGGCAAACATTAGACACATCTATACAAAATTTTAAGTTGATATTAATTAGATGACGTCATGTAGTTCGTTTCTTGATAATCCCACAGAAACATATTTTTTTTCAAAATATGTTAGTTCAGGCACTAAAACATTTTCGTGTCTATCTGTTAAGCTGTGATCGCGTGATTAATTAGAAGTAATATATTCTGCACCGGGTTTACTTCAATTAACAAGCATACGATGTCCAAGGACACACTAGTTACTTAAAATTCTTATATTAAGTATATATTACGTTTTCACGCCGAAGCTACTTAATTGATCATGATGAACTTTTAATCCCGTAAAAAATGGGCAGTACCGGTGGTATAGCTATTTTTGCATAGTAATAGTTATTGTGGCCTTGTTTTTGCTAAGGCTGGAAAAAATGTTCCTAACCGCATACCCCGTCGGTCGGGGCAACGAACAGGGTAGTGTGGGGCCCTCACCCACTAAAGGAACCCGCCGTGTGCCGTATCTCCGCCTTTATTGGCGGGCCACCGGAATCATATTATATTCCTTCAGTGGAGTAATAATTATTGTGGTGACAAATTTTGTCCAATTCTGAGGTCCACGGAAACGAGGTCGCGGACAATCAACGAGAATCTATCTGACGTTATTTGGTAGCAATAATAATGTTACGCTGAAATTCCAGATCAACGTTCACACTAATATGAACAATGGACATTCAAAATGAGAATTTGTGTTTGTTTAGTACTCTTTCCACTGCAACGGCATAACGGATATTAAAGAAGTTTTGAATGGATGTAGCTGTACTAACGCATACGTACTTCATTTTATCTACAAAAAGAAACACGCACGTATGTACACCGCTGATAGCTCGCGATATGAGTCATGATGGATAAGCACCTTGCGTACAAAATGCGTCCTTCAAAAAGGGCTATTCTATTTATATCTTCACGAAGGGCCTTGATTACCTGGCCTATATAGAAGACTGTATGTAACAGCGACACAAGTAGACTGTGTGTCACAACAAGAAATAAACTATGGAATGATTATATTGCAGGTCTAAAGTATTGTATTATTAGTTGTGACTGAAAATTCGCAAAATCTTATTGTTTTTGTTGACTCACCAATACTAAGAATACTGTCATTCCACTACTCACCACCATAAGCGGATGGGAAATTGAATGGACAGCCATCTCCCGTTACTACCTAAACACACCTTGGTGTTACGGTCAGTCACATGGTAAATATACTAACCCGCTCGAGTCAGTTAGCAAGTGAGCACATCTACTTGGTAACCAACATTTTTTTTTTTTTTTTTACGTTGGGAAATTCTTTACGCATACTTCTGTGACAAGGGCATGCCAGAAAAATTATGATAGACTCTCCCCGAAGGGCCTCCAACTAAAACCACCACGATGGCCTACCTCACGACGCCTTGTGAGGGACACCGGGAACGTAGGTATAGCAGCTCCGGTGGCCCCGACGCGTCTGTCCCTATTGGGACGCTAACACGGGGAAGACAAAAATTGGCAAGCCCTCCCTTTTTCGCCAACAAGGGCCGTGTTGGCACGGTGGAACTGTGTCGCAACAGCCCACCATCCTCCCGGGGCCGCTTGTGGTGACAGTAAGAGTGCCCTCTCTGACTGCTCACGACCCCAAGGAATCATCGGTTTAACGGCCGTTGCCACCACCCTGACGACGCCTGCTCCGGCGAGCGGGATCAGATCGTTCACGATCCCGCTCAGCGGTCTCTTTTTGAAGAATGACTGCTTTCGATTCCAATTTTCCTCTCCCGCTAACATGGCCCTTACAAAGGCCGCTGGGGAGAGATCCCAGCCGATACACGCGACTAAGATTCGCCGATCAGACTCCCATGCAGGGCACTCAGCGAGTGTGTGTTGGGCAGAGTCCAGGTCGCTGCCGCAATGGTGACATTGTGCCGTCGCTTCTCGTCCAATTCGATTGAGATACTTGGTAGCCAACCTTACTATTTAGTAGAACATGGGAGCTTCAAATTCTTACGATTGAAGTTTATTTTACAGACTACATGATTTTCCTCTGATTCGTTTTTAGTCATAATCAAAGCTTTCCTCTTACACATTAATACCAAATTAAATACTGCTATACCTAGAATATGTTAAAAAATATTTTGTTAAAACAGGCGCCTACATAGGTAGAAACATAGGTTTCTATAGACACGAACGTCTAACTGAATAATGGACTTGTGTAATCTAAGAGTAAGCCTATTAATAATAACGATATTTTATTATACGAGTATATGTACATATAAATTATAGCACACTATTCATTCATCAATTTCTCATATTTTTTTAGCATTATAGGTATTAGTAATTAACACGCCGCCGTGTGTCTTTCTGAACGCAATAAACTTAAAAACCACCAAACAGTTTTTCGTACTATTTTCACTAATCGATGGCGTGATTCATGAAGAAGGTTAAGTTATTACATAAAATAGCAGAAGTATGACGATTATTAAGGATACCGACTGTTACTTTAGTGACATGCACCAGTTAAACTAATAGTTATATGAAAACAATTACCTTATACCAGCGGCGATGTTGCTAGTACACAATAAGATGAATGCATATAATAACATAAAGAAAATATACTTCATAAATTTTAATTAAATTTCGTAAATTAATGGATGAAAACTGAGAATAGTTTTGTCAGATGAAACAACGAAGTCCCCGATAGTAAATCCTTTTGATATTGCAGTAAAGTGGGCAATACAGCCGGTGTGACAGTCGCTACCAGTATAATACCGACTCCGCAATGGTTTGAAGTGCTTTTATAACAAGGCGGATGTTAATAAAGTTTTGTATGAGAACAAAGAGAGCAATGTAATTACTTCGTGCGCTTATTGAAGTGCTGTCTAAGTCACGTGAATTTAATTTATTGTTATACTAGCCCTTTCCCGCGGCTCTGCCGCAGGCAAAATCTAGTTTTTAGGTTATATCTCAGGTTCCCGATATAGTAGCGGGATAAAATGTGTACTACTAATACTGGTGACACACAATTGCCTTTATGACGTCATTAGGTACCGCACATGTTTTATTTGATACATCGATCAATCAACTTAGCTATGTAACGATCAACTTGATATTTTTTGTAATAGATTGAATTGACAAACGTTTATGTTGATTCGTATTAATGTCACCAACACCACCAACTCAGAAATTATCCGAAAACGAGTTTATTGACACCAAATATAACTGAATACGCTGATAGCTTGTTTAAAATATTCTTTGTCTAAGATATAATAAAACTTAGTGTTCTGTGAGGTGTCGACACAGAGCAAGGAGTCTCAGACTGGGTCTGAGGAGGGAGACGAGATGTGCAGTCCGCAGTCTGACACATAGATAATATAGACATTTATGTAATATACTTTTAATTTTTTTTATTATCGTAGTGCTTAGTTTAGTTGTAATTATTGTTATTGTGTATTTGCCATATAATTGTTAATGATCGTCATCTGTGACGCCATCGTAAACCTACGCACCAACGGAAGATCAGCGCAGGTTTATTTAATCTGCATCATGCTGAGTTGGTGGCGTTTTGTGACGAAACTATTTTATAATTTGTTTAGTTTATACAATATTTTTTTTGTTTCTTTTTTTGTGCTGTTTCGTCGCAATAAACGTTTTTTCTTTCTTTCTTTCTTTCAAATAAAAAAAACATAAGTACCAAGATCTAGTCAAAATTGATATGAAAAAAAAAATATAATGCTTAAGCCAACCCACATGCATGAGCTATGCACATATGTATGTATATGCGGCTCAAACTTTGAAGTATCTAATCTATCTACATATTTACCAAATTTCATCAAAATGCGGCACTCATTTAGATGTGATTGGGAAAAAAATACTGCTATATTAGGCGTATCTAAAAACAAAATATTTAGTTTTTCTGTTCATCTGTTTATTCGTTCGCGCATCAAGCAAAAACTTCTGAACGGATTTTGATGCAACTTTTATATAATAGCTCTTGATTAGACTTAAAAACTGGTATACATTTTATCCCGCTACTATACCTATCGGGAGCCTGAGATATAACCGAAAAACTAGCTTTTGGCTGCGGCGAAGCCGCGGGCAGAGGCTAGTATATTATATAAATATATTGGCTATACCTACATCCAATATTTAGATATTTTTATATATATTTTTAGCATTTGACATGCTTAGCACTATACATTAAACACAAAGTTTAATGTATAGTGCTAAGCACATCGATTTCACATTTTTGACTTTGTGTTTAATGTACATCCAATATGACGAGAAAAAACATATTTTAGTTTTACTCTTACGCAAAGTTATGTAAAATTACATAAAAAATAAATCAATATTAATATTCAAATAAATTTAAATAGGAAAAATAAATATTCAAATAAATTTAAATAGGAATATGATTCAAATTTGAATAAATATTCAAATAAATTTAAATAGGAATATGATCTTACTTATTATGATACTTTATCAAAGTTATGTCTGTATTTTAAGAATTTTCCGAAAGAATAGCCATTCGAACAATACAGTCGTAATAGGCTATTTAGGCGTCTATGAACACAGAACACAAAACAATTTTTTAATTATTTTTGATTGTTTTTTTTTTAATAGCTCTTGATTAGACTTAAAATATAATGGTATACGGTTTATCCCGATAGCTAGCTAGCTGAGATATAACCTAGAAACCAGATAGCAAAAGCTACTAACAGTAATAAATGCACGTATATCTATCCTCCTATTCATTAAATACAAATTCAGCTCTATAGCACTCTTACTAAAATACTGTTTCGTCCTTTTTCAACAAAGTACATACAATGAAAATTTGATAAAAAGTGACAAATCATCTGTCAGTTTAAACAATAAGTTTGAGCAGTCTTTAATACTAAGTACTAATTGGTGCACTAACTCAATAAACCCTCATTTCTCGGCTTAAAATGAATTTTTAATCCTTTATAGCCACCAAATAAGGGCTGGGTAAGCGTTCCTTCTAATATTTCATATAGGGGTGTTAATATTTATTACAGTATTAGAAGAATAACGATGGGTGTGCTTTATTGTTGCCACTAAAATCAGAACAAAAGGCTATGTCATAAGCGGACATAACTTAAGCGGACAATACTTCCAGCAAACGAAAAATCATCTGGTATTCCAAATTGGCAATATAACCCATACTGATAAAGGAAGTTTGTTTATTATACTTTCCATGGATAAACAACTCATTCGTGAGTAACAGAAAATTTAAACTAGGAACGATTTAAACTTCTCAAAGAGATAATACTTCCGCGATTGCGACAGTGCGACAAGTTAAACGAGAGAATTAATCCCAGTCTAATATTTGCTTAGGACAAGTTGAGAATTAACATGGCATAGATTTACGCTAAACAGGATTAACATTTCCTGAAACTGTGATATGTGTTTTCAATTTTAACCACGCCCCATCTGCGTCCAATTGAGCAGTTTAGAAGCACAATTCCTAAAGTTTAAAAATATATTGACCATGGACACTGGTTGGAACTTGTAAAGAAATGGTTATAATATGCAAAATACAAATTTGGATTGCGCAAACTTGGCTTGCACGGTTTTACTTGAGCATGTGGCGGGTCATTCAAGTCAAATTTTTTACTAGGCGCAGTATTATAGGCACCTTCACGCTCTTTAGATGACCTCGCCAGTCATCTGCATCTTCTCTCAAATCTTCGGTTAAATTAATATGTGAATGTGTGTTACTCCGTAATGATTTGCTCCACATATTTCTAAGGCGTCGCTTGTTACTTTTTTATTAGTGAACAATAAAATAATGTTGCTAAGAAAGAAACGAGGTTGCTTTAGACTACACGACTGATGTAAATTAATATCTATTAATAATGAGAAAGAGAGAAATATAATGTGTGCTTGCTTCTCTCTCTCTCTTGCCTCTACAGTAATATACGAAAAGAAACTCTCTTTCTTTTTATGTTCACTAACTTATATCTCCCTCTCAACTTCCGTTCGCCTCACCCGATCACACTTTTTGTAATGCTCACGTCACGCATTAACCAGCTTAATTCCCAAGTCAAGCGTGTGTAAAGAAGTATTTACTTCAAAAACCCTCTTCTGTTGGTCACATCGTAACGTGATGCATGACGAGCTCTCAAAATACAACTTCGTTGCACAGTTCAGTTTGCACGAGCTTACCTGCATGCGTGGCTACTAAATGGTATTCTGTCTTTTTGTATTCAAATTTAATATAATCTCTTAGTCGGCCTTGTAGGCGAAAATAGATTTATTTTAGACGTGATAAGACAGACGAACATCATTATCCACACACATTTCACGAGTCACGTAATGCGTACCCATTTCGCCTTTTGTTTATTGCAGGCCTCGTTTCTTAACGTTATCTCACTAATTTGTGTAATACACGCGTTTACGGTAAGTTTATTTTTTTAAGTTTATTTTTTGTTTACGGGCTGAGAAAAATAATTTTGTCTTGTATCCGAATGATATACGTAGGAAACTCAGAATGTTTTGAGAAACTAAAAAAGTAACTTCTATGGATAAAATATTTTAATTAAATCTTTTCAAAGAATTCTCCACCAGCCTGTATACAAAGTTTCATGCGTCTGAAACAATTTTCAAAACATTTTTTCCAGTCCGCCGCAGACACCTCTTCCACGGACTTCTCAAACGCTGCTAGCACGTCTTCCGGCGATGAAAACTATATCCCTTTCAGCTGAATTTTTATTTTAGGGAATAAAAAGAAGTCACACGGTGCCAGATCACTGAGAGACTGTAAGGAGTGTGATCCAAGACTCTGACCGGTGTGGTGTCCAGGAAGTCCCTCGTTTTGAGTGCTGAGTGCGCGGGCGCGTTGTCATGGTGAAGCAGTACTACCCCGCGGAGCCCGGTGTTCGGTCGCTTGTTCCTCATTACAGACATAACTTCTGGCAGGCATTTTGTGGTGTACCATTCGGTGTTGATGCTGCTTTGGTCTCGTAATGGAATTGAAATCAGATACCCCGTCAAAGTGAAGAAACTAGCGATCAAAATTTTCCCTGCGCTTCTCGATCGCTTCACTTTCATAGGCGTTGGTTCGTTTTGAAACAGCCAAACTGTCGACTAACGCTTTGTTCCTGAATCGTATTGATAAATACAGGACTTGTCACCTGTCACAATGTCGTAAACGCGCCGAGACGCGCACTTCAAATTTTTTAATCACATCACGACACCACTCCACACGGGCCTGCCTTCTGAGCTTCGGTGAGGTTGTGCGGCACCCAGCGCGAAACTATCCTCCTCACGCGAAGGTGCTCGTGTAGAATCTTGTGAACGCTTCCCGAACTAATCTGCAATGTATGCTGAATCTTTTCGTATGTAATTCGTCTGTTTTCTTGAATTATTTTTTTTACTGCCAGCACACTTTCTTACGCGACAGCAGTTGTAGGACGACCACTTCTTTGTTCATCGCCCAAAATAAGGCGACCGAGCTTAAACTCGCTATGTCAACGGTAGATGGTTGCTTTTGAAGGTCCTTTATCCATAAAAGCCATTTGAAGTCGATAAAATGACTCATCAACATTTTTGATCTATATTTTTTAGCATTTGACATGCTCCGCCATTTTTTAAAGTACAAATTATTTGTGAATAAGGAAAGAGATTTTTTGTACGAGCGGGAATCGAACCCGCGTCTTTTCCAATCCGGGGAAGTGCTCTAAGCCACTGAGCTATCGTACAGATCTTTCGATCATCCCAATCTTCTTGTCACATTTGCCTTTACGACTAACGCTATCTATCGGAATACATGTGCATTAAACCACTATAATAAGTTTTAATTTGGCAATTAAAATTCATACTATTTGATGGCGCGATTTTTTAAACATTTGTGATCTATATTTTTTAGCATTTGACATGCTCCGCCACTTTTTAAAGTACAAATTATTTGTGAATAAGGAAAAAGAGATTAATTTCAAAATTAAAACTTACTATAGTGGTTAGAAGGTAGGCAGAATCTCATATCTCACATGTCGATATCGTGATGCCTATGATTGGTTGAGAAACCGACGCGTGATGTCGCAATAATCCGTTGGCCAATCACGGTGATCTCTCAACGAATCACAGTGATCACGATACGATCGACATATGATATATGAGATTCTGGATAACCCCCCAGGGGGGGTTAGGCAGCATGTCACATTCCACGTGTCGATCGTATCGTCTCGCTTGTACGATCACCGTGATTGGCTAACGGATTATTGTGACATCACGCGTCGGTTTCTCAACCAATCACAGTGATCTCGATACGGTCGACACGTGAAATATGACATTCTGCCTCAGGGGGCTGATCCATTTTTAAATAAGACACGATAATTTAATTTGGCTCTCGAAAAAATGTGGAGGGAAATTCGAAATTCGAACAATGTTATTTTTACTTTTAAATAACCAAATTTTTCAAAATAATATATATATATATATATAATAAGTGGCCAGTGCCCTATACAAAAAACTTTTTTTCGCAAAACTCTATGTGGTCTGGTATATTATTAATAATGTTAATATCTACTAATAATGAGAAAGAGTGAAAGAAAATGTGTGCTCGCACTTTTCTCTTGCCCCTACAGTAATACCTATAGTAAAAGTAAAAAAAAATATTATATAAATTCTCTCTTTCTATCTTCACTTATTCTCCCTTTCAACTTCCGCTTCCATGTAGTATATACCTCTATGTTGTCATTGTTTATTAAAAAATATTTCACGGTAGACAGCGGTTTGGCTGTGCTCCTGGTGTTGCCAAAGACTAATGAGCAGCGGTTACAAACTTACCACGCAATAACAAAAAAAAAATATGTACCTATATATTAGTGATTCGTAAAAGTATTTCTACGAATGTTTATACTGCGATAGTATAAATATGACGCTCTCTATTTTCTTTACGCTAAGAAGTAAAACACATTAGTCACATTAGACTAATATCTGAGTACACAAATAAAGACATAAAAAGGAAACATGGTCCTTACTCGGGCATAGCAAAATACACGCATTCGTAAAGTAAATAACCTAACTGTCTTAAGTAACCAAAACATGTTTTCGTGTTAACCATTCCAATTTGAATGTATCTCTGTAGCCTTTGTATAGACAAAGTGTGTAGTGTGTTATGTGGTGTGTTTTTGAAAGAATGTCTTAGCCATTATCTTCAAAGTATAGGCAGAAATACAAGTACACATCTTAATTTTGCATAATATATGCTAACAATAAGCTGTAATGTTCACAAATCACAAGCCTTTGTGACCTAAAATCTATCTTCTGCAAGCTGTAGTCAGGCTTTTGTTTTCTCTATGTAAAAAGTATAGTATTAAGTAAATATTTAATGCTCTCTGAACACAAAATATTTTTTTAGAAGTGTCGTCTGTGTCTGTTTGTGAAACCTTTTGTTTGTTAATTAGAATTAAAAACTGGAGTACGTTTTATACGGCTACAATGTTAAAACTTAAAATACTAGCCCTTGGTTGCGGTGGAGCCGCGAACAATGGCCATTCCTCACCGTTCTTAATAATAATTTACTTTCAGTGTCACTAGCATTTTTTCAGCAGCCCAGGTTTCGAACCCAGGTAAAGTTATGTTACGAGACCAACAAGTTCTTTTTATTTAATCATCCCAGTATATAGTTAAAGTTAATAATTCTATATGTATACCTATTATTTACTGTAATTTATTTTTGACTTAAATTATGCAATTGTTGCGTAGCAACCAAGGATGCATATAATCCTCCACTTCCCTTAGCTATGAAAAGATTTCAGTACAATAGAAACACTTCTTCGTTAGTGCACCCAGTTTAAGAAATAGGGCTGCCAAGTAACTGACAAATTGATAACGATAGTTTACACTATTCTGTTATTTTATAGTAATTCCGTGACAGTAATCTATATACAAACATCTATACTATAATAAAGCTGTAACAGAGTTATGTCTGTATATTTAAGCGTTTCTGAACACAATTTTTTATTTAGAATTTTTGTCTGTTTATTTCACATCACAACTGAAAGCCTTTTGACAAAATATTTTTGTTCTTCTTGTTATCCCACTACTATATCGGGAACTTGAGTTATAACCTAAAAACTAGATGTTGTCAAGTATTAAATATGAACAGAAATAATAGAACACAAAACGACTATTTTTTTTTTGAAGTTTGTAAGACGTTTGTCATGTCGTATCAAGAAGTCAAAGCGCTTGCTGAAAAGCGAGACGAATGGAAGAAGGTCCACCGACAAGAGCATAGCTCTTAAATAAGAGAGAGAGAGAGAGAAGACAGTCACAGTTTAATATAGTGAAGCAACTATTTGTATATCTGATTAAAAGAACAAACTAATTTCACGTGAACTTTTTCACACGTAAGATGACCGGGATTGACAATCCATGGGTGTGATGCGGGTTCTCCTCCTAAAATATCCATTCTATAATAACAATAAACTTCTGCCAAGTATCGCCTTTGTAATTTCATACAAAATAATCTCGTTAATATTACGTAAGCAGGGGCATTTAGCAGCACTATTCCGGAGGCTAAGCTCGAGTTTGTTCGTGGCCCGTATGTGGGGCACTTAAAATGTGAAACTATTGAAGAACAGAGAACAGAATGCAGACAAACTTTGCTCGTTAAGTGAAATTCATACAAACACTTAAAACTGAAGAAACCGAGTAATTGATTTATTCAAAATAACTATTATTAGTTTACCATTATGTATTTTTAAAGCAATACAAGGACTACACGAATTAATAACATTCACTAAATCTCCGGGCTACTATAGAGAATTTCTTGACGGTTGTTGGCTCGAGTCGGGAATCGAACCAGACCCGACAGACCTCACGATCCGTAGTTGCATATACCGCCGTTAGACCACCGAGGCAATGAAAGGAAAAACTAATACAATACAGATCATCAACATCTCCATAACCTAAGTGAGATTATTTTCAAATTTCATAATTGTTGTAGCCGGTTTCCGATCTTTTTGGTTCTAGCTGATCACGCGATGCAACTGCCTTTCTGAACTTCACTACCCAACTAGGGAGACAACTTGTCACATTTGGTCATCCTTCGGGAACCAGCCAGGTAAGAATGCTTAACTTTGCCGATCTTTAGAGCGGCAAGCCACAAGTACAAAATTAAGACCTTTTCTACATTAAATATTTTTGCTAACATACATAAATTAACGTCGATTTTGCAGAAGTTTGTCATGAAACCGATGAACCCCCATGCGACGAAGTGCAACGGATGGTGAAACAAGTCACCATTCGGATGATTATTATTAAAAAACTGCCTCGGTGGTGTAGCGGTAGTGTATGCAACTGCTAATCACGAGGTCTCGGGTTCGATCCCCGGGTCGGGCAATGTTATTGAGCTTTTTCCTAAAAAGAAAAACTCTCAGTAACAGCCCGGAGTTTGGAAATGTACCCGGTAGATGTGAATAGGCTCGCCCCCCATTACGTGGGACTTAAACATAGCTGGCGAGTCGTGGGTGTGTAATACACCTCAGCCTACCCCTTCGGGGAATACAGGCGTGATGCTATGATTTATTATTAAAAAAATATAATATTGTATTATTAGTAAGTTAATACGTGCACGCTTGTAAAGACTAGCAGGTTATAATACAATAACTGTATTAAAAAACTAAAAAGAATTAGATTGTTGTTCAGATTCCTAGATTTTGCAACAGCATATATATATTGAATACAAATACGTATTATAAGCCCGACTTCATTGTCAATGTAACTAAAGCCTAATCCAATGACTAATGTAATTAAATATTAACCAAATCTAAACAACCCTCCAATAGCAAAGAACGTCACGTTTCGAAATCATACAATGCGAAATGAAGTAGAAAATGAATTATGCAAGTATTAACTGAAATAGTCGTTTAGATGTCATAAGCCAGATATTGTCATTAATCCTACGATATTACCACAAATATCATAGTGAAAATCTGCTAGATATGAACATAATTCAGGCCAAATATGCTTTTTGAACTACAATGACGCTTAGTGACTATGTGACTGTTGTGTAGCAGAACTATTAACGAGAACCCATTACAGTCCCATTGTTTAGCACGGCTTGCCACTCATAGTAAGAGCGGTTTGGACCACCATCGAAGAGTTCAGCACATTGGCTGGATGCAAATGGGCAGGCTTTAGAAATTGTCGACAAAATATTTTACGTGCGCTGTATTCTTCATCTTTTGAATAATCACCTGTCAATAGCAACTCAATGTGTTTTGGTTGTAGGGGCAGATAGCCGTCTATGAATTCATTTTACATCGGCGAAATGAAATGGTGAGCACGGGCTTGGTTATAGTCCTAGTACTGCTGAGTTCATGAGCGTCGGTTACCATTTACCAGAAGGCGTGCCTCGTGAGCCATTATAAGCAATAAATAAATATCTGATAATTCACTATTTTATATATAAAAAAGTGTGTGTGTACTTATGTACACGCGTTAGAAGTTATACTTCTTTGGGCGTAACAAGATAAAAATAAATTCAAAAATGTTATCTTTCGCCTTATTCTACGTTTGTAGAAAAAACGACACTAACAATAGAAAAAAGGTATTTAATACATTGAAAGTTTTATTATAATGCATTATCTAGTTAAATAAAGTTTATTTAAATATCACAAAAAAACTAAAATGTTGACTATAGCTAATTTCAGGGTGTCTAACTTCATGGTGTCGGTTTATCGTGACGGTGTGCGCGCGCATCGTAAAAGGACATGTACCATTTACGGCCTGTGGCGGCCATAATGTTTTCAATATTTAAAATTAAACTAATAATTTATAAAATCCGTCAGTAGTTTTCTTTTCTTGGTAGAACTTCAGAAAAAGATTATAGTTTAAAAAGTTATTACTTTGAATTTTTACTTTATCGTTATGGTTATTGGTGGATGATTGTTATCTGTTGACAATCAAATAGGATATTGCCACTACGCTGAATTGACAACATTAAAAACTTTGGTACTATTATATTACAAAACAATATTACGTAGTTATTCCTCAAATAATTTCGTGAGAACAGTAATAGGTATGACTATTTAATAAAATATTTTTTAGAATTATTTGGTGAAAACTGATATTATTTCTAATCAAGAGTAGCAATTATGATTCAAAATATTGGCAAAACATTTTACATCTGTCATGTCATGTCATTCTACTCATCTATTGTTGTTATTGTCTATCGTGAATATTGTATTGTGATTTTATGAGTACTATATAACTTACTTATATATTTAGTGATTTTAAGCCTTATTATTTGTTTATATATGTAGATATTATTTTATTTATTTATAATTATGGTGTTATTTTTGATCAAATATTCGATTTTGAGAATTGAAACATCAATTTCAAAATTATATCCATCTTAGATGTCTTTTATCTCATCATCCAAAAGTTTTAGTGTGAAAAAAAAATACCCAGGGCAATAGGGTAGTCATTTATCTTCAAAAAACATATTGTTTTATGTATGTCCGTTCCAGGCCGAGAATGTATGGGCATTTGGGACATCTCCTTTAATCTCATCATTTTTCCTTAACGCGCCAAAAGAAGTATGACTTCAAAAAGAGAAAGGTTTTGTAATTACGCGAATTGGCAAATCGATTCATCTATAATACAACCGTGAAAAGAACATGAAAATGGCGTCATAATATCATAACTAACTGTATACATACGGTATAATCAGGAACACTTAGTTTGCCAATATTTTTTTCTTTTTAAATACCTCTGTGTAGATGTCTTTTTACAGGGCAAAGCTGTATTATGCAACAAATAGATGACTAATAGAGACATACTGGTTTTGTTATATTTTTTTTTTCATCACGCTGATTCTTTATTCTCTATGTGTTTTTAAACGATAATTACCTACACTTAACGGTTTATAAATAATAATGGATAAGAAATGCGGGAGCACCTTTAAAGCCAACATTATATGCACACAAAATATACGAGTACACCTAAATTTAGAACAACCATTTATTGAATTGAACTCATAAAACGAGTCATTAGAGGCCTGTTAGATACAGCCCCTACCTCATCTGTGCACAAAAATCGCAAGTATCTCTTGGTACTTGTGTTAACGGATATTTTTATGACATACGAGGATGTCAGATTATGTTTACACCTCATTCATCACGAAACTTAAGCGCGAGAGCGCTAAAGTTATTGCTGTAAGCAATAACTTGCAAAAAAAATCTTTACATAACTTCAAAAGACAGGTGATTAAGATTAAACAGCTCGTTTTGAAATATTCAGGAAATATACGGGTCAATCCTATGTTTGAAGTAACTAAATGAAGTAGTTTTATATAAATATAAAAATATTTTTGGTGTGTTTATTTAAACAATATTTGAATATTTATTCAATTTAATTTATATGACTATGGGGCCGCTATGAGCATTAAATTATTATAGTTGAGTTCACAGGTGGCTCCAACCACTCCGGTTTAAATACCGGTCTCCCGCCCGAGTGTTGTGGGTTCGATTCCCTCACAGGACAACTCTTTCTGTAATCCACAAATGCATGTAGCACTATCGTAATTATATACGGTAGTGCTACATGCACTTATAATACCTTTCGGAAAAATAGCTAACTCTTTTAACATTTATACCTATATATACATAGACTCACGACTGTTTCCCAGAGGAGTAGGCAGCGACAACCGATTGCCAATTATAGTGAAATGACCTTCCGCGGCCCACTTTTCCTGTAAATATTATGTATGTTGATGGAAGAGATTTTGTTTATCTTTAAGCTGGAAAAACCCAGATCTTTCATTCTTCAATATTTATATTTTTAAACAAGACACAATTCAATTCAAGTTTTGATAAATGATAATGTTAGAATTATAAACACAACCTTGCCATAGTCCCGTAGATAATTCGAATAGACCGTTTGAAGGATAGGTACCGTTATGTTAAACGAAGTTTATTTTGCATCAATACTATGTAGAAATATTTTAGTGTTTCATGTATTTCTAATATAAACAATATAAAAAGCTTTGAAATTTGTCACAAACTAGTTACGGAAAAGTTTAATACTAAGAGAGTATCTTCTCTGAGATGTACGCACATTTTACGAGAATATTCTGTGTGCACCGTTACGTTTATGTTCCTTTACGAACTTGAAAACTGTGGTAATAAAACGAATGATGACAGAGGAATCCCATCGGACCGTGTTATTGAATGAAATTAACATTTATACTAAGACGGAAGCGTAAGATGTAGGTATTTTTTCTTTAACTTTCATTTAACAAATGAATATTAACAGAAAGTAGATTATTTTTTCCTTAAGCAATTGAGATGCTAAGCTACTTATAATAAATGTCTCTAATTTATTTATTTAATGTATATATTTTGGAGTCTAATTAAATTTACAATGAACGAGCTTTACAGTCCAACTCGCGTATTATACTCCAATGTGTATGTTCGTGAACCTTTGCGCAGAGTTGCCTCTTCAAAGACGGATAAATTATTGATTATTTAAGCATGAATAAATCTCCTGTTGTAGGAACTCAGTCACGTTTAGTACAATCTGATAATAAATGTAAATGAATGACCATTCAAGCTAGTTTTATATAAAAAATCTAATTCATATTTGAATACCTATAACAAAGAATCTTTAGTATACGAGCCCCGATGCAAAATAGTTCGTCTAGTGTGAAATTTTCTCTGTGAGATTTTTTCTAACTTCATTATTTTTGTATATCTATATAAAATATTAAGCTATTCTACTATCAGATGTCACGTTACTTATGCCATTTTTTAATTATGAACCAATCTCAGACTAAATACGTCCTAGGCAGAGCGAAGAAAATTCTTTGACATGTATGAGCGAGAACGTAAGATACAATTTACTGGTGCAAAAAACAGACAAAGTCATAGATTTTTGTCTTTGTCGCCGTGGCCAGTTTTTGGTATTGTCACGATGTCAAAATGCTTTGTTTGTCACGATTCAACTGACATAATCGAAAATTTGTATAAAAATTCGGGTAATAATTAAAATTTAATGTTAATTTCTGTTAATGAGTGTTCTGAGAAAAAGACTACGTGATAATAGTGGTTGTAAAATAGTGTACTATGCTACAAAAGCTACAGCGAGCGAAAAAATACAGGTATAACATTTCATTCATATGTAGTCGAAAATGAAAAAAAAAAATGATTGAATGCTATAATGTGATATAAAATGGGTTTTTTTACTCAAAATTAATAATTGCTACTAAGATACACTCGCAAAACACGTTTTCTAGATAACTTTCTATTACTGAGAATTGTTTCGGTGTTGCCTTATTGTGAATTTAATTTGCCCAGTTTTCATCATCATCATCTCATTTAAGAGCTTAGATCTTGTCGGTGGAGCATCCTCCAGCTCTCTCTACATAGTGCCTTTTCCTTAATTTCCTGATACGACATGACATACAGACTTTCCTTTACTTGCTGTATAAATGTCCTACTTGGTCTTCCTCGCTTCCTCTTTCCCTCAATCTTTCCCTCTAGGATGGTTTTGACTAGATCATCGTGTCGTATCAAATGCCCCAGCATTTGGCCACTTCTGTTGTCGATGGTATTATTAAGGATACACCTTTTCTCTTCTACCATATTTAGCACCTCTTCGTTTGTCCTTCTCTCTGTCCAGCTTACTTTCTCCATTCTTCGCCAACACCACATTTCAGAAGCTTCTCAGCCGCTGTCTGTCTCTTTGCGTCATAGTCCATGTTTCGCAACCATACAATACAATACTCCCAGTTTTCACTTTACTAAAATTTATATGTAATTTATGAGCTGATGATAAATATTTACTATTTTAGGTTCCCTCTAATCTAGATGCGAGATCGAAATGGGTGTATGCTACGGGAAAACAAGGCAACCCACGAAATACATGTTTCATTATACATAATAAGAAAATAGTAACGTTGGGAGCAAAATCATTGCCAGTGAATATGTTCATGTAAGTATAGCTTTTAAAGTCTTTGTAACTTCAAAAAACATAGCATCACGCCTGTATTCCCCGAAGGCGTAGGCAGAGGTGTATTACACACCCACGACTCGTCAGTTATGTATACCAGGCACATTTACAACCCCGGGCTGCTACTGAGAATTTTGTTTTTGTTTTGAATAATCTTAATAACACTGCCCGACCCGGGGATCGAACCCGAGACCTCATGATCAACAGTCACTTAAACTACCACTGCACCACAGAGGCAATTGTAATTTTATCTTTGTAAGTAAATCTCAATTCAAGATTATGACTACCGCTGTAGTCATAATCTAGAATTCAGAGAAACTGATTTGCTCTAAGTTCTTATTAAATTAGTTAAATCAGCGCTGGAAAGAAGATAATTATTTTCTTATTTGACCCAGAAAAGAAAGAAAAGATAAATTAATTATATTCTTGTGTACCATTATTTTATTAAATATAAGTTATTATTATTTACCAGATGAGATATCGAACAGAACGGCAATTTATGGAGCAGCAATACTTACCTTGCATCAAGGCTCAAAATCTTGGTATTTCCCTACGTGATCGAATTCTTATTACGGAGATCCGTAGAACGTGAATATCCGGCATAGCCTGCCAGATTTGAATGCTGAAGTGGCGATGGGCAGGCCATATCGCTCGATGAGCTGACAACCGTTGGGGAAAAGGTTTTCGAGTTGCGACTACGTATCGGACAGCGCAGCATAATATGGCCTCCCACCAGATGGACCAAATATATGGTCGAAGCTGCAGGGAACCGTTGGATACAGTCAGCACAAGCCCGCTAGTTCTGGTGCTCTCTTGGGGAGGCCAATGTCCAGCAGTGGACGTTTAAAGACTGATGGTTGGATAAATAGAAAGGGTGGTAGATTTACTTTTAAATAATTATTTTGATAAACGCTGTGATTTTTAATTAAATATTTGTTACGAAGAGTTTTTTATTTACGATCAAGTTACAGACCTCATTCTAACTATCGTTTATTTTGCCCAAATATGGTTAAACATTTGTCAACCTGGCAACATTTAAAAAATATATTGCTGTTTCAAGTGCGGCCACGCCGTGGCTCCTTCTAGTTAGTCTGAGGAACCAATAAACTATTTTAGCTTTTTAAATTTATACATATCCTGTTTTAAATTCGAAGAAGTTATAAGCAAAATAGTTTGTCTAATTGTTAATCGATGCAAAAGATTTCGTCTATCGCTGAGTTAAATAAGATTATTCCTTCTTTGTACAATTATGTTGCATAATTTAAATTTGTAAAAGTAATTCTGTGTCATTTGTCAAGTGAGACAGTATAAATTCTGAAAATTTCAGTTTTTTTTCATTAGTTTTCAAATAACAATGGGTCGTGGCAAACCCGTGTGTGAAGAGCTTCGAAATCGAATATTTTGTGGGGTCGATGCTGGCAAATCAAGTTACCAAATATCTAAAAACTTGATACTTCCCAGGTCTACAGTCCAATCTATCATTCAGTACTATAAAAAGAATAGAACGACTTCTTGTAAGAAGAAAACTGGTCGACCACGCATCACAAGTGCAGTAGAAAACAGAATCCTGAAGAAAATTATCAAAAATAATCGTCGTGCTCGAGCTGGAGAACTCACGGTGCAATGGAAGGACATGATTCACAAAGACGTCTCAGTTGATACTTGCAAAAGAGTCCTAAAAAGAATGGGTTACGGATTTTACACCGCTAAGGAGAAACCACTGTTGACTGCTGTACAAAAGAAAAAGAGGTTGAAGTTTGCTCGAGATAATTTAAATTGGACTTCCGATCAGTGGCGTAGTATCATTTGGAGTGACGAGTCCAAATTTGAAGTGACAGTCGGCGATGAAAGGAAAAAAGTAATTCGGAACAAAAATGAGGCATTTCATAGTGATTGTCTCAAACGCAAAGTTAATTTTCCGGCGTCTCTTATGATATGGGGCTGCATGTCTGCACAAAGTGTTGGTGGTATGCAGTTTGTGGATGGTTCTATTAATGCTGCAAGATATCAAAACCTTTTGGAAGAGAATTTACTGCCCTCTATTCCGTCACTTAAGCATCAAGATTCCTTCATTTTTCAACAGGATGGTGCTTCCTGCCATACTGCAAGGACAACAAAGACGTGGCTACTGGCGAAAAGCATCCCTACAATCGAATGGCCATCTAACAGCCCGGACTTGTCGCCGATCGAAACCCTATGGTGGAAAATGAAAAAAGTTCTCCGTAAAAATCCATCAAGATCGAAGAGCGACTTAAAGGCTAAACTCTTGGCTGTCTGGGAGTCAATTACGCCTGAGGAGTGTGCAGCGTTGGTTGCAACCATGCCTCTTCGCATTAAAGCTGTCATTGAGAGCAAAGGCGACACAACTAAGTGGTAGACGAACTATTTTGCGTGAGTGACAAGGGTAGACGAATACTTTCGCGTTATGTTTTTTAGAATATTTTTTTAAATTTTTTATGTTATGTAAAGTCATGGAGGAATTTCAGTTATGTTAAAATAAACTTTAAAATGTTACTCAAATTCTGGTTTACTTTTTATTAAACGTTCTTAATTATTTTAACAATATTTACTTTCTATATTTTACGCTTTGCACTACTTTCCATACTAGACGAACTATTTGCATCGGGGCTCGTATTAATAACTCAGCAGAGAATTAGAAATTAATAATGATCATAAAATATAAATACTAAGGCATTTGCGTTCCGAAATTTCACATTTCAATCTATAAAGTTTGCGAAAGGCGAAAAAATAAACCTTTTTATATAATTGGTTCAAATAAAAATGTCTTATTATAACAAAAAGACAAATTACACTACGACAAAACTTCAAACGACAGACGGATGAAATGTGACGCAAAGGCTTTTATCTGCACTTTTTACAGTAACAAGCTCTATAACAGAGCTAAAAACGCGCGATTTGCTTATAAAGGAAATGGTAAGAAAAATGTTAGCACTAATTGCTCTAATCATAGTCCTTTATGCTCACTTATATTTATGGTAATACGGAGTTTATTTTTCAGCAATCTGTAACTATCCAAGATTTTAACACAGTGTGAAAATGTGAAATCGAAACTAACAGTCACGAGCAGGATTTGAACCTGCATCTCCTGGGATACCCTGCTTTGCCAATTCAGCCATCGTGACAATTGCTCGGGACTGTGAATTTCGATAACACATTCATTCTTAACGTCTTGGGTGATGCTTGCGCCATCTGTCGGAAGTATTTGCATACATTATACTAACCAGGTAAACTTAATTTTACAATTGAGATTTTTACCTATTTTTTTTATAAATATTTATATTCAATTTCACACTGTGTTAATTTATATGACTAAGCATGTGAAATGCTAAAAAAATATATAAAAATGTCAAAACCTCTAAGATTATTTAAAAATCATGTGACCGAGACTCACCTACCTAGACCAAATCGGTCATGTATTGAAGGAAGGTGGAGTCAGGAGTCTCCGAAACCGACGAGCGTGTATGAAGAGAATTATAAATGTTGAGCAAGCGAGAGATGTATGCAAGAATAGAACCTCTTGGCACTCTGTTCTCTCTGCCTACCCCGCAAGGGAAATGGCGTGATGATAAGTTAGTTAGTTTGGCACGGAACAAGGTGAAATTAAATATTAGGTACGCGAATAAGAGTGAGTTTGACCTATCAAGAATAGCTTTGAAAGCAATTTCGTTCCAAGAAGCTAATTGTGAGTGCTTTTTTAGCGTTATAAAAATACTACTGTAACGGTTTTCAGACATTTTTAATTATCAAAGGAAAATGCTGCTTTATTAAAAAGACTTAAACAAAGAAGCAATTGTGTATTGTCTGGAACTCGCTTTACTACTCTGTCAAGAAAGTACCGGGAAAAGATCAATAATACACAAAATTTTTGTTATTCATCCAAATTTATTTGATCACCTTCAAAGTATGCTCCTTCAGAAACGATAGACTTACGCCAACGAATAATCCAATCATCAAAACATTTTTTAAACGCTGTTTCCGGAATAGATTTCAGTTCTCGCCGCGAATTCTCCTTTATGTCTTCTACCGATTGAAAACGGGTGCCACGAAGTGGTAATTTGAGTTTAGGAAAAAGAAAGAAGTCGGCTGGAGCGATATCTGGTGAATATGGTGGTTGCTCGATGGTATTTGTTGAGTGTTTGGACAAAAATTCATTCACAATGATGGCCTTGTGCGAAGGCGCATTATCATGGTGCAAAATCCAAGAATTTTCATTCCACAAATCTGGCCTTTTTCGTCGAATTTGCTCTCTTAAACGCCGCATAACGCTCAAATATTATTCTTTATTTGCCGTTTGACCTTCTGGCAAGAATTTCGAGTGCACAACACCGCGATAGTCAACGAAAACAGTCAACATGACTTTAACTTTTGATCGACTTTGGCGTGGTTTATTCGGTTTCGGTTCAATTGGAAGTCGCCACTCCGAAGCTTGTTGACTAGTTTGCATGTCATTCTCGTAAACCCACGTCTCGTTACCAGTAACAATGCGTTTCATGAATTTTGGGTCGGAATTGACTTGTTCTAGCATGTCCTCAGCTACTCTCATGCGATTGAGTTTGTGGAAAAAAATCAGGTCTTTTGGGACTAGCCGAGCGTAACATGTTTCATACCCAAGTGATTATTTAAAATAGTACGGATCGACTCGTGAGACATAGAAAGTTTGGCGGCTATCTCTCTCAAAGTTGAATGAGGGTTTTCAGTCACTATTTCCTTCACTTTTGCAATGTTAACTTCAGTTGCAGACGTTGATGGCCTACCAGAGCGAGGTAAATCTTCCATCACCTCTCGACCGCTTTTAAACGCTTTGTACCACTCATAAGCACGTGTTTTTGATAAAGTCGATTCACCGTAAGCCTTCTGTAACATTTTCAGTGACTCCGAACACGAAATTCCATTAGCGATGCAAAATTTAAGACAAACTCTTTGTTCGATGTTTTTGTCCATTATGAAATTCGCAACACACACTAAATATGATATAACTAAAAAAAGCACTGTATTTAAGATAAATAACAGATGCAACTCAAACTGGATAACAGTTGTGCCAATCTAACAACAACAAAAAAAACAAAAAAATTAATTTGGTACCATAAACAAATCATCTATTCCCGGTAATTTCATGACAGAGAGTATGTCTCACTTAAATACTTTAAAACATTCAATTCATTCCATCCATCAATCCATTCATCAGCCTTTCAACGTCCACTGCTGGACATAGGCCTCTCCAAGAGAACGCCACAACGAGCGGTCCCGTCATGGGGGATAATGCCGTAATCGCCACGCTTGGCAGGCGGGTTGGCGATCGCAGTGGATGTTGTTAATACTCGAGAGAGTGCTGCTGCCCACTCCCCCGGTATGACCTCAGTCGGCTTTTACGACTCCCGTGGGTAGAGAGGGGTGGGACAATTCTAAAGCCGGCCCCACACGGCCTGTCTTCAATTCATTAATATTTCATATTTAACTTTTAAAGATTCAGATATAAGTTTTGAAGACTATATACTTACATATATAAAAAAGCATAATACTGGTAATTATTTGTTTTTTTGAAATTAATATTTGGAAAATGTCTGCTTTTTTTATTATTCATCTGATGGTAAGCAGCAACCGTCGCTCACAGACTCACTATTTTATTTCGCGGATGCGAAATTGATTAATGGTATCTATCTGTTTATTCTCACATAATACTTTTATTCTCAGATCCAGGCAGTAATTAGTACGCTATGAGTCAAAAGCAAACTATGTTTACGGACTCTATCGCGTTTACTTGATTTTCTACTATACCGACGTTTCGCATACTTTACAGCATTCATGATCACGGGTGGACTTAGATGTTGTTTTCCAGGATTATAATTGTCGGAATTGTGGACAATTTATTTATCTTGATATATAGTACTAAGAACATATTACCGTATTATACATTATTTTCACACATATACGAGAAACGACTTTTCCGACGCAAGAATCTATAAAAAGGTATCTGAATAGGAACTATTACAGACGGACATTTTTATGTATTTCGAAGTTACTGTTCATATGGAGGTAAATTTGCAAAATACTCATATGTAATAAGTAAATGTATCGCATATAAATAAGTACCTTCTCCATAGCTAAAAAACGCCAAGCGAAGCTCAGTTGCCCAGGTACTATGTTAAAGTAACCCTTGTACGGGTCTAGACTCACGAGGCCACGTTACAATCACCAAATGAGCGAACTTTTAAATGCATTTAGTGACCTATTCTTATTTTATGAACAACAACAGATGGATCACTCGTTGTGTTGCCAACCCCAGTAAAAAGATACGAAACACAACAGTAGAGTAGTGCTTCCCCGATCAAGCCATGCTCATTAATGTTAGGAGTCTTCAGTTTATTGCGCCTATTTATGAAAACTCTATTTTCCTTGCAACTTATTACATTATGGAAAAAGGGTTACAAATGGCGGTGTCCCGTAAGGAATCGATAGATAACGAGATAAATTACATTTATATTCGCTCCCCGCCCTTAAAAGGATAAAAATAGCCATCATAGTGAAAGTCGATCTATAATAAGTACAAATTACCTCATTGTATTTTTATCAAAGAGGCATTTTATTAAACTTTCATACTTCTGCTATTATAAAGCTGTAGAACTCTGTCTGACATTAGAGATATGTATTTGAAAAAAAAATGACTCTTTAGGCGTGTTTAGAATTTTTGCCTGTTATTTGTTCACACATCATGGAAAAACTACGAAACGGATTTTGATACAACTTCCTTTGTTTGATAGCTTCTGATCAGACTTAAAAACTGGGTATAGGTTATATCCCGCTACTATATCGGAAACCTGAGATATAACTGAAAAACTAGCTTTTTCCTGCGGCGTAACCGCTGGCGAAAGATAGTACCTATATTATACATGCAAATGTAGCTGTGTGATAAGTTTTTGTGTGCAAGTTCTTCAATTTTGTTGTTTAATCTAAAGTTACTTGAATCCCCAATTACATCATAAAATATAATCATAAAAGAGAGTTTGGAAATGTGTCCGGTAGACGGCAATAGGCTAGCCCCCTATTACGTGGGACTTAAACATAGTTGGCGATCCGTGGGTGTTTGTAATACACCTCTGCCTACCCCTTCAAGGAATACAAGCGTGATGCTATGTATCTATGTATCATCATAAAATTAATTGAACAAGAGTTTTTGTAACAAATTGAATTCGAATGAAGCCACGGTTTCAGCAAGTATCTTATGAAATTGAATTGTGTTGTGTAAAATATGTAGGGTTTTCTTTGACTTCAAAGGTTATCAACGCTTCAGTCAAGTACTACGGTGAAAATATATGGTATACAGGAACGTAATATCCTGTTCGAGCCAAAGAGAAGAAGATATTTTCAGGTACACAATAAGATTTTTACGGCAAATAAAGTTCTTTATAGTAACTATACAAGCATAAGTTTATTTTCAATTCAGAATAAACTATACAAATTAATAAAATGGAAGTATCTGTTTGTAACGTCTAAATAACAGCTTTTTACTAAATACATATAAGAGTACACAGGTAACCTATAAAAAAAAAAATATCTGCCTGTTTGTTCCTGCTAATCTCAGAAACGGCTGCTTTTGACGCAACTTGCGGATAACTGATATTATAAGGTGTAACTTAGGGTACTTTTATATTCGATATTTCAATTTTTCGGCTTAAATAGTAGCTGACCAGGCGCAGCTTCGTGACAGTTCTAAGTAAGCAACTTACTGGATGAACGATATAGATAATATGTTTTGTAGTGACTTTTACTTATCCCGGCATGAATAGGCCGGCTCTATCAGGACCTGTCACCCTCTCACGAAATATCAGCGTGAAACAACGGTAGGTACACCTAAAGTTATATTTCGTAAGGTGAATGAGAGCGCCGGAGACCTAAAAACCTACTTATCCTCAAATAATTATCCTTACTCTCTATTTCATATCCTTACTTGGAGTTAACATCGCTCGAGTGATGTCTGTGGTTTTGCTAGCGTCTATAGGCCACGGCAACCGCTTAATTACCTCCAAGTGGCTTGTTTAACACCCTCTTAGTATACAAAAAAGCAATACTTATACAAACATGAACTAAACAATAGGCTAGATATTAATGTAAAATACAGTAAACAGATCCCATTATCTGTTATTGCACTAATTCCTGTAACGAAAACAGCAACGTCCATTCATATGCAAATTTTGATGCTGCATTGGAAGTCGGTACTACTGCTGTACCCGAGTAAGTTTAGTACATTTAGATAAAACTTAGATATGAGATACATTAGATGTACAATTTCCAGGCTATATTCATCGTGAATGGCTCTCAGTGGCTTTTATGAATTCCTGTAACTAATTCTTATCGGTACATATTAAGAAGAAAAAATTACATGAAACTTATAGTCTGGACTTTGTACACATATATTTCTGAGCCCATAAACATAGCCTACATATAATTCCAAAAAACGGATGGTGCAAATATTATTATTATGCCGTAAAGTATTTATATTCTGATGTCACGAGCCGAATCTAGTAAATAATAATTAGGTGATTGTTGAATAAATTTAAATAGATATCGATATATCGAGGTGAACGGAAAACACTACTAGTCACTAGCATAAATGCAAGCACTTCTATGTTCACACGAGATAATTTCCTAAAAATATCGAAAATTATAATGTAACACATTTTTGTATATCTTTCACTTGACATGCTCAGCTTACTTGAACACAAATTTTAAAATTGTGAAATAGAATATGATAGCTACGAGCGGGGATCGTGCCTACTTAAACACCTGTCCCGGCGCTCTGTCACTGAGCTACCGTAGCACCGTCCGTCCGTCCCCGTAACCGTCTTGGGTGACACCCACGCTGTCTCATCTGTCCACTCGTAGCGTAATCATTTTCTATTTTATATTTTCACACATTGTCTTCTATTTATTTATTTATTTATTATATAGTTTATTGTACACCCTTATTAAAGTAGACAAAGAAGTACAGAAACAAATATCTAATATTATGTGGACAATGGGCGGCCTTATTACTAAAAATAATTTCTTCCAGGCAACCTTTGGATGGAGACGATTGAGAGAGAGAGGTAGTAGTTGGTGTAAATACCTACATATATAGATATTAATTACATATATACATACAAAATACACTACATACAAATATTTTAAATATATACATACACATAGCCATAACAACGTACGTATTATATTACAATACATCAAAATAACATAAATACGATAATAAAAAAAATACAATTAATGATAACTTTAAAGGAATAGAACTTACTCATTCGGATAATGATTTTTAAGTAATAGTTTAAATTTGGATATAGTCTCTGCCCGTCTTATTTCAACCGGTAGCATTTCAACCGGGGCATTCTATAGGCTTATGGCTGTGATTGTAAAGGATTTGCCGAAGAAATTCGTGAAATGCAGTGGCATTTTTAACTTCAAGTTTTGCGATGACCTTAAGCACTTACTATGTGTATCATGGAGGAATTCAAAACGACTTTTGAGATAGGAAGGAGTTGAAGGGTTAAACAGTACATTATATAGTAATGAGAGAATATGAGTGTTTCAGCGATGTCATATTGGTAACCACTTAAGCTGTGTTCCAAATTGAGAAACGTGATCATACTTGCGTAGACCAAATATGAATCTTATGCAGAAATTTTGGAGGCGCTCAAGTTTATCCAATTGGTTTTCGGCGAGATCTGGATAGCTGGCGTCTGCGTAGTCAAGGATAGGAAGAAGCAAAGAAGTTGCAAGCGTAATTTTGGTAGAAGTAGGGAGAAAATTGCGCAACCGTTTCAGAGAACCCGCAGAAGCAAACATCTTGCGGCTAACTTCTTGGAGTTGTGGCTCCCAAGTAAAATTTGAATCGATTATTAAGCCTAAATTTTTTACTCTGTGGCTTATAGGAATAGTGACACCTTCAAAAACGACCTGAGGCAACTGTGTCCAATCAATTCTTGCGTTCAGTCTAGAACTACCTACAATAGTCACTTGTGTCTTAGACGGATTAACAGTCAGACCATAACATTTACTCCATTCACTAATTTTATTGAGCTCGTCATTAAGTGACTTCATAGTTTCTGACAGTCGTGATAACGGAGTCTGCAAATAAATTTGAAGGTCGTCTGCATAAAGGTGGCAGGAAGAAGACAGGTTATTAGAGATGGAATTAATCAAAATTGCGAAAAGTAGAGGGGATAAAACGCCACCCTGGGGCACACCGACTGACGTATTACACCAGGAGGAATAAGTATTTTCAATGCGAATACATTGTCGGCGGCCACACAGGCAACTGCGAAATCAATCTTCTAGTATATTATAAAGTTTTAAAAAGTTCCATCCATCCATCAGCCTTTCGACGTCCACTACTGGACATAGGCCTCCCCAAGAGAACGCCACAACGAGCGGTCCTGTGCGCTAATATGGGGGGATAGTGCCGTAATCGCCACACTTAGCAGGCGGGTTGGCGATCGCAGTGGATGTTGTTAATGCTCGAGGGAGTGCTGCCCCCTCCCTCGGTATTCCCTCAGTCAGCTCTTACGACTCCCATTACAATTGTAAAGCCGGCCCCACACGGCAAAAAAGTTTTAAAAAGTTACCATGAAACAAAGGAAGGATTTGCTACTATTTAAAATATTCAAGTTCACTGAAACTAGGAAATACTAGCTTGAGTATTATACAGCAGTAAAGTAGAAGACTCAGCGTTATACATTTTAAATAATGGAGCTGTTATTTTGAGATAGATTGTTAAAGTATACTTGTAGTATATTTTTAGCACAAAATAATTTTAAAGGTACCGTGTGGTGACGGACTAAGAATACAAGTGTCACCACCCCATCCTTTCCCGCGAGTGTCGTATAAGGCGACAAAGGGAAGTAAGCAATTATTACCCATTGCATTACTGTTGGTAGGGCTGGGTAGTAAGTGAGTACTCACCTGCTATCGGGCCCGAACGGGTCGGTATCACCATCTCCTGTGTGACCGGTCATGAAGCACGTCAGTGTGTTTTGACTGCAGCAGAAGATACCCGTTTATTCTTTCATTTTACATCTGAGAAATGAAATGGTGCGCAGCGGCTTGTCTACACTCTCGGTATAGTTAGTCCATGAGCGACGGTTACCACTTACCATCAGGAGGGCCATGGCTCGTCTGCCATCCTAAGCAATAAAAAATAAAAATAAAGATTCTACTTGCGAATTCGTTGCGATTTCCGCGTGGACTTTAGAATACAAATACTTCACATTAGGGCACACTGTTGATATCTTTTGAAAGATTGTTTATCCCACAGGAACCATCCGTTTTTTCTGGGATAAAATGTAGCCTATGTGCTTTTTAGCGTTCCCGACTATATAAAAGCAAATTTCACGATGAATGGTTAAATACTTACGGCGTGAAAGAGTTTCAAACAAACAAACTCACTTTCGCATTTTAAGGAAGGATATAAATCTAAAACTGAACAGATCAAAATACTACCTACTCCAGCAATGTTGGTGGTGATCCTACAAAAAAACAATAGTTGTTGCTGCGTGCTTTTCACTCATTGAAATAGAGTGAGTTTAGTATAAAGAGCGCGCAGATTGTACATTATTCCTTTGTTCTTTGGTATTGTACTCTGATTAGAAATGCAAATAAGGTTACTATTGTTCTTTCAGTAAAAACTGTTGGGAGCTTTCGAGATTGTCTCAAAGCCATAAAAAAGAAAAATACTAAAATGTACCAGTATTAATAAGAAAAAACTTAAACTAACTAACTAAGTACTAAAACATAATAGATAAATTCAGTACAAAGAGGACTCGAAATATATGCCTATCGTTATGATTAGCGTGACCCTTCCACTACAGGTCGAGGCCTATCGGCGGATATCCGTGTGACGTGATATGTGGATGTCGTTAAGATAAAACTAACAGTCTGTATGTCTTTTAGTATCACGTCCACAATTCATTAATTTACTATGTTTTTAATCGACTTTTTGATTTAACTCTGGTGGTAGGGTTGGGTGGTACCAAGAGGGAGTACTCACTTAGTATTGGGCCCGAGCGGGTTACTACCACCATCTTCAGTGTGACCGGCCATGAAGCACATCGTTGCATTTTGGCTGTAGCAGGACATAGCCGTTTATTATTTCATTTCATATCTGTGAAGTGAAATGGTGAGCAGCGGCTTGACAATATTCTCGGTATAGTTGAGTCCATGAGCGACGGTTACCATTTACCACCAGATGGGCCGTGGCTCGACTGCCACTACATGCAATAAAAAAAAAATCAACTGCGTTATGTACCACATGGCGCTTTTTTTAAAATCACCCAATCCACGTTAACAAGTTTACGCGCCGCCGCAGCCAAAAGCTAGTTTTTAGGTTATATCTCAGGTTCCCGATATACCTAGTAGCGGGATAAAATGTACACCAGTTGTTAAGTCTAATCGAGATCTATCAAATAGAAAAAGTTGCATCAAAATCCGTTCAGTAGCTTTTGTGTGATGCGCGAACAAACAAACAGATAAACAGACAAAAATCTAAAAAAAATTGTTTTGTGTTCAGATACGTCTATATAGCCGAGAATACAGTTATTATTTCTCAAATATCTTAAAGGGCGGGTCACACAGAGGCGGGAGCCGCGGGAAAGCGATCGCGATCCGGGACGGGATTTTTTTGTAATATTCGAATTTTATGCAACCTGTCACATAGGAACGCGCCCGTTGCTATCGCTTTCCCGCGGCTCCCGCCTCTGTGTGACGATGCCTTAAATGTACAGATACAGCTCTGTTACAATTTTATAATAGTATAGATACTTAGATAGATGTAGAAATTGTGTAATAAACAAAAAAATTAAGTAATCTAACATTACCTATACTGCACTTTATTCACAATTTGGGTTTCAAAGGCCAGACATAAAATTTTCAATTAAGCCTTCAATTACGCATCATATACATTTAATCTGCAAAATTACATTCCGGAAATCATATACGGCAAACTGTTTTAACATGAATAAGCAGAATGCACGTTATAGCTTTTCAAAATAGGATTGGGGTAGACAAAATATGATCCAATTATAAACAGCGGAATTTTGTTACAAAATTCATCAATCAATACGAAATTGTCCGTGTGGTGACGGACTAAGAATACAAGTGTCACCACCCTATCCTTTCCCACGGGTGTCGTACAAGGCGACTAAGGGAAGTAAGCAATTATCACCCATTGCATTACTGGTGGTAGGGCTGGGTACCAAGTGAGAGTACTCACTTGCTATCGCGCCCGAAGGGGTCGGTACCACCGTCTCCTGTGTGACCGGTCACTGCAGTGTGTTTTGGCTGTAGCAGCAGATAGGCGTTTTGTTCTTTCATTTCATATTTAAGAAATGAAATGGTGTGCAGCGGCTTGACAATACTCTCGGTATAGTTGAGTTCATGTGCAACGGTTACCCCACTTACCATCAGGTGGGCCGTGACTCGTCTGCCATCATTAGCAATTAAAAAAAAAACACTTTAAATTTAACGAACCGCCTAAAAATATTAAATATATTTTTTTAACCCTTTTCCTGTCCCACTATTGGGCACGGGTCTCCTCTCGTGGTACGAGGAATTTAGCCATAGTCCACCACGCTGGCCCAATGCGGGTTGGCTAAATTCTCTGAGCGCATTCATTAAGTGTATGTAATATTTGCAATTTTTCAATTAAGTATAGTATTTTTTGTGGGATAATATAATCTCAAAATGATTATACCTATATGTGTATAGATAAATTTAATAAAATGAAATAACTACTAATCCAAATTTGTTTGGCATGCTTACTATTTCAAAGATAAATTCCTAAATACACGCAAATTTATTAAATACTTAAACCTTGTATAATATTTAAGATGAACAAGAAAGCCTTTTAAATATTAAAAATACTCCTTGGTTAATTTTTAAGACTGTGGCTCAGGTGTTTTTTTAAATAGGTACTTAAGTGTATTACATAATAAATAGGTATATTTAATGGACCATTTAAGAACTTCGATAGCATAAAAACGATGAGTATTATAAAGGCACTCCAGTCGCCAATGCCTTTCAAAGTAGCAGAGAGATTCTGAGGACTCCGGAAAATATAAGTCTGATATATAATGGTTATATGTATGTATTAATAACGAGGGGTAGGTTTAAAAATAATATAAGCTAATATTTATATATATTTGTAGCATTTGACATGCTTAGCACTATACATTAAACACAAAGTGAAAAATGTGAAATCGAAAATAACAGTCAGGAGCAGGATTCGAACCTGCATCTTCTGGATACCGTCCAGATGCTTTACCAATTCAGCCATCCTGACAATTGATTGATTGAATTTCGATAACACATTTTTCACTTTGTGTTTAATGTATAGTGCTAAGCATGTCAAATGCTACAAATATATATAAATATTTATAGGGTTTGCGTCATTATTAGGTAAAAATCTTAATTGTAAAATTAAGTTTACCTGGTCGGTATAATGTATGAAAATACGTCCGACAGATGGCGCAGGCGTCACCCAAAGACGTTAAGTATGATGTGTTATCGAAATTAGCAGTCAGGAGCAATTGTCAGGATGGCTGAATTGGTAAAGCATCTGGACGGTATCCAGAAGATGCAGGTTCGAATCCTGCTCCTGACTGTTATTTTCGATTTCACATTTTTCACTTTGTGTTTAATGTAATATAAGCTAGTTAATAGATATAAACTAAAATGTGTTCGTTTAGAGTCTGCGTACTCAAGGAAAGCTTTTTTTTTAATCTTTAATATATCTAGGTACTAAAAATAATATAAACATGAAAAGAATTCTGAATGAATGAAAATAAATTATTATTCTCTGGCCAAAACCAGCGTTCACGTTTTGGTGCCCTTTTAAAATTGTAATTAAATTAACTTGTGTGTTTAATGACCACATATAAATTATAGAATTTAGCGTGAGTTATGCTAAGTAGTATGGAAAAAGTTGAGACATGTTGTACACTTTGTTCAGAACAAAAAACAAAAAATGACAGTAAAAGACAACGGCAATTATTAAGATTCTTTATAAAAATATATATGAAATATCTATAGTACTAATACAAAGAAGTAATACGGTTTAACTATGAGGGAGTTAAGAAACATAATATCTTGTACCTAACAAAAATGAAATGGGAGATAAGATAAAGTACACCATAACATATTCATTTTCTTAAAAATTGCCACGAGTCCGCGTAAGCGTTATGTTTCATTCAATTGTTAGTTAGAATCAGATCAAAAATAATCAAAAATATAAGATAAAACGTGATATCTCTTCAAAAGACAAAGCAACCCTTTTCCCATCAAATACTTTACTGGTTTTATAACAGTCATAAAACATAAAGGAAATATACAAATGATCTTCTGGCAGGCTATATTTCAATGGGTATCATATTTTTAAGGAAGCGGCGCGCGTACTTTTCGCCAAATAAATGTATCGTCCTCAAATAAAAATATTCGAAATCTGTAAATGAAATAATGATACCATATTTTATTTACGAAACAATTTATAAGAGACACTAAAGAAAATCAGTGCGCAATGATTATAAAGCTCTTTTGCTATTGGTACGAATTACATATGCAGGTTTGCTATTGGCCCAAATTATACAAACAGACTGTTTAATGAAATGATTAATTAAAATCTCATAATTAAACTCAATAGTAGTATTCGTTTGCTTATTTACTGTGCGAAATATTTGCATTGACGAAAATATCATAATCATTGTACTTGTTACATTAATGTATTAATATATCAATGACTTGTTAAGTTTGATTCTGTGTTAATTGACAACAAAACTAATGTAGTCTTATTTATAGTATATTTTTCTTAACTTGTCTTATTGCGTAAACAGAAATGACGTCCTGGTAATCAAAGACAATCGATAGCGTTGGTACATTATTGAATGAACGAGTGAACAAATAAAGTTTGTGACTGAATGATTTTTATAATGTGGGATTTCCTCACAATTCATTTTAGTTGGGAATGGAACCCCGGGAATAAATAGCGTTGTTAAAAAAAAAATATATATTATATTATACTGCTATTGAGTTTAATTTAAAAAATATACATTTATATTTTTTTCTAGTTAACTGCCAGAATATCTTTCCCTATCATGATTAAAGAAATAATTTCTGAAAATGATCTTATTCTTTTATTACGTGATTAATGCAATTGTTCCTAGACACCGTACCAGTTTGGCCTAAGCCTTCTTTAATTAACTCCTTGACTTCAGTCATTTTAAAAGATTTACCCGTAACGTACAACATCAACCGAGGCGCCGAGACGAATGACGTGACGGGAAGTTTCCGCTAGTTGACCGGCTAAAAAATTATTTGTCTTATAATAGTTTTAGTCTGTGGTTGGAATTTGTTATCCAAATAATTCCAATACTACATTACTATAACAATACAATACAAATAAAATCTGATTTATTAGTCAGGTTAATTTTATAATATTATAATGTTCTATAAATGATAGTTACCGTTCACTCACTGGTCAGAATCATTCATTCGCTTCTCGCATCCCTACGATCCAAAGAAAATGTAGGATTTAGAAATGTCAAATTGAGATGATCATTTTTTATCTGTTGAAATAGATTCTGATATTTAAAACATATGAAAATTATTGTGTTTGAATAGTTAATTTGAAGCAATTTTTGGTGTAATGTGTGTGTAATATCAAGTGTAATAATCAAGACGCTCATAACTTAGGTAAAGTTTCTGATTGATGCCAAAACTCATGATCTTCGTACCCAGTACGGTTTGTTTACGTCTTAGGACAAGTTAAAAAAATACACTATACGTGCCTATATGAATAGATATTGATCTATTCATTTGGATGATTGTTGAATCATCCTATCAATAATCCGTAAAATAAAATATAAATTAAGTTGAAATGTATCAAAAAGCCTAAGGAAAAACATCAAATCATAAATATTTAGATATTTTTATATATATTTTTAGCATTTGACATGCTTAGCAACATACATTAAACACAAAGTGAGAAATGTGAAATCTAAAATAACAGTCACGAGCAGGATTCGAACCTGCATCTCCTGGATACCGTCCAGATGCTTTGCCAATTCAGCAATCGTGACAAAATAGGCATAGCAAAGTGAGCAACACTTTGCTATGCCTATTTTGTACAGATGCAGGTTCGAATCCTGTTCGTGACTGTTATTTTAGATTTCACATTTTTCACTTTGTGTTTAATCAAATCATAAATTTTAAAAAGCTGATATAGTTACTTTAAAAATTCTGCAGACCATAAAGCCGTGATATTTTATGCAAAAGAACTGTTGTACTTATAGAACACGATTCTATGAGAAGTAATTGTTAGTTAAGCGTTAACTAAAACATCACTTTTTTAGTTTTTCCGTCTCGCTAACAGTTCGTTATAAAGCTACTATTATGATAAAAAACATTTCATCGGATTTTACCGCCTTTTTTAGGTTTTCTACTATCATCACAATCCCTCGAGCGTAGTAGAGAACCGCTATCGGCAAACACGTTTATGTGACAACCTTTAGCTGCTGCACAGGAAAACTTCACAAGAGGAAACTCGAAATTTTGAGATTTTTTCAAAGATTTGTACTGGCTACCAACATCATCAGAATGATGTAGTATTAAATAGAGGTAACGTGATGATAGGTAATGCGATGGAATAAAAAAAAACTTATAGTGAGTAGTACTCACTGAGTACCAACCTAATTTCTGTTAGGGCAAGCTGTTAAAGTGTACTCCAGTGAACCAAATTTCTACATAGCTATATAGTTATACTATTTTTTTACAACCCAACACTGTCCCACAGTTAAGGACGTGACCCCTTTCAGATTCACAAAGATTTAGTACATAATCCTCGACGTTGTCCCCGTGCCTTACGAGATCTCAACCTCGGAATCGGAATTAAACTCGATACCATTATCTTTGCAGTCCTTGGTTATACTAGCCTAGTGGTGCCTAATGTGATAGAGTAATAGCCATCACTAGTCTATCCCTCTTAAAGCCAAAATAATATAACAAACTAGCATATAAGGTAATATCATGGGGGGTAAATATGAAAACATTAATGTGCCCTATAAAGTGTAACTACGCTGAATAAGTAAGGTGCACCCAGATGAATTGAATAATCTGACTAATTTTAGTAGCACATATCAAATTTTGTACAAAGGTAATTAGTAAAATCATTTGTTCTATAGAACAAATACTATCAAAGGCAAATGGTCCCCACAAATTGTATCAGACTAACGTCGTTCGCGATTGTCTTAGGCCACAAACCACATAGTTTATATTCGAGTACATGTGTATAGAGGACGTGTAGGAGCATGTTACCTTTGAATTAAGCAAATCAATAACAAATTAGTTTAATGATAACATTCAAGTACATACATATATGTACTTATATTTCAGCTTTCAATAAATGTGACCATTCATGCCGTATGGAGGCAGTCACGAGTATACTCAACACACACGCAACACAACAAACACTGTTTTGTCGTAGATATGAATATTTGAATGAATTTAAACTCACTTTATTCAAAGATGATTCTAAAGGTAGTATTTTTCCAAAGCTAAACCAATACATGATCTAATTTATGGATGCTGGGTGCCTCCCTCGTAACTATGGACCTAAACATAAACACTGGAGCCAATAGGACGTCATTTATCACAAGAACAGAAATTCACAGTTTCGCCACTGCAATGTCGCTGCAACGGCGTTGAAGAGGCGAAAGGTAACAACGCATCAATATATATAATTATTAACCTTGTTGATGATAATTAGTGCGCTACCCTTTAATTGTCTGTTATACATTTCTTAGTAGGTATGTATATGGTAAATTATTATCAACATTTAACTTATTTAATAAATATTGAAAATGTAAAAAAAGCTATAAAGGCCAATTATTTATTTACGATATGTAGGTACGATGATGAAGACCACTGAAGTAATGTAATATAGTTGCAGTGGCCCGCCAAACACAGGTGGAGAGACGGCACACGGCTGGTTTATTTAGTGGGTGAAGGCCCCACACTACCCTGCTCGGTGCCCCGAGCGACGGGGTGTGCGGTTAGATATATTTTTTCCCACCTTATCAAAAAAGAAAGGTACAATGATGAAAAGCATATTATAAGAACTTTTTTAAAATCCATACTAATATAGAGATAAGAGTTTTTTTATTCAAACAATTTACTTTATACTAGATATACAATTCTTAAGGAAGAAAGTTTTTAACACCCGCTACAAATCTTAAAAAGCCAGAAATAGACACAGTTAGTAATAAAGTTAAGCAATACGATGTACCTAAGGGGTTCGACTTCGGTCGCCGACCATTATCGAAAAGTGTCAAACTGTCTATTTTCGACGAGATGTTTTAACAGTTTTGACAAGTAGTTACAAAACAAATTCTACATAAGGGAAGCCACAAGTTCTGCTAGTTTTATAATACTTTACCACGAAAGAAGTTTACGAATAAAAAGCATTTTGTAACTATTTTAAATTAAATTCATAAGTTAAACCTTTTGCATCAAAGAACCAATTTGCTTTTTGTAAAGGTGAGGGATCCCTAATCAAAGACGCGTCAAATGTTAACAAAATCATGTATAAAATGAAATACTGGTCTCTTCCTCCAAACAAACGTTTTTCTGCGTAATATCAAGCTTTTTTTTACGTAGTTTTACTTTTGTAAAATATAAAGAAAAAGCATCCTAATTAGAGATGTCACGAATAGTGATTTGATACCAAATATTCGACGGGGTCTCTTGGCCGAAGCATGAAGAATCATTTAGTACCTTTCGCGAGTGACAGGTTTAAACCAGCATCAATAAAGTACGTGTGATGACGACGCTCCGTGGACGCTTGTTTCATTCGTGATTGAGTAGTGTTAGAACACGCTTTATTTGTTGATCGTTGGTATGTTTGCTATCACCGTTGCAGTGTAATTTAAGGGCCCTACAGATTAACAGTTCCCTGAAATCTCTGATCCCATAAGATGGCCTCTCGTCCAAGGTCTGCATAGCCCACTCATTAAAACGATTATTGCATGACGGTAATGGTCGATTACCGACTCTGGGGCTACATACAGCAGGCTGTAGCCGGCAGTTTGACACCGCAACAGCACGTACCGGTCACGACCTGAATATGGTTTCGCGTGTAGACACACACTAGCAGGTGGCCATCGGTAGTTTACGCTGCAATAGCGCGCAGTCAGCAGTGTTTGTCATTAGTCATTTCACAATGTGAAGCATTTTTTCATCGCTTCTTCTGTCTGCTAAATAGGAGCCTTATTATCACTAAATTGATTTAAGTATGTATAGTGTCATTTAGTGTCAGGTTATGATCTATTTACATTCGTGACAATAAAACATATCTAGTTTTATTTCTTTCTATCTAGTTTTATTTCTTTCTATCAACAAAAGCAGACAATTTTTTTTTATTGGTCATAGCTTACCAATAGTTAGTAGATTTACAGTATTAATATGCTAAGTTAATGGTAATATAAAATTCTTTGTGAGTTACTTATATTATGCAATTTTTATTCATGATGTACTATTCGGTATTCAGCCGAATAGTTCGCAATATTCAGTCGAATACTGAATAGTGAAAAAATACAGCCGAATACCGAATAGATGCCGAATATACGTGGCATCTCTAATCTTAATGACACCACACCTACATTATTTGATTGACGATAAGTTCATCTCAAATCGTATTTAATCAATAACTATAAAAAGTGTATCATTATATACGCCATTTCAGGGAATTTTACTAAAACAACAACTGCCATCATATTTTAGTGCCCGCAGGTGGTATTTCAATAAAGCTTTTATCTTTCTCGCAGCAAGTATATAAAATATTAACTCTCTTGATATTGCTGTGGCCGTAAGTCAAACACCACACTACAACGAGCTAACATCTTACGCTCCGGCACAAATCCCTACTTAGCACCCTGTATATTTCCATCTGACAAATACGACTAGGTGTATACGGATGGGGATTACTGTATGTTATTTTTGGACAAATCCTCTTTGGTGGTGACAGATAAAGTTTCGTGCAGTAATGCGAACGTCACCAAACTTTTTCAGTGCGATAAATAAGGCCAGGGTAAGCCTTGCGGTTTCAGGAAACCTTATCCTTTGGCACATGCAAGCTTTATGAAACGCACATACGCATCCTATAAGATGTGCTTTGGCGACAATGGCTTGGAAGCCATAAACTGACTCCTTGAATAAATTAAGAGTACGCTCTGCCTTAAATCCACACTGGCCTATGTTGAGTCTAAGTGCATTTTGTTTTTATTGTGAAAAATATTTGGAACTGTATTTTTCAAGCGAGATTATTATATGTGTAACAAACACGATAAAAATGCAATTAATATTTGCCGTCCGCGGATATAACGTGATAATGAGGGCCCTCATCAATTAAAGGACCAATAAGGCAATACACATGCGATAATTATAATATACCACACTCCCTATATATACTGCATATAGTCTATTTCCACCACATTTTTCAAGCTGTATAATGTCTTAAATATATAGTAGCCTATTGTCACTACAACTAGTATATTATTATTCTGCTTATATACGAGTAGATAGGAACAGCAAGTGATCATATCCAGGAATTCGCTCACTTTCGCATAGAAACACATATCTGGTAAAGGCACCCTTGTGTCCCGCCATATATCTGTTAGCTAAGGATTTGGGGAAAGATTGTAAGTAACGTTACAATGCATTATATATAATTCAAGGGCAAAGCTAGTCGTGCTTAAATAACAATATGTAGTCATAAATGGAATTGATAAAACAAAAGAGGAACGACAAAATTTATGAACTAAGCTACGCACAATAGTCGTGTAAACAATGTGGTTATAAATTTTCCAAAGACAACTTAGTTAGTTTTCCTATTGATATATCAAATAAAACAGGAAATTTACGGTAATGATGTAATAAAACCAATAGCTTCTCAAATGTGTCTTCAACATTCTCAATAGGACAACAGAGCATTTAAATTGTATTAAAATTGCATAGATATTACAGTAGTTTATTAGTCGAGTTGTTGTCGGAATATTTTAAAGATTAGAGATTATTTTTACACGATTTTTGATTAATAATCCATCCATCCATCAGCCCTTTTACGTCCACTACTGGACATTGGCCTCCCCAAGAATGGGGGATAGTGCCGAAATCGCCACGCTTGGCAGGCGGGTTGGCGATCGCAGTGGATGTTGTTAATACTCGAAGGAGTGCTGCTGCCCACTCCCCCGGTATTCCCTCAGTCGGCTCATACGAATCCCATGGGTGGAGAGGGGTGGGACAATTCTAAAGCCGGCCCCACACGGCACGTTACAACACGGTTAATTAATAATAATAATTGAATTTTACTTTGATTTGAGCAAGTTCTATAACTTACTGGTTTATTTGTATTTCTCCCTTTATTTTTTTTTATTGATATGAAGATCAATATAAATGCTTATCGATTTATTTTATTCAACAACAACGATCTGAATGAAAGTCAGAGCGTGGTTACCCATTTCAATATGAACATGTAAGATGTCGATCGGTACGCCAATTTCAGAAGTCAATAAGTTATGAGAGCCTTTCAAAAGTTTTTGTGTGTGTAAGATCAAAACTAAGCGCATAACTCATGCAAATATAGCAGTTTATATAAACGACGCTGCGAGAACTTTTATAAAGTTTCATTATGTAGTTCACAGACTTTTAGGAAATATGTTATAAAAATTAGAACTTTATTAAAAACATTTTTTTTAATATTTAAATGGATTTAATGTACTATATACAGTTTTATGACCAAAAGAAGCTAGGTATCAGTCAATAATCAATTATTCTAATCAAAATTGTAAATAAAGTTAAACGTGCTAAGTTTATCTGTGCCTTCATAATTTTCAATTGGCTATGTACATTTTGATTTAGTTTTTTTAATTTTCATTAATTGAGAGTGGTTTTGGCAACAATTACAGCAAAATGTGGTTAATTATCACGAAAAAAAAATTTTTTTTTCTAGTTGCTAAATGGAATAAACATCTTAAAGAACAAATTATTTGTGAATGTGGTAAAAGAGAACTTTAGGGCGAGCGAGATTCGAGCCTGCGTCCCTTCCAATCCGGGGAAGTGTTCTAAGCCGCTAAGCTATCGCACTGACCAACGGGAATACCCAATCTCCACATCACATTTGTCTTTACGACCCACGCCAGCTATCGGATGTATCTACTTGCATTAATCCAATATAATAAGTTTAATTATGCAATTAAAATTTATACTATTTGATGGCGCGATGACTGTTTGCTCCACATTCACAAATAATTTGTACTTTAAAGTAGCTGAGCATGTGAAGTGCTAAAATACAGATAAAAATGTTAAAAAATCGCGCCATTAAATAGTATGATAACACGTATTATTTTTTAACAAAATACGGTGAGTCGTTATTTTAATTAGTAGATAAGCACTCTAAGAAATGTGACTAATATAGGTAATGTTTTGACGTAACTTTTATATATGTAATAACTGAAAAATAGTTTTTGTATTGAAATTATCGTAAGATTGATACATATTAGATATATTATTATCCCGGCAGTAATTCACGATTAGGATCGATTACGTAGACCCGGGTTTCGAGCATATTCCGTGCTCATGATCAGGACGAGTGCGTGTCACCCCTTTTTTTTTGTTGTTAAGGCGGGAAAAAATGTTCCTAACTGCACACCCCGTCGTTCGGGGCAACGAACAGGGTAGTGTGGGGCCTTCACCCACTAAAGAAACCCGCCGTGTGCCGTCTCTCCGTCTTTCTTGGCGGGCCACTGGAACTATGTCACATTCCTTCGGTGGTGGTGCGTGTCACCCTAGGCTAGCGGATATGCTTAAAATCATATACTCAATCCAAAAAACAAATTCAGCTGCAGAAGTAGGTAATGTACTAGAAATTGTCTCCGCAACTCCACGTCTAAGCTCGTATTTTGTGTGTAACCTACTTCTATCTATTTATACATAAAGATTTTTTGAAAAAGTTTATAGTTGTAATTAACTGGGTATTCAGTCTCATATTTTGTCCAATGGTCAAACGTTCCAATTAAAATTCCGGATTTGGCAGAAGTTTAGAACTGCTTATCTTTGATTGGTTTGCTCTTTCCTATGCTCTGCGTCTGTTTTATTGCTTTTAATTTATACGGATTAAAACATGTAAAAGCTAGCTTAACTTTTTTAAAGCAAAGGAAAACACTACAGGGTAGGTACTATATATTTTTTTTTGTTTTGAATACTGACAACATCCTGCACTAAGCAATAATCCTTGTATCGCGGGAGACTTTCCAAACATACAATTTCACGGATACAAAGTACACCCAGACTCGGAACAACCATTTGTGGATCACTCAGAGTTGTCCCACAACACTCGGGCGGGAAGCCGGTATCTAAACCACTCCGCCATCTGTGCAGTCAAAGTGTACATATATAACGTCAGACAAATATTTTGAGGTTACTAAACGTTACTATAAACTTGTGACGTATAAAGTGATATACTTCATATTTTGATTTGATACACAGATGAAATACGAGTAGCTACAAAATGGGCAAAGCGTATACAAACCGTTGTTTTGACGTTAAAAACCATTCAAACGTCATACATCTTTTGAAATTGCCTGCTGTAGAGTTGGGCTTTCGAGGGAGAACTATGGCCCCGATTGCTTTTTGAATTGCGTTGAAACATGTTGCTTGTACACATGAGTTTAACATGCGATATTTTACTCATTTCAGTATAATGTAATGTCAGAATAATGAGATAATAAGCTTAGATTCGAATAACCATTATACGTGTAATATAGCTTGTGTCTGATATTACCATGTAGTCCTATAGGTATAAAAAAGCACGATGTAATATAAACACTATGTACTCGCAGTCCGTTAGTTAATTGATTAATTATAATATCAACTTAAGTCATTTAAATAGATGGAAATATCTAGGAGCGATGATACTATAATATCATTAGGTTTTATATTTATTTATTAGAATCATATTAAAAATACACATATTTTAGATATTTTTATATATATTTTTAGCATTTGACATGCTTAGCACTATACATTAAACACAAAGTGAAAAATATGAAATCGAAAATAACAGTCAGGAGCAGGATTTGAACCTGCATCTTCTGGATACCGTCCAGATGCTTTACCAATTCAGCCATCCTGACAATTGCTCCTGACTGCTAATTTCATATTTTTCATTTCATATTTTTCACTTTGTGTTTAATGTATAGTGCTAAGCATGTCAAATGCTAAAAATATATATAAAAATATCTAAAATATTTAAAGGGTTTGCGTCATTATTAGGTAAAATCTTAATTGTAAAATTAAGTTTACCTGGTCGGTATAATGTATGAAAATACGTCCGACAGATGGCGCAGGCGTCACCCAAAGACGTTAAGTATGATGTGTTATCGAAATTAGCAGTCAGGAGCAATTGTCAGGATGGCTGAATTGGTAAAGCATCTGGACGGTATCCAGAAGATGCAGGTTCAAATCCTGCTCCTGACTGTTATTTTCGATTTCATATTTTTCACTTTGTGTTTAAAATACACATATTACTATTAAATCTCCTGCCAAACTGCAGTACAGTTTGTAGGCAAGCTTCTCGTGGCGACTCTATTTTATATACTTTATAATGTGCGGCAAACAAATGCGCGGCGTGTATGCGTGCGGGATTATCTACACATTATAAAACTAGCTGCTACGCCTGCTACCCGAACATTAAATTTTTTTCTGCGCGGACCTTATTTTTTTTTTGTTAAGGCGGGTAAGAATGTTCCTATCATTCGGGGCAACAAACAGGGTAGTGTGGGGCCTTCACCCACTAAAGAAACCCGCCGTGTGCCGCCTCTCCGCCTTTATTGGCGGGCCACCGGAACCATACCTATTACATTCCTTCAGTGGTGCGGAACCCTACCCTAGCTCTTGTTCTAATATATAATTAAAATTAAAATAATTTTATTTCATAGGCATTAAAAAGTCTACAAAATTTACTAAGAATTAAGGCACGCTTGAGGCAAGTGGATCCGCAACTAATGTCGCGATTGCAATCATCACAAGCAGCCGGATACCGTAGTAAGGTTTTTAGTAAGTCGTTTTAACTTTTCATAAGAAGAAACCGCAAAAAACTAATGAGCCACATTTAATCGCCAATTTGTTAGTGTTTACATTTTTACACCGTTAATTATAATTAAAAGTAGTAATCTTAGTAAGGTACTCTTTATCAACTATATGCCAGTGCAAGTAAGATTTGGGTGGGTGTGTATGTCTGTTTTTTTTTCATTTATGTGGTTTTGATTAATAGATGCGAGGGTTTGTGAAGAAGATATGATTTATTACAGTTTTGTGTACCACGAGAATATTTTATGTACAGTGTAATTCCGTTCATATTAATATTCGTTTATATTGATTTCTATTTTCCAGAGCTACTTGTATTACTGAATGCCCGGACAGAAAAGGGCAATAATTGGAAATTGATTATTTTTATTATTGTAGTAGCGAGGTACAACCAGGCTCTATTATTTTCCTCAACATCAGAAAGGGAACATAAATTTTGATGAAACTTGGCGGTACTATGAAATAAATAGTTTTGTTTGTTACTGTGTCTAATAACCAAACAATGTTTGATATTCTGGTTATACACGTAAATGCGGTATTTACTGTGATCTAACGTATTTATATTTTTCGAGATCGACTTGAGTACGTACGCCGACAGGTAGGCGTAACTTAGCCTATAGCTTTATTGTTAGAATGAAAAGAACCTTCCATTAACAGTTCTATCTCAATGACAAATAATATCAATCCTTTACCTTAATTTTCTCGAATCATGCCATTCTACTATATATCGATTTATTATATTTTTTATCATAGCTAATCTTTCACGCATTTTTGAAGTGAAAACTTCTATAGGAAAGATTGGATAGGGAGAAAATTCATTATCTCTTGAAAATAGAGTTTTAGGGGTAGCACACGACGACTGCGGAAGTAAGGAGGCACGAACTGGGGTAGACAGGACACCAGCCTTTTTACCGTATATTAAAGGAGTAACGGACAAAGTTGGAACAGTACTACAGAAATACTCTCCTTAAGACTGTATATAGTTCGCATTCCAAAGTACCCAATCACCTACATACTCCAAAAGAAATAATCCCTCTGCAGACACCTGGCGTCTGCGGTATTTCTTACATCGGACAAACCAAACGTACAATTGCGGAAAGGGTTAAAAAACATATCGCGGTTGTAAAACACCGACATACACAAAAGTCAGCTATAGCGGAACACTTGCTGAAGGCGGATTCCAACCACTGGATTGAACTTCATAAACCACAGGTCCTCTCCAAAGATCGTCACTATTACTCCAGGATGGCGCGGGAGGCGGTTGAAATCAAAACACATTTTGATCTATATGCACTTGCATGCTGAGCTACTCTTAAAGTACAAATTATAATTTGTGATTAAGGAAACAGAGTATTTTAGTACAGGCGGGAATCGAACTTGCGACCCTACCTATCCGGGGAAGTGCTCTAATCCACTGAGCTACAGTACTATCTTTTAGACATACCCAATCTCCTTATCACATTTGTCTTAACGACCAACGCCGTCTATCGGAACGCATTTACATGCATTAATCCAATATAGTAAGTTTAATTTTGCAATTAAAATTCATACTATTTGATGGCGTGTTTTTTTTAAACATTTTGATCTATATTTTAGCACTTGACATGCTGAGCTACTCTTAAAGTACAAATTATAATTTGTGAATAAGGAAAAAGAGTATTTTAGTACAGGCGGGAATCGAACCTGCGACCCTTCCTATCCGGGGAAGTGCTCTAATCCACTGAGCTACAGTACTATCTTTTAGATATACCCAAACTCCTTATCACATTTGTCTTAAATTTGTGTATAAAGTAAATTTATGTGAGTCGTCATCAACATGGTCACGTGATATGTTAACGATAGCCCTATATCTGATCCTATTAGTATAACTTATTGCGCTAGGCCACATGTGAATGTAGATACCTATACCGTATCTATATAATATACTCAGTGGTGCGTAGATTTTTTTTTATTATTATAGTTCTTAAGTTTTCACTTCTGTCAGCAGTCCTCATGACTGCTTTTAATTTTTTTTTATATTAAAAAATAATATCACGCCGTTTCCTTAGCGGGGTAGGCAGAGAGGACAGAGTGCCAAGAGGCTCTATTCTATAACTCTCTTCATACACGCTCGCCGGTTTCGGAGACTCCTGACTCCACCTTCCTTCAATACATGACCAATTTGGTTTCTAGGTAGGTAAGTCTCGGTCTCCCCCTGTACCTACATCCTTCCACTTTCGCATTGTACATCTTCTTAGTTAGTCACTCGTCCGGCATTCTTTCCACATGTCCGAACCATCGGAGCATCCCCTTTCGCATCTTTACACCAATACTCTCTTTCATACCTACTCGCTCTCTTACGTCATTGTTACGAATGCGGTCAGTCAGCCTCATTCCACAGATTCTCCGCAGAGATCGCATTTCGACCGCATTGATTTTACCCTCATGCTCCTTTTTACATACCCAACTCTCGCTTTCACATAATAACGTTGGGACAAGCACTGCGTTGTGTATTGCGACACGTGCCTTCTGGCTGAGGTGGTGGGTGCCGAGAAGTTGTCCCAATGCACCGTTCACTCTATTTCCCGCATTCACTCTTCTTTCTACATCAGTGGTGTACCTTCCATCCCGACTGAATCCACATCCAAGATATACAAATTCATCCAATTGTTCTAGCACACCATTTCCTATTGCTACTCTAACATCTGTTCTGGCTTCTTCTCTTTCAAAAACCATTACTTTGGTTTTGCTCACATTCACACAAGGGCCCCTTTTCTTACAATCATCTGCCATTACGTCGACTAGGGTTTGCAGGTCAGTCGCATACTGCGCTAATAAGACCGCATTGTCTGCATATAGCAGCGAGTTAACCCCTGAGTTGCCCATCTAAACTCCCACATTCATTCAACCTTTGTAGACATTTATCCAGATATATGATAAACAGCCTGGCTGATAGAACGCAGCCCTGTTTAACGCCGATATTGACATCAAACCAGGGTGAAATTCCATCATCCAGCCGCACACAAGCTCTGCAGTCCATGTAGTTGGACTGCACCGCTTGCAGCAGTCTACCGTTAATACCATACTCCGGCAAAATGTCCCAAAGTTCCTTTCGTACAACAGTGTCAAATGCTTTCTCCAAATCCACAAAACTGCAGAAAACCCTCTGGCCTACAGCCAGATGCTTCTCCACAATGTTGCGCAGAGAAAACACTTGATCCGTGCATCCTCGTCCACACCTGAAACCTCCTTGTGCCTCACACAAAAATACACCATCCTCATTCTCCATTCAATAATCTTACCATACACTTTGGCTGCCAAACTGGTCAAGCTTATGGCTCTGTAGTTTGCACAGTCATAACGTGAACCCTTGTTTTTAACAAGGACACGATGACTGCGCTTCTCCAGTCTTTGGGAACCATTCCTGAGCTCCAACATAAATTGAGAAGCATCAGGAAGGATTCCCAGACACATGAGCCTCCAAGCTTGATCATCTCAGCAGACACCATATCAATACCCGCTGCCTTACCATTTTTCAAACTTCTAATCGCCCATTCAACTTTATCCATACTAATGTCATCAGAGGATGCCGGTACCAAATGCTGATCTGTTAGACCACATGTGGCACCAGCATGACCCTGAACATCCGCATACATATCTCCAAAATATTCACTCCATCGGCTTAACACATCTTGTGTTTGCGTAAGAATGTCTCCACCTATAGACCTTATTTTATTCATTCTGAAAGCTGACCAACCACTTTGAGATTTCTTCACCTTCCTCCAGAAAAGTTTGGTGTTGATCTCGAAGTTTTTGGTCAGCCTTTCTTCTGCAATCATATTTGCTCTATCACACTTCTCTTTCACTAAGGCTTTGGTGTCATTCTTACGTTGCCGGTATATTTCTTTCTTCTGTTCTTTCATACTTGCACTCAGGTTCAAAGAAGATACATAGTCCAGCCACGCTTTCTTCTTTTGGTCTACGGAAGCTGCTACTTACGTATCCTAGCATGCATCACCTTTCACTTTCCTATGCTTCTTTGAGCAGTATACTAGTTATATAGTATTATTACTATATATAGTACTTCTTTTTTTATATTTATGGCAAAAATTTTTTTTTATATCTCTCGATAATAATTAAAAGGTTTCCATAATATAGAGTAGTGGCAAAGAGATTACAGAGATGTCTCTGTAACACCTCTGTCTGTATTTATTCGGACTTGGGCTGTTTCAATGAATCAATAAAATACAATCGTTTTGTGATTTTTACGATAATACTAGACATCAAATAACTTTCCTCCAGAGACCATAAATTCTGTGAAGTATTCGAATCGTCAGGATGGTAGAACATTAAGTAAACATCGCGTTTATAGATTCCGATTCCGAGAAAAGTAGAATTGGAGTAAGTTTTACAATTACTATTTATCATATAATGTGAGAAAACAAAGGAAATTGTAGTCAGAGATAACACATAGTACTAGATATAGAATATACACGTAATAGGCGACAAAATATTTAGATATTTTACATATATTTTTAGCATTTGACATGCTTAGCAACATACATTAAACACAAAGTGAAAAATCTGAAATCGAAAATTACAGTCACGAGCAGGATTCGAACCTGCATCTCCTGGATACCGTCCAGATGCTTTGCCTATTCAGCAATCGTGACCCTTGCTCCTGACTGCTAATCTCGATAACACATTCATACTTAACGTCTTTGGGTGACGCCTGCACCATCTGTCGGAAGTATTTTCATACATTATACCGACCAGGTAAACTTAATTTTACAATTAAGATTTTACCTAATAATGACGCAAGCCCTATAAATATTTAGATATTTTTATATATATTTTTAGCATTTGACATGCTTAGCAACATACATTAAACACAAAGTGAAAAATGTGAAATCGAAAATAACAGTCACGAGCAGGATTCGAACCTGCATCTCCTGGATACCGTCCAGATGCTTTGCCTATTCAGCTGTGTTTAATATAGGCGACAAAAGTTTTGGCTCTGATATTTACCATCCGGTATGCGAGTTAAAAATGTATTTTCTTTTGTTTAACTTCTAAGTCAGTGACGACAGTTATTTTTCTACGCCGTAATCTTTACTTAATTTGATGTTACGAAATTTCAGAATCCTCTTTACAAAATTTTAGTACGAACATTTTCTTTGCATATGGTTGAAATCTTACTATATTATAAATAGCGGTCCGTTCCGGCTTCACACGGGTAGACATTTATTTTTTAAACATTTTAGGATAAACTTAGCGTAAATGTATCTTAATGCAGGAAATAAGTCGTTTTTCTTTCAAATTACTATCTATAGTAATAATAAAAATCTAGTAATAAATACAGAATATGCCATTTGTATACATAAAAAAAAAAATTTGTATACGTAAAATCAAATCATTTTGTATACGTAAAAACAAATCTTTGTTCTTTATAATATTAGTAATAAATATAGCCTATGTTACTCGGGGATATTGTAACCTTTTAATGGTGAAAGAATTTTTGAAATCGGTCCAGTAGTTGTTGAATTTATTCGTAACAATACAAAAATACAAATCTTTCCTCTATATAATATTAGTATAGATATATATGAGAAAGCAAGTAGTTTAAAAAATAAGGTAACGTAAAAGCGCGTTCTATGATCTTGACTCAATTCTGAGGTCCATGTAGATAAATTCAAAATCAAAAATATCTATATTTCATATACTTATTATATAGCACTTAAATCGTCAAGAATTTACTAATAATTAACATGAGTAGTAAATCCTTTCAGGAGAAAATCCCGGCAAGTAACCCATGGGCCACATTTTTAATTCGCCAGTTTATTACAATTTAATTTAATTGTTATAACTACAATGACATGAAAAAATGTTTCATTCAAACACATTTAGTTGTTAGGTCAATATCTTCACACCACTGAAGGAATGTAATATGGTTCCGGTGGCCCGCCAATAAGGCGGAGAGACGGGACACGACGGGTTTCTTTAGTGGGTGAGTCGGTGACACTAACCTGTTCGTTGCCCCGAACGACGGGGTGTGCGGTTAGGAACATTTTTTCCCGCCTTATCAAAAAATATAAAGGTCAACATCTTCACAAATTTTGCATTTTTTAATAGTAGGTAACATTAGTAGGATATTAAGTACTTTGATTGAAAAACGTGAATTAGACCACGAATCGAATCGAAGTGGAACAACAATTTGTAGTTTAAGAGAAGAAAATCCAATTTCGTAGAAGTCAGAGAATGGCTTGACAGGTATTTTAAAAATTCAGGTTTATTTTGCTTTGTTTTTCCGAAGTTGGACAAATTTGATTAGGTATCTTACGGCGCCGGTAACAAAGAAACATTTAGTGCGCTCAACGGCGTAGAATTTTAAACAAGCCGTTGAACTTTCTAAGAGTTTTAGCTTTTAGTAAGAAATCCGAAACTTAGTCGTTGTGCGAGTCCGTCACCATGCGTAGGTGAATATTATTATTATTACTACTAGCATTTGGCTGCGGCGTATATAGGGGAGCGTGGGGAAATGGGAGCCTAATAACGTCATTGATTAATAAAATTCATAAATTACGTAATTTAAAAATGTTTTAATTATGAGCGAACGTGTTGACTATCTGGCTACTTAAAATTACAGAACAAACAGGAATATAAACTCACCATCATTGATGAGAAACAAAAAACAAAAACATGCCATTCGCTCTCATTACCTTCCACTTCGGGTATTCAGAGCCATAGAAGGACCCATATATCAAATGGGAGCCATATTACGAGTATATATGTAAAATATTTCTAGTTTTTTCTTTGTTTCTAAGTCTCAGTAAAATTTTACCTTACTAACTAATTAACCAACGTACAAATTTGGTAATAAAATCAACAACAATCATTAATAACACTGGAAAAATGTATACTTAAGCATCTAAACAAAATAAACCTTTGCAACTGCACTGTTACTGCAAGAATATTCCGCATTCGACCATTTTTCACAACTTCTGCAGCGATACTTAAGTTCTTCTCATTTGCCTGTGTACGTTATCATTATCGCAAATTTTTTTTTCATCAATTCTTCATTTGGCAACCCATCTTCATCGAAACTGGATATTTTTTTCTTTATTTTCTAATGTTTGTACCGTCTAAGAGGGCTTAAGCGTGCTACGGTCCTTTTTCGTGGCATCTGGAAAGGTTAAACTACTGGCTTACCAGTAGTTTAAGTTATTATTTTGTACATGTATCTACCAAGCTGTCATTTCCATTCGAAAACTGTGCGTTTTAGGTACAGTTTGTAATGACGTAGCTATTTACTGCCTTCTATTGACGAAATAAGTACCACATTGATATCTTCGTTTTAATTATATTATTTATAGCAATAAACTATATTTTGATAGCTATAGCCTAGTCTCTGGGATATAAAGTGCTATATGTACAACGGGTACGGGTTTCCTCGGAGTTATTTAGGCTATAATCCGCCATGCCGCCCAGTACGTACGGGTTGGAGAACTTCAGAGACTGTCAAAAAAAGTAGCTCATGAGTTTCTTGCCGGGTTCTTCTCACGAACAGCCTTACTACGGAATCCGGCCGCTTGTGGCGATTGCAATCGCGACATTGCGGATGCACTTGCCTCAAGCGCTCGTGTTAGTTATTAGTAACTTTGACGATTTTAAGTGCTATATATTAAACTTATGAAATAAAGATAGTGCAGGTGTTGTCTTTTAAAAATAAAAAAGTAAATTTTTTATTTGAATTTGTTGAGAAACCACTGAAATGAGTAATGTCATACAATGGCAGTCGTGAGAGCCTTGATCATTGTTACGAAACAACAACGAAGATTTTAAATACATAGGAAACAACCATATTTATGTTTATCAGAAGCTAATCATACCTACTTTATACGAGTAAAAAACGAGGAAAGGGAAAACATGGCTGAACTTGATACTTATACTGGTGATATAAAATGCTATAAACATCTACTAATTATATAAGAGCTCAAAGAAGTAATTTTACGACGTTTTAGAACGCGGATGGCGAAGTTCTTAGTAACCTTTAATCAAGATTCAAAAGTTCTGAAATGACGCAGCGTTACGTGTAAGGTGCAAAAGGTTTACTCCTAATAAACTTTACTTCACAATTAAGCTGGTATCTTGTATTATATGAAAAATCCCTGGGACAGTGCTTGTCCGAGACGAACTCCGATTCTACTTATCCGGTCTAAACGTTATTTTCAATATGTGCGATTTTATGAACTTAGAGAGCTTTTTTATTGCAAAGCTAGCGAACAAATTATGTGCCACATCAACGCGTTTTTTTTTTGATACTGATTTGTTAACATTAAAGGAGGCGGCTATTTCTGGGTCACAAAATGTAGAGACGAAATATGGCTCAAAAAAAAATGTTACCTTTTTACTTACTTACTTACTTATCATCACGCCATTTACCTTGCAGGGTAGGCAGAGAGAACAGAGTGCCAAGAGGTTCTATTCTTGCATACATCTCTCGCTTCCTCAACATTCATAACTCTCTTCATACACACTCGCCGGTTTCGGAGACTCCTGACTCTACCTTCCTTCAATACATGACCAATTTGGTCTAGGTAGGTGAGTCTCGGTCTCCCCCTGTACCTACATCTTTCCACTTTCGCATTGTATATCTTCTTAACCAGTCGCTCGTCCGGCATTCTTTCCACATGTCCGAACCATCGGAGCATTCCCTTTCGCATCTTTACACCAATACTCTCTTTCATACCTACTCGCTCTCTTACGTCATCGTTACGAATGCGGTCAGTCCGCCTCGCTCCACAGATTCTCCGCAGAGATCGCATTTCGAACGCATTGATTTTACTCTCATGCTCCTTTTTGCATACTTAACTCTACCTTACCTTTTTATATTTAAAATATAGAAAATATCAACTTAACATTCTATTAAGAAATTGAGAAAAATAAAAAGAAGTTATAGTATCGAAAATACAACCTGAGAACCGAAAACAGTGACATTGTGACAGATAATCCTACGTACAAAATCAGACTAACAACAAAGTACTTAGTACTTCCATGTGTCATATTCTATTATTATTTTTTTTATTTTGTCTAATGTCTGGTCTAGTTATCTATGCTGTGCGTCATCTCTAGTGCGATTTTCGTTACTTTATATTTTTATATTTATTTAATTCTTGACTACTGCTTTCTTTTTCTAATTCTTGACTTCTGTTTTTGCTTAGGTAATTAATTACCTTTGCTATCTTACTGGACACTGAGAAACAAGCTTACACAACTGACTTGGACTCCATTATATTGGATTTTATGGCCATTCTATTGTGTGAATTGTGCATTAGACACTAGATAGCCAAGTAGCCCGGAAATAGTATCGGAATGGTAATTTGGTAAATATGAAGCTATTCATTGGCACCAGTTTAATTTCTTTACAAATAATTTTTTTTGGGCCCAAGAATGTATGAAAGCGTACCTTTGGTATTTAGATATTTTTATATATATTTTTAGCATTTGACATGCTTAGCCATATAAATCAACACAAACTGTGAAAATGTGAAATCGAAAAAAATAGTCACGAAAAGGATCCTGCAAGCTGCTAAGGTTAGGTTTCAGACTCTTAGGTTTGTCGAATTAATAACTTATATCAAAATATAACAAGATGAATAATTTATATCTGTATTTCAATACAACTTCATTATAATTCCAGTTGGAAAAACGTTGGTTTTCGCCATTATTGTTGGATAATATTATTGTTGCCAGGCAATAATAAACTTTTGCACAGTTTGCTAATTTAAAACACTATAATAATTTTAGAAAATAGGTCTGTAGAAATATACATAGCAAGATTGTTAAAATACACAATTTTTGAAGCGCGCTGATCATAATTTTCAAATAAGTAGCTACCTAGCTATACCTATTTAATATGAATGATATTAAGGCGATTCACCGCAGGAAAGCGCGAAATACTGTTTTACTAGATCAAATAGTTTAGGTATTTACTATTCAATAACGGTGTAATAAAAAATATACGAGATACCTAAGGATACCTATATTGTATAAGGAATGTGCTAATTTGTTACACGATAGGATGTACTTTCTTTACTCGATTATATTTAATACTGAAAACAAGCTAAAACAAAATCTAAAACGAGTTATTTGTTAAGAAAATTTCAAACTTTTCACTTAATATTTATATGGACACATTGCTCTATAAATACTACAGAGAACCTGCTAAATTTTAATTTTTAAACTGAAGTGTCTTTACTTGATAGATATTTAACTACAATGTCGCTCCTGTTTGGTCACTGCTCCCACTCCATCGGAGCTACAATTTTATACTCAGGTCCTCTCCAGTCATTGCTTCCGCCTGTATGCTGCTTCCACTCATTGTTTTAGTAACATACCATTCCTAATTCATTTCATCTAGATGGGTGACTTCTAGAGGTATTTGAAGTCTACTTCACGCTTAAGGCTCTAGTGTTTTCTCTGCTTCGGAAGGTAGGTAGGTTCTTTCTTGCAGGCGATGCGACCTATTCTCGTTAATCCGGTGTGCCGCACCTGAAACGTAAACTTGCAAACAAATAATATTAATACGTAAAACAACCTTACAGTAAGACATACCAAAAAATAATTGTGTGTTATTTTTTGTTACCATCGAGATTTTAAAAGCGTGTTCCTCATGAAACTGAGTAATGTTAAACATGTATGTATTAAATTGGCAGGCATTTCTTTTCGTTTTTGCATATATTTTTCTTGGGGACATATTTTGATTTTATGAGTGGAACGGCATCTTTAAAATTTAGATGGTGATAAAAAAATAAACCCCAATAAATAAAATAATATACGTATATAATTACGTCCGTACCTACTTAATAAAATTTGTGAGGTAATTATTACTTATTCTGCTTATTGATGTGAAACATCTAATGCGGAGGGAGGGTAAAATCGGCTATTAGCGTGGCGACGCTTTTATTGTACTTGTCCCATTCAAATCTTGCAAGTTAAATTTGACACACTTCTCAGTTTCCGATTCAGCTGAAATTTTACACGCATGTGTATATCACGTGACAATGCAATATTATGATGACGTGGAGCTGATCTGATGATGGAGCTGGAAGGTGGATATAGGAACTCTATAATGAAACGGCGCAATCCCATCGAGTTTTAGCTCGTATGATTCGTCTTGCCAAATACTTTGTGTCTAGATGGTATCCGGGGGCTGATGATGAAGCTTCCAGCTTCCAGGTGACCACAGTAACTCTATAATGAAATAGCGTAACCCCGTCGAGTTTGGAATGATTTGATTCATCTTGACGAGTACTTTGTCTTTAGATGGTATCCAGGGTCTGATGATGGAGCTAGAAGGTGGCCATAAGAACTCCGTTATAAAACGAAATAACTCCATCGGGGCTCGTATGATTTGTCTTGACGAGTACTTTGTCTCTAGATGGTATCCAGGGTCTGACGGTGGAGCTGGAAGGTGGCCACAATAACTCTGTAATGAAACTATGCAACCCTATCGAGTTTATAATGGTTTGATTCGTCTTGAGGATTACTTTGTCAAGTTATGATCATTTAATTTCTACAAAGTAATTTCGATGTTTTCACATTTGCTAGACGTCCCGTAGCGTCTAGTTTTTTTTTAATATTTATAACCTGACAAAAACATATTTAATATTACATTCGTAATTAGTTGTTCATATTACTACTGAAATAATTTTATACTGTGGGCTAGCGCTAACGTCACGAAGAGAAATGAACGGCCCGCAGCAAAGTGTATGTATTCACCATGGCCCAATAATACAGGCCTGCACAAATCGTTGACAGATTGCCGCAACTACGTCATAATGACGTCACATTTTCCTTGCCGTTTTTCAAATAAAATTATTTAGGGTAAATAATAACAGATGACAGCATTTTAAAAATAATAATACCAATCCTTTACTCATCAAAAATGAATGTTTTATTGTTTATAGTAATTATAATTTCAGAATTTCTAATCTAAATTGGTTTATTTTTATAAAAGGGAATCTTAGTTATTATTATTAGCAGAATTGTAGTTATTGGACTGGCAGCATAGCGTGGTTGTTGTATATGACAGATACATGACAACAATCACTTTTAGCCGTTTCTCTTTCAAACCAACGAGAAAACTAGCTCGTACTCTTTCTGTTAACAAGTTTTTCCAACCATGGTGATAATATGTTACATGAAAAATATACAAACTAATAAGTGAAACAATTGTAGATACTTCTACTATTGTTTCGTATGGTGAGTGAGAGCGCTGAGACCCTCCTTATTCTCTACTTGTTATCCTTCCTTTTCACCGCCTATTACTTTCCTTAGATCAAGAGTCACGCGAGTGATGCCTCTGTTCATCTGGTGTTGCTAGCGTCTATGGGCTACGGTAACCGCTTACCATAAGGTGGTGGGTATTATAAAAAAATTTATGCTGTTGTGGGTAAATTGTGGAGAAAAAAAATTTGAGAGCCAATGCTGCCTTGTTGCTGACGTATGAACGGCAATTTGAGCAGGCCTGTATTATTGGGCCATGGTATTCACTATGTTTATGTTCCGCAGATTTCAATACGCGCGGGCGGCCTCCCACACCTCACCTCCTGAAATCTTAGCTTGCGTCAAACACCTCGCCTTAGTAATATTTTTAGCAAGTAGTATTAATTAGTTTGTCTAACAATGAGCTGAAATAGCTAGCAGTAATGGAATAAAAATAATTATTAATGGAATAAAAATAATTAAACACGAAACATACGTTCTATACCTACCTACTTTTTCGACCTAAAATTAATAATGGTTTCAGTTTGAATATGGAATGTCGATTTTTAGAAATAGTAAAACAAATGTGGGTCCAAAGAATCTAAGCATTATAAACAAAGAGTTTACTCTTGGAAAACCTAATATATTGGAATATTTTGGTTCCCTATGGCTTTAGATTAGATTTATTTCATCCTAAAACATTTGTGGCTTATAGTAAGGTATCAAATTACATTGATCGATGACTACTTTTAATGGATAGTGTTGTTGCTGGTTTGACAAACAACGGTGATTAAAGTGCTGTAATAACTCATATGTATAATAAAAAAAAATAACAACCTTATTTTTTATTGCGATATCACGCGGCTATGTCTCTATCAATCACAAATGAGACGATACGATGTCGATACGATTTTGTGAATCACATTCTAACGGGGCAGGAGCGAGTTGTTCGTGGTCCTCGCTTTAGTTTTTAAAAACCTCTTTGTAAAATGTTACGACTTAGCTCTAGAATCACATATTTTTCTAGAACAAATTCAAACCTACTAAAACCATTAAAAAGTAACATTTTTTATAAGTTTGTCAATGTGTCAAATGTCATTGTCAATAGCCATCCTGACAATTTGTCAGGATGGCTGAATTGGTAAAGCATCTGGACGGTATCCAGAAGATGCAGGTTCAAATCCTGCTCCTGACTGTTATTTTCGATTTCACATTTTTCACTTTGTGTTTAATGTATAGTGCTAAGCATGTCAAATGCTAAAAATATATATAAAAATATCTAAAATATTTAAAGGGTTTGCGTCATTATTAGGTAAAATCTTAATTGTAAAATTAAGTTTACCTGGTCGGTATAATGTATGAAAATACTTCCGACAAATGGCGCAGGCGTCACCCAAAGACGTTAAGTATGATGTGTTATCGAAATTAGCAGTCAGGAGCAATTGTCAGGATGGCTGAATTGGTAAAGCATCTGGACGGTATCCAGAAGATGCAGGTTCAAATCCTGCTCCTGACTGTTATTTTCGATTTCACATTTTTCACTTTGTGTTTAATTAACACAAAAATTTATAAATGAGGGAAAGGCGTCCCAAAAAGCAAACATATATAGTACTAGCGAGTTTTAGGGAGACAAACGAACAATAATTGATTGTATATAGGTATATATAGAAGATAAATATGCTCTCCAGTCAATATTATTTTAAATGCTTAAAATTTAGTAGTCGTTAACGATTCAGTAGTTTAAGATTCAGTCAGATTGGCTCTGCACACGTTGCAGAGCCAATCTAATACTAAATCGAAATAACCACAATTAAATAGATATATCTTAATCAATTCTTTTTATGTGCCTGCCAAAAATATTGGCTGTTATCATGTCGTTGAACTTCAGATAAATTCTAACGACAGCAATCTTATCGCTCACAGGGCAATTAAAACGGATTCCCGAAAGTTTTATCATTAACTTGATCCGATAACGCTGAAAAACGACTGAAGAGCAATTCGCCACAGCAAAAACGTAATTATAAAACTGAAACCCAAGGTTTCTTTGTCATCGTTATAGGAAACTTTGTGACCAATTTATGTTCATATATCTACTTTTATACTGAGATACCGTATTTATACCCTAATAATTACAAACATCAAAAAATGCCTGTGTGTGTGTATGTCCCAAAAGCTATTTAAAAACAAATTATAAGTGGACATTGGGATTCCCCATTGGGTGAATGCAATAGATTAGCGGAGTAAAACACTCCCCCAGATTGGAAGGAAGACATTTTCAAATCCTGCTCGCAGTAAATCTCTCTTTTTTTGTCCGTGTGGTGACGGACTAAGAATACAAGTGTCACCACCCCATTCTTTACCACGGGTGTCGTATGAGGCGACTAAAGGAAGTAAGTAATTATCATCCATTGCATGACTGGTGGTAGGGCTGGGTACCAAGTGGGAGTACTCACTTGGTATCAGGCCCGAGCGGGTTGGTACCACCATCTCCCGTGTGACCGGCCATGAAGCACATCGTTGCGTTTTGGCTGTAGCAGGAGATTATATTTCATTTCATATTTGTGAAATGAATTGGTGAGCAGCGGCTTGACAATACTCTAGGTATAGTTTAGTCCATGAGCGACGGCTACCATTTGTTCAGATGGGCCGAGGCTCGTCTGCCACTACATGCAATAAAAAAAAACTTACTTATTTACTTATCATCACGCCATTTCCCTTGCGGGGTAGGCAGAGAGAACAGATTGCCAAGAGGCTCTATTCTTGCATACATCTCTCGCTTCCTCAACATTCATAACTCTCTTCATACACGCTCGCCGGTTTCGGAGACTCCTGACTCCACCTTCCTTCAATACATGACCAATTTGGTCTAGGTAGGTAAGTCTCGGTCTCCCCCTGTACCTACATCCATCCACTTTCGCATTGTATATCTTCTTAGCCACTCGCTCGTCCGGCATTCTTTCCATATGTCAGAACCATCGGAGCATTCCCTTTTGCATCTTTACACCAATACTCTCTTTCATACCTACTCGCTCTCTTACGTCATTGTTACGAATGCGGTCAGTCAGTCTCACTCCACAGATTGTCCGCAGAGATCGCATTTCGACCGCATTGATTTTACTCTCATGCTCTTTTTACATACCCAACTCTCGCTTCCATATAATAACGTTGGGACAAGCACTCGTTGTGTATTGCGAGACGTGCCTTCTGGCTGAGGTGGTGGCTGCCAAGAAGTTGTCCCAATGCTCCGTTCACTCTATTTCCTGCATTCACTCTTCTCTCTACATCAGTGGTGTACTATAAAAAAAAACTTTTACAAATAATTCATTATGTCACTTGAGAGGTTAGCATAGGTACAAACAAAACGCCATAATAGGTATGCAGCCTTTTATTTTAACAAGCAAAATACACTAAAGTCTCTTCTACTAAGTTCAAACGTAAACTCCAATTAATCGGAGTTCAAGCCTATTGCCCCTATGCCCTGACATTTGAAATTGTACGCTTTTAATTAGTGAGATTAAGTCCCTAAACTTAGAGGAATAGGAATCAGACCAAATTGTAACCATTTGTCAGTAGACACGAAAGGAGAATCACATTAACTATTTACAGACCATTACATTGCTACCTAGTCGATAGTGTTCCGCTTCGGGAATACTGATGACAATAAATCTAAGGGTCTGCCCTTCTCCAAATTAATTTAAGATTTTTTTAGGGTATCTAATGTTTTTTTATATTAACTAGTACCCGCCTATAATATAAATAACGCATCGTAATCTTGGACATAAATAATCTCGATACTTAATAAATAGCGCAACCCTCTATTTTTCCGGAATGCAGAGAAGCAAGTAGCTATTGTCCAGTCTTTCTCTGTACACTGGATTGGGGCATAAATATATGCTAAATTTTAAGATGATCGGTTGGTATCTAACAAACAAACTCACTTTCACAATAAATAACATTAGTAAAGATTAGCGTTTATTTATTCATCAATTGCCCCGCTCCTAATGGTGGCCTAGGATGATTATACCTGGTTCCAGTAGCCCGCCAATAAAAGCGGAGAGACGGCACACGGGTGTGCGGTTAGGAACATTTTTTCCCGCCTAAACAAAAAAAAAAGAGATGGATGATTATACCTAGGCTATAAAGCAATATTTGTTTTTCTACTCCATATTTAAAGATAAGCGCATTAAAATAATAATAATTGATTTACAGAAAAGATTTTATAAATATACTTGTTACTGTGAAATGTTTATTAGTACGCCGACATTAAATATGTGCTGTTTAATACTCGTAATATTATTAGTTGTACATACATCCAAGACTACTCATCCAATTTTGTAAATATATTTGCATTGAAGTCTACTTTGAAGTAAACTATTGTGTAATTAAAAAAATATATATTCAGGAATTCAATCCACTTTCCAAGGTTTACACTTATTATAAAAGAAAAGCGGGCCGGTTTGTCTATAAAACTAACATGGAATGTAATGTTTATACATAATAAGAGACATACATAATCTATTAGGATATTTACTAGCTTTGAGGCAAAGCAAAACACTAATGAAATATCAGAGTTATGAACGTACCCAAGGCAGGCTGGCATATTTCAATGGATACATTTTACAAAAGCAAAGAGCTTCTCATACGTTGCTTATATTTCGAACAAAATTTTCCCGAATATCTAGGTAAACTTATATTGCACAAAATTTCCAAGACATATTTACAGAAATTGCATACCTAGTAAGATCGTACTCGATACTACCTGTATCGATCTTAACTTCTTAACTTCGCTACGTCATCTATACTATTATAAAGCTGTAACAGAGCTATGTTTGTACATTTAAGATATTTGAGGAAAAAATGGCTTTATTAGGCTCTAAAGGCGTGTCTAAACACAAAACAATTTTTTTTAGATTATTCGTCTGTTTTTATGTATGTCTGTTTATCTGTTTGTTTGTTCACGCATCACGCAAAAACTACTAAACAGATTTTGCAACTTTTTAAATTCACTGTTCTTGCTTAGACTTAAAAACATAAAAACTAAAATATTATTTATGTTTTTTTATCCAGCTGCTATATACGCTATTTTTTATTTGGTAGCTCTTAGATTAGACTTAAAAACTGATATATACATTTTATCCCGTTACTATATAGGGGAATCTGAGATATATCCTAAAAACTAGTTTTCGGCTGCGGCGAAGCCGCGGGCAAAGGCTAGTCATAAATAAAATCATATAGGTTTGATTGTTTCTATTAAATATATAACGTAAACATGAAAATTGTTTCAAGTTTAATTCCAAACAAAATTAAATGAATTCTACCGAATACTGCTAAACGAATGATAAATATAAAATGTTACTCTTTTCACACACCAATTCACTTCAAGCCTATTTAATTTTACGTCCGAGTGGTTTTCGTATACAGCTGTCGACGACTATCGCCTACGACCGATGCTGGTATTACGCCAGAACCGTAATCCGTTAAATGTAGTACCTATGTGTCCGCAAATAATTAGTTATAAGAACTGATTAAAGCGATTTTATTCATCCAAATATATACCAAACATTCTGAAGCATATCTATACTATTATAAAGCTGTAATAGAGCCTAAAGAAGTATTTAGGCGTCACTGAACACCAACATTTTTTTTAGAATTTTTGATTGTTTGCTAGTTCGCACATCACGCAAAAACTACTGAACAGAGTATGATGCAACTTTTTAATTTGACTGTTCTTGCTTAGACTTAAAAACATAAAAACTAATATAATGTTTTATCCCGCTACTATACCGGATACCTGAGCTATAACCTAAACACTAGGCTCTATTTCAAAGCATTGTCCAAAACGGATAACAAGAACTAGAGGTATCTTTATTATTGCTATATAATACGAGTATTATAGATTTAATGAGTATTATTGTGTGACTATTATTAAGACTAATATTGAAACATATTAAATCACGTTTACACAAATTATATTACGCTGACAACTACAGAGTATAATATTACCTTCTTTATTACAATTGAATAATTAATTTACAAAAACAGTTTTGGCCATTAGTATGGTGACGCTGACACGGAACAGAAATATTTTACCCGAGCTTTAATAGGTTAATCCCTAGATATATGTTAATGTACCACCACAAATCTGCCTAAGTGGGGATTATATGAGTGTCTCTAATGTATTCCGTTGTTCATTTAATATTCAGATTTGGTGGATGTAAAATTGACGATATGAACAACGATTATAGCAACATTTAAATAAAGGTTAATTTCGGTGTAACTACAAATTAATTGATTAGAGAGCACGTAACGATTACTCATATTTCAACGTCCTTTGCCATTTAGATTAGCAAATATTGAGGATTATCTATAAGTGAATCGCCAGCCCAAGCTTTTATGCTATTGTAACTCGAAAAATATATGAAATCATTCACTTAGGGGTGATTATTATTTGGGTGCTACTTCGAGAATACCTTAGATGGCTAAATGAAAACTAAAAAGACCTATAATTCCGTTTTAGATGCTTTGCCAATTCAGCCACCGTGACATCTGCGCGGGACTACTAATTTCGATAACACGTTTCTTCTTAATATCTTAGATGTTCGTAGTTCTACGCAGATGTTACGATGGCTAAATTAGCAAAGTATCTGGAACAGTTTTCCAGGAGAAGCAGGTTTAAATCCTGCTTGTGACTGTTACTTTCAATTTCGCTTTGTCGCATTTTATGTTTTGTTTAATGGCCGATAAATATATCAAAAGTAACTGAAATTCATGCTTAAAATAACAGTAATTGAAAATAAATCACTTCACGGAAAGGCATACTGTAACTGTTTCGAAAACTGACAAATACAGTAGAAAGCCCTTGTGTTTTAGCTCCATTGAATGTCGTAAATACATTTATTATAAAAGATTTCACCATTATTTCTAAAGACAAGGAGACAGCTACGATTACAGCGGCACTGAATCGAAAACCGGGTGTCAAAATTCAACACTTAAATAACGACAAAATGATACAATACGACACTACAACATTTTACAAGGTCGCCTAACATCAAAGAGTTAATTACGCAGTGGTACTGGGCAACAGACATTTTCCATGAAGGGGTTTTATGAACTGAATATAATAGGCTGGCTTGATTATAAGCTATGCTTCTCTTGTTGTTATAACGTTCGTTAAAATATTTCATAATAATTGTATTTGCCGTGTGGGGCCGGCTTTAGAATTGTCCCACCCCTCTCCACCCATGGGAGTCGTAAGAGCCGACTGAGGTGGATACCGGTGGAGTGGGCAGCAGCACTCATTCGAGTATTAACAACATCCACTGCGATCGTCAACCCGCCTGCCAAGCGTGGCGATTACGGCACTATCCCCCATTGTTGGGGAGGCCTATGTCCAGCAGTGGACGTTAAAAGGCTGATGGATGGATGGATTGTATTTCACGATTGTTCATTACATCATCGACTAATACAATATCTCCGTAAAATAAAAATACAATTTTCTGACATGTGTAACACGTATAACTATTTTCTTTTATTCGTAAGCTAGACACACCACCATTCAACACGAGAAAATTTTCGACATGAGATAAGTAGGTACACGTGATTAGTTCAGTCTGTCTAGACGCCATAATATATGTCAAAGGAAACTGCTGTTTGAAAGCATTATATGATTATCAAAGATTAATGAAAATAATAATCACTATTCTACTACTGTTTTAGTTAATACAGTAGATACACGTGTCGTGTAAATTACAAATATGGAAATCAATTATCTAAGTACATTTTGATTACTTATTTCTAGTACTAATTGTACCATAAATATACTTACATTGTACCTATATTTGTTACGACATGACTAATAATTAAGACAGTACACAATGAATACCTATATCACGTCAAAGCAATGTCTATTTCAGAATATTACGGTGAATAATAGAAGGTTTTCGAAAATTTAAACGTACATGTCTATCATATATGAGAGTCTTAGTCACAGATCTATAAGCAAGACTTTGAATTCATTAAATTGATTACAAACTATGATCTCATATATTCCTATGCTTCAGTTATTTATTTTATTAAAGAAATGATTAATTAAATGTAATGTTAACTTTGAAGCAATACCATATAAGTAATTTGTACACATTTTTTATTGTTGGTACTTGTTTTACAAATGGAATTACATGAATCCTTTTGTCAGCCAAACCAGCTGGTTCATATAGAATGAAATTATAACAGTCATCAAAGTGACCCTTTGATATTTGCTCCGAAGACTTGAGCTACAAATTAACAACGACTATCAAGAAATATAACAGAAACATGAGCATGACGTATTTATATGATGCCAAATACATCACTTAACATTTATAGGAAGAAAATTTATAAAGTAAGCATATATGATTTATAGATTCGCAGCAAGATATACAAGTACATCAGATATGACTATTTATAGATAATTAATAAAATAGGGCGTGTGGGGCCGGCTTTAGAATTGTCCCACCCCCTCTCCACCCATGGGAGTCGTAAGAGCCAACTGAGGGAATACCCGCGGAGTGGGCAGCAGTACTCCTTTGAGTATTAACAACATCCACTGCGATCGCCATCCCGCATGCCAAGCGTGGCGATTACGGCACTATCCCCCATTCTTGGGAAGGCCAATGTCCAACAGTGGACTTTAAAAGGCTGATGGATGGATGGATGGATGGAATCAAATAGGAAAAAGCGTAAGAGCCGTCCTAAAACATTTCCATTTTAGCGAAGGCTGAATAACAAGTTGTGCTTGGAATATTGGTACAATAAAAACAAAAGGGGTAAAACGAATATCTATAAACATTGCCAAGTCATTTAAGATGTAACAACGTGCTTTCAATTTCCTTCTGACAAGTGTATGGTGATGATGTTGTGGCGACCATTTAATTGTCGACTGCTGAGAACCTATTCAATGAAACATATTAGCTAGCTGACCCGGCAAACTTCATACCGCCTCAGGATATATAATTTTCTTTCAACTTATTAGCTAAATTAAATTCAATTTTTTCACTACAACATCCGTTGCATAAAAAAATGTAAGTAGGAGGAAATAAATTTTTTGTTGTGAATTTTTCCATTGTTTATTGTTTATTTTGCTATTCCGGACTGACACAAATCCAATAAATCAAATATGATATAAATAGGTTCACCCGTTTTTGAGTTATAAATAGTCTAGCGAACCCGACTTTGTTTTATATAGATGTTGAACAGCGCGTTCGCGTCTTATTGATAAAACCGTTTTGTATAGGATTTGCGTAAAATCCGTTCTTAGCGCTTATGCTGTAGGTAAGTGAACAGTATCAAAGAAACCTATACCTATGCAAATTTTCACGGTCCTAGTCGCAGGAGTTTGAGCTGTGCGATGATATGTCGGGCCGTGTGGGACCGGCTTTAGAATTGTTCCACCCCTCTCTGCCCACGGGAGTCGTAAGAGCCGACTGAGGGAATACCAGGGGAGTGGGCAGCAGCACTCCCTCGAGTATTAACAACATCCACTGCGATCGCCAACCCGCCTGCCAAGCGTGGCGATTACGGCATTATCCCCCATAACGGGATCGCTCGTTGTGGCGTTCTCTTGGGGAGGCCTATGTCCAGCAGTGGACGTTGAAAGGCTGATGGATGGATGGATGAATGATATGTCAGTCAGTCAATCAGTTATTCTTTTATATAAATAGATATATATCAGAGTAGATACAACAACACCTAACATGCCATTGGAGATGTCATGAACATTTATTTACCCAATGAATTATAACGCAAGTATATAAAAATACTAAGACTGGAATTTTAATCTCCGACTCCTGGAAATCCGTTTCAGATATTTTAATAAGATACCTATACTACTGCAAATAGCGCTCATATACACACCGACAAAATTAGCGAAATATAAAAAATCTTTTTCTTGCTATAAATAATAAATACCGGCTGGGTTTTCTTTAGTTTGGTTTTAAAACAAAAAGTTCTATAAAAAATAATAATAAAAATAAATAGGAAATACAATTGAACGTCATTATTTATTATTTTGATTTTTTTTTTCGTTCAAAGTTGCACAATACTGAAAAAAAATCCCTCTCAAGTTATTTCATAATTTTAATTTAAACATTTGTAAAATTTTCGTAACATTTTAAATTTATATTGTTTTTCCATATTTTTAAACAATTTTGGAAATTATTGACTTCGTTATGCCTGATTTGGCCCCAGCTGATATTGCGCACTTGAGATACGTAGAAATGGACAAATCTACGAGTACAAAGGCATTTCCAGAATTCTTCATAGACCTGTTTCCACAATTTATCGCAGTATCAAATGGTATATGGGGACAAATTCTTTTGTGAGAAGACCTGGACAGGGCAAAATACGAGCAGAGATAACAGTTTTGTTCAGTTTCGCATCCGCAGAAACCCTCGGCTACGGCTTATATACTATCTAAGCTTGAAATGAGCTTGAGGAAATTCGAGGTGTGGCAGTAAGTGAGCGTACAGTACGAAGAAGACTTTAAGAAGCTGGTTTAAGTTCATTTGTCGTCGCCAAAGCTCAAAAACATGAGGTAGGTAGATCATCGCAGAAACAGGTTAGCTTTCGCCCGGGACCATCAACTTTGGAACGCCGACTATTGGAAAAAAAAATGTGTGAACACACACACGTAATGAATGCCGAATTCTTTTAAATCAAGTCAATGGAAAACAAAGGATATAAAGACGTAGAGGAGAGCGTTAATAGCCAAGCAAATTTCGCAACTACAGTGTTATTTTGTAGGGGATTCATAATGGTATGATCAGCGAGATCCTGGAATATGAATCCTATAGAGCATTTTCAAAACGCAGGGTTAAATCAAGAATCTCTGCTCCAGTTAATGAGCGTGAACTAAGAACCGCCGTAATTAAAGAATGGCAGAGTTTACCTCAAGATACACTCGATAACATCATACTCAGTATGCCTAGGCGATTAGAAACTCTAGTTAGAGCGCGAAGAGGAAATACGCGGTATTCATTTCTATTTTTTTTCAACAAATATGTGTGTATTACAACATATTATCATATTCTGAACTTAAAGAGGTGTAATTTTAAGTATTTCTTTACTGATCTCAGTATGAAAGGTGGACTACTCTAAGGTCGACTATCGGTAATAATTTTAAGTACAAAAATAAGAAAATGCAATTAGTTAATTTGATTTTTTGACATAATACACAATCCGTGTAATTATCCGGATATATTATAATAGGTACGAGAGTTCTTATCGTCATCTAGTCACGTACAAATGTTATACTGAGTCACGTAATGGCTTTACTTAATTCCCATTTTCTTCCTTGTGTATTCCTACTATTTAATTCCTTTCCTGCTATACGTTTTTTCCTAATAATTTGTCTAACATTCGCTCCCAAGCACAGTAAATTAATAGGCAAACACAACAAGAAATTTGGATCCCGAAGTATCTACCAGTAAAACCTTACGAACGAATTTTTGTTTAACTCCTACGAAGTCTGTATAACCTCCACATTAAAATACACAGTTCATTTGTAGTACCATAAAAGTTCTAATACAAAGATAAGAAAGCTATTTCGTTTGCAGATATACAGAGTCCGGCTATAAATACTGTTACAATTAACAAAAACATTACATGTGTCATTCTTAAATAAATATTCTGTGTTTTTTTCACTGTCGCGTCAATCTGAGTTAAATATATTGTGATATTAAAATGGAGTGGGGTGATAAAGAGAACCGAATTGCTATTATTATACCTAATATAAACGAAATGCTTTACATAAAATAGGCCTAGTGCCCAATGTAAATTTCGAAACTCTCCATCTAAATGGTAATAATTTAATGTTTATACCGGGACTATTGATAGGTAAAATGTAACGTCCTTCGTTTGTCGTGGAAAAAGATCTGGCCACCCACATAGTATTCGTACAAAAAAGGCGACCAACAGTTAAGGAAAGACTTCGAGGAAATCTTGTCCTTAAGCAGATAAGAATTTTCCCATGGGGAAGGTGCGTGTTTCAATTGATAACTGGCCTCAACGTTTAAAAGATTGTAATAAGGATAATCATTTTGAATAAGCTGCATATTTTTTTATGCCATTACATTAATACCTATATAAGGTAACGTACACTACATTAGGTAACAAATGATTTATGCAATAGAAAAATAAATACTAATTTTCCTTGTAACAATATTTATGGCAAGACAATGTATACCTACGTATATTATTGCTCTTTACCCCTAATTATATTAGTTTGATGAGAGTGGGCTAGCGCCTATAGTAAACTATTTTGTGTTCACTTGCTCTGTGTGTTTACCAATGTACTCTCAATGAAAATGAATTCTGTTAATAAATACAATCACGATTGATTTTTCTACCCAAAATGATTGCTACTTTACTTAATTTATAAACTGAATGTTTAGTACTTTGAAAAATCGGTAATAGGTACAAGAATGCGTAAGAAATATCTGAATTTAATTGAAACTCAGAAGAGAATGTTGTAAATAATACATACGCGATTCAACTCAATACTTATAATATGAGCAAAAAGTTACATTCCCTTGGAAGGTTTCCTGAAGAAAGTTGGGTAATAATACAACGTAAATGTCACAGTTAGCGCTCAGAGAATAAACAAATGCAAACATTTCACAGTAAATATATTTACAAAGTCAAAATGTTTACAGAAATGTACGTAACTTCTCCTCGAGTCCAAGTCATGTACTCAATGTCTCACATTGAGCAAATATTAATAAACCTACGTACTTACACCAAACCATAATTAAATATCTCTGTGTGTTACCTTTGTAACCTGAAACTTTAATAGGTAAGTTGTAAATAATTTGTTGATAAAATATGAACGTCATCTTCTAAATCCTTTCCAAAATTTACTGGTGGTAACATATTGTTTGAAAGTCGCAACCCGCTGCTGTTGTTCATGTTCACAAATATGGTTTACGGTACATTTATCATAATGATTCTCCAAAGTATGATATACGCGCAAGAATGTAATTTTTATTACAAAATAATTTCGTTATTTACTTTTGCCAGATTAAAAGATTGTTAAACCTTTTAAGAATTAATTTTGATACATTTTAATGCAGATATTTATGTCAAAGATAACTTAAAATATATTGGCATGACAAAACACGCCATGTCGATGGCAGTCACATTTACAAGCACACGAATTATGCACGAACCGCGCAAAAGTTTGTACTAAGACTAAGATCAAAATTGAGCTTATAACTCATGCAAGTTTAGAAGTTTATGCAAGCGATACCTTTAAAACTTTTCGACATAGATACTTAAAATAATATTCATCCAAAATACCTAAAATGTTATTTTTACATTAGATGTATTCAAAGAGACAAACATTTTGGAATTAGAAACTAAAAAAAAGTTAATAAATATATAACTATAAGTACATTAAACAAAACATTTAGTTAGAAATGGCAGGATACAAAAGACCGCAAAAATAACAAAATACCTGTAAGAACCAAAACATGTTTACGGCAATTGCGGGGAAGTAAATTCAACAAGTAGATATGTAAGTTTCGCATTTTTTTCATATTTGTAATTCATTTTCATACAATAACGTACGCAAGTGATTTATGTTTTAAATATAATCTATGAAAATACCTAGTTAATTTTTATTGTTTTAAACATTCATAGTAATAAGAGAGTAATTAAGTTACAGATAGGTATTGTACATATTTATAATTACTTACTTTGCAAATGTGGATTTTAAGTACGAGTAGTTAACAACTTTGGCCGTGTGGGGCCGCCTTTAGAATTGTCCCACCCCTCTCCACCCATGGGAGTCGTAAGAGCCGACTGAGGGAATACTACTACTATATATATATGAATCAATACATGATCTGTATCAAAATATTACTTTTTTATATTAAGCGCGAGTTTTGTTTTAAATATAAGTAAGTAGCATAGCATCACGCCTGTATTCCCCGAAGGGATAGGCAGAGGTCTAATACACACCCACGACTCGCCAGCTATGTTTAAGTCCCACGTAATAGGGGCCGAGCCTATTGACGTCTACCGGTCACATTTCCAAACTCCGGGCTGTTACTGAGAATTTTTCTTTTAGTAAAAAGCTCAATAACATTGCCCGACCCGGGGATCGAACCCGAGACCTCATGATTAGCAGTTGCATACACTACCGAGGCAGTAAGTAAGTAACGGTATGTAGTAAAGCACTCTTGATCCACTTTCATAAATTATTTGTTATTGTTTTGCTTCTTAAACTGAGCTGATGTCAACTGATAAATACAGATCAAAACATTTAAATAAAAATCTCAGCATCAAATAGTACCTACCTATGAATTTTAATTACAAAATTAAACTTATATTGAAATTATGTATGTGAATGCACCCGATAGATGGCGTGAGTCGTACAGACATCTAAAAGCAATTGCGAATCGGATGTTGGGCGTCACGGTCGGTGACTGCGATGGCTTAGCGGCCTAGAGCACTTTCCCGGATTGGAAGGGACGCAGGTTCGAATCCTGCTCGCAGTAAAGTATCTTTTTCCACTTTCACAAATAATTTGTTCTTCAAAGTTACTGAGCCAATAAAAAAAAGGTTGAATTAATACTTCGGCGTGGTGACGGACTAGAATACAAGTCATCACCCCATTCTTTACCGCGGATGTCGTAGAATCGTACGACTTATCAACCATAGCAAAACCATACAACCATTGCAAGCTTACATATTGAATGCAACTTATTCTCACAATTCAGGGAAAATATGCGTTGGTTCCAAGCCAGGTACGCGGCGCTTAGTTATACACTCGGTTCTTTTGACAATTATTCAATAGCCGTATTGCGTTAGATCAAAATGCCTGCTATAAATTTAAAATTTAATATCTTATGGATATACCTACTTAACGCTAAATAATTAAACCCACTGATGATCGAGTATGGGCGGGTGAGTACGCACGGTGGGTTTTTTGTAGGTGAGAGCCCTATACTAAAACGTTGTCGCCCTGGACAGCGGGATGTGCCATAGATACATTTTTGCCCACCTAAAAAAAGTATAATTGACAACAGACCCAAGCACAGTTTTGTAAAATATTTTTGTCAGAACTGTCTAATAGTTGAGCACGGATCTTTCAAAGCAAGACAGATTTAAGTTACCCATTTTCCTGGCTCAGACTTCACAAGCTACCGAGAAAATTTCTCAAATTCTTTGCGATATCACCGCGATATACCGCTGCTACCGGGCTATACAGTGATAATTTGTAAACAAGTATAGAAATCATTTCAAAAAACCAGGGGAACACATGCCTTACATAGTCCCGACGAGCAAGCTCATTGATAGAAAAGAAAATTCTATTGTTGCACCAAGTTCGGTAAGTTTTACATTTGGTCTGTTTCAGTAGTAGTAGTTAAATTCAACAGCTACTAAGATTACTTGCAGTAATGCGTCGGCGTACAAATCAATGCAGTATTATGTCTAAAGAACAGCACTGCGTAACGGATAGAGAATGTAGCGGAATATGTAGACACGATCAAGCCAGAATTTATTGTTAGGTACAGTTTTAATTCAATTGATATTATATTAATAACAAAGGTTTCTCTAAACACAGTTTCAATTTAGCTTTCATTCTGTTTATTTGAAACTTTGTCATTATTATATCACATATAATAAAGACGAAATTTCGCCTAGTGATAAAGCTAAGAACGGCAAAGACAGTGGTATCGAGGTCCATTTGCACACAAAATACAAATTTGTCGTTTAGATTTTGTTAGAAATTATGTCTTATTTTGTATTTCTTTACAAATTACTGAGGTGTGAAGGAAAACAGGCTTGTGAAGTCTGCCAACCCACCCAATGGACTACAGCTTAAATTCTTCTCATTCAGAGGAAAGGTACTTTATGAACAGTAGGTACCAAATGTAAGAGGAGATAAATGCGAAACAAGTCTAGACTGGTAGCTACATTTACCAATTCAGTGCTGGTCTAGAATGAAAGGGTATCAATGTTTGTATCATTATAACGAGCCAGCCAGCCGGTTTTACTGCGCTCGCGAAAAAAGGCAGGCAGCAGACCGTCTATGCCTCTGGTGTGACAAGTTAATGAGTCACGGTTACTTTATACAATCAAATCAGCGACAACCAGAACAGTAACAAAAACCATGTGTAGAGTTTACACGTGGTAGAAGTCAACCCGGCAAAAAGGGAAGAGAAAGATAGTAGGAAACGCTGTAGGTATATCTGTATTCTATCTCATTCTCTCGTAGGCGTAAATACTTTACGTATTTATTAATGCCTTACCTTTATGTATATAACACGTGATCCATTTCGAGGTTCCCTACTTTTTTAAAGAAAAACACAGAAAATTCAAATTTAATGGAGAATGTATAATATCATTTGAAAGAACATTCTTTGGCATTTATTTTTTGAAGATTATGTCTATCAAATATTGGCCGTTGCTACGTCGCAGATGGTCCATCCGTTGAGTCCAATTTTCGATGACTCGTACACCTTTATCATCGAAAGTATAAGGGAGTTGTAACACATCCACATTACATGTCTTTGACACAGGATTACCTTTAGAACTGCAGACCTCACGTTTAGAAGTTGCCACTGATATCAATAGACAAGGCAGGCTTAGCAATTTGATGCTCAAATAGGCGGCTTGGTGAAGTACGAAATTAAAGCAAGTTTAGCGCGGAGGGCAATAACGATCGATTGGATAGGCGTGTAGCACCCGTGGATCTCTCAATTGAAATAAATATGGGGGTTGTAAGCTATAGTAAACAATAGAAAAAGGGATTAATCTTTGAAGTCGAATTTAAAAAATTTAATTATACAACAACTGGAATACTTAAAGTAAGTTAACATAAAATAATTTATTGCACTTTAATCTGACTTTGATGATTACTCACCACACGGACAAGAAAAAACCATTGACCACATTGCTCTACATAGCGCCTTATTTTGTGAAATTTACAGGTGCTTGGTTTTTTTTAACCAAATTATGTAATATATGGATTATTTCGTTACGCAAATTCAAAGCGACGTACGTCGGAATAAGTATTCCTCTCATTCGTCAAGACCAATTCATTCTGATATAGGGAAGTAGGTAGGTGTAAATTTTTACCTGTTTGAATTATTGCTTATACGTCAAGAATGATTTATTGATAAGTGCTTCTTTTGGAAAACAGATTTGTGTACATTAATATAAACGAAATTAAAAGGAATTGCGTTGCAATGCGTACTGGTATATTATTTTATTACGTTGAACATTAAATGTATGTGTAAATTACTAAATCAATATTCAAGTGTCAGTACTTTCCATAGATGCTTGGTTGTCCCAGCATAAATTCGCCGGCTCGATCGGGAAAGTATCGCCCTCTGACAGAAGATCAGCTTAAAACAACGGTAATACTAAAAAAACTACGGTCGGTAATACTAAAAAATCTGTTAAAGCTCATATCGTAGAAATATAAATGAATAATAGTCTAATCACAATTCTGACCCCAAGTACTTCAACATAAAAGCATTTTAAGAAATTCCTAGCTAATTCAAAAGAATAAATATTTTCTTAAAATCTATTGTGTCCACAACAGGAGATATGATCCTATTCATGACTAACATTAATATAGACTAGAGTAGACAAAAAAGAATAAAAGATCTGCGGTGAATTGAGGAACACTGCTAACGATTAAGCTTTTAAATTTTCGATCTAGAATTTTGACTATAAAGGTTAAATATTAAACTAGGCTTTAAGGATGCAATTGTGTGTGATTTTATTTGAAGCTCTGATATTCATATGGCGTCAACACACTACTTAGCGTAGTACGCGCTCGTATCATACATCAAGTATGGAAGTAAAACTAAGAAAGTCAAGTCAATATCCTCCCCATCACTATTTCCTTTGATCTTCTATCCCTTTACCATGGATTTAAACCGCGAGTAATGCCCTTGATAATATTAGCATCTTTAAGCTACGGTGGCCGCATACCTACACCTTCAACAAGCAAACGCTGTTATATCAACAAAGTAAATATATTTAAATTACACAATATCATTTTTTATCTGTATTTTAGCAGTTAGCACTTGATATTAAAAAATCGCGCCATCAAATAGTATGAATTTTAATTGCAAAATTAAACTTATTATATTGGATTAATGCATGTAAATGCATTCGATAGGTGGCGAATATTTAGATATTTTTAGCATTTGACATGCTTAGCCATCTACATTAAACACAAAGTGGCAAATGTGAAATCAAAAATAACAGTCACGAGCAGATTTTCAAAATTCTATGCTCTATGCTGAGCCATCTGGGGTACTTATAGTAAGCCAAATTTCTGTTATTAAAGGGTCGTGCGCAACAATATCACTTACATGACCTTTTTTTTTACAACTTAAGGTGACAGACGAGCTACGGTTGATTGTAAGAGATAACCACCGCTCATGGACTTGGAAGTACAGGACCGTAGAAAATACTCTAGCAGGTAGTAACTTTGATAATGTTGTTACGACTATTTTCCTTTCTCACATGTCAGAATAAAGACTTTTAAATTAAAATATGTTTGTAGTGAGTTATAAATTATAGTACAAATTATAATTTGTGAATAAGGAAAAAGAGTATTTTAGTACGAGCGGGAATTGAACCTGCGTCCCTTCCTTTCCGGGGAAGTGCTCTAATCCATTGAGCTATCGTACCATTTCTAGAAATACCGAATATCCTCATCACATTTGTCTTAACGACCAACGCCCTCTATCGGCAATGCACTTACATGCATTCATCCAATGTAGTAAGTTTAATTTTGCAATTAAAATTCATACTATTTGATGGCGTGATTTTTCAAATATTTTGATCTATATTTTAGCATTTGACATTCGAAATTCGGTATTTCTAGAAATGGTACGATAGCTCAATGGATTAGAGCACTTCCCCGGAAAGGAAGGGACGCAGGTTCGATTCCCGCTCGTACTAAAATACTCTTTTTCCTTATTCACAAATTATAATTTGTACTAGAGTAGCTGAGCATGTCAAATGCTAAAATATAGATCAAAATGTTATAAATTATAATCAATAAACTCTAATTGTGTCGAGTATTAATAGAATATACTGTGAATAATCATATTATTACTTGTTCTTTTACACTAGCACTTTCCCACGGGCGCTTTTATGTATTAATATATATTATATCTCATATAGCCTAAAGTAGCAGTGGTTCCCCAAAGTAGTGGGATAAATCATATCTCAGTCATTAAATCTAATCGAGTGCTATTAAAGCTAAACAAATTTTAATCAAAATCCGTTCAGTAATTTGAATGTAATGTTAAACAGACAAATATTCTAGAAAAAAATGGTTTTGTGTTCAGAGACGACAAAACAGTATTTTTTTTCTCTAAAATTTTGATGTTTCTTGATTATCTTCAGAATACAAATATATCATTCTACGGCACATTTATTATCAACATAGCATTACGCCTGTATTCCCCGAAGGGGTAGGCAGAGGTGTATTACACACCCACGACTCGCCAGCTATGTTTAAGTCCCACGTATAGCTCGTATACCCATAATAGGGGGCGAGCCTATTAACGTCTACCGGACACAATTCTAAACGCCGGGCTGCTACTGAGAATTTTTCTTATTTTTTTTTATGATTTTTATCATGTTTTTATCATTCACTATCGATATATAAAAATTGTTATTCCACGGGATCTATTTATTTTGCAGGAATAAAAAGTACATATGTCCTTTATTGGATTCTAGACAATACGTATGGTAAAGTTCATAATAATTGTTTGAGTAGTTATGGCGTGAAATCGTAACAAACAAATAAAACGCACGTTCGAAATAGTATTAGTATATAAGGATACTAGCGGCTCCGCCGCAGCCAAAAGCAAGATTTTAAGCCATCTCAGGTTCCCGATATAGTAGCGGGATAAAATGTATGCTAGTTTTTAAGTCTAATGAAGAGCTATTAAATAAAGAAGTTGCATCAAAATCCGTCCAGTAGGTTTTGCGTAATGCACGAACAAACAAACAGACAAGCAGATAAACAGACAAACAAAAAAATTCTAAAAAAAAGATATTTTGTGTCAGACACGCCTATATATATAGCCTAATTCAGTATTTTTTTTTCTCAAATATCTAATGTACAGACACAGCTCAGTTACAGCTTTATAATGGTATAGATTAGAACATCCAGTAGTGTCATCGGCTGATGTATTTTTGTTGTAATGTAACAAAATTTAAATTGTCATATTTGTAATTCAAACACGACGAAATTGGCACGTGTAATCTATTTATGCACAGAAATGGGAGATATTAGTCAGGTAAAAGCAAATATTACTCAGTCAATCCCAGTCCATATATACAAGGTCATCCCACATTGTGTTCAACACGGGAACGCTCTTTACTTGATGAAATAATTCGTGTAAACAGACATTTTTTGTTATATGTTAGAGTTTTTAGAATTTGATTAATTACGTTTACCTTCTCTTATGGATTTCTCCAATTTTATAAATGCCTTCAATATCTGTTATTACAAAAAGTGAAACGAAGAGATAGATTTAAACTAGTCTTACAGCTATAATCGCCAATTGCCAGTGTCACTGGCGTTATAGAGCCAATGGTGTTTTGAAATAAATGATCAGTCGTATGCTCATATTTACGGAGCCCAGTGTTTGCAGTAAGCCATAACAGTGGTCGTGCGTATCTCATAGAAATTCAATACCTATGTAATAATATCAACCACTCGTGTCTAGTTTAGTATATCAAGAGAAAGTTACATCCAGGTATATATAAGACACATCCAGGTATATTGGCCGTGTGGGGCCGGCTTTAGAATTGTCCTACCCCTCTCTACCCACGGGAGTCGTAAGAGCCGACTGAGGGAATACCAGAGGAGTGGGCAGCAGCACTCCCTCGAGTATTAACAACATCCACTGCGATCGCCAACTCGCCTGCCAAGCGTGGCGATTACGGCATTATCCCCCATGGGATGGGACCATGGGACCGCTCGTTGTGGCGTTCTCTTGGGGGGGGGGCTATGTCCAGCAGTGGACCTTAAAAGGCTGATGGATGGATGGATGGATATATAAGACATAATATAGAGTTTATAGTTACTTAGTTGGTAAGGGTACTCAAGGCTTGATATAGCCCAAATGAAGTAAATACCTACAATAACACATGGACAATCAAGCTTAACATTTATTTAGTACCAATTAGGTATGTAAACTAAATTATAAAACGATTACTGCCTTACTAATAAACGTTGTATAAACTCTGAAAATAGTTATTCAGTGTTTTGTCTTTGTCATGAATATGACAGTTTGACGTTGAAAGAACGGAACAAAACACTTCAGAGCTTAAACAATGTTTATTAGTAAGAAGGTTAGTTTGATAGAAGGAAACAATAGATTTTGCTTTGATACAATGACATAGTGATTATATCTTGATTTAACATAAAAATAAAGTCAGATGAGCTTATACAGTACTGTAGTAATAACTTCGTATTTATAATTTTATGTCAGACGATTTAATAAAAAAAGTAAGCTTATAAAATTATTGTATAAAATAAATTTATGATATGGTCCGAAACTAAATTATTACAAAGTAGGTGAGTTGGTAAGCGAGTCTCGTAAGGGTCTATTAAGGGAGTAAATGAAGTAGATCGTATCACTGGGAAGTACAAGTAAAAAGAAAAGGGGTTAAGGAAACCATTAATATAGCTAGCCTATTTTGCCTCACCATAAAGAAGGGCTAAATTTTGCAGTCGGAAATGTAACCTGTAAATGGTAAGATTCTTTTTTGTTGTCTTTTCAAAAAAAAACTTTACCTTTCTTGCTCTAGGGTTAATTTTTGTATGAAAAGGAACATTATGAACATAATTTAACAGGCATAAAGTACATTTATACTCAGAAAAATCATGTTTCAATCACATTATTAAAGTCCCGTTACGCAATCGAAGGCACAATACCACACGACCTAAGCTATTCAGACACATTGGGATATCTAAAATTTGTTTAATAAAATATAAATTCACTAAGTAGTAGGTATACTATTGTATTACGCTCGAAATCTTCCTTAATAATATGGTAGATCTAATTAATTTAAGGCATGCAAATCCTAACTTCCGCACCAACATTCACAAAGCATTGAAAATTGCTTTGTGAAAGTTTCATCATTAATTTTATCCGATAAAGCTGAGAGACAACTGAAGACTAATTCACTACAGAAAAAAAAAACTTAATTAAAGGAAGATTCAAGACTTCTTTCTGTTGGCCGTAGAGGAGTTTTAAGTTCTTAATTCGTTAATAAGCATCAGCACTGTGAGTTGGCAAACGTAATGTCTATTAAAATGCAGGTTATATTTTTTGCTTGGCTTTTTTTAATGGATTTTCAAAACATAGCATTTTAGATAGTTATTATTAAGTAATCCTTACTAATAATATACCTGCGAATTAGGTTTGCTTGTTACGCCATTAACTGATTCATTGGAATAGCTATTTTTACTTTAAGCACAATCTAGTAACTACAAAATTTGTATTTAAGAAAGGTTAATGACAAAATTTGTATTTAAGAATGTATACTTTGTGACAACTATTGGACAGAAAAATCATATCATATGTATTTCCAGGTAATAACTATTAGTGTGCTAAATTGCAAATATTCGGTTGTATACTATTTATTGTTATACTATTCAGTAGGTATATCTGCATGATTAAGTAAGAAACATCCATACATACCAACTTTCTTTTCTGATTCTGCCCGCAACTTTGTTCGCGTGGAATAGAGGAAGAGATAATAGAGGAGAATATTTGACTCTACGGCACATATATGCAACAATAGCTATCCCACAAGAACCATATACTTACTTTTCGGGACAAAGTGTTTCTTTTCTGGGCTTCAAACTATGTATAGGTATTATATGCAAAATTGTATGAAATTTTGGGATAATTGGGCATAGACTATAAAACTGTAATTTTATATTACAATAGCAATAGTGTTACTTTTTTTATTTAAATTCGAGGTGTCCACAATATTTATAAGCTCCGATAGATTTTGGTTAAAGCCTAACAGAAACAGATATCTGAAATTCTAAGCTTTAATCAATGGGATTAAGTCCTAAACTTAGAGGAATGCGTATTGGTCCGGATTGGTAAAACCATTTATCAGTATAGCCGAAACCAAAATCCATAGCCCCTATTTACAGACCGCTCGATCGTTACCTAGTGCGAGTACAAGGAAACAGTGACAACGATAAATCTAAACTCAAGGCCGGAATTTACACACAAATGAATGCATGAAAAGCGCTAAATTATATCGCCTGAGCTTAGTTTGTTGTGACTAAGAACTGCTTCGGTGGTGCAGCGGTAGTGTGTGAGACTGCTAACCATGAGGTCTCGGGTTCGATCCCCGGGTCGAGCAATGTTATTGAGCTTTTTCGTAAAAAGAAAAATTCTCAGTAGCAGCCCGGAGTTTGGAAATGCGCCCGGTAGACGGCAATAGGTTCGCCCCCTATTACGTGGGACCTAAACATACCTAGCTGGAGAATCGTGGATGTGTAATACACCTCTGCCTACCCCTTCGGGTAATACTGGCGTGATGCTATGTTTTTTTGTGTTTTGTACCAAGAATACTTTACGTCAAATTATTCATTCCCACAGGTGACCTACAAAGGCTGATCAGGAAAGAGGTCATTATACCATTTTCGGGGGTCATTTTACCTAGCTATCTTACTAGCCAGGTGGGTGTCGTGCAGGCGAGCTCTAGACAGACAGACATATTGCAATTTCGATTATAATTAAATTAATTATAATAACAGCAATTCATAATTATATACATATCATTCACACATGTCTTTGTCAACATATAAAAACGATTAAATATTTCAATGAGATATGAAAAAATTATCAGCATCAGACCTTAGAATAAGTACCTAATGACTTTCTTGATCATCAAACCAACAATCTTTTATAAATACATATGTTTATAAAAGAGTGTAAAAGACATTGCTCTGCCTCCATACATAGTTTGCCCTGAAAAAACCTCAAAACTAGATCATGTGTTGTATTAAAACAAATTACTGGATTCCCATAGAATTATAATTTAATAGCGGACTAGCTGGAAAATCATTCTATTACAAATACTGTCTGATTAAACAATGAAGCTGGAATGTAAATGGACCAGTTTACGTATGACAGTAGATTGGTGTTTCACTACCTCTTGTAAAAGTTTTCATTTCAGTTGGATTATAATCCTAGAGTTGCGTATTTCCAACGCTAGATGGAGCTCTATTTTTTATTTTTACGTGTTTCAAAAAATATTTTATCTATTCATTTTCTATATACAATAAAGATTAGATTACTTTATTATTTTAATTCAGAATGACATTTTAAGTTTGTCTTATATAAATAATAAAAATAAATCTATTAAAAGCAGTGACATCTATTAACAAACTCTAATATTGATAATAAACATAAGTCTTATAAAAGCAGGGACATCTATTAACAAAATCTATTGACAAAACAAATTGTGAGATCCAAAAGCTTTTAATAAAACAAAACTTCTGATTTTTGTCTAGATTTATTAATTTTACAGACAATTTCTAAATCAATTCCAAAAGTGTAATTCCAGATTTAAAAATAACCTAACAATGTTTTAAAATAAATTAAAGAACGATTGTATTGATTGATGATTGTACTTCAGGTAAACAAGGCAGTGCATCGGATGTACCTACAAATAGTCCCTTCGAATACTTTTTTTCTTCATTATGACATGGAGCTAGTCCATGTTAAATCGAAATATGCAATTTGTATTATAAAAAAATAATTATATATTTCTTTGAACCTGAGTGCAAGTATGAAAGAACAGAAGAAAGAAATATACCGGCAACGTAAGAATGACACCAAAGCCTTAGTGAAAGAAAACCGTGATAGAGCAAATATGATTGCAGAAGAAATGCTGACCAAAAACTTCGAGAGCAACACCAAACTTTTTTAGAGGGAGGTGAAGAAATCTCGGAGTGGTTGGTCAGCTTTCAGAATGAATAAAACTGATGCAACATGTCGTCTAACAGATCAGCATTCGGTACCGGCATCCTCTGATGACATTAGTATGGATGAAGTTGAATGGGCGATTAGAAGTTTCAAAGATGGTAAGGCAGCGGGTATTGATATGGTGTCTGCTGAGATGATCAAGCTTGGAGGCTCATGTGCCTGGGAATCCTTCCTGATGCTTCTTAACTTATGTTGGAGCTCAGAAATAGTTCCCAAGGACTGGATAAGCGTAATCATCGTGCCCTTGTTTAAAAACAAGGGTTCACGTTATGACTGTGCAAATTACAGAGCCATAAGCTTGACCAGTTTGGCAGCCAAAGTGTATGGTAAGATTATTGAAAGGAGAATGAGGATGGTGTCTGATGAATTTTTGTGTGAGGCACAAGGAGGTTTCAGGTGTGGACGAGGATGCATGGATCAAGTGTTTTCTCTGCGCAACATTGTGGAGAAGCAGTAGCGGCTGTAGGCCGGAGGGTTTTCTGCAGTTTTGTGGATTTGGAGAAAGCATGTGACACTGTTGTACGAAAGGACATTTTGCCGGAGTATGGTATTAACGGTAGGCTGCTACAAGCGGTGCAGTCCAACTACATGGACTGCAGAGCTTGTGTGCGGCTGGATGATGGAATTTCACCCTGGTTTGATGTCAATATCGGCGTTAAACAGGGCTGCGTTCTATCAGCCAGACTGTTTATCATATATCTGGATAAATGTCTACAAAGGTTGAATGAAATGAATGTGGGAGTTCAGATGGGCGACTCAGTGGTTAACTCGCTGCTATATGCAGACGATGCGGTCCTATTAGCGCAGCCTGCGACTGACCTGCAAACCCTAGCCGACGTAATGGCAGAAGATTGTAAGAAAAGGGGCCTACGTGTGAATGTGAGCAAAACCAAAGTAATGGTTTTTGAAAGAGAAGAAGTCAGAACAGATGTTAGAGTAGCAATAGAAAATGGTGTGCTAGAACAAGTGGATGAATTTGTATATCTTGGATGTGGATTCAGTCGGGATGGAAGGTCCACCACTGATGTAGAAAGAAGAGTAAATGCGGGAAATAGAGTGAACGGTGCATTGGGACAACTTCTCGGCAGCCACTACCTCAGCCAGAAGGCACGTGTCGCAATACACAACGCAGTGCTTGTCCCAACGTTATTATATGGAAGCGAGAGTTGGGTATGTAAAAAGGAGCATGAGAGTAAAATCAATGCGGTCGAAATGCGATCTCTGCGGAGAATCTGTGGAGTGAGGCTGACTGACCGCATTCGTAACAATGACTTAAGAGAGCGAGTAGGTATGAAAGAGAGTATTGGTGTACACATGCGAAAGGGAATGCTCCGATGGTTCGGACATGTGGAAAGAATGCCGGATGAGCGACTGGCTAAGAAGATATACAATGCGAAAGTGGAAGGATGTAGGTACAGGGGGAGACCGAGACTTACCTACCTAGACCAAATTGGTCATGTATTGAAGGAAGGTGGAGTCAGGAGTCTCCGAAACCGGCGAGCGTGTATGAAACGAGTTATGAATGTTGAGGAAGCGAGAGATGTATGCAAGAATAGAGCCTCTTGGCACTCTGTTCTCTCTGCCTACCCCGCAAGGGAAATGGCGTGATGATAAGTTAGTTAGTTTTTATAATTATCATAGCCCCGATGCTACTATGGTACAGGGCGAAAAATGGCATTCTCCTTTGATAAGGAAACAGATTTCATTAGGTATACGAGTAATTACACTCAACTGCGAAATATAGATATCGTAATTATACCCGTACCAAGGAGCGCGGGTTACGTGGTTGGACTTTACTGAGCGTTATGAGTCGTACATCCGAAAACGTTTCCGAAAACTGCCGCCACTACCAGGTTACTTTGGATGGGGGTCGTCTTATTATTTATGTATGTAATTTCTAAACACTTACATCTTGGAGGAAAACTTTTATATGAGAAGTAAATAAATTGACCTTTTCAATAAGGGTATTCCATCATCATAAATAAATATTTAGTATCGACAGTATAAAAAGCAGGATCAATCAACCTGAAGTAATGCAATTTAGAGTCCCGCTTGATCTATTAAAGAAAATACTTTTATTTTCTTCTTATTGGATTCACAAGTAAGTACGACATATGCGAAAGTGCATTATAAAAATATGTAGGTATGCCAGGTTTCAGACAGATCCACAGGCTTAACGCCCAAAGAACCATTTCTTCAATGTAAATAATATATTAATATAGGTATTTTATAATAATACAGGGCCTTTTCTACTTTTATCATAAAATATGATAAAACATCGGCGATAAAGATATTGATGGTCTGTCGACAGACTGAAATATTTCAATAGGTATGTTTATAGGAGCTGAAGATACCGCACAGTGTACGCGCTTCTCACAATAATATTTTCTCGAGTACCAGTTATTGAGATAGTAGGAAATTTTATTGTGTATTTTGAACAAAACCATTGAATTTATCGCTCAATAGAAAGTAATATACCTACAACATATTAACTACAACAATATTAATATGGTGGTGCAGAGGTAGTATGAGAGAATGCTGACGCTGCTGGACTTAAAAACAGCTGGCGAACCGAAGGTGTGTAATACGTCTTTGCTACCCCTTCGGGGAATACAGACATGATGCTATGTTTTTTTCCTAATATTAATATGTTTACATACATATTTAGATATTTTCATATATTTTTTTAGCATTTGACATGCTTAGCACTATACATTAAACACAAAGTGAAAAATGTGGAATCGAAAATAACAGTCACGAGCAGGATTTGAACCTGCATCTCCTGGATACCGCCCAGATGCTTTACCAATTCAATGAATCCTGCTCGTGACTGTTATTTTCGATTTCATATTTTTCACTTTGTGTTTAATGCATGCATGTCAAATGCTAAAAATATATATAAAAATATCTAAATATTTATAGGGTATGCGTCATTATTAGGTAAAATCTTAATTGTAAAATTAAGTTCTTCCGACAGATGGCGCAGCCGTCACCCAAAGACGTTAAGTATGAATGTGTTATCGAAATTAGCAGTCAGGAGCAATTGTCACGATTGCTGAATTGGCAAGGCATCTGGACGGTATCCAGGAGATGTAGTTTCAAATACTGCTCGTGACTGTTATTTTCGATTTCACATTTTTTCACTTTGTGTTTAATTTACATACATAATTATTGTTACAAGATTTATTTTCCCTCGTTCGAAAACCGTAAATACTTTGGAAAATTCAAAAGTACACGCCTCATAATCTTCATTTTTCACAATAAAATTGATTATTTGACAAGTAGTAGATAGTTTTGTCCGTGTGGTGACGGACTAAAAATACAAGTGTCACCACCCCATTCTTTCCCGCGGGTGTCGTACGAGGCGACTAAGGGAAGTATGCAATTATCATCCATTGCATGACTGGTGGTAGGGCTGGGTACCAAATGAGAGTACTCACTTGGTATCAGGCCCGAGCGGGTTGGTACCACCATCTCCCGTGTGACCGGCCATGAAGCACATCGTAGCGTTTTGGCTGTAGCAGGAGTTTATATTTCATTTCATATTTGTGAAATGAATTGGTGAGCAGCGGCTTGATAATACTCTCGGTATAGTTGGGTCCATGGGCGACGGTTACCATTTGCCATCAGATGGACCGTGGCTCATCTGCCACTAAATGCAATAAAAAAAGGTAACTAATGATGTATTGGTCTTACTAAGTAGTTTTCAATAAATCACATAGATGGCGCTAATTTAAAAAAAAATACTAATGTGGTTCTCTTGTCTTATACGACATCTAGCACTAATTTTAAGTACTAATACATTGGTCTATAGAAGTAGTTCTCACGAAATAAGGTATAGCACTGGTTTTAGTGTACCTATCACATAGATAGCGCTAATTTAAAAAAAAAAACTAATGTGGTTCTCATGTCTTATACGACATCTAGCACTAATTTTAAGTACTAATATATTGGTATATAGAAGTAGTTCTCACGCAATAAGGTATAGCTCTGGTTTTAGTGTACCACTGTGCCATCGAGTTGAGCGTAAATATTCACTATTTTTTTTTTGTTTATTTAATAACAATTAAACCACATCGAATCAGACCGTGAAAAGTAATAGGGCTCTATTCGTAATTATACTGAAGTTAAAAAGAAAAAAAAAAGACTCGATTAGTAAAGTATTTCGGTCGTTATCGTGTTAACATACATTACCTACATATTAATAACAAAAATGGCATCAAAAATATCATGAGTGTTAAAAATTGTGTTTTTTCTTGATATGTGTGTGTATATATTATTTTACAAGTGCAATATATGATAAATAGAGACAGTTTAAGTTTGAAAAATCAGTTGTTCTTCGTAAAACGAGAATAGTACCCACCTCAACGCTAAGCTTATGGGGTGTGTGCAATTGTCTGATCGAGTATTAAGATTGTTGACGGTACATCATTATCGACTGACTAGCATTCACTGATAATTAACATTGAATACTAAATAATTAGATTATTTATATCACGTTATCTGAGATTAATTTCTACCCTTACAGATACTTGTACAAAGTTGCACTGATGACGACATCCACCTATAAAAGATAATAATGTACGATTACCTTTACACTTAATTACCGGCAGGCTACTGACCAAATGATAATGATTAATCAGTGCAGCGTTTATTCTGTGTTGGTTTTAATAGAAAAAATAAAAAGAATCCAAAGAACGTACTTCTATGTAACAGTTCTAGAATATTGAATATGTTTACCATTCTAAATTTTACGACGTGTAATATAAAAACAATGCATAAAAAATCGCTTTGCTAAAACATACATAATTTAAAACTAACTTCAAAATAGACCACGTACACCAAGATAACACAAGGTAAAAAAACTTAAAATATTTACGGGTTCCTAACATCAAGTGTCAGGCCGCTGTCTGCTAAGCAGGCATAACCCCGACCCCATTTCGCAAGGGAACTATACCCTTTGTTCCCCAGTGAACTAACAAACTTGTTTATGCTAAAAGTAGCGTCCATTGTCTCTAAAATAGATTTTACAATTCAAAAAGTAGACTTAGAGGGTTGCCTTTGTTTTATTCAATGTGAACATTTTGGTAGACGTCTATTAACATAATAAAAAACCGTTTGACAAAAAAGTATTTTATCTGCATGGAGAACTTTGATACTTTCACTTGATATATTTTTGACCAATTTCTCCATATTTTATTAAAATAATAGAAAAGCAATTAAATAAAACAAGATATTTAGCAAATAACAATTTTAATTACAAATATATGTGTTTGAAGTACTTTTTTGAAACATTACTATGTTTACTGGTGGTAGGGAGAATTGTCAAGAAGCTATTTTTAATGCTACATATTCACTGTTGTGTATTATTTATAGTACTAACATGTTGCAAACAAATCTAGTCTGCACTGACATCGCCCATAAGTCAACAATAATATGGTTAACAAAATAAGTAAGTAATTTGACAAATGAGATAAATCAGCAAAAAAATAGCTGTTATCACAATTTTTCAAGGGATTACCCCTACACGACAAGAGATAAGGTAGCTTTAAACTTGGTCAAATTATAGTGAAATGCAAAGTTATATATATTCAAATATCACACTGCCTCTAACTCTAATAGGAGATCTATGGCGAACATGGGGATGATAATGGGTTTTCAAATATAGTAAAATTTAAAAAAATACATAGCATCACGCTTATATTCCAAAAGGGGTAGGCAGAGGTGTATGGGTTTTTCGCCAGCTATGCTAAAGTCCCACGTAATAGGAAGCGATCCTATCGCCGTCTACCGGGCTCATTTTTAAACTCTTAGCTGCTACTGATAATTTTTCTTTTTACGAAAAAGCTCAATAACACTGGCCAACCCGGAGATCAAACCCGAGACCTTATATTCAGCAGTCGCTTACACTACCGCCGCACCACCGAGGCAGTAAAAATTCTTGTACCTATTACTAACCTTGCAACTATTAGATTTTGAGTTTAGTCAAATTTAAGTGGACATAAATTCCTTACAGAATTCGTCTATTATGTAGGGTAAACTATAGTATTGCGGGCACCCCCTTAGCCAATGACTAACCACTTTGGATTTTTATTGCAAATATGGAACTGGTATAGCAAAAAACATCTGTTCTACTTTTTTTCATTATCTGCAATAGTAACATTGCTTGCAGAAAAAAATATGTTAAGGTAACAAAATATATATCTATAGTCACCCAGCCAGCAGTATGGTCAAACTATTTTGTTAATAAAACTACGGGATCACGGCACAGACTAAAAATACTTTATTAAACCTTTTTGTAGTATATCTATTCTAATCATAGTGTAGAAGGCTGGGTGACCATAGATATATATTTTGTTACCTTAACACTCCCACTTAACAAAACAAACAAACAAAAAATATAATAATGTTTCCATCCATCCATCCATCAGCCTTTCAACGTCCACTGCTGGACATAGGCCTCCCCAAGAGAACGCCACAACGAGCGGTCCTGTGCCGACAGCATCCAACGGCTTCCCGCAGCTTTGACCAGATCGTCGGTCCATCTGGTGGGGGGCCGTCCTACGCTGCGCCGTCCGATACGTGGTCGCCACTCGAGAACCTTTCTTCCCCAACGGTTGTCGGTTCGTCGAGCGATGTGGCCTGCCCATTGCCACTTCAGCATGGCAACCCGGCGGGCTATGTCGGTCACTCTCGTTCTCCTACGGGTCTCCGTATTACGGATACGATCACGTAGGGAAATACCAAGCATAGCCCGCTCCATGGCCCGCTGAGCGACTTTGAGCCTTGATACGAGGCCAACATTCAGAGACCACGTCTCTGTTCCATATGTCATCACTGGTAACACACACTGGTCGCAGACCTTCGTTTTCAGACACTGCGGAATATTGGACGAGAAGATCTTCCTTAGCTTCCCGAACGCCTCTCTGCAGTTGGATCGGTTTCGTACTCCCGTCCTGAACACGGGCTGACATGGTGGCGTTTCTATACAAGCACTTCAGCACTTCGATGTACCGATAGTCAATTTGGCACCGCTGAAGGGACTGTAGCGCCTCCCAAGTTTCGATCGAATCGAAGGCTTTCTCATAGTCCACAAACGCCAGACACAGAGGCCGATTGTATTCTTCAGTTTTCTGTATAATCTGGCGTAGCGTGTGGATGTGGTCTATGGTACTATAGCCTTTACGGAAACCGGCTTGTTCGGGAGGCTAGAAGTGGTCAAGCCTGCGCGCGAGTCGATTTGTAATGACCCTCGAGAACAGCTTATAGACGTGGCTCAAGAGCGAGATGGGTCTATAATTCTTCAAGAGGGTTCTGTCACCTTTCTTGAAGAAAAGCACCACCACGCTCCTGGTCCACGACTCTGGAACGTCGCCCCCGAGAACAACAGAATTAAATAGCCTCTGGAGGGCTTTGAGGACCGGCTTTCCGTCTGCCTTCAGAAGCTCTATAGTAATTCCGTCACTCCTCCGGTATTCCCTCAGTCGGCTCTTACGAATCCCGTGGGTAGAAAGGGGTGGAACAATTCTAAAGCCGGCCCCACACGGTCAATATGAATAATGTTTAGTTTTACATAATCCTTTAGTCAATAAATCTGCAGTCATTTCTCCTGTAGGTAAATAATTAATTTCAACAACTTTATCTGCAACCTTTTCTCTACAAAAATGATAGCGCACATCAATATGTTTAGATCTTTCATGTGTGATAAAACTACGGGATCACCCGTAGTTTTATTAACAAAATAGGTTTTATAATATTATAAGTGGCAGCACTAAAGAAAATAAATATATACCGGCGTCATGCAGAACTGTTAAAACATCACTTTCTAATAAGGGTCATCAATTAACGACTGTAACATAGATAATTTATTATTATGCTTAGTTTTTAGGTAAATAATGGCAACGAGTGCTTTTTTGACCAATTTTCTGTTATAACCTTACTTTATTAGGTGCCAATGACTGACTTAATAACAGTAACTGTACATGGTGCCAATGACTGTAATTTCAAATATATTTTTTGTTTTTTTTTTGTTTTTCTATTAAAAATCTCTAATTAGATTGACTAATGCATTTTCATTTGAAAATATACATACCAGAGAACCCTTTATCAATGTTTGCTGACTTTTTAAACACTTATCAATTTAAAAATATATATATATATATATATATATATATCAATCTTAAATATGCTTAGAGTGCCAATCATTATACAGTTTACCCTATGTAATTTGGTACGAAGTATATGCACATATGCTATAAAACATGTAAAAACTGTGTAAAACTTTTTTATGAGGCGAAAAGGGTCTTACTCGTATAAGATAAACAGAAAAACTGGGTAAAACAGAGCTTCAAACCGCGATGGAGTCACATTCAGAAGGCAAGGTTTTATAAACGAACGTTACAAACATGCTACAAAACCGCCATGTCTGAATACATTCGAAATTAAATAGACAATCAGGACTCCGAAAAGTATCAAAACTTGAGTTTTCCATCTTTTATAACAGTGTTAACAGCGTACTTTCTTCACACATAGGACGATGTTAGAGTATATTCTTGATCAGACTTAACGCGCTGAGTATCAGCTCCTTTTTTAAATATAGGTATATATAGGGTTTTTCAGCAAAAAAATTGTTGTTTTTTAAATCAAAATAAAACAATACATTTAGATGATAATGATAATTGCAGCCTTAAAACTCAAAATTAGTGAAATGATTAACGAAATAAACCCACCATTTTGACAAAAAGTGATTAAAAACTGATGAAAAAATCGATATTTGTAACCGTGGTCGTGGTGGACATTTATCAGATATTATTTGTCTTTTATAATTGCCAAACCTTACTTATTGTAATACAATCAAATTTTTAATCATTATCATCTAAATTTATTGTTTTATTTTGATTTAAAAAAGCACCAAGTTCTTGTTGAAAAACCCTATACTATAAATTATATAAAGCATATCGACAAAGTTCAAAAATCATCATAGCGACAGAACCCTTTACTATAGACCTGTCTATAGATTGTAATACTTAAATTAAACCAATTAAAAGTTAATGGGTATTTGTTATATCAGGGTTTCGTTTAATGGAACATTAATGGTATAGGCTCTGCTTTATTGTGAGTTTGACGACAATGTCAACATTGTTGTATTAATTAAATCGTACATTGGCTCCGGCCTCGAAGTATACGAATAGATATGTGCTAGGTTCAAATTTTGTTGGCATATATTCAATTCAAGCACAGGTTTAATAAGTATGATGACTAAAATTTCTCGATGACAACTTTATGTTCGTGCGCATGTATATAGCTACTCGTATATTATGAACGCATTATTTTAATGTCCTTTGCATTGAATGATGTTAATACTTCTTCGTATTAACATCATTCACTGAGAGCTTCTTTTAATTGTTTTTATTTGCTTTCAATCAATCAATAGTTCAAATCAATATTACTAATGTTAAATTTATTTTTATCTGCAATTTTCATGGTAGATATCATTTTAAGACTTATTGATTCCAATTAAAAAGATTTTATAAATTCTTGTCTGGCTGTACTGTCAAGTCATCGTCAAGTAAATTTTTGTCTGTCAAGGTCAGCTGGATCGACGGTGTTAGAACATGTTATCGGGCACATGATAGGCAGGTCACGAGAGCATATTTCTTTGACTGATTAACAAATACATATATGATTGCGTAGTGTTTAGTATGTGTTACAAGTACACGCATATCCGCTAGTCTACGTTGACAGTAAAATTTTAGATATCAGGTGAACAATTGCGTAAAATATGACTCACTTTTCTTAAAGCGGGCGCTGATTTTGATTATGTCGCAGAATATTGTTAAAACCATTAACATAACTTATAATACTATTACTGAAGTTTTGATAATATTTTCTAATTAATGTATATATATTAAGGCAACTATTTCAATAGTTTTGGAAACTAGCCAGACCAATCATAGAGGCCAAACTTTACGGGTATAGTATTAGGTTTAGCTCCTACAATGATCTGGCTGCTAATACACTGGCGTTTAAACTCACTTTAGGCCATACTTCACTTTGGGTGAGGGCCCCACGCTACCTTGTTCGTTGTCCCGAACGACGGGGTGTGCGGTTAGGTAAGTACATTTTTTCCCGCGTAGACAAAAAAAAAGTCATACGTGAAGTACCACTGTGTGGATTGGTAGACGTTACAACTAACCGCGATGCGATATTAATCCAATTTGTAATTTTTGATGCTATAGCATAGCATATATATTATAATATTCCATTATTATCGATTTTGTTAATTTTATTTTAATTGTAATGTTTATTGTATTATAATGTTTATCTCGATTTCATCTCAATGAAGCTCTGTAACTAATCAATTATGTGTATAGTTACAGTTAAACTACCTACAGTATTGATATTATAACTTTCTTACTTATTTTCGTGTGATTATTAACCTGTTCTATATTAGTACTATACAGTATACCCATCTACTAAATAAGTAAATAAACAAGTCAACATGCCGTCGATAAAATCTCTAAGGAATGCAATGTTTTCCTTCATCGGACACTAATAACCATAATTCGCGAATAAATACATACCTACATAGTTTCGTGTTTCCTGTTCTTCGATAATATAATTAGATTGATTCTGTTTAAATAAACGCTAAGAACAATCACATTCAACTCACTGGAGAAGGTTATTAATTAAAGGAAATGCGGATACTTGATCATTTATATGAGAATATAGAAATGGGTCGCATTGGTTTGATTATCAATTAATTCAAGACAGTAAGTTATGCAGGGTAAAGTCAATATATGGTTCGAACCAGCAAATTTTATTTTGTTAGCTTTAATGTATGTAATTATGTACTATGAATACGTTTTCTTAGAAGATAAAATTAAAATATCACAATTAAATGAGGTGATGGAATAAATCTGCAAATATTTACAAAATAAATCTTATTAAGTGAAGACGGTGATGTTATAAAACATTAGGATATAACAAAAAAGGGCAATTAAATAAACTTCATTAAGACATATTTAAACAGGTACTTACATAGCAAAGCATTTCGTAATAATATATTTAATTCCATTAATATCATATAGTCTTTAATCGCTTGTGTTATTATCAAACATTTAAATTGTAATCGGATTTTAAATTCAATTAATAATAAACTAATAATTCTGATAAGTTCATTAATTAAAGTTTGAACAGAGTGTTTTCAAATATAAATATTTGAATAAAAAGGATTGTTTTACAAAGTTTCAAATGTTTTGACCAATTGTTTGCATAGACAAGTAACATCGTATAACAAGTTAAAATCGACATAAGCCACACCCGCGCAACGCGCGACGCGGCCTCGCGTATCGTCTCCCAACACCGACTGAAGCCTGAAGCTGAATAGAATATGAAACGTCAACATCCGCCCAAAAGGGACGTAACTAGCACACACATCACGAATAAGTACACATCTGGAAAATGTACCGAAAGCTCAATAAGTACTGATTTATGTTTCTGATCTAACAAAATATTTAGTTCGATTAAACGCTTGGGCATGCAAGGCACTGTTACCTTTTTTTAATATTGCGATTTTAATTTCAATGTTGCCTTGCAAAGGTTTACAGTTGGATTCGAAATTGGAATCTTGCCCACTAGGTTGCCTTCCTGTCACATGCGGGCTTATTGTTATTAAAAACGGAATATATATCGAATCTTTAGATATTATCGAAGCCTCGGAGAGCTAATAAACTATTTTTCAGATTCATCATGCAATTTATGAGTTTGTTTAAATCATTTTGTTAGATTTCAAATTGTTATAATTGTTTTCGAATTCATGTGTAATTCCCATATAGGTAATATTAATTACTAAAACAATATAAGTAAGTAAAACAATAACTAATAACATAAACATATTAAAAGTTAAATCTATAATATACATAAATAATTTATCAAGAAAGTTTTATCCGTTTTGCTTTACTCATATGCTGTCAAGAGTCTCAGCTGGGTGCCAGTTAAAAGCTAGTTTATCTATCTAGTCATTGCCATCGCTATTACTTTGCAGATTACTCTAAAAAGGAATAAGATTATTATTTCTTTATAAGATTTTATTACAACAGCTGATTGAAATTTGAGATCTAGGGTTATGCTTTTTTATTTACAATATTTATTCCTTAAGAACTAAATTACTTAACAAGTTAAATTTATTAATATGTATCGAGTCTTTGTCTTGCTTTCATCTTGTTTTGTTTCATCAGTAAATAAATTATGGGCGGTATTAATTTAATACCACAACACTGAATAAAACATCTCGTTATCATAAGAGTACAATGAAAATATTAGGCGCCCGAAAATAATTTCTAACTTAAGTATAGATTATATAGATAAGGCCTGTAAACAAGGTTTATTTTATTCCTGATTTATTGCTAGAATGCCCTAGGTAGTTTTTTAGAAATTTTTAGGTGATGGAAAATTGTCAACTCATTTACTAGCACTTTTTAAGTGATACAAACGGATTTTTTGATAGGTGATATCAACAGAAATGACAATTATATGAGTAATTAATAATAATATTTTTTTATTAAGATGACTAAAAGTGTTATTAGGACAATTATAGTTTATTAATACATAATTATTATGGTATTTCAAATAATAATCTTGTAAGATTTATAACAAAACAAGCTATGTTCCGCAACTTAATCCGTCATAATAAGGGTCGCAATAGTGAAGTTAAATAACATATAACTTGCATGAAGAATAAGGCTCACAAATCCATTGGAATTGTCCGATCCTGGCCCTGGGCATGAGGCCTCGGACTGCGGACTTGGGATTAAGTATGTGATTCTGTTAAATACAGATCTGGTTACTACTTTGCCAAACAAAAAAAAAACATTTCGGTATCAACCATCATATCGATAATTGTCTATTTATTTTGCTCTTCTGAATACAGATAGAACTTCATTGATATTATAGGTAACCAGGCTCTGCGAGCGTCTGCGTTGACTTGAGAATATAAATAAGTAACTCACTCTAACTAGCGCTCTATACAAAAAAATCTGTCGCACAGGAATGTCATTTTCCAGCTAAATATGTCCTTTTCCGGGTTCTGGACTCATAGTACTTATAGTAAACTTCATAATGATCGGTTGAGTACCTAATTATTGCGTAACAAACAAACGTTTGTCCGCCTTTCTGCTGCATACAAGCTAGTTTTTAAGTTATATGAGATTCCTGACGTAGTAGCAGGATAAGGCGTATGCCTGTTTTTAGTTCTAATTTAATGTCCATTCAGTAGTTTTTGCGTGGTGTGTGAACAAACAAACAGATTAAAAACCTTAAATAAATTGTTGTGTACACGCGTAAATTACCTAATAGGTACTTACAGTATTTTAGATATTTTTATATATATTTTTAGCATTTGACATGCTTAGCACTATACATTAAACACAAAGTGAAAAATGTGAAATCGAAAATAACTTTAACTTTTTTTTTTTCGATTTCACATTTTTCACTTTGTGTTTAATGTATGTGCTAAGCATGTCAAATGCTAAAAATATATATAAAAATATCTAAAATATTTAAAGGGTTTGCGTCATTATTAGGTAAAATCTTAATTGTAAAATTAAGTTTACCTGGTCGGTATAATGTATGAAAATACTTCCGACAGATGGCGCAGGCGTCACCCAAAGACGTTAAGTATGATGTGTTATCGAAATTAGCAGTCAGGAGCAATTGTCAGGATGGCTGAATTGGTAAAGCATCTGGACGGTATCCAGAAGATGCAGGTTCAAATCCTGCTCCTGACTGTTATTTTCGATTTCACATTTTTCACTTTGTGTTTAAGGTACTTACAGTAATTTTTTTTTTTCAAAAATTTTTAAGAAACAGACATATATAGGTCTATAACGTATAAATTTATAATAGTTTACGTTTAGTAAGGATAAAACAAAACAAAGTACCATAAACTTAATGTAATTATTTAATTTTGATAATAGATATACACGATGATACATTTGTAAGGTTACGTAAAAAATATTTGTTTTATAACAAACACGATGTTAAGACGAAAAATGCTTTCAGAACAGTACGAGTACATATATACATTATTCCCTTCCTTTTTCGTCTTAGTAAACATAAATCTAAGAGGTGCGGACAAAAGATAAGTGGTTTAGTAAAGAGAATAGTTACGTAAGATTATTATAGCAACGTATTATGAGAAAGGCCTTTACTCTGTACGAGGCTGTAAACGCAAAATAAACATTTATAAGATAACATCAGTTCTAACTACTTTAAGCTTATTGCTGGATAAGTACGGTCATTTTTACATAAAAAAATATACTACATTAACAGTTACTGGCCTTATAACTCCAAAAACCACCGGCTTTATAGATTACTATAACGGGCGTAGTCATAAAAAACGTGTTTAAATGTATAAGAAAACCAAAATGGATTCTATTTATGATAATCTCCAGACTGTTCAAATGAATTCTCAATTACACTAATACATTATGTAACCAGTGGGCCTAGCCAAGTTGCATTCTATGATCGCTAACGCTAATAGAAAACTATTTAAATGTATGGGATTTTGACATCTTTAACCTTAGATAAAGAACCTATATTTATCTAAGTCTTTAACAATATCTATAACGCTAAGTCACGTGACTTAACGTTAGAGATGTCAAATTCCCATACATTTAAATAGTTTTCTATTAGCGTTAACGATCACAGAATGCACTTGGCTAGGCCCACAGTTGTCTAGGTTAGAAATATTTTATTTGTTTAAAAGGACATTCCGATAAGAGTGGGTGTAAGTACAACTTCCGCTGTGAGGAAGTTATTGTGTATATTGCAGACTATCCATTCCCTGCTAGCAATATAATATAAATTTATTTTGCGTGTCTGGGAAACAGCTCTCACGATTTGTATCAAATTATTATTAAAATGATATTATTAGCGAAAAAATTAACAAAAACGTTGTTACATTGCATAACAACGTTTTTGTTTATCAAAACTATCAGCGACGCGACGCGACGTTTGTCGCTCACCTAGGACAACGAGTAAGGCGTTATAAATATTTTAGTAATTTTGCTTTTTAAGTTTATCAACCCAATTACCACCCCCTGTAGAGCCACGGGTACAGCTTTTCGATAGAAGATTTAGTATTATTTATCCATGGTAGTTTAAATAAAATATTAGATTAAATGTAAAGTAAATGAGGTTAGTTACCTCTAAAAATAAATGCAATGGCGGTGGGGCGAATCCAAATATAATTTATTTTTCATATGATTTATCCATTGTGAACTAATTCATGAAGGTTCTCTCTATTATAATTTTAATTAAAAATAATAACTGATTTGATTTTTTTTTGTTATGTTTGAGGTCTGCCGAACGATCTAGAGACAAAAATTAACATGAACCAGTGTGGAAAATATCTTTACCTATATACAACTAATGATATTAGAGACTGTGTCGACAACGAAGCGTCGTACTGTCACTGAAAGATTAGTATCCCTGTGATGCTACTTGAAAAGGTTTTTAATGACGACCAAATGGACCAGTCTATCAGCCTCTAAAGACTAGCTATAAAATGAAAAAATGGGGTGGATTATCTTTACCTATTCAAATATGACTGTTTCTAACGTCTTGCGACAGCATGTACTGCTAAGTAAGGACGAAGATGTGACTTATCTGGATCAAGTATCATTCATACGAATGATCGTCCGTGCCTTTCTACGACCAACCAAGACAAAAACCCGGTAATGTGGTCCGTACTCCATGGAAATATATAGAAAAATAATGGCCACAATTTAATCCACAGCTCATAGAAAATTCATTGCGCTGTGGATTGTCACCCCTATAATAAATGAATAATCGCCTATAAATAATAATTAAAATACATATTTATATATACGGCGAAGCTCAATGCCTAGGTTTATTTTTATTCATAAGGTTATAATTATAGGTCAGGTGGGAAATCGGGCGGTCTCAAAACCAGAAGACCCCGATTCGAGTCCAGTTGTTTTTTTCCCGTCCGTTATTTTTTTTTTACCTTTCAAGGAATGTAATACAGTTGCGGTGGACCACCAGTAAAGGCGCAGAGGCGGCATACGGCGGGTTTCTTTAAGGGGTGAAGGCCTCACCCCGGGGTGTGCGGTTAAGAACATTTTTCCCGCCTTAACAAAAATAAGGGTATAATTTATTCATAATTCTATGTTTAGGAATTATGATTTGAATGAAATTTTGCACATGGATTGTTTATAAGCCAGATAAACACTTTTATCCCAGGAAATAAAATTGCTTACTCACTGGTACTAATTTTCATTATGCTGCCAATTTAGTAACATGCGTTCCGATAGGAGGTCCGATTCCCGCCTGTACTAAAATACTCTTTTTCCTTATTCACAAATTATAATTTGTACTTTAAGAGTACTTGAGCATGTCAAGTGCTAAAATATAGATCAAAAATGTTTAAAAAATCACGCCATCAAATAGTATGAATTTTAATTGCAAAATTAAACTAACTATATTGGATTAATGCATGTAAATGCGTTCCGATAGAGGGCGTTGGTCGTTAAGACAAATGTGATAAGGAGATTGGGTATGTCTAAAATATAGTACTGTAGCTCAGTGGATTAGAGCACTTCCCCGGATAGGAAGGGACGCAGGTTCGATTCCCGCCTGTACTAAAATACTCTTTTTCCTTATTCACAAATTATAATTTGTACTTTACGATATATTTTATTTTAAGAATAATAGAAAGAAAATATGTACCACTATTATGACGAAAGAGAAAACAGCATAAAAAATAAAAGTAGACCAAAAAAGAATAGACAAAAACTGTTCGTCATAAAACGGCACCAACTCAACATATTGGAGATTGTAATTAAATAACCTGCACTGGTCTTGAGTTGGAGAGTTGAAGATAAAATTCGCATTTATATTATTAGCAGTGACAGTACCTATAAGTAAAGTCACAAGTTTAATAACAGTACCTACTCATAAAAAGTTTAATCCATCTATCCATCCATCCATCAGCCTTTCGACGTCCACTACTGGACATAGGCATCCCCAAGAGACCGCCACAACGAGCGGTCCTCTGCTGTTTCGCTCATATGGGGGATAATGGCGTAATCGCCACGCTTGGCAGGCGGGTTGGCGATCGCAGTGGATGTTGATAATACTCGAGGGAGTACTGCTGCCCACTCCCCCGGTATTCCCTCAGTCGGCTCTTACGACTCCCATGGGTGGAGAAGTGGTGGGACAATTCTAAAGCCGGCCCCACACGGCCCAAAACTTTAATAATAAGCTATTAATGATAACGTATCTTTAAGCGTGAAATTGTCTTTGAAGTTGTACTAATATTTTGCTGTGAATTCACCAAATAGGTTATAATCTCACGAATCGCTAGTTTTTAGGTTATATCTCAAGTTCTGGTCATAGTAGCGGTATATTTTTTTTTAAGACTGCTCATATCAAACAAAAAAGTTGCATCAAGCATTTATATTTTTTGCATGATATAGAAACAAAATAGGTTTTATATAGAGAGACGCCTAAATAGCTTACTTATATACAGTAATTTTTTCTAAAGTAGTTTAAGTGGAGTGTTCCGGGTGTAATTTTCTCAGCGCCTGGCGAGTCCCACCTATCGCATCCCCCGTTTCTTACCGGACCGGGCGATGCGTAAATGGATTTCCACTGCGATACCAAAAAAAGGACATTAACTCACGTAACAGATGCCATTCTTTCGACAGTGGGACTCTTTATCAAAACACACTGCTTGTATTATACCCCATTTGTACATTTAGAGTACTTTCCTTTGTATCGAAAAAACAGGACGCGTTTAATCATCGCTCTTTTGCAGTCTGTTAACGTCACACAAGCCGGAGGTGACGTAAGACTACAATTACTTCAACACGAATTCCTTTCTTACAAAAAAAGTCTTGTATCTTTTACACTGGTTGGAAAAATTAACACGTGTGTATACATATTGACCCTATTTCGAAAGAAGGATAATTATTTTATGAAATTAACGTACAATTTATCGTATAGGAGTACATTATTACTAGCTATAATTTTCGTTTGTATAATTGATTTTATTGTATTGCCGCGAAAACAATGGAACAATATTTTTTTACCACAGTTTCTTAATAAACTTTATTAAACACTAGCCTTTGCCCGCAGATCATGAAGGTTGTTTTTAGGTAATTTCCAGATCTCGATATGGTAGCGGGATAAAACTTATACCAGTTATTAGGTCTAATCAAGTTCTAACACAATTATAAACTGTATACTAGATTTTGTTGGAATCTATATAGTTTTAAGGCCTTTATATCGATAAAAGCTACCATACGGTAACTGCATTTTTTCCAGGATAACAAGTACCCTATACGTTAATTCAATGTCTCAACTATCTACCTACAAAATTTTACCCCAACTTCATTTAGTCAGGCATGATTCGCGAACAAACACCTAAACATCTTCGAAAACTTACGCATTTCAAATATTTACACGAAGAAGGATAATAGGTCTAGTAATAGGATAATTAAGTTTTTAAATGTGTTATAGGATATTTTTACGGAAAAATGTACTTACCTATTAAATTTAGTTAAACATGAATTTTACAAAGCTCTACTATTACGAAATAAATCTATCTTTATGGAATCTGTCGCGTTTACTTGATTTGTTATTATATCTCGACGTTTTGATTTAGTACCTAGTATGTTCACGGGTGGACTCACGGTCCATACATAACGTGTGTGGTATTTCGGTTGTCTCTCCGGGGTATGCAATCAGGCACATCGTCTTCTTTAAAAAGGGTCTTATTAAAATAAATTTGTAACAGTTAACGCTGAAACTTAAAAATTCAGACCGCATTTTCAAGAGTCAAGTAATTTGTATGTTCCCTGAGGCACACCACATTTAACTGCGGTAAGTACTTTAATAAATTTGTTTAAGTTACCGCTTACTTTTTATAATCAAGAAATACACAAGACAGCTTTCTAGCCCCAAGCCCGCGACCTTCATGAGTTCATAATTATAATAAAATATTGTTTGTAAATATGAAATATATTATATAAAGACTATTCTAGCACTTGACAACTCGGCTACTTTAAACAACAAATTATTTGTGAATGTGGTACTTAAAGAGAACTTTACTGCGAGCTGGATCCTTGACAATTTTTTTGATCTGTATTTTAGCACTTGACAACTTTTTTTTATTTTATTATTATAGTTGCTATATTGGAATATTGCATGTAAATGCATCCGATAAGTGGCGTGGATTATAAAGACAAATGTGATGTGGATATTGAGCATGGCCAACGGTCACTGCGATGGCTTAGCGGTCTAGAGCATTTCCCCGGATTGGAAGGGACGCAGGTTTACAAAATATAAAAAGCAGGATTCACAAATAATTTGTTATCCTTGAAAAGTTAGTTTTACGAGCGTAGTCTTCAAATATTTTAATTTTTTTCCCACTCTTTTTCTGTCTCACTATTGGTCACAGGTCTCCTGTTATGATTAGAAGGATTAAGTCATAGTCCACCACGCTGGCCTAAACTTCACACTAGGCTATTTTAATAGTAAAAATAATCTATAGCAACTACAATATAAATTAGAAGTAGGCATTGGAGATATTTTCAATTGAAATATCGGCCTGTCTCAACTGCAACGTAATAGTTACAGCGCGCATACATTTACACTGTGATACAATACAACTGCAATGTCAGGAACTTCTAATGAAAGGCAGAACTATATTGCATTGCAGCAGCAGCAGCTGCCCAAATAGCAATAAAATTTGTCATACGCGGCACGTTTGTTACCATCATACTGTTGTAATCCCAAACTTGGCGACGAGCGCCCGAATAATGCTGAATATACGGCAAGAATACAAAATAGGCACCGATTTTTATAGGCCATAATTTTAGTAAGTAGTAAGTAAAATAAATTTGCGAGCTTACAAATCACCTTGACATCTAAGAAAAGCTAATAATATGTTTCTAGGCATCAAAAATAATTTAAAAAAATATTTGCATGGTGGAATTGCGTGTTTTTGAACCGTGAAAAAATGATCCAAATTCCAAAGGAAATACTTCCCGCGACCTTAATCCGCGCATAAATACATTAAATGTCTCTATTCAAAAATAGCTATCCTACGAAAACCATTTCTCCGGGACACAAAGTATATATAACCTATCCTTTTCTTGGCTGTAGACTATATGTATACAAAGTTTCATGACGATTGGTTCAGTAGTTACGGCGTGAAAGCGTAACAAACACATTTATATCCACATATTTATTTAATCGTACATCGTCTAAATTCTGCAACATTCATAGTTGAATTTTTTTGGAGGATGTCAATCTTGAATATATCTAATTTCTCACAGAAAAATAAAAGATAATTAAAAATAATTAAAGGCATTTGTGAGCAATGAAAATACCTTGAAATAATAACTGAAAAATCTCTAGAAGCTATGTTATAATATTCAAAAACTTTAATGTTTATAATTTTACAAGCTAAAGTTTTCGAAGTTAATTCTAGTAGTAAGAGAAACTTGGGACAGTTTAAGGAGACTTAGTAACATCTCTGTGTTTACGCAGTACAAGCTATAAAGTTTAATAATTAATAATTCTGAGAAACGAATTTGTTAATTATATTTAACATCACAATAAGCAAATAATATATTATTCATGTTAATATGAAGTGATTATCATGTAACTTATGTAATTGTTGTTTCACAATTTACGTAATATTAGTTTATATGATTTTAGTCAATTAAATATCCATATATATATTGGGATTAGTATACTGATCGTACCTACCTATTTTTTGTATTATGTTTACTAACTAATAAATTAGTTCGCGCTTCGGTTTGAGATACTTGTAAACGGTATTTCAGTTCTAATGGGTAATTTACATGATTATATTGTGGTTCTATTGTTTTAGGTTTGTAGGCAAATTACATTTCTTACCGTAGACCAGTTCAAATGGTGTGAACTTAGTTGGTGAATGTACAGAAAAGTATTATACGCAAAGCACCAGAACGGTAACCATGAACTCCAAGTCTCAGGCCTTCCTTCAGCTTGTATGCGTAGAAATGCACCTAAACTCTTATGAGAGTTCTCTAGCGCTCCGATACTTTTATGGTGATACGCTGTTGAGTTTAGTTTACTAATATTTAGACTTTTACAAACCTGTTTCAGTGTGTCAGCCATAAACTCAGTACCTCTGTCGATCGCTATCTCTATCGGTACTCCATGTTGCAGAATAAAATTGTTAACAAATATTCACGCGACTTCATTAGACTTTTTGATAGTCAATGGAAATGCTATGTGCATTTCTTATATTCTTTTTTATGTGCATATTTTGACAATTTGCTTGCTGGTTAATATATGATTAAAATTATTTTCATCCCTATTAAGTAGTCCTACAATATCTACAAATATGTTTTTGACACTTAGGACATTTTTTAACAAAATTCTTAATATCTGCTTCAAGACCAGGCCAAACATAACTCTTTTCAATATTATTGAACATTCTTCTTATGCCTGCGTGGCCACTCGTAGGCAAAAGATGATAGTCGTTCAAGATAACCTTCATACCGTCTTTATTTTTAACTCTTATTATTCCCCTTAAAATACACAATCTATTCCCTTGCCAATTAATATATTTGTTTATTTTACTTACTAATTTATCTACAAAGATTTTATTATTTTCATTTTTAATGAAGTATACTTTATTCCACATTTAATATCCTTACAGTACAAACCATATGACCGGGTAAATCTTTTCATTTGATTACTATTTTTTTCATTAATAATCCATACATCCATCAGCCTTTCAACGTCCACTGCTGGACATAGGCCTCCCCAAGAGAACGCCATAACGAACGGTCCTGTGCCGACCGCATCCAACGGCTCCCCGCGGCTTTGACCAGATCGTTGGTGTATCTAGTGGGGGGGCCGTCCTACGCTGCGCCGTTCGATACGTGGTCGCCACTCGAGAACCTTTCTTCCCCATCGATTGTCGGTTCGTCGAGCGATGTGGCCCGCCCATTGCCATTTCAGCATGGCAACCCGGTGGGCTATATCGGTCACTCTCGTTCTCTTACGGATCTCCGTATTACGGATTTGATCACGTAGGGAAATACCAAGCATAGCCCGCTCCATGGCCCGCTGAGCGACTTTGAGCCTTGATACGAGGCCAACATTCAGAGACCACGTCTCTATTCCGTATGTCATCACTGGTAACACACACTGGTCGTAGACCTTCGTTTTCAGACACTGCGGAATATTGGACGAGAAGATCTTCCTTAGCTTCCCGAAAGCTGCTCAGCCGAGTTGGATTCGTCGATTGACCTCTTTCTCGAAGTTGTGCCAACCTAACTGGACTGTTTGTCCCAGGTAGACATAGTGGTCGACAACTTCGAGAAGCGCACTCTCGACTAGGACCGGTGCTGAAATGATATGGACATTAGACATGACTTTCGTCTTGTCCATGTTCATTTTGAGACCCACTAGTCGGGAAACCCTGCTGAGATCATTGAGCATGGTGCCAAGGTCCTCCAGCGATTCTGCCATGACTACGATGTCGTAGGCATATCGAAGGTGAGTGATGTATTCGCCATTGATGTTGATGCCAAATCCGGTCAAGTCCAAGAGCTTGAAGACATCTTCCAATGCAGCGGTGAAGAGTTTCGGTGACATAACGTCTCTCTGTCTAAAACCTCTCTGCAGTTGAATCGGCTTCGTACTCCTGTCCTGAACACGGGCAGACATGGTGGCGTTTCTATACAAACACTTCAGCACTTCGATGTACCGATAGTCAATTTGACACCGCTGAAGGGACTGCAGCACCGCCCAAGTTTCGATCGAATCGAAGGCTTTCTCATAGTCCATAAACGCCAGACACAGAGGCCGATTATATTCCTCGGTTTTCTGTATAATCTGGCGTAGCGTATGGATGTGGTCTATGGTACTATAGCCTTTTCGGAAACAGGCTTGTTCGGGAGGCTGGAAATCGTCAAGCCTGCGCGTGAGTCGATTTGTAATGACCCTCGAAAACAACTTATAGACGTGGCTCAAGAGCGAGATGGGTCTATAGTTCTTCAAGAGGGTTCTGTCACCTTTCTTGAAGAACAGCACCACCACGCTTCTGGTCCACGACTCTGGAACGTCGCCTCCGAGAACGATGGAATTGAACAGCCTCTGAAGAGCTTTTAAGACCGGCTTTCCGCCTGCTTTCAGAAGCTCTGTGGCGATTCCGTCGTCATCCTTTCTATGAGCTTGAGAGTACGGTCCGAGAGTTCACGAGTCCTATTAACACGACGGGCAATGAAGAAGGTCGACCCGACCCCGTGGACAGTTTGCACGAACCCGCTGTTCAAATCGCTCGCTGATTCACACTCATCTAGGCATTGGAAGCGATTTTGTAGTTCGAGCTGAAAGCTCTCGGGGTTCTGATATTGGGCAGGTGTTGGTTGGAGCGTAGACTTCATCAAGCGTGACCTCGACTTTCGTGCTAATATTCAAGATGCCCCTGACTAGTCGGTGATCACTTCCAGTTTTAATCCTGCTGATCACTGAGACATCATTGAATATGTGTCATTTGTCCGATAAGATGAAGTCAATCTCGTTTTTACTGAACCATCAGGGCTTATCCAGGTTCATTTCTACTGGGGCTGCTTCCTGAAGAAGGAATTCATCAGGTAGAGGCCTTCCTTCTCCAAAAAATCAGCCAGCATCTGGCCCCTGTGGTTCCTCTGCCCGAAACCATAGTGCCCCACTTTCAGCTCATCGTCTGTCCTTTAGCCTAGTTTCGCGTTAAAGTCTCCCATAACAACCGTGAAGAAGGTTTTATTATTATTATTAAATTCATTTAATTCGGACATTGATAATCCGTATAATTGTTAGTAACAGAGATTTCTTAATAGTATGTTAGTAAGGACATAGTTCCAAAACAATACAAAACAGACGAATTAATACATTTTGTGGACCTCTCTACAATGATTGAGAAAAGGTCCATCTAATCGTGAAACGTGTTTTAGACGAGTGGATGGCCTTCGAGATATCCTCATATAGGGCCTCCACCTCGTTGTCGGAGTGTGTCGAGGTCGGTGCGTAAACCTGTATGACCTTTAACGAATACCGTTTGGTTATTCTGAGTATAAGGTACGCCACCCTGCTCGACATACTCTTAATCCTCTCCACGTTGCCTACGAGAGAATTGCGAACGATAAACCCGACAACTCCTTGGGACTGGTGGTCGCCCTCCTGGTGGAAGAGCAAGTTCCCGGACTGGTGGATTGTCGTGCCCTCACCCTCTCTTCGGACTTCTGACAACCCTATAATGTCCCAGCGGATCTTGCTAAAATCCTCTTCCAGCTCGGTGATTCTCTCGTCGGTCCGAAGTGTCCGAACGTTGTGCGTTACCTGGGCCAGAGGTCATTGTTTATGGTAGCCTATGCGACGGCGGAGCAGGGGATATCCCCTGCTCCGCCGTTACCGGGCCCGCTACCGTTAGGACACGGAATAGCGGAGCTGCCGTGACTGGGGGCCATCATTAATAAATGGCAAGGCATTCATTAATAAATATATTAACATTTTCCTCTAGACCCAATTCTTAAGTTGTTCACGCAGACGAAGACACAGACAGATGCTAGTTGATATAGAAATTAGGAACACTAACGTTTGCCCACATCTCCGCACAAGACAAAAGCTAGTTTTCAAGGTATATCTCAGGTTAATAAAATAGTAGCGGGATAAAACGTGTCTTCTGGATCACTGGTCCAGACGCTCTGTTACTTAGCCCATCGTAGCAGCCAATAACTACACAATTTTTCGAGATCTTATATTTCGACGACATCTACTTTGAGATATATACTATCGAAAAAGAAATAATCACATAACGGTTCACAGACAACGAAGATTTGGTAAATCTCCTTTTTATAAGGCTATTATTTTAGCTGATTCAGCGAAAGTTTATCTTATAATGCATATTCCTTTTACAATCGAGAATATTTGACTGGACGATTTTGAATTGAGTGATGATATGATCTTGGTTGTTGTGAACGTGATTAAGAACCCATCCGCCGGTGCTTTACATCAAAACGAGTTAAACCAGTGTCAAGATAAAACCTGTTAAGCCAGTGTCAAGTGTTCATTGATACAATAAGAGACTAGGCATATAACCTTCAAGATCAGAAGGGCTTTTAGATTGTATTGTATAGAGTCAGCAATTTTAATATTCAGTTTGAAACACGATAGAGAACTATATTGGAGTTTATTATAATAATAATGATTCTGTACCCATAGAAGATGGGCAGTGTCCGATATGAAATTAAGTTAACGCGATAAATGTAGTTTTATTTCATAAGGCAAATAAAAGTTTTTTTAAGAGCTTTGCAAAGAGATGAATTCCAATTCGCTGACAAATGATTATGATAAACAGGAACCGTTGTCTATTCTTCTTGTTACGTCCATTAGGTATGGAAGAAAAGTGGAATCACTGACAGCTATGCGGGTACCTACTGTTTTTTTTATTCTAATAGCATTAGAAGAGCTACGTTTCAAATGATGGTAAAGAGAGAGAGAGAGCCCACAATACTTGGGGTCAATTCATCACTACGGTTTACGATAATATCTTGCGTGTGTTACGGCCTATCGTAGGATCTTAATAGCGAAGCAGAAACCGATTCCACCTCTCTCGACGGGATATTAGTAGCTACAAAATGCTACGCAGAGTAGTGCCAACGTAGAAAGTAGCTACGAAAATGTATGCACATAAAATAATAGCAGTGTTCAGAATTATTACTAGACGACATATAGCATTATAATATTTTTGATCTATATTTTTTAGCATTTGACATGCTCCGTCACTTTTTAAAGTACAAATTATTTGTGAATAAGGTAAAAGAGATTTTTTATACAAGCGGGAATCGAAGGAGATTGAGATGATCGAAAGATCTATACGATAGCTCAGTGGCTCAGAGCACTTCCCCGGAATGGAAAAGACGCGGGTTCGATTCTCGCTCGTACAAAAAATCTCTTTTTACTTCACAAATAATTTTTACTTTATAAATTATTATATTTGTTAGATTTTAATATATTGTGTGTGTATCAATTACTATAAAAAAATACTTTCGACTTTCGACACCTTGAGTACATTATTAAAATTGAAGTAAATTATTTTTAAATAAAAAAGAATCCGCCTTACAGACACCCAGGAACTAAAAATAATTGGTATTTACATACGATTTCCGTGCTAGACACCTGCTGATATGTTTGAAGTCGGTGCCTAGTCCAAGAGTAGAGTAGGTGGTACATGAAGGGGAGGCCTTCCTTGAGTGCATCTCGTATGAGAAAGCGTCGAGCACAGGAGTATGAAAATGATAAAGATGAGCGCCTAAAGCGCAGTAGAGAAAGAAATAGAGCAGCGTCATGAAGTCATCCGAAGACCGTGAAGAAAGGCTTTATATATAAAATGGGTACGCCAATTAAACGCACTGCTCCAATGAGACAGAGTGGTTTCGAAGTAAGCTTAAAAATATCATCAACGTAAACAATTTTTGATTAAGATTATTGTTTATTTTTTTAAAACCGCTCGGCCGATTTTTATAAAATTTAAATGGGACCACCTCTGAAATATCAATCATTGAAATTAATTCATAATTGGCGGAATAATCACGTAACAAACACACAAATAAAACATACAGTCGAATTGAGAATCTCCTCCATTTGGAAGTCGGCTGAAAAAGAAAACGTACTAACTGAATGGTTGTTGTCTTTGTAAATCACAAAAACAATAACTTTGCAACAACATTTAATTCCTACTTTTTTTCAACAATATAATTTAAGCTCTATCTAGTGTATAAAACATGTCAGGCTATAAACAGCTTGCTTTTTCATTGTTTAATATAAGCCTTATTTTACAACTACATATTTACCAATCTTGTATTTATAACCTTTTTAATGCATTTGAATTTAAAATTGTTATAACGAATACTGACACGGGTGGGGTCTACAAAGTAATTTATTTTCAAGCTATCACACGCAAAATATATCTTCAAACATGTTTTTCTCTGAATATGTTCAAATAAACGTTGACATAAAATAAGAATAAGGGCGTAAATCTTCCACGATAGAGTATTTTTTGGGCATAACAAAGACATAAATTTGCCATAAAATGGTGGGTTATTACTGCGAATGTCTCGACAAACTCTTTACACTTGATAAAACTTTGCTTCTTCATGACCGATAGTTACCTTACATTTGCTGTCCTAATGTAAGGAAAACACGGCTGTTTAATATCTTCTATTATTTCGCAATGCTCACTGTTAGGTAAAAATGTTTTTGATAAGGGAAATCAGAACTAAAACTACTAAATAGTCATAAGTGAGTTTTGAACCCTCGCCTTCTGAATACCGTTCAGAGTTCAGACGCTCTGCCTATGCTTTGCCACTTGAGCTATCATATCATTCACTCGGGCCATCAATTTCAACAACACATTCCTTTTTAATGTCTCGGGTGACGCATGCGTCAAGCGAGTTAAAAAATATAATTGTAGAAATAATAACACATTTACAGCTATTAATCTTAACAACAACACAGTTTCTTAGCAAATATCATATAATTTATTTTCTTAAATACTCGTATCTTATACGTACAGACACGGCTAAGTTACAGTTTTATAATTCTAACTACATATTATATCTATAGGCGTGTCTGATCACAAAACATTTAAAAAAATGTTTGTTTGTTCACGTATAACGCTTAAATTTACGAACTGATTTGGATGCTTTTTTCTTTATTTCATACATTTAGTTTATCCTGATACTATATCGGCTACCTGAGATATACCTAACTTAAAAACCAGCAAAAGGTTTCGGAATTAAAGACAGCAATGAGCACGGGAGGTCACTACTTATGCCATTACGCCATTTGTGCAGTGAATGCCTTTACTTAATTAACATAAAGCGCAATACTATATCTATTATCTCACATAAGTTTAGGTAGGATATCAGTGTAGTTTTAAATTGTCACGCCACTATCGCGTCCTTACCGCGTGATAATTATAGCCTAGTCGACCCCCCACGAAAGGAGTAGCTATGCGGCACACGTTTTATTAGCGCAAGAACTATTCGACTGTAAAATGATGCCAGGCCGCCCCTATAGCCCCTCCCCATATGTCACTGCGTGAACTTCCCATACGTTATTGTGAATACCACTAGTCTAAGCTCAATAATTTACATTTACAAAAGAAATTGCGTCTGTTTTTTGTTATTCTTGACACGTAGAGGTTTCGTGCAAAGATATGTACGAGTATATTGTAGTATCCACCCTCATGTAGTGTCGGCGATGTTAACTTATGAAAACAACGGTTATGTAAAGCAGTCATGTCCTTGAGATACTTTGTGAGTACGTTAGGGAGTTGTAGCAGTAACCGCTACATGTACTATATTATTATTCACTCTACACACTACACAAGTGTCTCTTGTAGGACTGTCTTTTACAAATAAATACCTAAATACCATACCTAAACATTATACAGTCGGCGGCAACTTGTATTGTCATTTGTAAACTTTTAGTAACAACCTACTTACCTAAAGTTAAGAAGTATTAACGGTGTCTGGGGGTAAATACTATGTTATGCAAGTAATGTTGCTGCCACAGAAAAGGGTTAGAATTTCAATGGGGAACAAAAATAGCAACTACTTTTGTCGATTGATCATTAGTCCGTAAGCTTAAAATGTACGTAAAACTTTATGATTTTAAAAGGATCTTAATCTCAATTACTTTAAATATACCTACTCGTTAAATGCTCTAACAATTTAATTATTGCAGTAAGGTATTTGGTTCTAGAACTAACCCCGCGATCCATAGAGCTCTGAAAGTCATCATCTCATTCGCTTATTGTGTAGGTAATAGGAACGAGTAGTGTGTGTACGAAGAACGAATGTTAGCCAGAAGGAAAGCTATTATACCTACACCCATCTTAAAGTAGGTATTCTGGGCAGCAGAAAAAAAACCTTTCCCAATTTAAGCTACGTCCAGACCAGGCGGGCGGGCACCCTACTCTACATCTGCCAAGTTGCACCATCCACTAATCCACTCTATGACAACTCGTATTTTTCCTCAGAAGGTATTTAATACATATAAACAATAATACTTACCATTTCAAATGTAAACCACTAAGAAAAATATTTTGAGATTAGAATCAACTAGCGCCACCTCTCATTAAACTTAGGTTACACTAAGCCCTTCGTCATTTCTGCCATTTTGGGTTGTAAAAATGCTCTTTTTCCGATCCATCCCCGCAACAGATGTCGCTACTTTATTCCTAGTTGCTGTACTCTTGTACATGAAGATGGCGCTGTAACTACTAATGTGGACGACGTCATTTTGATTATCTACATTTGTCCACTACTAACAGATGGCGCCATTTTACAACAGTAACTAACCAGATTTTATTTACCTACTTACTTATCGATTTCTAGTGTACTACTTATACCACAATTGAGTTGCTTACCTGAAACAAGACGGAAAACATAATTTAGCGAAAGTTTGATATTATAGGTGAGGTGATTGGAAATGTAGCAACAAATAAAAAAAAAACATTTTTACCTACTCATATCAACTACATGAGGACAGAGATGGGTACTATCATCACGCCATCTCCCTTGCGGGCTAGGCAGAGAGAACAGAGTGCCAAAAGGCTCTATTCTTGCATACATCTCTCGCTTCCTCAACATTCATAATTCTCTTCATACACGCTCGTCAGTTTGAACTTTCAGAGCCTCCTGACTCCACCTTCCTTCAATACGTGACCGATTTGGTCTAGGTAGGTACATAAATCCTTCCACTTTCGCAAGGTATATCTTCTTAACCAGTCGCTCGTTCGGCGTTCTTTCCACATGTCCGAACCATCGAAGCATTCCCTTTCACATCTTTACACCAATACTCTATTTCATACACGAATACTCAATTTCATACCTACCTACACGCTATCTTACTTCGTCGTTACGAATGCGGTCAATCAGCCTCCCTCCACAGATATCGCATTTCGACCGCATTGATATTACACTCATGCTCCTTTTTGCATACCCAACTCACACTTCCATATAATAACGTTGGGACAAGCTCCGTGTTGAGTATTGCGACACGTACCTTCTAACTGAGGCGGTGGCTACCGAGACGTTGTACCAATGCTTCGCTCACTCTATTTACCGCATTTACTCTTCTCTCTATACCATGTGGTGTATCTTCCATTCCGACTGAACACACACCCAAGTAGACATATTCATTCAGTTGTTCTAGCACACCATCTTTATTCTTATTTATACTCTAGCATCTGTTCTGGCTTCTTCTCTTTCAAATACCATTATTTTGGTTTTGCCCACGTTGACACGTAGCGCCCTTTCTTACAATATTCTGTCATTAAGTCAACTAGGGTTTGCGAGACGATGCGGTCCTATTAGCGCAGTTACCGACTGACTGTCGGAAACTGCGTTAATAGGACCGCATCGTCTGCATACAGCAGAGAGTTAACCAGTAAAGTTCTCTTTTTCCATTTTCACAAATAATTTGTTCTCTAAAATAGCTGAGCATGTCACGTACTAAAATACAGATCAAAATAACTAACACACGTACAGAAAAATGATATAATATATACGAGTATGAAAATAAATATTACTGTGTACAGGGGTTGACAGTGTCGTGATTATGGCTTATGGGCTGGTGGACGTTGCGTAAAGTAAAAATTTAACTTTGAAAATAAATTAAGTTGCACGTGGATTTTATACTCATTATAAATATAGTGCATACGAAATTGCGCTTTAAAAGTTTTATGCGGCAATAAATTTTTAACGAGGACTACATAATAATTTATAAAGGCGAAAGAATGGAAATTGGATTTAGTTTTAATAAGAAACAGGTTGATATTTATCAACTCAGTTCAGATATAATTAATCTTTAAATAATAGAGTAAGTAAATAGAACAGGGAATAAGCGGCATAACACATAATTTATAGTGAGTACACACATGGTTGAGTTATCTGTGTACTCACTATAATATTGCGAGTAGAAGAAATTGACATACAGAGACCTACATTTGATATTGTATACTATGCTGTCTATATATATCTACTAAATCAACAAGTACTGAACAATGTTATAAGTATTGCAATAATTAACTAGTAGGTAACGTCGGCATGGTATGAAATCGTTTCCTTTATCAGTTGATACGCGAAAATATCCATTGAAGCTCCGATTTACTGTTAGTAATTTCACGTTCGGAGAATTTTTCATTGAAATATCTTTTCAAGACTGGCGGAACAGCCGAGGTATTTTGCTGTCATTAAGGTTAAATAACAAAACGCACAAGGCAATACGCTAGCTATCCAATCATCAAAAAGAGAGAATGATTTTTAGCTCAGCTAGCCTATAGTACTTAGTATTGTTGTATTTTCAGAACTTTCTTATGAATAATTAGCAACTCACCCTTGTTTTGCAAGAACGTATTATTAACGAATAAAATTTACCTTACTAATATTAGATATAAATGCGAAAGTGAGTTATTTTTCTTTATTCTACATGGGCGCTAAATAAGCATACAGCCAACCCGATAATAAGCAGTTACCGTAGCCTATAGACGTTAGCAACACCAGAGTCAACGCACGCGTGTTGCCATCTCCAAAGGAAGGGATAGGAGGTGGATAGGGTGGATAATAAGGAGGGGTAGATACTAAGGAGAGGACAGGAAGGATAATAAGGGGAAGATAGGCAGGGGGTTTGGACCTCCAGCGCTCTCACTCAACATACGAAACAGTGGCGAACAACCACTCACCTAGTATAAAAAAAATACAAATAATACGTTACAATAAACACAAAGTGAAAGATGTGAAATCGAAAATAACAGTCACGAGCAGGATTTGAATACAATCCATCAATCAATCCATACTATATAATATTTCCGACAGATGGCGCAGGCGTCACCCAAAAACGTTAAGTATAAATGTGTTATCGAAATTAGCAGTCAGGAGAAATTGTCACGATGGCTGAATTGGCAAAGCATCTGGACGGTATCCAGGAGATGCAGGTTCAAATCCTGCTCGTGACTGTTATTTTCGATTTCACATTTTTCACTTTGTGTTTAATGTATAGTGCTAAGCATGTCAAATGCTAAAAATACCTATATAAAAATATCTAAATACGTTACAAAATTTAAAGCAAACTAAATTAATTAATAAATAAAATAAATAAATGCAGTGTAAGCCGTTCCACAGAAGGGCGTTGGCTACCGTACCCGACGTTATAATTACCAACAAAATAACTCTAATAAATCTCGCAGCGTCGCTTTAATTGATGTTATTTACTTTATATGGGTTTATTGATAGCATTGGGACAACCCCTACGAGTGGTAAGGTTTTAAATAAATTGAAAACCGCCCGTTTTGCAGAGTGAAACAATAACATACATGGTTTGAATATTATTGTAACGAAAGGGAATTAAAGGGGGTGCTCCAATGTTACCTTTCATGGGTACGTCATCGTTTATGATTTTTTTGCATTCTGTCATAAGGCATCGTGAATTTGTATGCAATAAGAGAGATAATTAGGATCCGTAAGCAATAGTTTAAAATTTAGGACACGAAACATCACGATAAGTAAATTTTGGACATAAATCATAAACTCAAAATATTCTGAGTTCTATGCTGCATACTTTAAGAACAAAGCATGACGAGCCAGGACCCATCTGATGGTAGATGGTAACCGTCGCTCATAGACTCAACTATACCGAGATAATTGTCAAGCCGCTGCTCACCATTTCATTTCACCGATATGAAATGAAAGAATAAACGGCTATCTCCTGTTACAGTCAAAACACAACGATGTGCTTCATGGCCGGTCACACGGGAGACCAACCCGCTCGGGAACGATACCAAGTGAGTACTCCCACTTGGTACCGAGCCCTACCACCAGTCATGCAATAGATGATAATTGCTTACTTCCCTTAGTCGCCTCATACGACACCCGTGGGAAAGAATGGGGTGGTGACACTTGTATTCTTAGTCCGTCACCATACGGAGTGTTAATTATTTACAAGATATTCAGAAGTGCGCCAACAAGTGTCACCATCGCTTTGCGTTAGTGATGGTAGGGTTGGATACCAAATGAACTGCGGATCGGTACTACCGTTTCCCGAATGACTGACCGTAGATCACCTCGCTGTTTATTGGTTGCACGAGATGTTCTTTCATTTCACATTCGCGAAATAAATGGTGATTAGCGGCTTGACTGCGCTCTTAGAGTAATTAAATACATAAGCAGCGATTACCATATCATCAGGTGGGCCCTCGCTCATCTGCTATGATAAACAAAAATAAAAAACATTATATATATGTATTTTAATCTTTTTCTATAGCATTTGACATATAGTTAGCTTTAGCCATAAAAATGAGTAAAAAGTAGGAAAATGTGAAAATAACGGTTATGAGCAGGTTTTGAACATGCATCTCTTGAAAAACGGTCCCAGAGACTTTGCCACTTGAGCCACCGTGATCCGCTCGGGACAACTAATAAAAAAAAAAGAACATAGCATCACGCCTGTATTCCCCGAAGGGGTAGGAAGGACTACTAATCCCGATAACAAATCGTTCTTTAAGCGTTGGGTACGTTTATACATTATATATACCAATACAGGTATTTTTTTTTAAAAGCCTAACGAGAAAAGTCTTTAAATTATGATTTCGTCACAGGAACACTCAGAACAAAAAGGGAAACAATATATTTTAAGTCATTAAATGTTTTAATTAAAAGAACAAAAACAGTTTGGTAACAGATGTTACCTACTTAATAACAATTCCCCGCAAAGGACACCCACAATTGGCAATCACTTCAGTCCAATGGTTTTAGTGATTCTGAATACATGTAGTATACAAAAACTTGGTAAAACAGTTGTTGCATCCTAAATGTGGATATCCTTAATAGATTTATTAGATAGTTATGTTTGCATAGTACCTCTATGCAAAAATAAATGTGTTAAAATTTCGATCCTTTCTTTCTCTTGTAAGTAAGTCTAAACCTAGTAGAAAGAGTTGCTCTTTTTTCACATTATTAATACACTAATTTGGCATCCAGATATAGAATTAAGTGTAAGATGTGACCACGACATAAGTATATATCTTTACTAAACTTTGCCTGCAGCTCCGCCGCAGCTAACAGCTAGTTTTTAGGTTCTTAAAGAGCTATTACAAAAAAAGTTTCATCAATACGTTCAGTAGTTTTTGCGTGATGCCCGAAAAAGCAGGCAAAGATACTTAATAAATGTTTTCTGTTCAGATACGCCTAAATAACCTACCTAATACATTCCATCCATCCATCAGCCTTTCAACGTCCACTGTTGGACATAGGCCTCCCCAAGAGAAATCCACAACGAGCGGTCTCGTCATGGGGGATAATGCCGTAATCGCCACGCTTGGCAGGCGGGTTGGCGATCGCAGTGGATGTTGTTAATACTCGAGGGAGTGCTGCTGCCAACTCCCCCGGTATTCCCTCAGTCGGCTCTTACAACTCCCGTGGGTAGAGAGGGGTGAGACAATTCTAAAGCCGGCCCCACACGGCAATGTACTTTACATTTTTTATAAATTATCTTAAACGTATTCATAGATATGTTACAGCTAGTTATTATTATCATACAGGAGTGTCACCGCCAATTATAAAATCAATATTGATAAAGAAAAAGAACGAATATATCAAAGAATGATGAAAGAGATTATAGGAAATAACATTCTACGAGTATGTCTCTCAAACAATTTGGGGAGGCATGACGGAAATGAAAATTGCCTGTGCTTTTTACATGTAATGAATATTCGATTAGTTGCGTGCCTTCCTTATTTTGTAAATGCCTACAACAGATACTCGTATATGTATGCTGATAGCACTCCAATTTTGTATCAGGATAAATGGAAGTAAAACTATTGAATGGCTCTTTGAAGAAGGTTTTCAGGTAGACTGGGAATAAACATGCAATATTTGCAATGCAGAGAAAAACATCCAGAACAAAGCGTAGTCCCTGAATTTAACACGATTATATTAGTCTCACTTGTAATCAATTCCTGAAAGTCAATTTTCAATCAAGTTCTTGTTGTCGTATCGAAATGAAACACTAAATAAAAGAATAAGTTACTGACATAGCAACACGCAGCGCTAACTCCTGGGGCTAGGACTGTGAAAATAATTTTAGTTTATAATTATTTTTGATATTGTATAAGCCGCGCTTGAAGCACTAGTGTATATATACACATAGTCGGATGACCATAGGTATTATAATTTTGGCATCTTGTACTGAATATGGAGCCAGGAGGTAGATAATGAACTTTTCAATGACCACATTACATTTTGTAATTAGGTTAACTATGATTACATTTATAAGAATCAAACAAATCAAAGTATTTCCATTACAATGAGCAAAAATCTATTATTTTATAGAACAGTAATTTAAATCATGTTTTAATTACATACTTCTAAGTAGTATTAACACATTGCTATCAGTTCAGATCCTAGACTACAACAATAACGTTCAGCGCAGATTGCTTCTAATACAAGAAGTACAATGCACCGTTCGTTATTTGTTCCATCTGTACGCAAAGGCACAATAAATATAAGCTGAAAAGCAACTACAATGGCCGCCTATATCTAAAGTGCACGCCTTTGTATTGACGACGCTATAACGTTATTGCTTACGGTTTCTGAGTAGCTTGTGAAATATTCCTCTAAAAAAATAATCGATACTTCAAAACCAAAAGGACTCCATATTTTGTATTCTCAATTTATTACTCTGGATAATTAGTTAATGTCAACGACACAAGGCGGCACTAACGTCAGTATCAGGTACATATAAAAAAACGTTCCCACTATGGACCCAAAGCGAATACTCTCGGCAAGGAAAATTAACCACATTATTTAAAAAAGGAAGATTAATTAGAATCGTATTCGAGAGAACCTATTTGTTATGCTAGGCCGTGTTAACCGTAGTGTTAAGGTTTAATTACTGTATTAAGTAAGACTAAACATAAGCCAAAATCTTGATTAATTAATGTCACTAGGTAAAAATTCCCCAGGTTTTATTTCTATTTTTTATTCGAAAACGGGGTGTCCAACAAGGAAGTTCATTAATTGATTTAAATCCTATTCAGGATATAATACCTAAAAGCACAGCTATGAACTTATAATATACGGGCCTCGTGGCGTAGTAGGTAGTGTAACTGACTTCCGTGCACTAGGTCGTGGGTTCGATTCCCACTCAGGACAATTATTTGTGAGATGAACATAGATATTTGTACTGCGTCTGGGTGTTTTCTATCTATTATATGTATGCATTTACAAAAAACAAAGTACTTTCTAACATTTACGCGAATTTTACACATTTTGAAATAAAACTACGTTTACGGAATCTATCGCGTTTACTTGATTTTTATACTATCCCGACGTTTCGAATACTTTACAGCATTCATGATCCCGGGTGGACTTAGATGGTAGATGTCCAAAGCTGATATGTTGTTTCAACGGTTTCATCTACCCACAGTAATATGATTTTACAAATTTTTGGTTTATTTATTTCAACCTACATAATATTCGTTTAGAAACACAATTAAAAATATCTACTCTAAGATTTATGTTTACAATGTATGAGATTTTAAGCTAGTGTAATAAAATTAGTATAATACTCCTTTAAGGTTTAAAATTTTTTTGTTTATATTTAGTGCTTAAAAATTCTACCACAAACTACCAATTAAAATTTTTAAGTAATCAAAAAACTACTATTAAGAAGACAATATTGATTATTAGTTTCTATTATTAAATATATTGATTTCAATAGAAGCTAACACTAAAAAAGCTACCACCGGATCGGAACGCGGTCTGACTGAGAAAGATCCGGCCAGAAAACTTAGTAGGCAACAACTTGTTATGGATTATTAAATTTATGCGGATATACTAACTAATCACTACTGTGGGTTTTATCTACACAATAAGCGCTAACTGTGTCTTGCAATCTTGTGGTGTGCCTTCTTGTATTATGTTTGGTGAGGCCTATCACAGGATTCCAGTTTGATGGTAACCCGGCGTCGTGGAACCTGCAGCTTATTAGCATGTAAAACTTTCTTTACATGCTGCAACTCCCCAGCCAGGTGTTCTTCATCACAGATTCCTTGTGCTCTCTGAAACAAAGATTTAGACACGGTAGCTAACTGTGAAGGATGGTGGTGAGGCTCTCCATTCAGGTACTTATCAGTATGGGTTTTCTTTAGATACACTGTATGACTCAAGGTGTTGTTGGGGTTACGGATTACCATAACATCTAAGAAAGCTAAAGAGTTATTTGACTTCAGTTCCATAGTGAATTGAATTTTAGGATTGATACGGTTACTTTATCAGATGGTAATATAATGAAAGTGTCATCTACATACCGCTTGTAAAAACGTGGGACCACAGGTGAGGTTTTTAGGGCAGTCTCCTCGAAGTCTTCCATGAAAATGTCAGCAACAACGGGAGAGACTGGCGAAGCCATGGCTACTTCGTCCACTTGCTTGTAGAAGCCATCATTTCACATAATGTAGCCAGATGTGAGGCAGTACTTTAACAGTTCAGCGTATTCCATAGGTATGTTGTTCTCTGATAGTTTCTTAGATACAATTCTGATGCAGTCTTCCACAGGTAGGCAGGTTAAAAGTGACTGGACATCAAAAGTCACCATAGTTTCATTGTTAGCAAGATGAAGGTGTTTAATCTCACTTACAAAATGGTATGAGTCTTTTATGAACGCATCTGTGTGTCCTTGGAGCTGTGAAAGAACTTTTGCCAGTAACTGAGCGACTTTATAAGTAGGTGAGTCGATCTGTGGCTTACAATAGGTCGTAGTGGTGCGTTCGGTTTGTGTATCTTTGGCAACCCATACAATTTAGGTGGTTTTGCATAAGGTGGTACCAGGTTTTTTACATCTAGATTCAATGCTTCGGAGTGCTGGTTGAGTAACTTTTTCATATTATTTAGTGTACAGTTGGTCGGTTCAGTTTTAACCTTTTCATAAGTAGACTCATCCGATAAAAGGTGTTCAATTTTGGCATTATAATCTGACGTATCCATCACCACAGTAGCGTTACCTTTATCTGCGCGCAAGATGACGATGTCTGGTCTGTTGCGTAGGTTCTTCAACGCCAAATATTGTGATTTGGACAAATTTGGTTTCGGCCGTTTACTTCGACGTAACAGTGAAGATACGTCTTGGCGAATAGCCTCCATGTCGTCCGGTTTTATAACATTTCTGGCCAGCACGTCCTCAACAGCACAGATAATTTCCTCATAGGGGATTCGGTTTGGTGCTACAGCAAAATTTAAACCTTTATTTAGTACATGAAATGGAGATTCATCTAACGATTGTTTTGACAAATTTATGACAGCTACGTCTGGATCTGCATAAGAGTCTATGGTTGACGGGCGCGTTCCGTTTCCACAGATGCCATGTTGCGTTCCAGTAAAATAATTTGATTTTTGCAACAGTTTTTCAAATTTGATAAGGTGTTTATTTTTGCATTCATTATACCTATGTGTTTCGCGCTTGTTTAAGGTTTCGATGCAATTTTCGAAATCAGCTGTCGTCAAAACAATCTTAATTTTATTAGATATTGTCTCAATCTGTTGGCTAATATTGTGCAGATCGAATCTATTTTGACGAATAACCGCTACTAACAACTTTTTGCTGGCTTGGTTTAATATCTTAGCGCTTCCTCGTATGTTCTTCTTGGTGGAAATTTTGACACACGTAGGAATGAGATTGTGGTCACGACATCTCTTCAAGAAAGATTTTTACCACCAGTCAAGTGCCATATACCCTTACAGGATGCAGGAGTGTACAAGCTGGATTGTGATTGTGGTCTCTCCTACATTAGGCAAACAAAGAGATCCATAAGAACTCTGATCAAAAAACACATAGCTGATGTGAAGCACCGGCGCTATACAAAAGCCTGCAATTTGTGAGCACACACAGGACTACACCCGCCATTACATCAGGTTTGACAAACCTCAAATCCTCACAAAAGAACATCGATATCGTCCTAGAATGTTACGTGAGGCTATTGAAATCTTTCTCAAAAGAAACATTCAAATTTCAATAGGGAAGACGGCTGGGTCTTACCATCAAGCTGGAATCCTGTGATAGGCCTCACCAAACATAATACAAGACGGCACACCACAAGATTGCAAGACACAGTTAGCGCTTATTGCGTAGATAAAACCCACAGTAGTGATAAGTTAGCATTTCCGCATAAATTTAATAATCCATAACAAGTTGTTGCTTACTGAGTTTTCTGGCCGGATCTTTCTCAGTCAGGCCGCGTTCCGATCCGGTGGTAGCATTTTTAGTGTTAGCTTCTATTAAAATCAATATATTTAATAATAGAAACTAATAATCAATATTGTCTTCTTAATAGTAGTTTTTTGATTACTTAAAAATTTTAATTGGTAGTTTGTGGTAGAATTTTGAAGCACTAAATATTAACAAAAATTTTAAAACTTAAAGGAGTATTATACTAATTTTATTACACTAGCTTAAAATCTCATACATTGTAAACATAAATCTTAGAGTAGATATTTTTAATTGTGTTTCTAAACGAATATTATATGGGTTGAAATAAATAAACCAAAAATTTGTAAAATCATATTACTGTGGGTAGATGAAACCGTTGAAACAACATATCAGCTTTGGACATCTACCATCTAAGTCCACCCGTGATCATGAATGCTGTAAAGTACGTATTCGAAACGTCGGGATAGTAGTAAAATCAAGTAAACGCGATAGATTCCGTAAACGTAGTTTTATTTAAAAAAAAAAAAGTAATATAATATGTATTATATCCGTAATCTGGTACCCATAGCATAAGCGTTAAGCTTAGTTTGGGACCAGAGGACGTTGTGTGAAAAGGTCCGTGTCCGTGAATACTACCACCGATATAGTATTTAAATGTTAACGAAAGTAAATTGTGTTCGGGCGTAGCTGGTCGCGGGGCGGGGCAACTCCCTAGACAATCTACCTCTTTACCAACAATTCAGAGGACATCGGATGGTCCTCCTTACTGTATGTCACAGAATGTCACCGTCGCTGTCGCTGGTCACCCGGAGCTGGACCTACCCCGGGGAACCGGGGGTCTCATCCGGCTCGGGTTTGACCGCCGCGACGGTGTGAAGAACGGGGAGGGCCGCCGTCCGTCCGACCCAAGGACCGGCCCCTATTCCAGGGCCGCGAATAGAAACCACAGCCAGGAGGCCACAAGGCCTCGATGCTGTTTACGCACACCCCATCCGGGGTGTTGTGAGGACTGCGGTTCATTATATTCTTAGTCTGTCAGGATGAGTCATGGTTATAGTTCAACATTTTCATATTGAAACTATCATGAGATTGATATTTATTAGAAATATAACCGGAAGTATAATTAAGGTTTTTCGTAAAAAGAAAAATTCTCAGTAGCAACCCGGAGACTAGAAATGTGCCCGGTAGACGGCAATAGGCTTGCTTCCTATTACAAGGTTCAAACCTTAACCTTGGCATATGTTTTCTATTAGTAATTGTAAATTTTAATAATGAATGCACGAAACACTTTCGGAAGGGCCGCTTACAGCTAGTTACCACGTAAAATGTATCTTTAGTGGGAATAATAATATAATTCTACACTTTAGATACTTGTAATTGCAGTATTATATTAAATTTACTTCGACACTCGGCTTTAGTTATGTGTCCATCAGAGGATGACGAAAAGAAGCAATTTATAGTAAGAATCAATTTAAAAGTATGTACTACTAATATTACAAAAACTAACATAAATCAAATTTAATTTGCGTACTAACGACGATAATGTCTAAAATGGACTTTTGATTGACGAGCGAGTTAAAATATGTCAAGTCAATTAAGAGCGAGCCAAACTAGTTCTAAATTCCCCAGTTTTGCATCACTTTGAGTTCTAATGCCAACGTCACCTCTCGATCACGTATTCGCAATTTCTACCCATCGGCGAGTCGTTGAGACTTGCTCAACTCTGCCGTTGATCATCAAGCTATCAAAAGAACACGTTTCCACATGTGGTGCAACCGAACTTTTCTTAGCATAAGAAAACCTAAATTACGTAGCCTATATTTTTATTACTTTCCATGGAAACTAAATAAATGTTATAATTTAGACACAAAAGCTGTTATTATATTACTTTTATCTGAGGTCATTTATTTTTAAATGATTGAAATAATTAATTTATTGTTCACTAGCGAATCTGCCAGACGTTGTTTTATCCGAATACGTGTATTGGTTTGCCTGCTGTGGTTTCTGATTAAATGTTCTAGTTACATGTTCAGATACGCGAAGAATATAATACTGAAGATTAAAAGCGACTGTTGTTATATTACTTTTTATACGATGTCATTTATTTTTAAATGATTAAGAGAATTAGTTTACTTATAGTGGCGAACCTGGCAGACGCCTTTTCCGATAAGATTCTTATTGTCAATAAAAATAAGTTTTCATGTGAACGGTCATGTATGACCATGAAATAAAATTACCACCAGGATGTTTGAAATCCGTAAACGTAGTTTTATTTCAAAATGTGTAACATTCGCGTAATATCAGAAAGTATTAGGTTTTGGAAAATTACGAAAATATGTGAAAGTTAAAAATTATAAGGAAAATATCGTGCATGCTAGAGATATTCTAGAAGACTCGTGTGAAGTATGCGAATGTGTATTGGGACTATAACCTAGATTGAATATAACCTAAATATCTGCCATTCGGAGTTGCGGGAAGAGAAGTGTTAAAGCAAACGATTGTAAAGATAAAAATAATTATATCTATCTATCAGTCTAGCGACGTCCACTATTAGCCATAAGCCTTTCCAAGAGAGAAAACGAGTGTTCATGTGAAAAATCCATAAAAAGAGTTGGGAGTTTAACAATCAACACCTCCAATCCAGCGAATGATGATCAAAAACATGATGATTACGAATTCAAACTCACAATGTAAAAAGTTTTGTTGGTTAGATAAAAAACCCAATTTAAACAAAGTTATCATCCTTAACGACTTGAGATAAAAACCATATTTAATTTTAAAAGTTCATCTTGAAATCACCGCTTTTCTCCTGCTATATAAAATCGGAGTTAATTTAAAACCCAGTGGGTGGAGGTGAGTTAGCGGGAAAATTATTTTGGCAATGAAGGTAATACGAATGATATTTATGGCTTGTTTTACCCTACTGCGACGGTGATGAAAACACAATGGTTACGAAACACTTGATTACACCTGGCGCTTTGTCTGATGATATTTAGTATCAAGTTGCGGTTCACTGGAATTTGGCACCCTTACCAGAAAAGCTGTATATTGGGTTAAATACTGCAGTTCAAATAAATGAAAGAAGTTCGTCCATTGTAAAATGTTTCTTTTTAATATTGCCCTTTATATTAAGATTTCTTGCTGATACGTTCGTAGAATAATCAGATAAGTTACTGCCTCGGTGATCCAGCGGTAGTGTATGCGACATCGATCATGGGATCCCAGCTTCGATTCCCGGGTCAGGCTTACAAAAAGTTAGTAAATAGCGGTGTTTCAGCATGGTGTTTCGAAAAACAAGTACAGCAGGACCAACCCTGCGCCTGATCTCTCTCCAGTCGAGCCGGAATGCCATCCAATCGGACTATATGAGTGGGGAAACAGAAATCGCACTTGTGTTCGACGCAAACACACGTATGCACCATTGATCTATATTTTATAAATCAATGGTGTGCACTATAATACTTCCTGCATACATAGCTGAAGTCTATTGACACTGGCCCCCGTGACTGAAATTACAGTCAAGATCGTTATCATTAATAAGATAAGATACTTTTTGTTGGTATGGAAAGTAGATATTCTTATTTTACGTATTGCAACGCTAAGGTAAGCAAATGACATGCTAACCTTCTTGACATGCTTCATTATATTAAAGACAGATTTTAAAGGTAACTATGTCTACATTTAGATATGAGATAGAACAGAAGACTTTTACTTTAAATCACTTCATTGTATTCAATTCCAATTAGAACAGAATTCCAGTTAGAAAAGGAAGCAAAACATTCCTAAAATAAAAACATTTTTAGAAAATGAGTTTAAATAAATAATTTACATTTACTACTACTTTCACGGTATCGATCGACACCATGTGCCTATATTTAGGAAGGAATTCTTGGTGAAAACGGACATTAGAAAAGTGTGGTTTGGGATTGTCTCTGTACTGAAACCCCTTCTTACTTAAACTATTATTTTCTCCCAGGGTAGCCCAAATGGGATACACATTTGTGTACAGGTACTTATTTTCAGGATCCTGGTACCTTCGTTACCCTTATCTTGTTGTCGAAACGCTCTTAAGAGACCGCTCTTAGCTACAAAGGTCTCTAATACAAAAGGTCCTGAAATACCATTCCAATCGTAAAACAATCCCGTTATTTAGCCGAAGACTTGGCGATGTGTTCGCAAAATTGTCTTAAACATTAAATGTTATATAATAATACTAAGTAAGTATCAGTACCCAGTAATTTCACTCGCGTTAATTTTAAAATATGTGTTACTAATAGAAAATTATATTAATGATTTATAGTTCGTCGATACAACCCACTCGCATTTTCTAATATAATATTTTTAGCACTATAAAGTGGAAGATTATGTTTTGAGCAAGAAAATTATTCTCATTATATTCAAAATTATTCTATTTCTAAAGGAAGGAAAGAATTCCAACAAATCCTGTCCGAAAGCAAAAGATTTTAACTCGGGAAATAAAATATAGTACCATAAGAATCACAATCTTTATTGTTTTTTTTTTTTTGAAGTGTAACTTCTATATAGACTAGGATTTTTTCTGTCACGAAAAAGCGTTACGGCTCATAACATACCTATATATATATAGAGGTGTTACATCTGCTCTGTTGGTATTCTCCGCGGTGTGTAAGTACATATTATATATTTATTGTTAACATAATTTTGTTTAAATATTTTTTTTTAGTATTTTTTATGAAATATTCTTTTTTATATTTTTCTTTGAAATATCCACTTGTCCGTTGAAGTTTCACTTCTACTATGTGTCCCAGCACACATTTTTTTACTTTTTTAAATTGTTAGAGTATTAATTTATGGCCAGACTTATCTCGAAATAACATATCTTGTTATTATTTAATAATTATGATATTTCAATAGAGAAATATATTTCTTTGAATAGATAATAACTTATTCAATTAGAATCTAGAAGCCGTGCATAAATAAGTCTGTCTGTACATTTTCTTAGGAAAAGACGTTAGCAAAACACGAAAAGATTTCGTGCTTAAGACGGGCGTCCAGAATTTTAATTAGGAAGTTTTGTTAAGTTTCCTAATTTTCCAGAAACATAGTTCAAAGAAAAATTTAATTAGGTCATGTACACAAAGGACGGTACATAATTTAGATAGACGAAAAAGTTGAAGGAGGAAGGAACCTACAAGTATGGCTGAAGTGTGGCTTTAGGTAAATTAGTTAATTATCGTGGCTTTCTTTACAAGCGACTTAACATCTAGACTTGTTTAGGTTACGCCAAGCGATAGCTCATCTAGCTTTTCACGAGCAGAATATTTACACGGCCTACATGATTCGTGGGTTCAAACATAGGACACCTCTTTGTGTGATCTACAAATGCTTGTCCATGTGAATAAATAGCAATTCAGTTAGCAGTGTTAGCACGGTGAAACAATAGTTACAAAATTTATTTGTTCCTTACTTACTACTGCTTATCATCACGCCATTTCCTTTGCGGAGTAGGCAGGGAGATTGATTATTTATTCCTTGCGGTTACAAAATTATAATTTTGCGATGGATCTGTGGATCTCGAATTATTTTATAACTATTTTGCCATGAGATAATCTGGTCGGCTGTCGCTACCTATATGCAATGATAGCCGAGGGGTTAAACCAAGAACGGCAAAGACAGTGGTATCGAGTTCGATCCCGAGTCAAAGGTTCAGGCCTCGTATACACCTATAACTTTTCAAGTTTTATGAAATCATGTGTGTATTTGTTTACAATTTATCTCTGCTCGGTAAAGGAAACATCGTGAGGAAACTTGCATGTCTAATAGATTTTCTCAACGGTTTGTGAAGTCTGCCAACCCACATCGGGTGTTTCGTATAGTGATCGAGAGCACCGAAGGCCCAAATCCCTTCCCTATCCTCTCCTTATCATCCCTCCTTTACACCTCCTATCCCTTTCCTTGGGAATGGCGACGCGCGAGTGATGCTGCTGGTGTTGCTAGGCTACAATAACCGCTTACCATCAGGTGGGCCGTATGCTTGTTTGCCACTTAAGTAGGTAGTATACAAAAATATAGGTACTTAATTAATTAAAAAGATCTAACTTATTTTAATATAAATAAATGAAATGAAAATGTGTTTTAGCATAAAGCGATCATTTAGCTGTACAAGTTCGTAATGAAGCGGAGGAGTAATATCGACTAAAAATCAAATATAGAACAACTCTCGAATTCACAATTTGATTAAACAATGCCCGCTTTTAGTGCTAACGACGCTATTGTTGTTGAGAAAGGGTAAAAAGTGTTTTCAATTATTCATCAAATACAAATGGCGTCTTCGACACCAAATCTCTATTAAACGCCGACAGTAACAAACTGTACTTCACCACAAAATACGCAACGTGAATACACGTCACAATGCCAAAACTGACCTATATACAGACAATATCAGGAGGAATTGAATGCCTCTTAAATTATTGTCCATGTGTACGAGGGACTCCTTTGAGGCGGGACATAATACCGTGAGTGACGTCAGTTACCGGAGGGTCGGGATAGATCAGGAATTTCAATAGATAAGATACATGATATACGCGCTAACAGCAATATATTGACGTTATATGACTTGGGTTAGAGAAAATCGACCTAGTTGAAAATACAATCTAGAGTTAGGTTGGTACTTTAAAAGTTGATTAAGAAGAACATTATTTTGTTATTAGTAGTACTTACTTACTTGTTTTCGAAATAAAATGGAAATTTTATTTTAGCTTTTGTATTTTTTATTTTATTTTTATACTTCGTGGGTGGTAAACAAGCATACGTTCCACATGGTGGTAAGTGGTTACGGTAGCCTATGGATGCTAGCAACACTAGAGATGTCATTCGCGCGTCGCCAACTTTAAGGGATAGAGGATAAGGTACCACCGAAGGAATGTAACATAGTTCCAGTGGATCGCCAATAAAGACGGAGAGACGGCACACGGCGGGTTTCTTTAGTGGGTGAAGGCCCCACACTACCCTGTTCGTTGCCCCGAACGACGGGGTGTGCGGTTAGGAACATTTTTTCCCGCCTTAACAAAAAAAAGGGGGATTGTTTGGGCCTCCGTCACTTTCAATCACCACACGAACCACAACTGTAGAAGTACCTACAGCTGTTTCACGCTGATCTTCTGTGAGAAGGTGGTACTTCATTCAGATCATTGTTGTTATAAAAGAAAAATGTCCTTGATAAATATTTTCCACTCCACGCACACTGAGAAATAATTGAATTTTCTTTTTGAAAAATAAACGACTTCACTCTCATGGCATTGAAAAATTGAAAGGCGTTACAACATCTTAATGCCAGTATTCGTATAGCGTAGAATGATTAATCTGAACATAAAACTGTTATTGAGAACAGAAGCGATTTCTTGAGAAAATAATTATGGTCCGTTTAAATTCCTTTCCATACGTTTAAATCTTTTAATAAACTGGTAAGGATGTAGTGTTTTTTTTTTGTATGTACTTGGTAACGGAACATGTTCAGCATTGTCCACTATCAGATTCTTATAAAATTATATTTATTTTAATGGAGACGCTCTAATTAAATATACCTATTTAAACAAAAGTACCCATGCGGTGAGCACGCAGTCACAGAATAAATACTACTCCTACGGACAGAAACATCAGTTCCATTAAAACTTGTCCAAAATCTCTCTATAATAGCCTACAAAATCTTAATAATAATACCAATTGTTCGTAGCGAGAAGAAATGTACCTTATGCACACAGAAATATAGTTGAGATTGTTTTGCCCGCCGCGTGATCCTCGGGCAACCGCGTCATTCAACGAATGCGCTAGGGTTGCACCTATGATTTTACTTACTTCTTACTTATCATCACGCTATCTCCCTTGCGGGGTAGGCAGAGAGAGAACAGAGTGACAGAAGGCTACATACATCTCTCGCTTCCTCAACGTTCATAATTCTCTTCATACACTCTCCGGTTTCCGCTCGCCGGTTTCGGAGACTCCTGACTCCACCTACAGCAACAAAGCTGTCGTTTATAAAACTTAAAAATTTATTTTTCTAGTAGATTCTATTGCATTACTTTTTATATCATTTTAAATGTTATTTTCAAATCGGATTATTTATTTATAAATTGCTTTTTTTTGTTGATCATATACGTTTAGAGTATTAGCTCTGAATTTTCAGTTATTAAATTTTATTGTTGAAATACCCTAAATCGCGTAAATAATTTTATTTTAATCAATACTACAAGCGCGAGCGCTTTGGCGCGCGTGCGACAGTCTTTTATCGGTTGGACCGTGGTCGGTACGCGAAACGGTAGGCATTTAACTCGGCGGCTTGAGCGAGTGATGTACGCCTGACGCAGTGCTTAAACTGTTAATAATAATAATTTACCTACACCTCATTACGATAAAAGAGCGGGAACCGCCTTAATACTTTCATATAAAAATGCCAATTATCTAGGTAGGTATAGTATTATCATGAAACTTTTATATATACCCTTCACTTTGGCCAGCAATCTAAGACTGTCTACATTGATTGACGATGATATAATTGCATTAGCATGGTGATAATGCTCAAATTGAGTTTTAAAAAGGGGCAAGCTCTTATAAATCAAAGCACATTGAATCTGAAGATAGTAACACACACTTGAGATTTTCTATAGCTTACAATATTAAGGGTTCTATAGCTTACATGAATAGATTATATCAATATTGTCTAACTGACCAGTTCTTCTGTTCTCAGTAGGCGCACTGAGAATCCTACTGTGCACGGTAGCCGAAAGTAAACCTGCACTGTTTTACCCTCACATTGGCGCAATATAAATCTGTTACTAGTTTTGACTACTCTGGTATAAGAGGAGGATATACGTAACACAACTCGAATATACAACATAGCAACATATATCCGAGAATTTCGGTTCAGTTCTTGCTGACAAATTGATAGAGGATAACGAAAACTGACGTGATCCCAAATTGTTAGTCGGCCTAAGCATCTTGCAAATAAATAATTTCAATCTATCGCCATTTACAAGTCAACAAACATACTACTTGTTCTATTTTGAGGAAACTACTACTACGGCATAATTTAATGCACTATTCACATTTTTTATTTAATATTAAGCATAGAGAAACACTCAAATTGAATATGTTTTTGGAAACTCACTACGTTATAAATCTATTCATTTTGAAAACACAATACCATATAATACGTCAAGAAGATATTACAATCGCCTTTGTTCCGTGTAGGAATCGAACTCAAACAAAACAGCACATTGGAACTAGAAATACTTCGCCAACTACGTCAAACATTTGAATAAAATCTATGTTAGGTTTAAAATACAATAAAGTTTCAAGAAATGATTAGTTGATAATAGCATTCAGCAATTACACCAAAGTCCAATCATTCATCATAATTTGTCATCTTCAAATTGGTATATAATAGGAGCCATTGACGCGATCCGAAGTCACACTAACTGGCAAAAGTAACTTTAGTAGTATGTAATATGATCGTGTATTATCTCGCGTATGATGACGGATACAAGGGTCTGTCTGAAACTAATAACCGAATTACATGAGGTTATTATAAAGGTAATAACGTTGTTAGAAAATGTCTGAGTAGCATGTTTTCACAGTAAATTTTAAAATAGGTAACTCCTAAAGCAAACACAATAATAATATTTTGCTGGCATTCACGTGTAGCCTGATTTTATACCAACGTAATAAAAATATTGATTAACGCCGATACTGGCATCTGAATAGCACGTTAAAGGGTATTGCTATTTATAAAAATATATACAATCGATGTGTTTTCTATGATTTCAATATCGTGTAGTATGGTGTACTGAATGTGACTGCTGAACGTGAGGTCTCGGGTCGAGCCAAAATAGTTATAGTTTTTCTGTCAAAGAAATTCTCAATACAGCTCGGAGTCGGAAATTTGATTGGTTTTGAGAGTGAGGGGACAGTGATAGAGATTCCACTTGTTTTTGCGCATAAACTTGTGCACTATAATATATATCCAGCCTAGATGATGGCTAGTGTCCATTGACACTGGCCGTAGGGACCAAATCGTTCTGGAAATCATTATTATACAAACATTTATAAAGCAAACTTTTTGGATAATTTGATGTTATTATTTCTAGTGAGTAGATATGAAAGAGAGTATTGGTGTAAAGATCCGAAAGATTCCCTTTCGCTTTGCTCCGACGGTTCGGACATGTGGAAAGAACGCCGGACGTGCGACTGGATAAGAAGATATACAATGCGAAAGTGGAAGGATGTAGGTACAGGGGGAGATCGAGACTCACCTACCTGGACCAAATCAATCAGCGTGTATAAAGCGAATTATGAATGTTGAGGAAGCGAGCGATGCATGCAAGAATAGAGCCTTTTAGCAGTCTGTTCTCTCTGCCTACCCCGCAAGGGAGATGGCGTGATGATAGGTACATACGTACTCGTAAAAAAAATATTATTTATAGTGCTTGCATTGTTAACATTACTATTTTCGAACTAAACAACTTAAACCCCTCATTAATTGTTCATAACATGCAATAAAATAATTTTCCAGTTCAATATTCCCACCCAAGTACTCATTGCGTGTCTATAAGACGAGGGTAAACAGAAAAACCGCTGTATGCGCTTTCGAAATTGAAGAATATATGATAACTCATTGAAATGAAGAGTTACTTACTCAAGTACCCAATTAACACGATTTGAAACAAGATTATGAGATCATTTTAACTTTGGTTAGAACATGTACGTAAAAAATTGATTTGCCGTGTGGGGCCGGCTTTAGAATTGTCCCATCCCTCTCCACCCATGGGAATCGTAAGAGCCGACTGAGGGAATACCGAGAGAGTGGGCAGCAGCACTCCTGCGAGTATTAACAACATCCATTGCGATCGCCAACCCGCCTGCCAAGCGTGGCGATTACGGCACTATCCCCCATTCTTGGGGAGGCCTATGTCCAGCAGTGGACGTTAAAAGGCTGACGGATGGATGGAAGGATGAAAAAATTAATGAGCTAATATTGAACACATGAAACATCAACTATAGCTCTAACATGTCTTGTACATAATAGCTTTTTGTATCAAACATTTCTGCGTGATGTATTTTCAGTAATATTCTATAGATGGGCCAGTAACGATAACTCAAGATATTTCACTACAATATATATGTATGGTATATACAATATATATGTGGGCAGAGTGTTACTAACGATAAGACGATGTTACAAAACGATGATGTTTGGGTCCTTAGCAACATTTCATACAGATATCTAATTAATAGGTATGTGGTTGTTACAACAGCGCTTCATTTTTGTATATTGGACAAATTACTTACTTATCATCACGCCATTTCCCTTGCGGGGTAGGCAGAGAGAACAGAGTACCAAGAGGCTCTATTTTACATCTCTGGCTTCCTCAATATTCATGAGAATTATGCCATACACGCACGCCAGTTTCGGAGACTCCTGACTCCACCTTCATTCAATACATGACCGATTTGGTCCAGGTAGGTGAGTCTCGGTCTCCCCCTGTACCTACATCCTTCCACTTTCTTCTTAACCAGTCACTCGTCTGGCATTCTTTCCATATGTCCGAACCATCGGAGCTTTCTCTTCCACATCTTTACACCAATACTCTCTTTCATACCTACTCGCTTTCTTACGTCGTCGTTACGAATGCTGTCAGTCAGCCTCACTCCACAGATTCTCCGCAGAGATCGCATTTCAACCGCATTGATTCTACTCTCACGCTCCTTTTTGCATAACCAACTCTCGCTTCCATATAATAACGTTGGGACAATCACTGCGTTGTGTATTGCGACACGTGCCTTCTGGCTGAGGTTGATGACTGCCAAGAAGTTGTCCCAATGCTCCGTTCACTCTATTTCCCGCATTCACTCTTCTCTCTACATCAGTGGTGTACCTTCCATCCCGACTGAATTCCTATTGCTACTCTAACATCTGTTCTTCTCTTTCAAAAATCATTATTTTGGTTTTGCTCACATTCAGACGTCGGCCCCTTTTCTTACAATCTTCTGCCATTACGTCGACCAGGGTTTGCAGGTCAGTCGCGGACTGCGCTAATAAAACCGCAACATCTGCATATAGCAGAGAGTTAACTCACTCATCTGAACTTCCACATTCATTTCATTCAACCTTTGTAGACATTTATCCAGATATATGATAGAATGACTGGCTGATAGAACGCAGCCCTGTTTAACGCCGATATTGACATTCAACCAGGGTGACATTCCTTCATCCAACCGCACACAAGCTTTGCAGACCATGTAGTTGGATTGCACCGCTTGCAGCAGTCTACCGTTAATACCTCCGGCAAAATGTCCCAAAGTTCCTTTCGTACAACCGTGTCAAATGCTTTCTCCTAATCCACAAAACTGCAGAAAACCCTCTGGACTACAGCCAGATGCTTCTCCACTATGTTGCGCAGAGAAAACACTTGATCCATGCATCCCCTTCCACACCTGAAACCTCCTTGTGCCTCACACAAAAACACTTTAATAATATTTTAACGATTCTTTTAATTAATGGATAAATAAGTTATTGGTCAATTTAACAATAATTTAACGATCCTTTTAATTAATGGATAAATGTAGAAAATATATATTTTTGGTACATTTATTAGTTAAAAGTAACATGAGTGCAAATCAGTATTATAACTAAATTTCATATTTGTGGATGCTTTCTGATATTTACGCGAATGTTACACATTTTGCAATAAAACTACGTTTACGGATTCTATCGCGTTTACTTGATTTTATACTATCCCGACGTTTCGAATACTTTACAGCATTTATGATCACGGGTGGATAACATATCAGCCTTGGACAACATATCAGCCTTGGATGTCTATCATCTAAGTCCACCCGTGATCATAAATGCTGTAAAGTATTCGAAACGTCGGGATAGTATAAAATCATGTAAACGCGATAGAATCCGTAAACGTAGTTTTATTTCAAAATTTGTGGAGGCGTTAAAAAGTACGTAATTAATTGCTGTAGTAAAACTTATTGAAAGGATTCTAAAAAAATAGTAGCTTTATATATTATAGACCAGAACAGGACAACTGCTCTCCAAAAGAGTAAGTTTTACTAAAATTAATTTGGTGTTACTAATATTATAAATGCAAAATTGAGTTTGCTTGTTTGTTACACTTTCACGTCGTAAGTGCTGAACCAATCATTCTGAAAGGAGATTCCTCCGGGGCCATACATAGTTCGCCCTGAACCAACAGCAAAGGAAAATTATGTGTTGTATTAAAACACATTACCGAATTCCCATACAACCATCATTATTATTACAGCGGACTAGCTGAAGAATCGTACTATTACAAAAAGGTGTCGGCTTTCGAGGTTATAATCGGACCGTAAATGTCATGGATTTTCATAGGTCTGTGTGATTCTAAACAAAGTACCTAATAGCTCAATATGTATTCATTTAATAAAGAACGATGATACATATTTCAGTATCTATATTTGTGATATAGACATATTTTTAGAAGTTGCCATTAACCAGGTAGCTAACCTAACATACCTCTCAATACTTATAGATGTACTAGTGGACCCAACAGACTTTGTCCTGTCCAAACATTGGCGTTTCGTTTGGATTCGTTAGATAGGTATATCTTTTTACATTAGAAAAAATGGAAGAAAAAAATCCTATCGTGGCGCCATCTACAGAGTCCAAATGTGAATCTAAACCATCCCGGTACTTACTCAAACATTTACAAATAAATAGAAGAAAAAGTCCTGAAACCTTATTGCGGCGCCACCTACCGCGTCCAAATGTGAATCTAAACCATCTATGGCACCACCCAAAAGCATACAAAAAAATCATTCAAATCGGTCCAGCCGTTTAGGAGGAGTTCAGTGACATACACACGTATTGTAGAATTATATATATAAAGATTTTGTAAAGGGATTTAGGTATCTATTAGGTAAGTTTTATCTGTACATACTAGCTATAACAGAGCTGTGTCTGTAGGTAAATTTAAGATATTTGATGTAAACAAAACAATTTTCCTTTTACTTGTCTATTTGTTGGCACATCATACAAATATAAAATAATACTCTTTGAACGCGGATGCACGGATTTTGGTATTTTTTGAGCTATTAAACAGATCAGAGACACATCTTGATTAGACATAAAAACCAGTATACGTTTTATACCGTTACTATATTGGGAACTTAAATTGTATTAGAAATAAAACTAAGATTTTTATTTTATTTTTATTATTCATCTTCAGTATTCGTCATTAAAATATTATCTAAAGCTTGTGCAGGGAAGTTGATATTATTTTGATGTCTAGCCCAACTTAAATACCATATAATTGTCATAATATGGGTGCAGCAACCGATGGTTCTGCGTCCAACGATGCAATTACAGCAATATTGTACAGTTGCTTCTCTTCCTATTTTTAATCCGTCTACTAAAATATAGACAAAGTATGTTTTATTACTGATATGACAGCTGTGTATTTTGCCTCTTAATAACCCATACGGTTTCAGAATTCCCTAAACGTAATTCATTAATTAGACGTTGATCAACCTCCCTGCACACCTCAAAAATATAAGAACCATCTTGTCTTACATGTCCACTGTACTATAAATGGGCTTGTTTAAGTTGATAAACTCCCAATGGTAATACATTATTAGGTACTATTACATTGAATAGATATGCATCTATTATGTGTATCTGATGCTCTAGAGTAATTTGGCAAGGTTATTCTTTCAGTATGCTGCTGAGCTGGGGTGACTTCCGATAGATTTGCTCTTTGACAACATCTATGACAAAGTAAATCCAATAGTTGAACCTAAAAGAAAATAATAATTGTTATTGATTGCATTATTAATAAAAATATACAACAGATCAGTATTCTCAAGTTTAGCAATTATTGTTTGGCTTTTTACAATAAATAACTAGTGCTTAAGTCTCTCACCTCTCGTGGTTGAATCCAATGTTGCACAACTTCTAAAATATGGCTGTTATTTTCTGCTCCTACTTCGAATTTGTGTCACTGAACAACCATATACAAAACCTATAATAAAAATACATATAAAAATTAATTTTATATCAAATTATTATGTTATAGGTATAAAATATGTCTATTTTTAAAAGCACACTGAAAAAATATATGAAGCATGCATACACTTAGTGATTATAGTATTTAATTATATGTTATGAATATGTTGTGTGTGTGTGTGTGTGTGTGTGTGTGTATGCGTGTGTGTGTGTGTGTGTGTGTGTGTGTGTGTGTGTGTGTGTGTGTGTGTGTGGGTGTGTATATGTATATGAGTAGTCGTGGGTATGTAAGTGTGCTTGCATGTATATAAACTATCCCTTGGTAATAGTAATCTTCTGAGAAGAATGACACACTAGGCTTAATTCCTTAAGATTCCCTATCTATATGTAGAATTTCATGATGATCGGTTGAATTGTTGACGTGTGAATGCGTACCATATAAACATCAAATAGCTGACATCAATTTTTAACATTGGCTTCATATAAAAGAAATAAAAGTATATAAATATATATATTTATAATAAACATATAAATAATAAAATATCTTCTAATAAAATACCACATTTAGCATCCATCACGATACATACGCGGTGTAAGTAACGGTATGACAAATACTGAAATAGGAGATTCAGACCATTATTCTGAGTTGAAAATAAACGGAAATTTACACCGGAACTTTTATTTTTTATTATAAAAGCGTAGATGCGTTTCATTAAAAGAATATTGGAGTTGTATTCCATACATCCATCCACCCATCAGCCTATCAACGTCCACTGCTGGACATAGGCCTCCCCAAGAGAACGCCACAACGAGCGGTCCCGTCATGGGGGATAATGGCGTAATCGCCACGCTTGATTAATAAATAAGGATTGACAATAAATAATAGCCAATTAACCAACGCCTTGCAGTTTGTAATCGATAGTTTTTTTTATTATTTCTCATTGACGTCACTATCGATACATACTCGTACAATTCGCAATGAAGATGTAGGTACTTAAATTTGGTTAGTTCGGCCGTATCTCTCTACGGAACTTGACATGATGTGCCTCGATCGTGACTTAATTACCTACGTGTTTTGTGGTTGTGAACTATTTTGAGTGATAACAGACCAGTGTTAGTGTTTTAATTTGTGGATTCTATTTGATTAAACACAAAGTGAAAAATGTGAAATCAAAAATAACAGTCAGGAGCAGGATTTGAACCTGCATCTTCTGGATACCGTCCAGATGCTTTACCAATTCAGCCATCCTGACAATCAAAAAAAGTATCCAGAAGATGCAGGTTCAATCCTGCTCCTGACTGTTATTTTCGATTTCACATTTTTCACTTTGTGTTTAATGTATAGTGCTAAGCATGTCAAATGCTAAAAATATATATAAAAATATCTAAAATATTTAAAGGGTTTGCGTCATTATTAGGTAAAAATCTTAATTGTAAAATTAAGTTTACCTGGTCGGTATAATGTATGAAAATACGTCCGACAGATGGCGCAGGCGTCACCCAAAGACGTTAAGTATGATGTGTTATCGAAATTAGCAGTCAGGAGCAATTGTCAGGATGGCTGAATTGGTAAAGCATCCGGACGGTATCCAGAAGATGCAGGTTCAAATCCTGCTCCTGACTGTTATTTTCGATTTCACATTTTTCACTTTGTGTTTAATGTATAGTGCTAAGCATGTCAAATGCTAAAAATATATATAAAAATATCTAAAAGATTCTATTTGACTTTTTTATTAGCATGAGCCGGGCAGGGAATCAGCTGTTCACTGCTCGTGAATACGGACAAATGTTGATGGCTTACGGCGAAGCCAGAGGAAATGCTTCTCTGGCTTTACGTATTTACGTTCAGCGCTACCCAAATAACCGCCATCCAGTGAACAGTCGGGTGATTACTCAAGCTTATCAACGGGTTTTGGATAATGTTCCCATTGTACCTCAACAAGAAGGTGCTGGCAGGCCGATTAATATCCGCGTAGAACAGAGGATATTGGACACTGTTGGACGTAATCCACGTCTGGGCACGTACACTACTGCCAAACTTTTGCGACGTCATGGAACACGGGTTTCGCACTGGACTGTACATAAAGTTCTGCGAAGGGACCGCCAACGACCATATCGCTTTCACAAAGTACATGCGCTCGTGCCCGGTGATCATGGCCGCCGTGTTGCTTACTGTAGATGGTTGGCGAGTCAGCAGCGGCTAAGCCCCAACTTTGTATCGTATGTGATTCGGACTGACGAATCCACATTTACTAGAAACGGTATGTGGAATCGCCGAAATACACACATTTGGGCACAAAACAATCCGCATGCATACCAACAAACCGGACATCAAACGCGTTGGTCTGTAAACGTATGGGCAGGGATTTATCGGAATAGAATTTTAGGTCCCTACTTTTTACCAGAGCGCATGAATGGGCAAAGCTATTTACAATTTTTACAGCAAGACCTAGCTAGCAGTCTACATGAGTTGCGTGTTGATTTAGAACAAGAATGGGATCTTATTGACGACGATGTTTTACTTGCCCGATTTCCCAGAATTTGGTTCCAACATGACGGTGCGCCACCCCACGTCGTTCGCCCAGTGCACGATTATTTAAATGAGATGTTTCCTGAAAGGTGGATAGGCCGATTTGGCCCTCATGCGTGGCCAGCCCGTTCACCTGATTTAACACCACTGGACTTTTTTTTATGGGGCCACATAAAAAACAAAGTGTTTGTGACAGAGTGCGATACCGCAGCTGAAATGCGCCAACGCTTGAGGGACGCCTTTGTTAAACTAAATAGTGACATTGAAGCAGATCCCACCATGATGCCTCGCCTTCACGAGGAAATATTACGTCGTGCACAGATTTGTGAGCAAGTTGGAGGTGCCCAAGTCGAGCCGCATCCTTTTAAGAAGATCATCATAAGGTAACATTTTGTATTTAAGTTTTACTACTGTTTCACTTAAGTGTTTTTGTTATTACTTATTGTTTTTACTCGTATCTATGTTCCTAATTAATCCGTGATTTTACAAAATAGGTTTGCTTGTCGCTACACAAGTGAACACATACCTAAGCAGGTTAAAATTTAGGTAGGTAAGAAACAAACCAACAATTAGAACTAAATAGCTATTTAGATAACCAAACGAAATATTCGATAGGTAATTCTTAGCGGGTAGATCAGTTAGAAATGTGCTTGTTTTTACTTGTGGTGTTAATTAAAATGATTTTATTTGTACCTAATTTAGTGATCAGTAAAGTTAATAGTGTTAATACCCGAAGGTTGGTTCTGCTCAGCTTGAGTTTACATAATTTAAGTATCACGCCTGTATCCCCCAGGGCAGAAGTGTTTTACTAACCCACGATTTGCCAATGTTTAAGTACCTACATCCTAATATGGGCGAGCCTAACGTCTATTAAGCACATTACCGAACACCGCGCTGCTAATGAGAAATTCTCTACGAAAAAACCCAACAACACTTTGTCCGGCTCGGGAATCGAATCGCAGACCTCGTCATCAGCAGTCGCATGCACAAACCGCTACCCGCTACGCCACAGAGGCACGAGTTTAGGTAGGTTGATACTTTAGCGGTGTATGTAGGTATAGCGCATGAGCTCGCTTTCGCGCGCGTCACAGCGGGACGGTATACGCCGCACGCGGTCATCCTATTCGATAAATTGCTAGCTTAACTATCCATTGCGTAGCGTAAATAAAATTAATTAATCATAAATCCTTAAATCGTATGTCCGTTATGAGTGCCAGGTAGTCGTTTGAGCGAGATACACGGTTCCAAAAATCACAGCCAGGTAAGTCAGTATTGAAAGCAATCAGTCCATTAAAATAGCCAGGTTGTACTAGGCATATTACCAAGGGGAGTCCGTTTCTAATTCGTTTCAATTCGTGCGCTTCGTGCGTAATCGGAGTGAAGCCCCCTTCATGTCTAGCCTGGGACGTGTCGGTTGGCGAACTATTGCGCAAGCCAGTCGAGGTAGGGCATCAGACCCTAATTGTGAAGGTCCCCCGCGGCCGCAGTCGTAAACCCTGTATTGGGAACAAGATGTTAAACGAGGAATAGGTATATTACCAAAGAAAATATAATCGCCAAGCCAATACACACTACACAGATCAATCAATCCAGAAGAGAGTGAGAGATGAGACAGTGACGGACCGAGTGAAGTGATATGACATGACATTGATGAGTATCGATGATGCAAAATAGGGGTTCGATATATCGATTCCTATTTTATTTTATTGTGGCTATTTGCTATAGACGGGCCTCGTGGCGTAGTCGGTAGTGTAACCGATTTCCGTGCACGAGGTCGTGGGTTCGATTCCCACTCAGGATAAATATTTGTGTGACGAACACAGGTATTTGTACTGCAGCTGGGTGTTTTCTATCTATTATAACATATGTTATTTACAAAAAAGTAATATATGTATTATATCCGTAATCTGGTACCCATAGTACAAGCATTAAGCTTAGTTTGGGACTAGAGGACGTTATGTGAAAAATAATGTCCGTGAATATTTATTTATTTATATTAGTCAGATATGAGTATTTTAATTAGCTATTTTACTTTCGCGATTCATAAACATATTAAATTATACATTATATTGTGGGGTCTTACTTGCGATAGTATAGTATGACGTGGTTATATAAATAGGTATTTATAACTAACTACTAACTTCTCATCGCGCAATTTCCCTTGCGGGGTAGGCAGATAGAACAGAGAGCCAAGATTCTTGCATACATCTATCGCTTCCTCAACATTTATAATTCTCTTCATACACGCTACAGTTATATATTATACATTAAATATGTCACATTTTATCGTATTGTACCCCTTTATACTATAATATATAATATCGCAACAATAAGGCTAAAAGCAGTGATATTAAATTAATTTTATAACTATTCCAACGTGTGAGAACAACGCATTTTAAAGAACAAAACCATCTACTAATATTAGAACCCATCTAGTTTTTATTGTGGCATTATACGCAGAATTATAAAAAATATATAATTCATATTTAGATATTTATATATATATTTTTAGCATTTGACATGCTTAGCAACATACATTAAACACAAAGTGAAAAATGTGAAATCGAAAATAACAGTCACGAGCAGGATTCGAACCTGCATCTCCTGGGTACCGTCCAGATGCTTTTTGCTAATTCAGCAATCGTGACCCTTGCTCCTGATTGCTAATTTCGATAACACATTCATACTTAACGTCTTTGGGTGACGCCTGCACCATCTGTCGGAAGTATTTTCATACATTATACCGACTAGGTAAACTTAATTTTACAATTAAGATTTTACCTAATAATGACGCAAACCCTATAAATATTTAGATATTTTTATATAGGTATATTTTTAGCATTTGACATGCTTAGCAACATACATTAAACACAAAGTGAAAAATGTAAAATCGAAAATAACTGGACTGGACGGTATCCAGGAGATGCAGGTTCGAATCCTGCTCGTGACTGTTATTTTCGATTTCACATTTTTCACTTTGTGTTTAATATATAATTCATATTTAAAAATAACAACAATAATTTAAAAACGAGTAAAATCGATTATGTGTATTTATTAATCAATGGATCTTCCCTACCCAACTTTGACATAACGTTGGTCATTAACATTAGGCAAAGATGGCAGCCAGTTTTATGTACAATAGTTCCTTTGAATACTTTTTTTCTTCATTTTCACTTTAAAATATATTAATAATTATCAAGAAGCCGATGCTTTTATCGTACAGGGCGAAAAATAGCAATCTCCTTTAGTCAGGGGCCCCGAAAAGGACATATGTTACTTTTTATTCTGGAAAAAATAATGTATCCTTTGGGATAGCTATTTATGCATAGAAGTAATTAATGTGCTGTAGTGGACTATACAAGTACACGTGGTCAAAGTCGCGGGTAGAACCTAGTTGACTATATTTGGTACCGTTTACAAGACATCACAAATATCGAGTACCGATAAAATGAAAGAATTCACCATAACTCTCTTTAAACATACGAAAAATAAAACACGGAATCTACCCCCTTATCATAATTTTATAGCTATCCCGGCAGTTCGAATACTTGATTTCTTGACCAAAACTAATTTAAACAACTTAAATTTTCTGACATTCTGACAATAAATAAATAAAAACTTGTCATCGTGCAGCATTGTGTACGTAACACGACAGCGAAACATTTAATTTTGCCTTTGCGTTAAATTTTAGCTAATTTCTGGTGCGAAGCCCGTTTTCACGCCGACCAAGCCAACTGTCCAAGTAATTACTTTCACGGTAATCCCGCTGAGCTTGCAGATCCTTCTATTACGTACACCGTTATGATCCTGTTCTTAGACGGTAATAAGCATCCCGAGTTTCAAATTTCTTCGTCGTAGTATAATTTAATGTTTATATATTATACTGCACGGCACAATGACTTGGGAGCAATCTGACATTTTTGAACAAGATGTTCATGATGAGTTTACTTTGTCAAAGATTTTAATAATGATTTTAAAAATAAATAGAAGCCACTAATGTGGAAAAAAATGGTTTTATTGTCGTGCTTATCCTTACTACTGAAAAAAACTTTTTTACCTCCAACTTGGCGACATCCAATTGGAAATACATTACTTTATATATACTCTAAATCTCAGCGCTTCATCTTGACCAGTGTGCCTTTTCTCTGCGTGCCTATCTTAGTTAAGTTGAAGTAGGATGGTATATTTTATACTTTGGGCTTTGACATAGTAATTTCAATTTATTTTTAGATGTGTTATCTATCATAAAACATGGTATTTTACACATAAAACATATAATTTCTTTATTATTTAGAATATTATTGTATTCCTAATGCCATCTGTCGAAAATTATAAATTCTGTAGAAAACTTCGCAAGCCCTCACAAAGCTCAGCTTTTTACTAGTAAAATAATTAATAAAAAGAATGTTCACGGACATTTTTCACACAACGTCCTTTGGTCACCAAACTAAGCTTAAAGTTTGTACTATGGGTACCAGATTACGTATATAATACATACATTACTTTTTCTTCTTCTAAATACATACATATAATAGATAGAAAACACCCAGACACAGTACAAATATCTGTTTTCATCACAAAAATAATGTCACCCTATTGCGTTTGTCTATCTGAACGTGATAAACTCAAAAACTAGTTTACGGATTATCACGCGGTCTGAACATCTTTCACCAAAGGATGGAGTGATTAATGAAGGTTCAGCAGCATATATTAGGGATATTTATACAAATCCTTCCCTCTTTGAATCTGAAGTATGATAATGATTGTAGAAGATAAATAAAATATAGGCTATAGGGCTATAATGACATGCACCTCGTAAATTTACAAAAAACAAGTAGTTTATGGTAAAAGCTAGTTTAAGTAACGTTTCACTTAAACGTCTGCCTGAATAGGCAATTAAATGATAATTAGATAATATTATATTGCGACCTTTCATTCTGTTAATTTAAAAATTATTGCAAACATAATTGCAAAACCCTTGCAATAAATCGTTTCAGTGAAAGAATTTTCGAATGGAATATTCATTTTTTGGATTCCGAGTAAATACGGTTCAGTTACAAAGATAATCTCAGTAGTAGTAACGTGTAAGCTTTCCTTGAGGTTAATTGGAGATTAACACGGTAGCTATAAAACCTGATGCTAACAAAAAATAGGTCTAGGTACTGACTGGGATTTCACACGAGGGATTCTATTACGTGGGATCCTTATTAATATTGTAAATATTAAAATGAGCTTGTTTGATTATAACGCCGTAACTACTAAACCGGTAATCAAAAAGATTTTGTATCACAAAAATACAATAGAAGAATACTGCGGATTCGAGAAAATTACGAATATTTTTTTACACAAAGTGTACGAGCCCTGATGCAAAATAGTTCGTCTAGTGTGAAATTTTCTCTGTGAAATATTAAGCTGTTCTACTATCACATGTCGCGTTACTTATGGCATTTTTTTATTATGAACCAATAAACTATTTTTTATTTTTTTTTAATTCGAAGAAGTTATAAGCAAAATAGTTCGTCTAATTGTTAATCGATGCAAAAGATTTCGTCTATCGCTGAGTTAAATAAGATTATTCCTTCTTTGTACAATTATGTTGCATAATTTAATTTTGTAAAAGTAATTCTGTGTCATTTGTCAAATAAGACAGTATAAATTAGTATAAATTCTGAAAATTTCAGTTTTTTTCATTAGTTTTCAAATAACAATGGGTCGTGGCAAACCCGTGCATGAAGAACTTCGAAAACGAATAGTTGGTGGGATGCTGGCAAATCAAGTTACCAAATATCTAAAGACTTGATACTTCCCAGGTCTACAGTCCAATCTATCATTCAGCACTATAAAAAGAATAGAACGACTTCTTGTTTGAAGAAAACTGGTCGACCACGCATCACAAGTGCAGTAGAAAACAGAATCCTGAAGAAAATTATCACAAATAATCATCGTGCTCGAGCTGGAGAACTCACGGTGCAATGGAAGGACATGATTCACAAAGACGTCTCAGTTGATACTTGCAAAGGAGTCCTAAAAAGAATGGGTTACGGATTTTACACCGCTAAGGAGAAACCACTGTTGACTGCTGTACAAAAGAAAAAGAGGTTAAGTTTGCTCGTGATCATTTAAATTGGACTTCCGATCAGTGGCGTAGTATCATTTGTAGAGACGAGTCCAAATTTGAAGTGACAGTTGGCGATGAAAGGATAAAAGTGATTCGGAACAAAAATGAGGCATTTCATAGTGATTGTCTCAAACGTAAAGTGAAGTTTCCGGCGTCTCTTATGATATGGGGCTGCATGTCTGCACAAGGTGTTGGTGGTATGCAGTTTGTGGATGGTTCTATCAATGCTTGCAAGGTATCAAAACCTTTTGGAAGAGAATTTACTGCCCTCTATTCCGTCACTTAAGCATCAAGATTCCTTCATTTTTCACAGGATGGTGCTTCCTGCCATACTGCAAGGACAACAAAGACGTGGCTGCTGGCGAAAAGCATCCCTACAATCGAATGGCCATCTAACAGCCCGGACTTGTCGCCGATCGAAACCCTATGGTGGAAAATGAAAAAAGGTCTCCGTAAAAATCCATCAAGATCGAAGAGCGACTTAAAGGCTAAACTCTTGCCTGTCTGGGAGTCAATTACGCCTGAGGAGTGTGCAGCGTTGGTTGCAACCATGCCTCTTCGCATTAAAGCTGTCATTGAGAGCAAAGGCGACACAACTAAGTGGTAGACGAACTATTTTGCGTGAGTGACAAGGGTAGACGAATACTTTTGCGTTATGTTTTTTAGAATATTTTTTTAAATTTTTTATGTAATGTAAAGACATGGAAGATTTTCAGTTATGTTAAAATAAATTTTAAAATGTTCCTCAAATTGTGGTTTACTTTTTATTAAAGGTTCTTAATTATTTTACCAATATTTACTTTCTATATTTTACGCTTTGCACTACTTTCCATACTAGACGAACTATTTTGCATCGGGGCTCGTATGTATAGTGCTAAGCATGTCAAATGCTAAAAATATCTGAATACGAATATTTCATTTTTTATTATCAGTAATTTTTACCATGTTTTTGTATAACTTTTATTCCCTCGTTTTTTTATGCGTGTACGTTGATATATAAAATTGGGTTCAAATCTGAAAGAATAATATGACCAAATCTTATCATCACTTGATTATTCGATAGATTTTTCATAATAGCGCTCAAATTGAAGACATAAGAAAAGGATCCTGAGGAAGGATGTTTACTAAGTGAGTGGCAAACAAGCATACGGCCCATCTGATGGTAAGTTGTTACCGTAGCTTATAGAAGATAGGAGAAGACGAGAGGATAAGAAGGATACTAAGGAGAAGATAGGAAGGATAATAATGAGAGGATAAGAAGGATAATAAGCAGAGGATATGGAGGGGGATTGGACCTGCGGCGCTCTCACTCACCATACAAAACACAAGGTACCCCTTCCGTTATTTCACGCCGATCTTCTGTGAGAGGGTGAAACGTCCCCGATCGAGCAAATCCATTCATGATATGCAAGACTCTACCACTGAGGAATCTAGTAAAAAGCAAGCTAACTAGAAACACCGAAGTTACTCGTAACTTTTGTTTGAACACTTTCATTTTTTTAGGCGGGAAAAAATTTAGCTAACCGCACACCCCGTCGTTCGGGGCAACAAACAGGGTAGTGTGGGGGTTAACCTACCACCACTAGGTGGTAGGTCCGGTATCGAAAATATTTTACTAGCAAAATTTACACTATCCATAGAGAACATAAATGTGCCGTAGTGGCATATTTTATATTATTATATTGACCCAATTCTGTGGTTCAAACGGACAGTATCACAGGCATAATCTAGTCCAATATAAATGCGTAAGTTTAAACGTATAGGTACATTTAGACTTACATTACGCGAGCGATAATTTTGGTATGTTATTGAAATAAGTTATATGAATACTTAATTAAAAAAAACATTTAGTAACTGAGTACCTACCTACCGAAGAAAACCAACAAAAGCCAGTAAAGAAGGAATTACGAGTATAGGTATATATATCCGTTTCATATACCGAATTTATTGATAACTCAGATTTCAACGTAATTACTGAACTCTTAATTAAAACATTAATAACTTTGCAGTTGTTTTCCTCACCACAAAATTTCCGAACTTCACAGATTAAATCTGTACGCAAATTTTAATTATTAATAGGCCAACTGTATCTTTAATAAAAATAAAAATGTGACGATCATCGCCAAGCTTCTCATGTGCTGCTGCAATGGTACACCAATTAATTTTTGGAATTATAAAATCAGAAAAACCGACAGATTTATTGAAAACAAACGCGAAAGATCAGCCACTGACAAGTAACGTTTAGATGTATTTGACGCAAGTGAGAGAGAAATGGACCTTAAGCTCCAAAGTGAGGCCTAAGGGCAAGCCTACCGAGTGCTACTTAGTCGAGGTTATTGGTACCCAAGGTGTTTATTGTGTATATATTATTATGTGTTAGAATAGCACGTATAATAATATTATAGAATTGTTTAGATATTTTTATTTATATTTTTAGCATTTGACATGCTTAGCCATATACATTAAACACAAAGTGGAAAATGTGAAATCGAAAATAACAGTCACGAGCAGGATTTGAACCTGCGTCTCCTGGATACCGTCCAGATGCTTTGCCAATTCAATATGGTGGTCGGTATAATGTATGAAAATACTTTCGACAGATGGCGCAGGCGTCACCCAAAGACGTTAAGTATGAATGTGTTATCGAAATTAGCAGTCAGGAGCAATTGTCACGATGGCTGGCCGTGTTATATTTATAGGAGACTAACATACAATACTGCAACTTTACACTTGATTTAGGCTAATACCCAAAAAATTACAGTTCGCATTTTAAGTAAAATCTTAAAATAAGTTATAGGAGTATTGGCCAACTAGATCTATAGATTAAAGTTACACAAAAGCATTGAATCTTGAACCATCAAGTCAAGATAATGAAAGGACTTTCCGAAAGTGATTGATTTACCATCGACAATAAAGAAACACATAAAATCACTGGTCATATTTTTGCAAAGGTTTCAAACGGATAAATAGATTGCGACGTGCTAGCACTCCTAGCTTTACCGTAGGTTTAAAACAATGCTGATTTTTGCGTTTATGTAATCTATATATTCATATACGTATAAAAGAATAACTGGTTGACTGAGTGACATATCAAGGCGCCGCCCAAATGGATTTTTCACCTATCCATGATGGGTTTTTTAACATAATAGGAAATTTCTATAATGCGAGCAAAACCGCCGTTAATGCACTAGTGTATACATATACTAGCTATACCCTGCGGTTTTCTTCACTTTTTAATTTAAGTAACCTGATTATTTATATTTACATACTTACCTAATAATTTTTGGACGGGCTTTGGGGTATTTTTTAGACAAGTTTAATCTATATTTTAAGCCGGCTGTACACACTCGTCGAGACACAACGAGACAGGCCGAGGGCGAGTGTGTACATGGTAGCTTCGTCTCATCTCGCGGTTCACGCTATGTCTCGGAAGCGTGTCGGTTTTTTGTGCACGAGTCAAAGGGTCTCGGTGAGTCTCGCGATGAATACGAGAGCACGCCTGTACACACTCGTTTGCTTAGTTGTCCGCCAACTGCGTTCGCGTAAATATGTGCTTTCTGCGTGCGACAACGATGTGGTCTAACGCTTTTTAGAAGCCTACCAAAGGCAAGCACTATTATGGAATCCTAAGAATGTCAGGCACAAGGATAAGCAACTATTACACGACGCTTGGTTGCGGATAAGCAACGAATTCGATATCCCCGATGAAGATAAAAAAAAATCCCATTGAATAGTTAAAAAGTTTTTTTTCCCCATTGTTTACTATATTTTTTTTATGGTAAATGATTAAAAAATAACAATAACTAATAAAAAATAAATGTCGTAATTGTTTTTTCCACGTCAATCGCGACGGGCATTCGAAGTTCAATTGATACAACGAGTGTGTACATGGTGTGCTATCGTGTCGAGCCTCTACGAGACGAGAGTGGACGAGAGGTTCGCGAGACTAATAGACGAGTGTGTACAGCCAGGGTTAAATGTCATCGTATAATTCAGATCTAATTTTGTGACGTTAGAGGCACTTATTTGTTTTTTTTTATATATACTATACTTGATATCAATGTTAAATATTTTATAGCAATTATTGTGCTATGAAATGCAAAAATATTTATTCAAGTCCGACTGGTAGAGATTAGCACATTAATATGATTTTCAGTTTTTTTATGTTAGTATAGATGATGCTTAAAAAATCTGACAAGATAATGCATCCCAGTGAGAAGGTGATTTCAAACCTTATCAAGACGGTGTACATCTTTGAGGTTTTATGAATGACATTAATGTTATCGCTTATCCGGTGTTACGGAGAAAAGGCTAAGCAGTAGTTCTCCATTATTATAAACATAAGATATTCTAAAACAATTCTGAAATATGTAAATCACTTTAGTCATGTATCTCCTTTATCTTGAAATATCAGTTTTCCTTTGTGTTCTAGATACTCGTACCGCTAATTGGTAAAATTGGTTATTTTGAAGATTAGTTAAAGTAAAAAAGTCAACCCAATTTAAGTACCTAGTCATAATAAAAGCTAGTAGGATGACCAAAGAAAGAAAGAAAGAAAATATTTATCAATATTTCTTTATTATAGATACGATCTAATATATTACGCTTGAGAAGTTGATCATAATATATTGTGGATGCTAGCACACTGTAAGACTTAATAAATATATTTATCAAATGGATCACGGTTATTTTAATTCACGAAAACGGTAGTACCTAAATAATTAAGTGAATATATATAAACAAACAAAGACGGACTTCTCTTCCCCAAGCTTCAGCAATCTTTCATTGTTCATTTCGAATTGTTGTTGTATTAGAATTAAGTTTAAAATTTCTATTTAGATATTTTTATATATATTTTTAGCATTTGACATGCTTAGCACTATACATTAAACACAAAGTGAAAAATGTGGAATCGAAAATAACAGTCACAAGCAGGATTTGAACCTGTATCTCCTGGATACCGTTCAAATGCTTTGCCAATTCAGCCATCGTGACAATTGCTCCTGACTGCTAATTTCGATAACACATTCATACTTAACGTCTTTGGGTGACGCCTGCGCTATCTGTCGGAGGTATTTTCATACATTATACCGACCAGGTAAACTTAATTTTATAATTAAGATTTTACCTAATAATGACGCAAACCCTATAAATATTTAGATATTTTTATATATATTTTTAGCATTTGACATGCTTAGCACTATACATTAAACACAAAGCGAAAAATGTGAAATCGAAAATAACAGTCACGAGCAGGATTTGAACCTGAATCTCCTGGATACCGTCCAGATGCTTTGCCAATTCAGCCACCGTGACGTGTGTGATCTTTGATCTAAAATAACCATAATCAAAACTAGAGCATTATTATTGAATAACTGGAAACTGAGTTTAATGAGTAGGTATATGCTATATCCACCGGAGGACCACTGAAGGAATGTAACATAGTTCCAGTGTTAAACACAAAGTGAAAAATGTGAAATCGAAAATAACAGTCAGGAGCAGGATTTGAACCTGCATCTTCTGGATACCGTCCAGATGCTTTACCAATTCAGCCGTCCTGACAATTGCTCCTGACTGCTAATTTCGATAACACATCATACTTAACGTCTTTGGGTGACGCCTGCGCCACCTGTCGGAAGTATTTTCATACATTATACCGACCAGGTAAACTTAATTTTACAATTAAGATTTTTACCTAATAATGACACAAACCCTATAAATATTTAGATATTTTTATATATATTTTTAGCATTTGACATGCTTAGCACTATACATTAAACACAAAGTGAAAAATGTGAAATCGAAAATAACAGTCAGGAGCAGGATTTGAACCTGCATCTTCTGGATACCGTCCAGATGCTTTACCAATTCAGCCGTCCTGACAATTGCTCCTGACTGCTAATTTCGATAACACATCATACTTAACGTCTTTGGGTGACGCCTGCGCCACCTGTCGGAACACACAAAGACAACAAAGACGTTAAGTATGATGTGTTATCGAAATTAGCAGTCAGGAGCAATTGTCAGGACGGCTGAATTGGTAAAGCATCTGGACGGTATCCAGAAGATGCAGGTTCAAATCCTGCTCCTGACTGTTATTTTCGATTTCACATTTTTCACTTTGTGTTTAATGTATAGTGCTAAGCATGTCAAATGCTAAAAATATATATAAAAATATCTAAATATTTATAGGGTTTGTGTCATTATTAGGTAAAAATCTTAATTGTAAAATTAAGTTTACCTGGTCGGTATAATGTATGAAAATACTTCCGACAGGTGGCGCAGGCGTCACCCAAAGACGTTAAGTATGATGTGTTATCGAAATTAGCAGTCAGGAGCAATTGTCAGGACGGCTGAATTGGTAAAGCATCTGGACGGTATCCAGAAGATGCAGGTTCAAATCCTGCTCCTGACTGTTATTTTCGATTTCACATTTTTCACTTTGTGTTTAATGTATAGTGCTAAGCATGTCAAATGCTAAAAATATATATAAAAATATCTAAATAGTTCCAGTGGCCCGACAATAAAGGCTGAGAGACGGCATACGGCGGGTTTCTTTAGTGGGTGAGGGCCTCATACTACCCTGTTCGTTGCCCCGAACGACGAGGTGTGCGGTTAGGAACATTTTTCCCGCCTTAACAAAAAATATGGAAAACGGTTGACCTTAAAGGCCATCCCTGCAACTTCCCGCTAATTTGATACTTAGCGCTCAAAATTGCACTTATTCCGTCTTATTGCACTGAGCCTTGTGGTACGCCAGCATTAACTCCATATTATCGGAGCAACAGCCGTCTACTACGACTTTGATGCTCCGACCATCTAGGAAGCTGGCGATCCATTTGCAGAGTCCCTCGGGGATTCCATAAGATGGTAACTTCGATAGAAGGGCCCTATGCGAGACCCTGTCGAACGCCTTTGCGACGTCCAGGCTGAATGCCAAAGCTTCACCTCCAATACAGAATACCAATCTGTTCAGTACATTTAGTGGTTTCGCAAGGCCAGGCCGGATAAACCACTGAGGTAATATCACGCAATTCCAGTGGTCCACCAGTACATGCTGAGAGACGGCACAGAGCGGGTTTATTAAGTGGGTGAGGGCCTCGCACTACTCTGTTCGTTGTCCTGAACAACGGGGTGTGCGGTTAGGCAATTTTTTGCGCTTTAACAAAAATAAGGCCGGATCTGAGTTGTGGCTATTCTAGTATTGTCGTAAAAGCTGACCACGATAAATACATTAAAGCAGAAAAGACCAACGTGATAGACGGAAATCTTGAAATACAATGCAAAGTGCGGTATGCTGGGCTAAATTATCTCTTGTAATGTATGGTCGCGCCCAACAATACGGAAGTAATGAACTGAGCAAGTATCATGTTAAACTATGTATCAACTTTATCATTCTTCTTTGGAACGCTGCCAGATTTTATCAGAATTATGTGAATCAATCAAATCTGCCTCAAGATCGAATCAAAATTAAACGGCTGGCCTCATAACATCTACGTATTATGTTGATATAAGGCAATTAACCGTTGATCTGTTATCCACATTTTCTTTACATTAAATAACTTGGACAGTCTACCCGTAACCATGAATGCTGCAACGTAGTTTTATTTCATAATGTAAAACATTAGCGTGAATATCAGAAAAAGTATTAAGTAAATAACTTTAATGTTAAGTCCTGTGCAATAAATATAGATTTATAAATTAATAACTTTGACTAAAATATTGGTGTACGCTGCCCAACTGTAACACCTTCACAGAAAATCACCAAAGCAATTCATTCTGAACGCTGTTACTTAAGATTAATTGATGGAATAAATTACAGCGAAAACTTTCAAGACAAATTATAAACTTGGATGTCTCCATGGGCATTTTTAACGAACCTCAAAAGTAAAATTTACCTAAACAGATGCTCAAATATGCATTTATTCAATCCACTTCACTAAAGCTGAGTTTTGAAAACGCTCCAAAATAAATTTTTTTTGCTTCATATTTATTATTCAGTGAATGCTGCCAAATTTGTATAGCTTCATCAACAATTTTAAGTAATGCACCTCATTTTTTACTTAGTTAATTAACGACCTATATGGAAAAAAAAGTTGTAAGCACTTCCCCGGATTGGAAAGGACGCAGGTTCGAAACTAGCTCGCAGTATAGTTCTCTTTTTCCATATTCACAAATATTTTGTTCTTTGAAGTGGTTGAACATATCAAGTGCCAAAATACATATTAAATATATTTAAAAAATCGCGTCATCAAATTGTATGAATTTTAATCGCATAATTAAACTTACTATATTGGAATAATGCATGTAAATGCATGCGATAGGTGGGGTGGGTCATAAAGACAAATATGACGTGGAGATCGGGAATGGCCGTCGGTCACTGCGATGGCTTAGGGGTCTAGAGCACTTCCCCGGATTGGAAGGGCCGCAGATTCAAATCCCGTCCGCAGTAAAGCTTTGTTTTGCACATTCAAAAATAATTTGTCTTTGTAATAGAGTTAATATATGAACAGGTAAGTTACCAGCCTCTTAGGGAATATCAGCACCAAAGCCCTCGTCACACAGAGGCGGGAGCCGCGGGAAAGCGATCCGAGGAACGCGCCCGTTCCTATGTGACAGGTTGCATACAAATTCGAATATTACAAAAAAATCTCGTCCCGGATCGCGATCGCTTTCCCGCGGCTCCCGCCTCTGTGTGACGAGGCCTTAAGTGACTGTAGGTATTTGCAATGTACCACCTTATCCCCTCTCTATTGTCGCTATTCTCCCCCTCCTTTTCCTTTAATCCTTTTTTGTAGACTAGTTTTATTGCTTGACTTTATTGAAAAGACACAGAATTGGGATGTTAGTAGGGTACATTTGATGTTTACGTTATCTTACACGGTACCGCGCCGGTCTGAGTTTTCTATTCACAAACTATGTACTTGGTATAGGTAAGTTGATCGGGAATGAAGGGTTGTTTTCTATTACTCCATTTCCGAGGATGTCATGTTTACTAACTCTCAATCCCATATCAACAGATGTCAAAAGTTCGCCCCAGATGTACTCGTTCATTCTTCTTATGAAACCGTCACCCGCTTCCCGAGTCGCCTCATTTTATAAATAAACATTTTGTTTATTTTGAAGCGAATATATAAGGTTATTTGCGTATATACTTTCTAAAATACAAGTATTACGTAAATGCATTTTACGTTTAGTTATGTAAAAAATACAAATCACCTAACCTATAAATGTTATACAATTACATCTGAAAGTTAGGTTTATGATTTGTATTTTTTAGTAATTGACATTTTACTCGTATTTATTAATTAACATAGAAAACTTACAACTTACTACATTAGATTAAACACAAATTAGCGAGTCAATTACAAGCTTTTGCTTATAGAAATAGACTATAAAATTTTTTATATTGATAAGAGCCATTTAGGTATTGGAAACAAATTAAGTTGAAAAAGAATTTCTGTGGGCATGATTATAAACGGATATCTCCTGCTACAGCCAAAATGAAACGATGTGCTTCACGACCGATCACACGGGAGATGGTGGTACCAACCCGCTCGGGCCGGATACCAAGTGAATACTCCCACTTGGTACCCAGCCCTGTCACCAGTAATGCGATGTGTGATAAATGCTTACTTCCCTTAGTCGCCTTATACGACAGCCGTGGGAAAGAATGGGGTGGTGACACTTGTATACTTAGTCCGTCACCACACGGACCAATTTTTAGTAATATACATGAAATAACATATTATTATGTTATCAGAAGAATGATTTCTATGTTAATATCTCCTTAATGATATCCCGCCAGGTTCACTGAACAATACAATAAAGCCTTGATGTTTATTTAGCATAATTGATTGGTCGGAAAGCTGTTAGATGCTGATTTCAATCTCAAAGTAGTATAATTACAAGAATTTGCATTTTTTATTAGTGGGACAGCCTTGCTTGTCCCAGCATGAATGGCCCAGCTCCCGCCCTCTCACACAAGATCAGCGGGAAACAATGTATACCTATAGTTGACCACCGAAGGAATGTAACATAGTTCCAGTGGCCCGCCAATAAAGGCGGAGAGACAGCACACGGCGGGTTTCTTTAGTGGGTGAAGGCCCCACACTACCCTGTTCGTTGCCCCGAGCGACGGAGTGTGCGGTTAGGAACATTTTTTCCCACCCAAACAAAAAAACAAAAAAATAAAAAACTACTATTTATGGATTCTCTTTCCCTCCTATCGCTTTCCTTGGCGATTGAATGAGCCTCTGGTGTTGTATACGTGGTTCTTTATCATCAGGTGGGCCGTAAACTTTGCCAGCCAAATAGTATAATATATAGTCTTGCTTACTCTCATTTAATAATTCGTCATATAGAGAAAATATGCTGAGAGCATAACGCAGTAGCACACATTTCCGTGAAATGAATCAGTACAGTACTAACGTGATAATGGTATTTATAACAAGAATTGCAAAAGAAACATTTGAACAAACTGCTGGCTCGGTTGCTACAAAGTCTATTAGCGTTGAACAAAAAAAGAGATCAAATGTTTCTGAGCGCTCTCTAGGTATTGGCATCGATTTGCTGGCAAAAATGGTTTCATTTATTTTCATTACAGCCTAAATTGAAACCGAAATTGGAGCCAATTTTTAAGTATTTTCTTATTTCAAATAGCACAGTTGAAAATCCGATTTATTACTTAGTACTAATGGTGAGTTATTTTACAACTTGAAGGTGTAATAATTTAAATCCAAACATCTCTCTCAATAACTTTAGCAGTGCTTCGAAAGAAAGGGTTACTTATTTTTTCCGCAGTTACCATTCGTAAAATAGGAGTAAAAAACATGGATTATACAAAGTCTACAGATAAAGAAAATAATATAACAAAAATTCTTGGTTTAAACCAACACTCACAACACTTGCTTGTAGCGCTCCACTGAATAAATCAGAAAAGCTGACGTCGTCAGTTTATATAAAAGCAAAACGCAAGCACAATAAGAAATATTTTATAGGCAAAAGCGGCTTGGAAGACGGTGTCACGCCTCAGATGACAGGACCTCACAATTCTATTTAATTTGATATTTACGTAGGTATTATCCACATCTATGAAAAGCGATGCCTCGGTCGTAAATATACACGGTAATATGTCGAGAAATTCCTACACACATAGTAAAAATAGGGTGACTTTCAACGGTGAGGTCTAGCGTACCTTGCGGACGTGAGCAGGTTATAAAACAGACCAGTAACTACGTAGGAAGTGAAGAGTTAAACTTGTTACTAGTTTGTAACTAAAAGCACAGTGGCGATTTCGATGTAAATTTTAATACACTCAGAAATATAGGTATTATGGTTCGGAAAGCATTTCTGGTACATTTATGATACTCTACTTATATCTAAATATGCTATGTCTGTATATTTAAAACGTTTGAGAATTAGAAAAGAGACCACTTAAGCGTCTTTGAACACAAAATATTTTTTATGCCTCAGTCAACAATCAACATAAAATCAATTAACCCATAACTATTTTAGTAACAATTCCTTATAAACTATGTTAGTAAAATGAAACAATTACAATAAAATAAACCAATACAATCAACCGAAACCCTGTTGTCAGGTATCGTAAAAGCCCATAAAGACCTCTATTTAGCGTAGACCAGTCTCACCTTGCGCACCTGGTCATGTAAAATCTGGTATAATATAACTATATGGATCTTGTACAAAATTAGAAAAACACAACTGTTGAAGCGTTTTTGGCCTACATATTACTGGGATGACACGTAAGGCTCGTAAAAAGGGACCCCTCAAGTTTTTTCGTCTGCGCTTATCGCAGCTTTATATACGCTTTGCTCCAATGGCTAATCAGATAATTTAGTATTCTGTCTCTCACATTTTGTGAAACTGGAATTACGTTTTTATAATTACTGGCGTTCATTTTTTGAAATATAATTTCTTGATAGCTAAAAAAGCTTTAAACACAATGTGAAAAATGTGAAATCGAAAATAACAGTTACGAGCAGGATTCGAACCTGTATCTCCTGGATACCGTCCAGATGCTTTGCCAATTCAGCCATCGTGACCCTTGCTCCTGACTGCTAATTTCGATAACACATTCATACTTAACGTCTTTGGGTGACGCCTGCACCATCTGTCGGAAGTATTTTCATACATTATACCGAAGCTTTTAGCGGCCAAGAAATTATATTAAAAAAAATAAATGGACTATGAGAGTAAAATCTCACTGTCGTTCATGGAGACCATGGTGGATCTTTGATTACATGATTTCAACTGACGTGTGGTTCAACCACACGCCATCAGATAAACGTTTCGCATTTGTAGTGCCACTAAGTAAATGTGCCTTAATTTTTTTGCCTTTATAATAATCCTTGATTTGCAGGGGACGTTACAAACATACAATTTCATGGACACAAAGTACACCCAGACACAAAACTACTATTTGTGGGTTACAAAAATATGTAGTTGTTCTGTGTGGGAATCAAACCCAAAACACTAAAGCGGGAAATCGGTATCTAAGCTACATATAGAATTTCAAACTTTCATGGTCACTTATAATTCTAAACGTTTTTACGGGATTTATACCATGTAAATTTTTACTTACGAGTTTCCGATATTTCGGCACTGTTGCAAGCGCCATGATCACGGAGCAACTGAAGTCCTTGCGGGTGGGAATAGTTTTTATTATTCTGCGATTAGAAATATCTGTCTACCCGCTTTCTCACTCGTTTATGACACGCAACACTATCTATGAAACCACTACCACTGGTCTCACTCACGTATCGAGCTCGATCGCGACACACAACACTTACGGTGTCGACCCTGGTTTTTGAGGTGTTTTTCTTCTTCTTTGTACATAGACGAATCACGGGACGCCAGGTGCTAGATAATTGAAAACCATCTTCACGGTTGAAATTTTTGTATTTCGTGATTTCAATGGCTTCTCTCACCAATCTGGGTATATAGTGGCGTTCTGTCGAAAGTATCTGAGGATTATGTAAATTCTCGATGTAGTGACTCGTTCCTGCCTCCAAAAGGTGTTGTGCTATCGCCGATTTTCCTGGGTCATTGTTTTTATAAGCCCTAATGTGTTCTTTCATTCGACATGCTACAGTACGCTTAGTTTGGCCAATGTATGAACTTCCACAGCTACAGTCCACTTTGTACACGCCTGGTCTTTATAATGGGAAATAATCTTTCGGTGTGCGCAATAGCTGGGAAATCTTTTTTAAAGGAGTGAAAATCGTTTTTACTGAATACTTATTTAAAATATTTGCGACCTTATCTGTCACTCCTTTAACATATGGTAAATAAGCCGGCTGTCGTTCTACCTGAATGGGTCTTGCCTTCGTTTTTTGTCGTGGTGGAGGGAGCTGTCCTTTGTAACCATTCCTCCGTAGAACTGCGCTTACATGTTGTAGTTCATCCGTGACATGTTCCTTGTCACACAAATTATATGCGCGGTTGGTGAGAGACGTCACTACAGAGTTTAGGTGTCGAGGGTGGTGATGCGAGTCAGCGTGCAAATAGCGGTCTGTGTGAGTTGGTTTCCTAAATACTGAGTGACTGAATGAACCGTCCTCTTGGACTCCTACTTTGATATCGAGAAATGCTATGCTGCGGTTTTTCTCTATTTCATACGTGAACCGCATTTTGTCGTGTATGTTGTTCAAGTGTGTGACATATTCTTTAACGACTCCTTCATCGCCTTTTATTATAGAGAATACGTCGTCGACGTATCTTTTCCAAAGTTTAATTTGGCGTGGGGCGGTGGTGATGGCTATCTTTTCAAAATGTTCCATCCATATGTTGGCGGCTACTGGACTTCCCATTGCTACACCGTCGAGTTGTATGTAGTACTCGCCCTTGTACACGAAATAATTAGTCGTCAGACAATGTTTCACCAGATCAACATATTCTGCGGGGATCTTTTGTTGTTCTATTTTATCTGCGATTACCTTCATACAATCAGCTATTGGGACAATTAATCTGAGATTAATTAATCTATCGGACAAAGAGTTGACTGAACCTATGATGAACGTTCTTGAGAGAGGATTGAATTTCGCTCCTGCTCCAAATCGCATCCCTTGCGAACAAATTATTGGAACCGTTGAGGAAGTTATCCGAAAAAATAATTTACCGCCAGCGGACGCGGAGGTTTTAAGGCAAGACATCCCTGTAACTATACGCAGTGCAAAATGTCCTAAACCCAACATCAGTGCCGCTGAGATGTCCGCATTACAAGAGCTTAAGAACGATCAAGAGATACTGGTCTTAAGAGCGGATAAGGGAAATGCGACGGTTGTTACGAGCACTAATGAATACGAACAAAAAGTACGAGATTTATTAGCCGATGAAAAAACGTACATGAAAGTTAAATACGACCCCACTGCCAGGACGAAGCGAAAGACTCGAGAGCTTATTAATAAATGCAAATATGCGATTGGCGAAGAAACAGTGAATCATTTATTAAGACCTAGGAACCTCCACCCACCTAAGCTATATGGCCTACCTAAGATTCACAAACAGAACGTCCCTCTACGACCAATTGTGAGTCAAGTGGATTCCCCGACATATGAGTTAGCTAAAGTTATAACTAGCATCATAAATCCACTAGCAGGAGGAACTGGATCTTCCGTCAAAGATTCTCGTCATTTCATTGAGACCCTTCAGCACAACAACTTAGAACCGGACGAAGTGATGGTCAGCTTTGACGTGGAATCACTTTTCACAAATGTCCCAATAGCTGATTGTATGAAGGTAATCGCAGATAAAATAGAACAACAAAAGATCCCCGCAGAATATGTTGATCTGGTGAAACATTGTCTGACGACTAATTATTTCGTGTACAAGGGCGAGTACTACATACAACTCGACGGTGTAGCAATGGGAAGTCCAGTAGCCCCAATCGTCGCCAACATATGGATGGAACATTTTGAAAAGATAGCCATCACCACCGCCCCACGCCAAATTAAACTTTGGAAAAGATACGTCGACGACGTATTCTCTATAATAAAAGGCGATGAAGGAGTCGTTAAAGAATATGTCACACACTTGAACAACATACACGACAAAATGCGGTTCACGTATGAAATAGAGAAAAACCGCAGCATAGCATTTCTCGATATCAAAGTAGGAGTCCGAGAGGACGGTTCATTCAGTCACTCAGTATTTAGGAAACCAACTCACACAGACCGCTATTTGCACGCTGACTCGCATCACCACCCTCGACACCTAAACTCTGTAGTGACGTCTCTCACCAACCGCGCATATAATTTGTGTGACAAGGAACATGTCACGGATGAACTACAACATGTAAGCGCAGTTCTACGGAGGAATGGTTACAAAGGACAGCTCCCTCCACCACGACAAAAAACGAAGGCAAGACCCATTCAGGTAGAACGACAGCCGGCTTAATGTAAATTTTTACTTACGAGTTTCCGATATTTCGGCACTGTTGCAAGCGCCATGATCACGGAGCAACTGAAGTCCTTGCGGGTGGGAATAGTTTTTATTATTCTGCGATTAGAAATATCTGTCTACCCGCTTTCTCACTCGTTTATGACACGCAACACTATCTATGAAACCACTACCACTGGTCTCACTTACGTATCGAGCTCGATCGCGACACACAACACTTACGGTGTCGACCCTGGTTTTTGAGGTGTTTTTCTTCTTCTTTGTACATAGACGAATCACGGGACGCCAGGTGCTAGATAATTGAAAACCATCTTCACGGTTGAAATTTTTGTATTTCGTGATTTCAATGGCTTCTCTCACCAATCTGGGTATATAGTGGCGTTCTGTCGAAAGTATCTGAGGATTATGTAAATTCTCGATGTAGTGACTCGTTCCTGCCTCCAAAAGGTGTTGTGCTATCGCCGATTTTCCTGGGTCATTGTTTTTATAAGCCCTAATGTGTTCTTTCATTCGACATGCTACAGTACGCTTAGTTTGGCCAATGTATGAACTTCCACAGCTACAGTCCACTTTGTACACGCCTGGTCTTTATAATGGGAAATAATCTTTCGGTGTGCGCAATAGCTGGGAAATCTTTTTTAAAGGAGTGAAAATCGTTTTTACTGAATACTTATTTAAAATATTTGCGACCTTATCTGTCACTCCTTTAACATATGGTAAATAAGCCGGCTGTCGTTCTACCTGAATGGGTCTTGCCTTCGTTTTTTGTCGTGGTGGAGGGAGCTGTCCTTTGTAACCATTCCTCCGTAGAACTGCGCTTACATGTTGTAGTTCATCCGTGACATGTTCCTTGTCACACAAATTATATGCGCGGTTGGTGAGAGACGTCACTACAGAGTTTAGGTGTCGAGGGTGGTGATGCGAGTCAGCGTGCAAATAGCGGTCTGTGTGAGTTGGTTTCCTAAATACTGAGTGACTGAATGAACCGTCCTCTTGGACTCCTACTTTGATATCGAGAAATGCTATGCTGCGGTTTTTCTCTATTTCATACGTGAACCGCATTTTGTCGTGTATGTTGTTCAAGTGTGTGACATATTCTTTAACGACTCCTTCATCGCCTTTTATTATAGAGAATACGTCGTCGACGTATCTTTTCCAAAGTTTAATTTGGCGTGGGGCGGTGGTGATGGCTATCTTTTCAAAATGTTCCATCCATATGTTGGCGGCTACTGGACTTCCCATTGCTACACCGTCGAGTTGTATGTAGTACTCGCCCTTGTACACGAAATAATTAGTCGTCAGACAATGTTTCACCAGATCAACATATTCTGCGGGGATCTTTTGTTGTTCTATTTTATCTGCGATTACCTTCATACAATCAGCTATTGGGACAATTAATCTGAGATTAATTAATCTATCGGACAAAGAGTTGACTGAACCTATGATGAACGTTCTTGAGAGAGGATTGAATTTCGCTCCTGCTCCAAATCGCATCCCTTGCGAACAAATTATTGGAACCGTTGAGGAAGTTATCCGAAAAAATAATTTACCGCCAGCGGACGCGGAGGTTTTAAGGCAAGACATCCCTGTAACTATACGCAGTGCAAAATGTCCTAAACCCAACATCAGTGCCGCTGAGATGTCCGCATTACAAGAGCTTAAGAACGATCAAGAGATACTGGTCTTAAGAGCGGATAAGGGAAATGCGACGGTTGTTATGAGCACTAATGAATACGAACAAAAAGTACGAGATTTATTAGCCGATGAAAAAACGTACATGAAAGTTAAATACGACCCCACTGCCAGGACGAAGCGAAAGACTCGAGAGCTTATTAATAAATGCAAATATGCGATTGGCGAAGAAACAGTGAATCATTTATTAAGACCTAGGAACCTCCACCCACCTAAGCTATATGGCCTACCTAAGATTCACAAACAGAACGTCCCTCTACGACCAATTGTGAGTCAAGTGGATTCCCCGACATATGAGTTAGCTAAAGTTATAACTAGCATCATAAATCCACTAGCAGGAGGAACTGGATCTTCCGTCAAAGATTCTCGTCATTTCATTGAGACCCTTCAGCACAACAACTTAGAACCGGACGAAGTGATGGTCAGCTTTGACGTGGAATCACTTTTCACAAATGTCCCAATAGCTGATTGTATGAAGGTAATCGCAGATAAAATAGAACAACAAAAGATCCCCGCAGAATATGTTGATCTGGTGAAACATTGTCTGACGACTAATTATTTCGTGTACAAGGGCGAGTACTACATACAACTCGACGGTGTAGCAATGGGAAGTCCAGTAGCCCCAATCGTCGCCAACATATGGATGGAACATTTTGAAAAGATAGCCATCACCACCGCCCCACGCCAAATTAAACTTTGGAAAAGATACGTCGACGACGTATTCTCTATAATAAAAGGCGATGAAGGAGTCGTTAAAGAATATGTCACACACTTGAACAACATACACGACAAAATGCGGTTCACGTATGAAATAGAGAAAAACCGCAGCATAGCATTTCTCGATATCAAAGTAGGAGTCCGAGAGGACGGTTCATTCAGTCACTCAGTATTTAGGAAACCAACTCACACAGACCGCTATTTGCACGCTGACTCGCATCACCACCCTCGACACCTAAACTCTGTAGTGACGTCTCTCACCAACCGCGCATATAATTTGTGTGACAAGGAACATGTCACGGATGAACTACAACATGTAAGCGCAGTTCTACGGAGGAATGGTTACAAAGGACAGCTCCCTCCACCACGACAAAAAACGAAGGCAAGACCCATTCAGGTAGAACGACAGCCGGCTTATTTACCATATGTTAAAGGAGTGACAGATGAGGTCGCAAATATTTTAAATAAGTATTCAGTAAAAACGATTTTCACTCCTTTAAAAAAGATTTCCCAGCTATTGCGCACACCGAAAGATTATTTCCCATTATAAAGACCAGGCGTGTACAAAGTGGACTGTAGCTGTGGAAGTTCATACATTGGCCAAACTAAGCGTACTGTAGCATGTCGAATGAAAGAACACATTAGGGCTTATAAAAACAATGACCCAGGAAAATCGGCGATAGCACAACACCTTTTGGAGGCAGGAACGAGTCACTACATCGAGAATTTACATAATCCTCAGATACTTTCGACAGAACGCCACTATATACCCAGATTGGTGAGAGAAGCCATTGAAATCACGAAATACAAAAATTTCAACCGTGAAGATGGTTTTCAATTATCTAGCACCTGGCGTCCCGTGATTCGTCTATGTACAAAGAAGAAGAAAAACACCTCAAAAACCAGGGTCGACACCGTAAGTGTTGTGTGTCGCGATCGAGCTCGATACGTGAGTGAGACCAGTGGTAGTGGTTTCATAGATAGTGTTGCGTGTCATAAACGAGTGAGAAAGCGGGTAGACAGATATTTCTAACCGCAGAATAATAAAAACTATTCCCACCCGCAAGGACTTCAGTTGCTCCGTGATCATGGCGCTTGCAACAGTGCCGAAATATCGGAAACTCGTAAGTAAAAATTTACATGGTATAAATCCCGTAAAAACGTTTAGAATCTAAGCTACAGCTCTATCTGTGCAGTCAATCTCACTTATTTAATCTCTTATATTATTATAAACACAGATACAGACACTGAATGCAAACATTGCCGCACTCAAATCACTGTAGGAAAATTATTTCCAACTGGTGAATGAAAAAGCATTTCAAACCCTTTGTTTTATGATATCAAATAATGCATTCATATGAAAAAAGCAATAATCTCACAGCCGTTTTACCACACAAACATTCGATATAACACTATTTTTATGAATTGTTTCCTATTTTTCGTATAAAACTAGTAATTATTTTAGGGTGTTGAAATAAATTGTTTTTTGTACATACAGCCTGGTATTTTCCATTCTAGCTTTAAAATCCATCCCTCCAATTAACAATTTACAGAAGAAAGTACACACTGATATGGAGATTAACTGAACAAATGACACTAGAGCATTGCCGTCTGATTGACCTCAGAGAAGTATGTTGTAGATTCGATTTCCACATAGAGTAAATACACGTGCTAACAAAGAACAGTTGTTCACTTTATGGATATACTTTGTGTCAACTACTGAAATATTTAAATTCTCTTCTTTGTAGATAAGAAACAAAACAAAAACCTGTTTTGAACTTATATACATTTGATCACGAAAATGTTAGTACAACACACAATAGTACTTATCTTTTACACAAATCCATTTCGACAAATCCATTACATTGTTTAACGGAGCCAATTAAACTGAGAACAAAATGGAATTAAGTCTGATGGTGAAGTGAAATTAAAAGAATGAGAAATACGTTTGGAATGCCAATTCCATTAAGTATGTTTTATTTAAATATTTTGTAATTATTTTTCGTGATTATATAAACTTTATAAGTGAGTTATTTTTATTTAGATAAAACTAAGAATGATAAGTTCGTTTAGTCCCAATACTATAGAGACTTTAAACACAAAGTGAAAAATGTGAAATCGAAAATAACAGTCACGAGCAGGATTTGAACCTGCATCTCCTGGATAATAATACTTCCGACAGATGGCGCAGGCGTCCCCCAAAGACGTTAAGTATGAATGTGTTATCGGAATTAGCAGTCAGGAGCAATTGTCACGATGGCTGAATTGGCAAAGCATCTGGACGGTATCCAGGAGATGCAGGTTCAAATCCTGCTCGTGACTGTTATTTTCGATTTCACATTTTTCACTTTGTGTTTAATGTATAGTGCTAAGCATGTCAAATGCTAAAAATATATATAAAAATATCTAAATATTTATAGGGCTTACGTCATTATTAGGTAAAATCTTAATTGTAAAATTAAGTTTACCTGGTCGGTATAATGTATGAAAATACTTCCGACAGATGTCGCAGGCGTCACCCAAAGACGTTAAGTATGAATGTGTTATCGAAATTAGCAGTCAGGAGCAATTGTCACGATGGCTGAATTGGCAAAGCATCTGGACGGTATCCAGAAGATGCAGGTTCAAATCCTGCTCGTGACTGTTATTTTCGATTTCACATTTTTCACTTTGTGTTTAATGTATAGTGCTAAGCAAGTCGAATGCTAAAAATATATATAAAAACATCTAAATATCTATAGAGACTTTTTCTCTCGGCAGGGATAGCAATTTTTATAGAAATAACTAATGCGTCGGGTGATATATTTCTATAAGTATGTTTGAACTAGTCTTAAGAACCACTAACTGGAAAGTTTTGTTCTATATTAATAAAATGTAGAGTAGGTATTTAAAATTTACTTAATCACTTTCGGCAGCAGTCCAATAACGGAAATCAACTGGCAAAGGAAAAGTGCCGAAAACGAACTTTCATTGAATTTTTACGAGGAATTAGCATGCAGATAAGCTGAACCGAGCTACTAATAAGTATTTATTTCACCTTTTTGCTACTAGTGCACGGGCCCAGGAAATTGATATTTATGAAAGGGTTGGTAAAAATGTTTTACAATAAGTACGATTCTTCCATTCAAAGATTTCTCCGGTACTTGACCAACTTATTTTTCTGTGTTTACCCTCTAAATAAACATAAGTCTGAGCCTGGATATTATAAATTACAAAGACTTGTTTACATTATTTTTTTTCAAGTAAAACAGTTAACAAGCAATATGCAAACATATATAATTACAAAAGTTATGAAACTCTTACAGATATTTATATCTAGATTACTTTCGTCCTGTAACATTCAAATGTAACAAGGCTTTGGAAATAAGCGCAGTCAAAACGGTAGCTTTTTTGCACCTGTGTTCTTATTCGCTTTACCCCGATTAAATTGAGGAGAGATTGCCAAAATGTTTTCTGCATAAGAGTTGTTATGTACATTGCCAAAATGTTTTCTGCATAAGAGTTGTCATGTACACACATTCATTCTTAACGTCTTTGGGCGACTTTCGGCGATTTATATGGCTAAAGCATGTAAAAAGTTTAAAAAGGTATATAAAAATATCTAAATACATAACTAAATATATTTAAAAAAATATATATTTGCAAGACAAATCCGAAGGTAGCTCGCCACATAAACTACAATGTTGATTCAATAAAAACTAAATTAGATCTATACGCAAGTCACAGCATGCGCACCACACTTCAATAGCGGTTTCACGAGCAGCAAACGCGAGCACTAGGAAGTTTATTGATATAGCATGTTTAGTTCAAGAACTTACTAACTAGACGAAGATAGTAGGTCTATCTCAAAGATTAAATGTCATATAATGTACGTATGTATGTGTGACTGACTATGAATACAAGTGTCCCCACCCTATTCTTTCCCGCAGGTGTGATGCGAGGCGATTAAGTAAGCAGTTATCACCCACTGCACTCTAGTGATAGTAGGGTTGAGTACTAAGGGAGTACTCACTCGTAATCGGTTACGAGCGAGTCGGTAACACCATCTCCCGTGTGGCCAATCGTGAAGCACCTCGGTGTATTTCGATTGTAACGGGAGACAGTGGTCAATTATTTCCCATTAGCGAAATGGTGAGCAGTGGCTTGGCAATTCTCTTAGTATTGTTAAGTCCATTGACCATTAGGTGGGTCGTGACTATTCTCCCACCAAAGGAAATATATACAATAGTAGCGGTAGGGAATAACGTGTGGTGGCAGTAACAGTTGCGCTACAACAACAAACAAGTTATTTTATTCACACCAAAGAAAAATTCTTGATCTAGAACACAGAAATTCAAGGCTGACAACAACCACGGGTGACAATAACCACGCAGCTGTTGTGCATACGCACGTATTTCGCATATTGTTTCAATTATTATTTTAGATTTCGAATTGTACGAAACTATACTCATTATAAGGTAACAAAACAATTATGTATATACTGACTAATAGTATAAATGCTAAAGTGCGTTTGTTTGTTACATTTTCACCCTATAGCTACTCAAAGGATCATAAGGAAACTCAGCATACACATATAATCCAGAATCGCGAAAATTACCATAGATTTTTATTATTAATGGATAGTTTCTGAGATAAAAATGTTTGCATAGATATCTTATTAATGTGCGGTATTCATAATATTCTGAAGTCCACGCGAACACAGACGCGGGCAGTACCTAGAATTAAATAACTACAAAATAGTGAGTAATTCAATACAATCGAATCGTTAAAACGAAAAAATCGTCTGAAATGACGAAAACATGATATGCATGTCAAATATTGCAACACTAAGTTTTTGCAGTTTAATTTCCTGGGTACTTTGGGCCATAACTGACGCAGTGGCACTACGCCAAGCTGCCTAATAAAATGGGGCGCCTAGAGGTATTTCATTATTGAAAGTATTTCATTGAGCCAGCTGTATGATTTGTCTAGTGACAAAATCTGCCAGCGCTTTCAAAGGTCGAAAGCAATATTAAAGCTTGTGACGACAATTCGTGTCAGGTAAGTGAGATATTACCATCTAATGAAACATCACAGGCAAAATAGTTTTAGTACATATATTAGTTTGATAAAATCCCAAAACTTGCTTGGCTCATAGCAGAACAAAAGTTTATTAATCTATACGTGAAACGATATTTAGTTAGTTGAGTTAAACAATATTCCAAAGGTGTAGCGAGAGCAGTCATCCATCCATCCATCTATCAGCCTTTCATCGTCCACTGCTGGACATAGGCCTCCCCAAGTGAACGCCACAATGAGCGGTCCCGTCATGGGGGATAATGCCGTAATAGCCGCGCTTGGCAGGCGGGTTGGCGATCGCAGTGGATGTTGTTAATACTCGAGGGAGTGCTGCTGCCCACTCCCCCGGTATTCCCTCAGTCAGCTCTTACGACTCCCGTGGGTAGAGAGGGGTAGGACAATTCTAAAGCCGGCCCCACACGGCCGGCCTGTGGGAGCCGATTTTTTTAGTAATTTCAATGATAAAATACACTTGAGTTTCCCTTTGGTTTTGTTATTAGGATCGATTAAATTGCCCGAATCTAATGCAGTAAATCAATTAATATAATCCCACTTTTCTCTAAATTATGGGTTAAGTAACGATACGACAAAAACCTAATGAAGACAAACGACAAACATTAATAAACCTAATTAATACGAGAGATAAACATTTGTCATAAATATTGGAGAGTAATTGCTTTGCAAAACTTAATCACAATAAACATCTCACAAGTAAATACTCGGCTATTAAGAACTGGCACTCCTGGCAAACTATAGAACAAATGATTATACTGAACAAGCGGGGCGTGACGACCCAAAGTCTGCTCAAATTTTATAGAGTATTGGAAAACGATAGTTCTTTTAAGAGATTCGTCTGAACATTTTAATATTTTATTCAATAGCCTCTTAAGACATATAAGAAATACGCTTAGATAAAATAGTTCAAAGTTTAGACGATACTTATAAATTTAATTACTAGTAATCTATGCTAATATTATAAAAAATAAGTGCAATTTTAGTGAGTAGGTAGAGAGAGAGATTCTCTGTAATCACTCTACAAAATTCTTTCACCAATGGAAAGGTGTTAAAAATGTATTGTTATAGGCTATATCTTATTTTATATATTGTGGTATATTATAATTAGCTAAAGTTACAAACATTTTCGTCGACTAAGTCGGTGTTAAAAATGTATTGTTATAGGCTATATCTTATTTTATATATTGTGGTATATTATAATTAGCTAAAGTTACAAACATTTTCGTCGACTAAGTCGGTGTTAAAAATGTATTGTTATAGGCTATATCTTATTTTATATATTGTGGTATATTATAATTAGCTAAAGTTACAAACATTTTCGTCGACTAAGTCGGTGTTAAAAATGTATTGTTATAGGCTATATCTTATTTTATATATTGTGGTATATTATAATTAGCTAAAGTTACAAACATTTTCGTCGACTAAGTCGAATATACTTAGTCATGTCTCTAAAATGCTCTAGAGTGCTTTCACACAATTTTTTGCGTCTCTAGGTAGTTTTATAAAATGAATGTTTGGTTAGATTGATCTTCTCAAAAAGTATTAAGTCCAAGACAACATAAGTCTATCTTCACAGAATAACTTACAATAACTCCTTTTATCTTCCAAGAGGTGGTGGAGGATTGCTTGTCCCGGCATGAATGGGCAGCTCGATCGCAGAAGTACCTCTGTCACAGAAGACGATAGGTACTCCTAAAGATGTATTTTGTATGGTGAGTGAAAGCGCCAAAGGCCCAAACCCCCCTTTATCCTCTAACTTATCTTTGTGAGGCTTCTTCTCAACCTCCTATTCGTTCCTTGGAGTTAACGACGAAAGAGTGATGCCTCTGATGTTGCCAGCATTTTGTATCTATATTTTTGTTTACCACCCGTGGCGTATAAAAAGTTTTTACCAAAATTAATGCTTTATTTATAAATCCGTTTTAACCAATATGATTATAATTTAGCATAATTTATATCTAAATCAATCTAAATTATTTGTGAATAAGGAAAAATAGATTTTTAGTAGGAGCGGGAAACGAACCTACGTCTTTTCCAATCCGGGGAAGTGCTCTAAGCCACTGAGCTATCCTAACGATCTTTCAATCATCCCAATCTCCTCATCACATTTGTCTTACGAAAAATATCTTTTTCCTTATTCACAAATAATTTATGCTTTAAAAAGTAATGCGGATCATGTCAATTGCTAAAAAATATAGATCTAAAATGTTTAAATAAATGTATTTGTTACTTATAGACAATTCTTCAATTGGTCATATAATATTCACGCTGGTACACCCTATAATTCAAACAAATGAAGAGAAATCAAAAAAATATTTTAAAGAATACTTTTCTAAAAATGAATTTGAATCGGAGTTTCAGAGTAACGTTCACCTTAATATACTACAACAAAGATTTGAATATTCACGCTGACAGAACAGAAGTTCGAATATTACACATAAAAGTGACTTTTCAAAATGGTTTTTAAACCTTTTGATAAAAGTATATCACGGTAAAAATGTTGTGAGTTTTACAAATTACTGAGCTGCTCGAACGTTATCAGGAAAAAAAGAAGCTGGGTAGTTACAAGAAGACAAATGACACTGGGTAGGTAGAGGTGAATTTGTCTGCAAAAACTAGACAAATGACATTAGTCAAAAAGATAAAAATAAACGAACAGATCAGCTTATTCAGCTGATCGTATAAATCAAATGTATCAGACATGCAGATATTAAAATTTAATCATGTTATACTTTCGGCTGATTATGCGATAATTAAACATTTTAACGTAGGTGAAGTGAAATTAATGCTAGAATCGATTTTGCGAATAGTTATCACGGGATTATTAAATTTGTGTGAGCTGTGAACATAGGTAACTGAGTGGTGGCCCGACTCGGCGAGAAGGCGACTCGACAGAACGAGACGGAGACAGCGGGATTAATCAGATCAATTTCTGGTGGGTAAAAATAATAATAAAAGGATATCCAGATACCCACCCTACCGCAGGAATACAGCTGAGCCAATTCTCGAAAATAGTCGTATCAAACTTTATTGAGATCGATCAATCATCACAGACAGGACTGTTGTAGCCAACAAGACTGATATTGCGTTCCCGTTGCCGGACTTACATTTTCAAATATTTTGTGATATTTATAAAAAAATATGTAAAAAAATATTTAATTGTTAAAGTAGATAATACAGAAAATTTTAATAAAAGTAGCTTAATTTTTAAACGCAATAAACTCAAATAAAAGTAAGTTCGAGTATGTATAATTTCTGATAATATTTCTAAAAATTAACCCTTTTTTTGTTAAGGCGGGAAAAAATGTTCCTAACCACACACCCCGCTGTTCGGGGCAACTAAAAGGGTTGTGTGGGGCCCTCACCCACTAAATAAACCCGCCGTGTGTCGTATCTCCGCCTTTATTGGCGGGCCACCGGAACCATTTTACATTCCTTCAGTGGTACTAAAAACCAACCCTTTATTTTTTTTTGTTTAGGCGGGAAAAAATGTTCCTATCCACACACCCCGTCGTTCGGGGCAACGAACAGGGTAGTGTGGGCCTGCACCCACTAAAGAAACCCGCCGTGTGCCGTCTCTCCGCCTTTATTGGCGGGCCACTGGAACCATTTTACATTCCTTCAGTGGTACTAAAAACCAACCCTAAGACATTTTTATCCACGCAGTATAATTGCAGATACATTACTAGTTTCACTATCGGAATTCAAGAGATTGACTACAAGACAAAAAATAACGCAATAAATTTTGTAACAAACAAAAGTTAATTGCAACTGTCATTCATGTAGCTTTTTCTTTCATTTGTAATTAGCTTAATTAATGTAGTAGTATGATGAAATGTCGCAATTATACTAATTAGTCTCTCTGCTTTGTTTTTTTGTAAGGGAGGGTTAATTAGTAAGATCCTTTTTTTATTATTGTAAACAGATTGTCGCTACATCGCAGAGTGGATTTACATTTTTTTTTAAACATCTAAATGAAAGTAGGCATAACAAAAGTTGAGCTGAGCGTTTTCGGCTTTCACCTGTATAGCCTAATGCAGTCATTCTTTCCTAAATGTACAGACATAGTTCTGTTACAGCTTTATAATAGTTAGAATTAATCTCTTGAAAATTTAAGATTTTTTATCGGTTCTTATGACATACTTGATTTAATAGAATAATGTTCTGATAGTTAAACACTAAATTGATGTTATCTCGCGGGAGCCAAGGTTTGCCTCGCACACGTATCCCAGCAACAAACACATTAAGAATGAATTTACATTTATATTTTTGTCTTCGCAGCGCGTTGGCAAAAGATGTTAATATTCCTTTGCCGCCCGCATTGTTGTATTATAATAATGACGTACTTACTGTCTCATTTGCTGAAAAAGGATTTATGTACCTACTTTTCAAGTAGTTATAAATATTTTTATAACTGGGCAAACATGAATAAGCACACAGTACCATTGATATATTTGTTGTTAAGAGATTCCAACATTTGCACTAATCGTGGAATTAATAATAAAACTATGATATTTTTATTAAACACAAAGTGAAAAATGTGAAATCGAAAATAACAGTCAGGAGCAGGATTTGAACCTGCATCTCCTGGATACCGTCCAGATGCTTTACCAATTCAGCCATCCTGACAATTGCTCCTGACTGCTAATTTCGATAACACATTCATACTTAACGTCTTTGGGTGACGCCTGCACCATCCGTCGGAAGTATTTTCATACATTATACCGACCAGGTAAACTTAATTTTACAATTAAGATTTTACCTAATAATGACGCAAACCCTATACAAATTTAGATATTTTTATATATATTTTTAGCATTTGACATGCTTAGCACTATGCATTAAACACAAAGTGAAAAATGTGAAATCGAAAATAACAGTCAGGAGCAGGATTTGAACCTGCATCTCCTGGATTCCGTCCAGATGCTTTACCAATTCAGCCATCCTGACAATTGCTCCTGACTGCTAATTTCGATAACACATTCATACTTAACGTCTTTGGGTGACGTGAATTTTCGATTTCACATTTTTCACTTTGTGTTTAATGCATAGTGCTAAGCATGTCAAATGCTAAAAATATATATAAAAATATCTAAATTTGTATAGGGTTTGCGTCATTATTAGGTAAAATCTTAATTGTAAAATTAAGTTTACCTGGTCGGTATAATGTATGAAAATACTTCCGACGGATGGTGCAGGCGTCACCCAAAGACGTTAAGTATGAATGTGTTATCGAAATTAGCAGTCAGGAGCAATTGTCAGGATGGCTGAATTGGTAAAGCATCTGGACGGTATCCAGGAGATGCAGGTTCAAATCCTGCTCCTGACTGTTATTTTCGATTTCACATTTTTCACTTTGTGTTTAATGCATAGTGCTAAGCATGTCAAATGCTAAAAATATATATAAAAATATCTAAACTATGATATTTCCCTTTTAGTACGAGATCCGACCGCGTGATTTATACGTTCATATGTTTGATTAATAAAATATAATTTTTATCGATATTTATAACTAAACCAATGCAGATCCGCAAAGGTGGCCATCCAAATTTGGCCGCAATTAATTTTAATTAAAATGTAATTAATTATTTATTTTTGAACAATTACGTTCACTTGTAATTGTTAAAAAATATATTTCATTAGAAAGAAATATACCTGAGATACCGAGAAAGTTCAAGGTGCCATCCCTCACTTGGCCGCAACCTAATGTCAGCCAGGTGTAAACAGGTATAATTTCGTTAAATATATACGTTCATAATGTCTTATCATGTTATACATACCAAATTGAAGATTAATTCTTTCCCTACATGATGAGATATAGGTGCCTATGCAAAAATGCCCGCAAATAGTGACTGCCAACGATTAAAGATAAATAAAAGCGAGAGAAACTTAAGATAAACACCCCATGTCGAATAAAGATAGAGCATCCCAGCTGCTTGTCGTTTTTATGCTACTGCGCATGCGTCCATAGATAAGGTGCTCAACTAGTAGCTCGCGTATTTGCTTGGAGTTTAAAATACTCCAAAAATTGAGCAGTAAAAATAATATGTCATAATAATTAATCTACCAAACTAGTGTTTTCAATATTTTTTTAATTATATTCAAACGTAGTGAAACGTCATTTTAAATATAAAATTTATCTTTTAAATAAATTTTGTTTTATTACAATTTTTAACAATATTAAGTTTCGTTTATTTTCGGTCTTCATAAAAAATGTCATAAAAATTACTATCCAAACCAGTGTTTTTAATTTTTTTTTTTAATTATATCCAACTCAAACAATAACTTTGAACTGTAAGACGTTAATTTGAATCTATATTAAAATTTATCTTTATACACAAATGTTTTTTTTATTTTTATTTTCATCAATATAAAGTTTCGTTTATTTTCCTTGAATCCTTGATTAAAGAACTGAATTAAAAACAATGGTAACAGAATTAAACAGAATTGATTTTTTAATTCTGTTGAATTCTGTTTCCATTGCTTTTAATTCGGTTCTTTAATCAGGGATCTGATTAATATAAATTTTTCAGTTTTATTTTTTGAAAACAAAAAATGTTGGAATCATTTATTTAACAATTATTATTTGTTTAAAAAAATTATTTGTTAATTATATATTTTAAAAGAAAAATGCACAAACCTTTTTTTCATTTGATAGGGATAGTGACAACAAAAAGTGAATTATTTATTTTTGATTTAAAATGCAACTTTTTTTTTATTATAAAAAATGATAAAAAATACAAACACTTCTTTATTAAAAAAAAATGATAAAAATTACAAAAATGATAAAAAAGATTTTACAGTTAGATAATTATCAATACATATCGGAGTACTTGTAACGAAAAAATTTTCATTTACGTACTATCGTCACTTGAATCATCAGAACTGTCACTCTCATATGTTGAAACGTCAGAATCTTTATCGTTTGTATCTTCTGAAGATTGTTCAATTAAATCACAAATAACATCTTCTACTTGCTGTGGCATTGAATCTCCAATGAACCATGTTGGTTTTAAAGTTTCATCTAAAATCCAACCATTATTTTCAGGTTTAAATCTGATGCAATCTGGATTAGTGGCATTTTGCCACATTGAATTAACGAAGATCGTACGCAATAATTTTTGTTGCAAGGATTTCAAGCATGGTGGAATAGTGCTTGAATTGAAACCTTTAAGTTTTTTCATAAATTTGTCATTAATTGTAGTCATGGCATACATTTTATTAAACATTAAAAGTCTTGCAGCGTTTACATTTTGACAATTTTTAATCCCATACATTAGAGCTATAAACTCCTGAACTACTATCATTTTGTTATCATCAAGAATATCCTCCGGATTGCTTAATGATGCAAATGTCTCTTGAATGTTCTGGTGTTTACAAAATATCTTGAAAGGGCGGACTTTTCCTTTGTTAAAAAATGCTGCTGTATAGTCGCAACCAGTAAACGCGTGGAATGCTGGTAGTGCAAGACATAAGGTCGGACCTAATTCCACTGATAATTTTGTGCAGTTAATGCAAGCTTGATCTTGATTGGTAGTTTTTTTTGAAGTACTGTTTGCCAACCAAATTTGTAAGTTGGCAAATTTATGTATATTTCCTAATAATATTATTAAGATGTCAGTGTCAGTTGCCTTAACCAAAATTTTTGCACCGTCATGTATTTTACTGATGTGAAAAATAATCCTGGTATCAGCTTCCTCATGTAGGCATGCTAATTCAGGTTCTTCGTTCTTGAGTACGATATTTCCAACCGAAGAAAATGAAAAACATAGTTCGTCGACCGTAATGAAAACTTTTTTATTTTTTAATATTGCAGCAAAACTATTATCACTCCAGTGATCAGCTAAAAATTTTACGAGAGCTTCTTTAAAACGATAATTTTTTAAACTTGCTAAAAAATCCTTGGGTCTAGGCTGTAATGGACCGCTAATTGTATATGGAATATCAATTTCCGCTCTGTTCAATCTTTCACAATCTTTGATAGAAGGAGTAAGGTATCTATCAAATATTATGTGTATTTCTTGGCTATTTGTTGAGCATAGCTTTATCAGTATTGCTTCAGCTACTTTTCCAAAACTTTGTGGTAGAGTAGAACCTATAGAATACAAATAATAGAAACCATCTATTATTTCTACATCAATATGTCCAGGATTTGAAACTTCAATTTTTGATTTTAGATGTTTACTTAGAGTAGATTTGTCTGTCTTATACATATGACCAGTACAGTGGAACAGTGCCGGAGGTACAGGTGCAAGTGGATACGACAGGCAGTTCTCAATATCAACTTTATGTTCGATAGCAATTGCTAAAAGTCGTCCGAAAATATCGCGTTCCATTTTTAATAGAGCTTGGTTGTCTTTACTTTTATTCTTAATTGTTCTTTTTGCACAGTCAGATGCAAAGTTAGAAATAACATTACGTTTGATAGATTTCACAAACCTTGTAGGATCTTCAGAACATTCCGAAAAGAAACGTAATTTTTGTTCATGACCTAATGTCTTACAATTCAATAAAAAATCAGAAACGTGTGAAGATGCTGCTTTACCAGTTGACATATTGAATAAAATATTCTTATCCAAATTTTCGCTGAAAGGATTCGTTGTTTTTTTCATTGTTTCAATAATTCTATTCAGCGTTTTATTGTCTTTCTCTATTTGATTCTTTTGCAGTGAATGAGAAGTATCATCTGCCCGTGATAGGCCAACTTCCGCTTTTACAGCTGATAAAATTTTGGTTCTTATGCTATGGCTAAGAGCCCACCTTTGTCTTGCAGCTATAGAGTTAGTGAAGTGGCTAACACCAGTCAATGTGTTACCAGCATCTGCATTTATCGTTTGCTCCAATGTTAGGTCCACAGGTGATCTACCTAAACATGAATTGGTACGCCTAACACCAAATGCACCTTGACGAAATTCCGCAATCAAAGCTGAATCGTCCATTTTCAGCTTAATTAAATTATTTAAGTACAAAGCTGCCCATTTGGAATAATTTGGTAGATTAAATGCAAAGAAATAATCACATATTTCAAAAATGCTATTTAGGTAGAGCTCTAAGTTACTGCAACGAATACTTCTGGAAAATCGATGATAAATATTAATCATTTCCGAGTATAGCAAGTAATATTGAGCGGTCTTTCCATGGCCACCCTGAAGCGTTGTTTCTCGATACTGTTTGTAATCTTCAAGTATTTGTTGTAGTGAGTCCTGTAAAATTATACGTTCATTGTCTTCACTCGGGGTATTTATTACAGCAGCTAAATCTTCATTCAATGTATCTGGATCATATTGTTTTTCCGATAAATACTTTTCGAAATGAAGAACTTGTAAGGCACCAGATGCCAGCGGATGCAATCGCTTACACCGATTAAAATGTTTGCTGTCTAAAAAGCTAACCATTGATCCTCCCGCTAGTGCTTCAGCTTGAACCAAAATCTCCACTAATCCACTGGAGTCAATGTACTTACCAATGGCTTTGAAATATGCCATTTGCATATGGAATGCTCCTAAATTTACAAACACATTATCGAATTCAGGCTTCTCATGTAATTGTATTTGCATAGCTAATTTTGCAATTGCCAAATCATAAGTGACGATAACCTGTTCTTGATCACAATTTTTCGCAATTTCCTTAGCAGTACAGAGAGTTTGATAAACAACTGCTAATGAAGTAGGAGACGAATTAATAGAAAGTAAGTACTCGACTGTTTGAGTTTTGCTACAATCAATACAAATCTTACAATTGTATCCCAACCACATGGGGAGAGAATCAATCCGTGATAGAGACATACTCCAAATATAATCTTTATCCATAGCTATTATTTTCGCAAATTGACACGCATCGATAGTCTGTGTAATTGAATCGACATGAACAAAAGGCATACTGGTGAGAGGTTTTTTGTAGTAAGTTCGAATACTTTGTGGAATTCCTTCGTAACGCCGTCTTTTACGAGGCGGATGAGATTCAATGTTGTCATCGTTAGATTGTGATGTAGAGCAATTCAAGATTTCCATATCACCACTTTCTTCATTAATCCTATGATTGAACTGGTATATAATACCAACGGTATCATGTAAAGTGTCTTTACCAGTAGCAGTGTCGACAAAACGATCGAAATTGTCAAAAGCAACATGCGTACTTAATCCGTTAACTTTACGGATGCCGGATGGTACTAAACTTTCGTCTTTTTGCGTTGCGTATGTCATTTCCGTTTCAATTTCTTCGGCTAGATTATAGCCGATAGTATGACCATACCTATTCAATATTGAAAGAACTTTTCTGGAACTTGTTATTGACTTCATTGCTAATCCGAGAGTAAGATGCTTAGATGGTTTTACTCGACCTTTAGAAACTATATAAATAAGGTCACTGCACACTGATTTAATTTTAACTAAATCCTCGTTTGAATTTTTGCGACGAATATCCGGCCCTTGAACCAAGTCACAAACAAAGTTAAACAATTCTTCTGGAATGGTGCACTCTCCACGAATAACGTCGTCCACGCTAAGATCTGCTGGTAACTTCTTATTTTCAACAGAGGTGATGCTATTTCGTAATTCATAAGCAACGTCCCTATGGCGATTTTGCTGTTTCTCTTCTAAATTAGCAATTTCACCAGCTAATTGAGAGGTATCAATCTTAAATTGATAAACAATTTTTTTTCTGTGTGCTGCAGAAGATGGCTCTATGATCAGTCGATCGCCAAAGGAATTTATTATTTTATTTTCTAAATTTTCAGCACGGTAATCGTGAAAGTCTTCGGCTTTTACTTTATTCTCACCAAATTCTAATAATAAAGCTTTGTATTGAGAAAATAAATCACAAAGGAACATGACTCGATTTTTTTCAATTATTTCCATGGTGATAACATCTGAAATAACAGCAAATGCTGACTGGTGCAATTGCCTATTCGCATGCCAATGTCCTGGTTCTGCCTTCTCTTTATTTTGACGTTGCAAAGTTGTCTTCAAAGCTGTAAAACAGTTGGAATGGTAAGCGACAGTCGGAAAGTCCTCTAAATTTTTAATTAATGACGAATTTCGCGATGATTCAGCCATTTCTTTGATTTCGGTTACAGTTGCCTCTTTTTGTGGAATCGTTACATAAAGTCGTCGCTTACCAACTTTCTTCTCAACGTGGCCGCAAAAAACACAAGCTAATTTTTTATTTCTTGTTGTTGATTCAGATGTCGTACTTGGTTGTTCTTCCAATGTTTCCTGCTGAGTAGATGAGCTACTGATGTCGTCGTTCGGAGCAGATATACGATTGGTCTCTTGGTCAGAGACTGATGCACTCGGTTGTTGATTCGCAACAGATGTACTCGGCTCAGAACATTGCGATGAAAGATTTGGTACCTATGAATTGAAAAAAAAACTTCGTTAAAATTAAATTGTCTGTCATTGATCATTTATAAAATATCAACAATAAAAATTTTTCAGTAATGAGACTAATAGTTAAGTACTTTGAGTATTTATTCGACAATAAAAATTTAAAAACAGCTATCCCATAGACAATATCGACAGCTCGAAACTTTTATAATCAAATGAAATATTTTTATTTGTTTACTGATTTTCAATAACAAAAAAAAACAGAAAAAATTTTTTTTCCCGAATTTGAAACATACATTTTAGTACTACTGTCAGTTTAAAATCATGTACAATGTTCATCTTGGAGTAACAAAAAAAAACCTAAACGATACTCGATAGATAGTATTGTTCTTTTTAAAGAAGGTCTGGCTACCTGAGTTCGTTCTTTAAAGGTTTGCCTACCTGAGTTCGTGGAGAAATAAGTATCATTGGAATAATTTTCAATTTTAGTATTAGATGAAAAACTAGGTAGTTGAAAATTTCTGTATATATCGCTGTATTAAACATTATTTTATACATTATTAAATATAAAAAGATAGTCTACTATTATACAAGTTTTATTAGATTAAAAACATCGTACTATTAAACCTACACTCAACGCAATAATATTTATATTTAGTAGCTATAAAATTATTCATTTGTCCTGTGTGATTAAAAATTGTACTTACATTTTGGGTTTTACAAAATTCTTCAAATTCTTCCTTGTATTTACTTTTTACAGTAATAACTTTTTTTAAACAATTCATGTGATAACCAAATTCATTTGTTGATTCCACATTAAGTTTTAGGTTATGATACATAAAATTTTTGTGACGTCGAAACAATATCATTAAAAAACACTTTTTAAATGATACATCACTAAAGTTAAGCACTTCTTGCTTTTCATTACACAACAAAAAACACTTCTTCATTTTATTCTTACGTTTTAATAACGTTAAGAATGAAATATATCAATATTAATATTAACAAAGTTTTATAATTTTGGACTTGAAAAAAAACAACGTGGCGCATAAGACTGTCAAAAACATATGATTGCAATATTCAGTACGGTATTTAGTTGAGCACCTTGCCTGTGGACGCATGCGCAGTAGCATAAAAACGACAAGCAGCTGGGATGCTCTATCTTTATTCGACATGGGGTGTTAATCTTAAGTTTCTCTCGCTTTTATTTATCTTTAATCGTTGGCAGTCACTATTTGCGGGCATTTTTGCATAGGCACCTATATCTCATCATGTAGGGAAAGAATTAATCTTCAATTTGGTATGTATAACATGATAATACATTATGAACGTATATATTTAACGAAATTATACCTGTTTACACCTGGCTGACATTAGGTTGCGGCCAAGTGAGGGATGGCACCTTGAACTTTCTCGGTATCTCAGGTATATTTCTTTCTAATGAAATATATTTTTTAACAATTACAAGTGAACGTAATTGTTCAAAAATAAATAATTAATTACATTTTAATTAAAATTAATTGCGGCCAAATTTGGATGGCCACCTTTGCGGATCTGCATTGGTTTAGTTATAAATATCGATAAAAATTATATTTTATTAATCAAACATATGAACGTATAAATCACGCGGTCGGATCTTAGACTATTTACTCTCGACAACTTTTTACACAACGCATTGAATATGGAAACAATATGAGGCACATATAGATTTTAATCACGATATTTTAAACGATAAGATATTTTTTCATAATAAAATACAAATTTACATGGCACCATAAAATTTATCTGTTTACATAAAAAAAATGTAGGTTAGCTATTAACCTCAGCCGTATTTCGCTTCTACATGCAAGATGAATGTTTGCGAACATGAGTCTGGGCAATTTTCGCAAAAGTGGCTATTTGATAAACGTAGTCCTAAACAAAGAAAGAAACTGACAGTGCTAATTTATTACTAACATCAGCTGGACGTCCAAACAAATATAATTCCTAAAAGTTACGAGTATAGTGTTTGTGTTCTATGTAACTACTAACCACTGTTATAGAAATAATCATCATTAATAATTTTCTGATCTTAGTAAAAAGGTCGCCAACCCGTCTGCTAAGCGTGGCGATTACGGCACTATCCCCCATTTCTTGGGGAGGCCTATGTCCAACAGTGGACGTCGTAAGGCTGATGGATGGATGGATGGATGGAGTAAAAAGGTCCCTAGTTGACACGCTCTAGTCCGATAGATACAGGCTGTCTATGCACACGAATATATAATGTTGAAATGGACAATAAATCTAAATTAGAAAAGCTTCGTAGTGTAAGATTAACACCACACATAAACTCACACACAAGACTGTAATCCAGATAAGAACACCGAGAAAAGCCTTAAATAGCAAACCATTAGCATTCTTGGTGCGGATAGCAGAGGCTAATCCAAGCGATTGTTCCTTAAAAGCCTCACCGAGTAAGCCAATTGTAGGCACAGGGTAAAGTATTCAACTGTGCAATCATTTATTCCGTATAAAATATTTTTCGCAGCCAATAAAATCGCACACGTAATAAACCTCTTCTATTAATAGAGGCACATTTAGCCACTAAATGGAAGAGTAGTAATATTTTCTTAAATGATGTAACATGACTTTTTAAAGTACGCTTGGTATAATAATTGCATAAATTAATATTTCTAGTGTTGATTAGTGATAAATTAAAGAAAGGTAAACGTAACACCAAACCACAAGATACATAGATTCTATGATATAGCTTTATTGGTTTGAGACTGTTATCTATTGAAGACACCACACAGAAATCTAGTTTAAGCATTTTTAGAAGATTTCACGTTCTTCGTGTATCACGAACTAATAATTGCAAAGACAGAGGGTATAAAATCCGAACGTCAGTCTTAAGTCGAACCCTCCCAAAGAGCTTTCGTTTCGTTTCTTCTGACTTCAAAATGATGTACCTATTAATTTTTTCATAACAAAATTCCGCCCGCGACTTCTTCACCTTGGACTTCAGAATACAAATACCTCACTCTACGTCCCGTTTTATCCTTCGTCTCCACCTCTTAACCCTTTCCTTGGAGATTCCGACGCGTAAGTAAAGCCACTGGTGTTGCTATGCTACGGTAACCGAACACCATCATGTTGGTGCTTGAAAAAAAAAACTTTTTGGTATGTAGGTAATCATCCATCCATCCATCCATCAGCCTTTCAACGTCCACTGCTGGACATAGGCCTCCCCAAGAATGGGGGATTGTGCCGTAATCGCCACGCTTGGCAGGCGGGTTGGCGATCGCAGTGGATGTTTTTAATAAGTACTCGAAGGAGTGCTGCTGCCCACTCCCGCGGTATTCCCTCAGTCGGCGACTCCCGTGGGTAGAGAATGGTGGGACAATTCTAAAGCAATATGTATTGGTATGTAATATTATAATAATATTTAAATATTCAGATACGAATTCCAACTATTATAATAATATTTAAATATTCAGATACGAATTTCAACAAAACATTAATTACATATTAATGATTGGCAAAATATGACGAAATAATCTTGATTAGTCAGATTTATTCAGTTAGCAAAAAAATAATACAAGCACAAATATAAATACAAACGTTAATCAATTTCAATACGAATTCATTACTCAACAGAGATTGACGTTCAAATTGATTGAAATAAACGAATTGTGTTGGTTCGAATTATTCGGATTGCGCTGACCGTAAAAAATGGTTCCGCGAGTGTGAATTGTTTTAAACCAAAGCTGAATTTTCTTGGATTTAAACATACATGCATACAACAATCATTTATTTCTATTTATTAGCATTTGACATGCCTATTCACTACAAAGGTTTTTTACGGCAAAAGAATGTCTGTGAGCAAGATTTGAACGTGCGTCTTACAATGGATTAATACCGCTAAGCTATTACAAACCTTCAGACTTCAAATTTCCATATATCTTAAGATCGACACCGTCTAATATAGATGTGTAAGGTTTTAAATACATTTTCCCTAATTTTGGAGAGAGAGGCGTAATGGTCGAGTGTTCCCAGCTATTGTGATGAAGTTTATAGGTTCAATTGGCACATCGGACAAAATATATTTGCATGATCAACAAATAGTTCTGAGTCTGGATGACTACATTATGTAATGCTTTATTTTTGCACTTCTCCACGACAGCAGTATTTCTTTTCAGAGCAGCACGTTTCGTACTAACTAAATATCATTATGTTGGGATTATTTATAACAAACCAACAAATAAAAATTCTTGTATCATATTTAGGAAACATATAAATCACAACAACATAATTTTAAGGTTTCCTCATTTATTGCTGTAAGAAAAAATACGTATTAAAGAAGTAGTCCTGATTGCTTATTAATATTAAAACTTAATAGAAATTTGTAGTACAAAGAACGGTAAATATTCGGGCAAATATATAGTTTACATTTACATAATAATGTAGACTGTCCTTTGTTGTAAATATGTTGGAAGAGACGGGCGAAATTTAATTAATGAAACCAGCATGCGGGTAAAGGTCCCTCAGTAGTTTTGTGAATACGCAAATAAATGTAGATGGGGACGGAAAAAATATAGCAATCGAATAAATATACTGGCTCTGCAGTATGACATCAAAAGTAATGACACTTACCACGTTGTGTTATTATTATAGAATGGATATTTTAGGAGGAGAGCCCACCACTCACCCACGAATTGCCAATCCAGTTATCTTTGGACACACACAAAATAACCTAAGATTGCCAATCCGCACTCTCACAGATATATGAATAGAATGTGATAATAGTCGAGTAGTATGCACTATAGTGACAAAAATCTCACCAACGCGACACAAGCATGCGATACGGCAAGCCTCTCCAAACAACAATGTTGCAATATTCCTCAAAAATCAGAACACGTGTTTCGCCTCTACGCGAGGCATCCTCAGGACAAGCAACTATTATTTGACATTGATATATGATTTATCTATGTGAATAGTAAAAGACTAAGATATCTTGTCTATGCATGTCTCTCCTCTCCTATGCATTCTGACGGATTTTTATATTAAGCATTGGCTTGTATCGATTCTACATAGCGCCTGAAATATTGTCGGCCCCGACATACAAGTACAAGTGGGAACGGGGTCCTTAGCGAACTCTGAAGATATTAGCAGATAAGTAAGGCTAACTCAAACTAGTTTGACTAACTCAAACTTTTATTCATAGTCTGTCACGGTATGATATGAATATTATACATCTTCTAGGTTAGATATCTGTATTTGGCTCTATTCATTAATGTTCAATTTTATATAAAAAGGCATTCAGGATATTTAAATTCCTACCAGGTGGATATATCAATAATTTTTATAAACAGCTCTGGTTATTAATCACATCCATCCATCAGCCTTTTAAAGTCCACTGCTGGACATAGGTGTATATATTTATTCTTAATCACGATTAAGCTTAATAAGTGCTAATAAGAAAGCTGTATGAATTATTTATATAAGTTAATCAATACAAGTAGAGAAGTTCCTTCCGGGCTACCCGTCAGACAAAAAAGACAAAATTTATCATTCAACTTGATTTACATACAAAACCAACGGGAAAAGAACATGTAACTTTGCTTTACCTGTACAATAAATTGATCAAAAGTGTTAATTAATATATACAAATTTCGTTTGCTCTTGCAAAATATCGCACACTAAATTATTCACAAGATTACTATTTTTATCAAATGAGTCAGGGCCCGTAGAATGTAACTCAGTAAATCGTATCGACATCGTATCGTTTCGATTGTGATTGGTAGAGAAACCGACGCGTGATGTCGCAATAATCCCTCGGCCAATGCCGGTGATCTCTCAACCAATCACAATGACACGATGCGATGTCGATAGGATTTAGTGATATACATTCTAACCCCTCAGGTTAGACTATTATAAAATGGTTTTAGATTTAACTAAGAGAATAAACTTACTACAAAGATCAAACATACATTCTCTCAATAATAGAGTAAAAGCAAATATGTTATCATAACAATTACTCGAAGCACACTTGTCCTAAACGTGTCTGGCTGAAACTCATGTACGTGGTCTTGACAGTGCAAATGTACGTTTAGAAGAAAAGATGGGTCTGAAACATTTAATGGTAGAGTACCTAAGTATTTCCGTTGAACGGTGTCCCATCCAAATATTTTGCAAGAAAAAAATTACTCAAGCGAAGAACAAGGTTCTAATGGTAAAACAGTAATAATGCCACCGTCGAGAAATTTGAAATATGGAAAACATACACAATCATTTTTGTACAATAAAAAGTATTTTCCTTTCTTTCTTACTGCGTATTTAAAATTTCCGAGTTAGTTACAAGTCAAAAAATAAGAACGGAAAAATTGTGAATAGGTAAGAGTTGGATGCAGACGAATATTAGCGAACGAAAAATACGTGAGACGAACTAACAAACGGTAATTTGCATATCTACCTACTTTTAGTTTTGTTCGTCCTAGTCATGTTCCAACTGAAGAAACATGCAGTCGCAACAATAAAGTGAAAACAGAGTTCATATTACGAATAGATACTTGTATTGGGGCAGTTTAAAAAAAGTATGTATTTTTTTCAACCCTTTACGATACCACTGGTTTATTTAGGCATTGACCCAGTGATTGTGGGCAGATTTCACAAGCCGTTGAGAACATCTCTCAGGCTACACTTTTGTTTAGGACGTTTTAATTCCCTAAGCAGTGGTACTCGTAAATAGAATAGAGGGTCAAACTCGACACTGTTTTGCAGCCCTTCCTTTGATCTATATAGCCTAGCTATCAATGCATATCATATAAGTATGTATATGTACATAATATGAGATTATGTAATTATAATTCCTAAGGTATATTTTGAAAATAATATATAAGAATCGGAATAATTTTCTTTTTGCCTATGGTAGCAGACGAGACTAGCCTATCAGATGGTAAGTGGTAACCGCCGCTCATGGAAAAACCAAACCGTTGCCTACCTGGAAAGCTCAACCACTACAATCGCTCTCGATTCATTCATCAAATCTCTAATTTTCGTATTGAAACTATCGTGAGATTCATACATATTAGACCCAAGAGAGATTCCCGGCGGGCACTCGTTGACACCGTTGCGCGCTCGCCCTGATGATGAGCATCGAATATGCTCGAAACCCGGGTCGACTAAATCGATTCTCAACGTGAGTTATTTCCGGTGATATATCTCTAACTCTCTAATTGGCAATAGAACTACGCAGTTATCGTTCCCTTACAAATTAAAATAAGAGAAAAGAGAAAACTCGTTCCCTTACAAATTAAAATAAACTGATATGCCAAACTGTTGAAAAGCCATTTGCCGTCTCTATATTGGCGGGCCACCGGAACCATGTTACATTCACAGTCGATACTTTTTTTTTTTGTTAAGGCGGACAGTAAATCCCTTGCCGGCTGATTTTGGGTACATTTTAGAACTGCCTTGACTAACAAAGGTGTGTTTATGTTTTAATTGTCTTGAAGTAAAGAAGGAACCGGTTCACCGTGTGGGGCCAGCTTTAGAATTGTTCCACCCCTCTCCACCCATGGGAGTCGTAAGAGCCGACTGAGGGAATACCGGGGGAGTGGGCAGCAGCACTCCTTCGAGTATTAACAACATCCACTGCGATCGCCAACCCGCCTGCCAAGCGTGGCGATTATGGCACTATCCCCCATTCTTGGGGAGGCCTATGTCCAGCAGTGGACGTTAAAAGGCTGATGGATGGATGGATGGATGGAAAGAAGGAACCCATTACACTCGACACTTGAAACATTATGTTTATGTATATTAATTCTAATAGCATTTGTATTAATTCTATTATATTAAATACAAGTGTTATTCGTATTCTTACATTGATATATTTCCCGCTACAACTCGAAACGCACTTAGGTGTTGATGGTCGGTCACAAGGAAAACGGTGGTACCTACCTGCTCAGGCCGGATAACAAGTGCTTTTTTCCACTTGATATCAAACCCTACAATCAGTAGCGCAATGGTATTTATAATTCCTTACTTCCCTTGGTCATCTCCTTATATATATAGAGTAGTCCATCGACGCTATACACAAATACACTGTATAATTATTGAAACAATTAGAACAGACAATTACTTATCTAATGTACCATTACTCTCGGCAGACCCGTTCGTAATCACTGTGTGTACGTCGACCTTTGCGGTCTCATTAAGAATGCGAGTACCAACCCTTTGTAATTTTGATTCCCGAAACGTTATCCAGAAGTCTCTAATTATGTGCACACGTTTACTACAATTGCCCGTCTGTTTACAAAATTTATCTTGAATGCTTTGAATATATATTTCTGCAAACAAAATTAAAGATAAAAACTCCGCACTAGGGAATAATCCTTATATCGCGGGGACTTTCCAAAATAACAATGTTACGGACACAAAGTATACCCAGACTCAGAACTACCATTCGTGGATCACAAAGAGCTGTTCTTTGAGGGAATCGAACTAACAATACCAGGGTGGGATGGCAGTACCTAAGCGGCTCCGCAATCTGCGCCGTCAACCATTCCATCCATCAGCCTTTCATCGTCCACTGCTGGACATAGGCCTCCCCAAAATGGGGGTTTTACCATAATCGCCACGCTTGCAAGGCGGGTTGGCGATCGCATTGAATGTTTTTAGTACACAGGGGAACGCTGCTGCCCGGTTCCCCGGTAATCCCTTAGTCGGCTTTTACGACTTCCATAGGAGGAGACGGGGTGGAGATATTCTTGGTGCCGGCCCCACACGGCTACCATTATTAGATGCTAATTGATTGAATGAGGCGACACTTGGACTTCCTCCATTGTTATTATTATAGAATGGATATTTTAGGAGGAGTGCCCACCAGTCACCCATTTGTCAATCCCGGTTATCTTTGGACACACACAAAATAACTTAAGTAAGATTGCCAATCCACACTCTCACGAGAGTGAATGGTGAGCTCTCCTTCTAAAACACCCATTCTATAATAATTATTACATGCGATTATTTTATTCATTTAGTTTTGTGACGTTTAATTTATTTTGTTATTTTTATAGGCTCTCATAACTGATTATTTATATCTTTATGACTTTGTCCATTAAATGAAGTTGCTGCCATTAAACAAAAGAAAAACAAACCAGACTGCATACTCTCAAATCAATTTTGGCAACAATATTACCCACACTTCTCCTCCGCAATTAAGGTTAATTAAACGAACTCCTCAATTTGTTTTGAGTATATGAAAAGCTAATTACAACTGAGACAATAGCAATTCGCCCACTAAACTTATTACGGCAGCCTCTCCTTTGGGACTTAATTAACAGCAGCAATTAAAATCATTTATTTACAAAGAAATTGCTAACTAGAACAGTGTTTCTGTTATCAAATTCTCGTATTTTGAAAAAAATGCTTCGACTTCAGTGTTAATTCTCCACATTATCTATTCGAATTTAACCAAGGTATATTCGCATTTTTAGTTACATGTGTATTTGTTACCTCTACAATTGTCATGAAATTTCGCATACATATAGTCCGGAGTACAGAGAAAGACATAGGAAACTGTTTATCCTAGAGAATAGTGGGTTCGTGCGTTGGCCGGAACCCCCCGTGGGACCTGGAGGCGTGCTTGCCAACGTATATATCGGCGGGCGTCGACGGCGCGGGCGGGGGGCAGTCACCCCTCGCCGAGCGCGATTTTGTCGTGGCAGGAAGATACCCGCCGCGCCACCGTCCTCAAGTGGAGGTCTCGGCTGGAGACTCCCCGAGCTGGTCTTTAGACCGTAGGGGCACTCCGGCCGATCTTGGAAGAATGGGCGCGGCGGCAGCACGGGGTCCTCACCTTCCGGTTGGTGCAGGTTTTGTCGGGGCATGGTTGCTTCGGCAAATACCTGCACACGATCGCTAGGAGGGAGACAATCCCAGGCTGTCACCACTGCGACTGCGGCGAGGACTCGGCGCAGCACACGCTCGAGTCATGCCCGGCGTGGGATGTGCAGCGCCGGGAACTCACTGCAGTCATAGGCGTGGACCTGTCGCTGCCAGCTGTTGCGCAAGCGATGGCGGGCAGAGATAGGGTCTTGACCGCAGTCGCCGCCTTCTGCGAGGCTATCATCTCGCGGAAGGAGGCGGCGGAGAGGGCCCGGGAGGAATCCTCCTTCGCGGACCCGATTCGCCGCCGGTGCGTGGGGCAGCATGGGCGCGCTTACCTGCGCCTGATGCAACCCTAGCCGAGGCAGCAGACGGTAGGGTCGGAGATTACCCTGCCGTCCGCGGAAGCCTACCGTGAAGGTGCGACACCCAAGTGCACCGGGGCGTTGCACAGAGAGGGTGCCCGAAGGAGCTGACGCCTGCGGATCGCGGTCGATACGACGCGGTACCTGTGATCCGCCATAGTAGGACGAGGGAGCACGGTGGGTTTTTAGTGGTTGAGAGCCCCACACTACCCCGTTGTCTCCCCGGGCAGCGGGTGTGAGGTAGGAAATTATTGCACACCTAAAAAAAAAAGATGTGTAGCTTAGCTTTTACCATAAGTTAGTTCATATTATAAATGTGTATACTGAGTTTGCTTTTTACTTATCGATGCCATAACTACGTCACTGCTCATTATTAAATTTGGCATGCACATACGCCAGATGACATAGAAGAGAATTATTATGTCAAAAAAGGGTTCTTGTGGGCTGGCTATGCTTGAATAGAGATTATTTATGTGTCAGATATTACACGGAGTAGCTAGCTTTTGCATAGGCTTGTTTTCCTATATTTTATGGTAACATCGCCAAGCCTTATCGTCTAAAAACAGCTACAAATATTAGAATTTGAAGCTTAAATATTAGAATTTGAAGTATTAGAAACTTTATAACCATTCTGGGAGATCCAACTATTAATTTTAATTTACATGAGCAAAGTATAAACAATATACAATAAAGAAAATATAAAGAATAAGAGGCACATCCTAAAATATGTATTAAGAATGCCAACAACAGCGCTTCACTTTGCTCGAACACGCAACAGCTACGCCACATCTTTTTCAAGTTACGTGACTATACGTAGCACGCCCTCGACCTAACTTAACGGACCATTCACAAAAGTGCCGAGTATTCTAATAGGTGTCTTAGTTCATAACTACACCGTAAGAACTTCAAAAATATGTATGTGCTATTTAGTTAGTGACTTTCTTTGGAATTTTTTTTTTTATTTTGAATTTGTTTCACTGACGCGATTGGGAAAATTGTATGTTATTTTATTTACATTGCTAAATAGAAAATACACGAAATCGATCCATAATTCTATTTATTAATCGATCATATACCTACATACGGATTTTTACCAATTTGTTCATCCATCCATCCATCCATCAGCCTTTTAAAGTCCACTGCTGGACATAGACCAACCCGAGAGTGGGGGATAGTGCCGTAATCGCCACGCTTGGCAGGCGGGTTGGCGATGTTAATACTCAAAAGGAGTGCTGCTGCCCACTCCCCCGGTATTCCCTCAGTCGGCTCTTACGACTTCCGTGGGTGGAGGGGTGGGACAATTCTAAAGCCGGCCCAATACTGCCCAATTTTTTATTGATATAATATTAATATACTTCCTAATACAATTTCTTTTACTTATAACTACAGTTACAGTTGCTTGGATTCCTAATAACTTCTATGTCAGAATACGTAATTGATACAGGCACTAGGTGTATATAAATATATACCCATCGATAAAGACAATTCTCAGAAATTATTGCTAGTTCGATAAATATCTACTTATAAATATATAATATTTGAACCCGAAATGATTGTTGAGCTGGAATTCCGTATCACGATGCGCTAAAATGTACGGTCGGTCGGTAATGGTCGTTCATATTAGGCCATTTGATGTATCAACGAACTGCTATATACTAACTTACTTATCACCACGCCATTTCCCTAAAGCAAAGAGAACAGAATGCCAAGAGGCTCTATTATTGCATACATCTCTCGCTTTCTCAACATTCATAACTCTCTTTATACACGCTCGCCGGTTTCGGAGACTCCTGACTCCACCTTCCTTCATACATGACCGATTTGGTCTAGGTAGGTGAGTCTCGGTCTCCCCCTGTAACTACATCCTTCCACTTTCGCATTTTATATCTTCTTAACCAGTCGCTCGTCCGGCATTCTTTCCACATGCCCAAACCATCGGAGCATTCCCTTTCGCATCTTTACACCAGTACTCTCTTTCATACCTACTCGCTCTCTTACGTCGTTGTTACGAATGCAGTCCGTCAGCCTCACTCCACAGATTCTCCGCAGAGATCGCATTTCGACCGCATTGATTTAACTCTCATGCTCCTTTTTACATACCCAACTCTCACTTCCATATAATAACGTTGGGACAAGCACTGCGTTGTGTATTGCGACACGTGCCTTCTGGCTGAGGTGGTGGCTGCCGAGAAGTTGTCCCAATGCTCCGTTCACCCTATTTCCCGCATTCACTCTTCTCTCTACATCAGTGGTGTACCTTCCATCCCGACTGAATCCACATCCAAGATATGCAAATTCATCCACTTATTCTAGCACGCCATTTCCTATTGCTACTCTCACATCTGTTCTGGCTTCTTCTCTTTCAAAAACCATTATTTTGGTTTTGCTCACATTCACACGTAGTAACTGTTATATTATGCCTATTTAGGCGATTTTGTGGTAGGTATTATTATATAGTATATTAGGAGGAACGTATGAAACAGTATTTATAATGACAAACTATTTTTTTTGAAGGAATAAATATAATTATTTAATCAAAGTATCTACCGTCATTATATGTACATTTAATTTATTTACATAGGAAAGATATTCAAAACTTTCTGCTAAAACTCTGTGGACCTGGACTCCACAAACAGTGCAAATGCATTTTGTACTGCTTCCTGGGAAGAAGAGTTTTTTCTCGTGGAAATAGAGTAATTCTCTCAACCGTTGAATAAGTGGTAGTAGGGCAGACCAAGATCCGACGACTGGAGAATGATGGATGGTTTTCAACTGAAGTTTTTGTAGTGTTAAAACTGCTTCACGAGTTGTGCGAGGTCGGCGTTATCATGGAGCAATCATAGTGAAGACAAATTGAAGACCCTCGGTTTGTTAGACACGTCTGTGTTTAGGGCTATCGTTTGGGTTTAATAGAAAATTACTTGTACAATCAACTAATAGTTGCTCCAAGCTTGGAAGTAATTTACCTGTTATTTTTTAGAAGTCCACCGCGTGACAAGTGATATTTTCTAAAAGTATTGCAAAACTATTGTTATTCTATATGGTTTTTTGTAGAATAAACATCACTGCGCCATTTCGTATTGGATAAAAACAGTAGTCATCGTACCTATATATCACATCAATAATACAGATATAATACAATATATACGTTTTACGTCCCTGTAGCGGAAAAGACGAGGGCACTTTATCTAATACAGCGGACCCCTCATCAGACCAATGAGGTATTCCGAACGAAATGGGATAGCAAACAGCTAATAATATAGGAGATGATATTACGTTACCTTATCAAAGCAGGGTAAAGCTACATATTGCAATTTGAGGCATGATGTCTCTGGTTGAGCAGAAAAATCAATAGATATATATGTTCATACGTTGTTGTGTCTGCTCTACATATGCTTCAAGCAAGTTAATATTATCTCATAATACGGAAGATTACATAGTCATCTGGTGTCTTATAGATATTTTTTTTATTGCATGTAGTGGCAGGCTAGCCACGGCCCATCTGATGGTAAATGGTAACCGTTGCTCATGGACTCAACTACGCCAACAGTACCTATTGTCAAGCCGCTGCTAACTATTTCATTTCACCGATATGAAATGAAAGAATAAACGGCTATCGCCTGCTATAGGAGCAACGAAACGCAACGATGTGCTTCATGGGCTATACCAAGAGTATTGTCAAGCCGCTGCTCACCAATTCATTACTCAGATATGAAATGAAATATAAACGGCTATCTCCTGCTACAGCCAAAATGCAACGATGTGCTTCATGGCCGGTCACACGGGAGATGGTGGTACCAACCCGCTCGGGCCCGATACCAAGTGAGTACTCCCACTTGGTACCCAGCCCTACCACCAGTCATGCAATGGATGATAATTGCTTACTTTCTTTAGTCGCCTCATAAGACACCCGTGGGATAGAATGGGGTTTTGGACTGTAAATCAATTTATGTATTTACAATGGCGGCAGTAAACATGAAAATCTACTAGAACAAGCTCAGAATCCAAAAATCATTAGATTCTAATGCCTTTGTCGTGCTTACGACGTAGTACGATTTTAAATGAAGATTTACTGTTCGTGCGTGTGATTCTTTCGGCATAGATTTGGAGTTTATTATGTATAATTTGATACAATACTTGATATAAACTATTTTCATTCATTATTTTCATAGAGACTTTAACGCCAAAAAATACAAAATATTAAAAACATTTAAATATAGTATGATAAAATTATTATAGATACTAATATGCTATAATGCTTAGTATAATCTACTTTAAATCAAGTTTTTTACTATCTGCTTTCTACTATCTGCTGGCTATAAGCTTTTTGCGTCCATTTGGACGCAAAAAGCTTATAGCCAAAAAATATTAAAAGCACATTTTGTTTGTTGCATTACAAATGCATTGATTAGTTATGAAAGCTAATGAAAAGGCACCTACAATTTGAAATGGAGCTACGATTATAACATTCACTTTTGCAAATGAAATTATAGAACATCATTGATAGGTACTTATACCTATACATAAAACTATAGGGAGACATGTAAATTTGAGATACGTGAGCATAATTGAAATGGCTGAGATATTTCAACGACATTTAATTTAAATAAGAGTTGTTTATAAATCTCCCAACTATACAGAGATGGATTCGTCTTATATGGATAGTACTGGATTCGTCTTCTACGGATAGTACCTATTTGTATTCGTAACTTAATTACATGTTATTATAATATTAGGCATTATCTAGCTTTGTAAAGTAATATCACGTCGTCGAACTGAAATTGAGGCATTTAATTGATTTAAATATCTCATTCATTACGGGGTCCGTGTATTTTACTACCAAAATGTCTCGTTTCCGATAAGTGACGGCTTGACTGCATAACTGGTTCAACGGTAATGGCAGCTATCATATATAAATACAATGGTCGGTTTGAAATTAAAAATACAATTAAACTAATTCCAGACGTACAATATTTATGGGCGAAGATTCAAAATTAATTGGTAAACATAATCCTCTAATCCAATTACAGACCATTAATTACTTGAATATAGTGTTTTATGGTTTTAGTTTGGTGCTTGATATTAAATGTATAAATTCTGAGTGGAAGCTCAAGGTATATAACAAAAACTGATATATATTATCAATTTATTATTTTCTTGTTACGGCGGCAAAGAAGAATTTTCTTGTGTGTTCTCAACGAGAATATTTCGATTAATCTACATGAAATAAGTACACCTTCATGTCGGGCAAAACATCAAGTATATAGTACACAATGTTCTGCATAAGAGGAACTTTATTTTCTTTATAATTTTACCAATACCCGTTTTATTTGCCGAGTGATTTGTACAGAATGGCCGGAACCAGCATTTTTTTACAAACCCCTTCAAAAGAAATATGTAGGCCGTTTGTAAGTACGTAGGTACTACCAGAATGGTTATAATAATAAGCCTAAATCTTTTATGTATACTTACTTCTTAGAGAGCTATTTACTTTTCCGGGAATCAACTTATGCAATATTGGAACAATCTTGTGTAAAGACAATGATAGTGATATATGTGCTCTGAATACTTTTCTGTACCTATAAAAAGCATGTGCGAAAACATAGAGACTAAGAATAAATAACATATAATTGTCATACTTAAAAAATACTTTATTATGTATGATAATTATATATATTTTTTTACGTGTTTACATTATTACGATGCACCAATTATATTATTGTGTATGGAAGTCATTTTATTTTTTAAATTTATTATAGACTAGACTTTCTTTGCCCAGGGGTCCGCAGCTAAAAGCTAATTTTTCGGTTATATCTCAGGTTCCCGCTATAGTAGAGATATAAAATGTACACCAGTTTTTAGGTCTAATCAAGAGCTAACAAATAAAAATCGTTTTTGCGTGATGCGCGAACTAATAAACAGATAAACAGACAAAAAATCTAAAAAAAATTTAGACACACCTATATAGCCATTTTTTTTTGTTTAGGCGGGAAAAAATGTTCCTAAACGCACACCCCGTCGTTCGGGGAAACGAATAGGGTAGTGCGGGCCACTGGAACCGTGTTACATTACTTCAGTGGTACGCCTATATAGCCTAATATAGTATATTTTCTCAAATATCTTAAAAGTACAGACACAGCGCTGTTACAGCTTTATAATAATATAGATCACGTGGAAGTACGTGTAGGCTAGCTTCCAAAATGTAATTGTCGCAAATGTCAATGTCATATGTCAGTTACTTATACTCTTATTTTAAATTTATTAATTATAGGCTTTGGCAGTAGCGGCGTGCGCGCGCTTACTTGCGCCTGATGCCGCCCTAGCCGAGGCCGCGGACGGTGGGGTCGGGGAGTACCCTGCCGTCCGCGGAAGCCTACCGCGAAGGTGCGACGCCCAAGTGCGCGAGGCGTCGCTCAAGAGAGGGTGCCCGAAAGGGCAGCCGCCTGCGGATCGCGGTCGTAACGACGCGGTACCCGTGATCCGCCGTAGCAAGGGCGGGTGGAGGCGCACGGTGGGTTTTTAGTGGGTGAGAGCCCCATTCACCCCGTTGTCTCCCCGGGCAGCGGGGTGTGCGGTAGGACATTTTCGCCCACCTAAAATAAAAAAAAAAAAGGGGGGGGGGTCGTTTGACAACAAAAAATATTGTCTTTATTTTTCTATTATTTCTCTTTTTTTATGTTAGTATTATGTAAAATCCTGTTTGTATATCGTTGCAATAAATTAATTTCTTCTTTTTTTCTTTTTATGTACTCGTATAATAATATTAAATTAAAAATCTGTATTAAGTATTATAAAGTTCTTACAGAGCTATGTCTGTAAAGGTAAGACATATCTATGAGAAAAAGATATTGTATTAGGATATTTAGAAGTCTCTGAAAACATATTTTTTTAATTATCACTGTCTGTTTGTTTGTTCACATTTCATGCAAAAAATATTAAATACATTTTGAATTAACTTTTTGCTTGGTAGCTCTTGATTAGACAGACTTAAAAACCAGCATTAGCCTGCAGCGGAGGGCAAAGTCTACTTCTTTTATTTTAAGTGGAAATTCATAATGGAAAGTATAAAATAGATAATAATAAGGAAATCCCGTTCCAAGAATAACATTGATTGACGGCGCCAATGTTAGCGACGAACATGAGTGTCACGAGCAAACCATTTGGGCGTTAACATTAGGAATCTTCGTAAAAAAGCATGTTTCTGAGGATACATAACAAATATAGCGTTCGCATTGAAAAACACCAACTGATAACCAGGATGATTGATACATCACACGCAGAAAGCTTTGCATAAAAACACGTGTGTGACGATATTATAAACATATTATCACGCCTGTATTCCCCTAAGGGGTAGGCAGAGGTGTATTACACACCCACGATTCGCCAGCTATGTTTAAGTACACACACACACACACACACACACATACACACATATATATATAAAGACATACAAACATCATCGCGGAAACATTTGGGGAAGCTTCCTAGGACCTGAAAAAGTCAACATCGATTTTCGAAAAACGGGATAAAACCAATAACTGCCAACTTTTGAAAATTTTCAATTTTCTTAGCGGGAAGTTAAAAAAAATAAGCACTACAAAGCGGTAAAAGCGATTAGTCTTTACATTTCGCCATTTGATTCGCTGCAATAAATCATAAAGTGCGGTTTATACCTTTGAATTAGTTTGGACAATTTTTTGTCCCATGACTGTTCCACTATGAGCCTCGTGCCCCACATGAGCTCCTTAGAGAGTGAGAGAGATGCAGAACATAATCCTCCACGCTGGCTCATTGCGGGTTGGTAGAAATCATCAAGAAAAACTCTAAGGCAACTAGGTTTCCTTACGATGTTTTCTGTTACCGAGCAGTGATAATGTGTACACAAATACACATATTGTGTTTTCGAAAAATCTCAAAAAATCAGAGATGTGTGCGATGACTATGTACATTGAATCGAACTTGATAAATTTTTTTGCCTTTGCAGTACTTTATTTTACCACTAGATTATTACTGCTCATTAAGAGCAAGTTATACTTTTGAATTAGTTGTGATGAGTTTAATTTAAAACAAATAATTTTTGGACTGAACTGAACTTATCTGTGTTTATTTGTTCGTTACGCTTTAATCTTATAACTACTGACATAATAGTCATGAAATTAAGCATAGATAATGTCCCAGAAAAGGACATTATTATCTTAGAAAAATGGAAAGATCCCGTAGGGTAGATATTTTTTCATAGAGATGATTAATGCGCCAGAGAGTAACGTATTTATATTCTGAAAGACTACGCGGATAGCTCTGTTACAGCTTTATAATAGTAGGTATAGATAAGTGCCAAAGGATTTGAATAAATAAAAACATCTTTCAGTTATCTAATATCTTATAGCTATAATATATAAAAGTCAGTAGCAAAATTGTATAAACTATATATATAAAAGCCAACATCAAAATTGTTTACAAAAAACCACTTAATAAAAAGGTTCATAATTGAGATCACACAAAAAGAAATGTTTCATAGAATGTGTAAAATAAATACATGAACCATGACAAGAGCCATGTTTGGTGACAGTTATGTATACCGCGGAAACGTCATTTATCATCAGCGAAAATGTTGCTGAGAACATGCTCGACACGAGTCGCTGTCAGTATGTGCTGATCGGCATTTTAATACAGCATCCATGAGATTCGTGCCTCGTCTAATATAAATATGAAGAACCTTTTCTAATTTACATGTGCATATATTAGATAATGAAACAAAAAGAATTTCACGATACAAAATTCTTCTCTATTGTGGAGAAGCATCTGGCTGTAGACCAGAGGGTTTTCTGCAGTTTTGTGGATTTGGAGAAAGCATTTGACACAGTTGTACGGAAGGAACTTTGGGACATTTTGCCGGAGTATGGTATTAACGGTAAACTGCTGCAAGCGGTGTAGTCCAACTACATAGACTGCAGAGCTAGTGTGCGGCTGAATGATAGAATGTCGTCCTGGTTTAATGTAAATATCGGCGTTAAACAGGGCGATATCACCTAGAATGTTTATCATATATCTGGATACATGTCTACAGAAGTTTAATGATTTTTTTTATTGCTTATGACAGCAGACGAGCCACGGCCCATCTGATGGTAAGTGGTAACCGTCGCTCATGGACTCAACTATACCGTAAGTATAGTCAAGCCACTGCGCACCAATTCATTTCTCAGATGTGAAATGAAAGAATAAATTCTACTACAGTCAAATCACAGTGTGTTTTGGCTGTAGCAGAAGATACATGCTTCATGACCGGTCACACAGGAGGCGGTGGTACCGACCCATTCGGGCCCGATAGCAAGTGAGTACTCTCACTTAGTACCCAGCCCTACCACCAGTAATGCAATGGGTGATAATTGCTTACTTCATACGGACAAAATTGATGTGTGAGTTCAGATGGGCGACTTAGTGGTCTCTCTGCTATTATGCAGACGATGCGGTCTTATTAGCGCAGTCCGCGACTGACCGGCAAATCCTAGTCCACGAAATGACTAAAGATTGTAAGAAAAGGGGCCTACGGGTGAATGTGGGAAAAACTAAAATAATGGTTTTTGAAAGAGGAGAAACCAGAACTGATGTTGAGAGTATCAATAGGCCATGGTGTGCTAGAACACGTGTATATATTTGTATATCTTGGATGTGGATTTCGTCGGAACGGAAGGTACACCACTGATATAGAGGGAAGGGTCCATCCATCCATCCATCAGCCTTTTAAAGTCCACTGCTAGACATAGGCCTCCCCAAGAATGGGGGATAGTGCCGTAATCGCCACGCTTGGCAGGCGGGTTGGCGATCGCAGTGGATGTTGTTAATACTCGAGGGAGTGCTGCTGCCCACTCCCCCGGTATTCCCTCAGTCGGCTCTTACGACTCCCATGGGTGGAGAGGGGTGGGACAATTCTAAAGCCGGCCCCACGCGACATAAAGAAGAGGGAAGGGTAAATGCAGGAAATAGAGTGAACACAGTATTGGGACAACTTCACGGCAGTCATCACCCCAGCTAGAGGGCACGTGTCGCAACACACAACGCAGTGCTTGTCCCAACGTTATTATATGGAAGCGAGAGTTGGGTATGCAAAAAGGAGCATGAGAGTAAAATCAATGCGGTCGAAATGCGATCTTTGCGGAGAATTGTGGAGTGGGCTGACTGACCGCACTCGTAACGACGACGTAAGAGAGCGAGTGGGTATGAAAGAGAGTATTGGTGTAAAGATGCGAAAGGGAATGCTCTGATGGTTCGGACACGTAGAAAGAATGCCGGACGTGCGACTGGTTAAGAAGATATACAATGCGAAAGTGGACTACTACTAGCCTCCGTCACAGGCAAAAGCTAGTTTTTGGGTTATATCTCAGGTTCCCGGTATTGTAGCGGGATAAAATGTATACCAGTTTTTAAGTCTAATCGAGAGCTATCAAATAAAAACTGGTTGCATCAAAATCCGTTCAGTAGTTTTTGTGTGATGCGCGAACAAACAAACAGACAAAAAATCTAAAAAAAAAATTGTTTTGTGTTTAGATACTCCTATATTATTTTTCCAAATATATAGGATATTTACAGTATTTTTTTCCCAAATATCTTAAATGTACAGACAGCTATTTTACAGCTTTATAATAGTATAGATTTTTATTGGATAAACTATGTATTATTGCATGAATTGGGTATCGTAATAATCTTTTCGTATATCAAACACAAAGTGAAAAATGTGAAATCGAAAATAACAGTCAGGAGCAGGATTTGAACCTGCATCTCCTGGATTCCGTCCAGATGCTTTACCAATTCAGCCATCCTGACAATTACTCCTGACTGCTAATTTCGATAACACATTCATACTTAACGTCTTTGGGTGACGCCTGCACCATCTGTCGGAAGTATTTTCATACATTATACTGAATTGGTAAAGCATCTGGACGGAATCCAGGAGATGCAGGTTCAAATCCTGCTCCTGACTGTTATTTTCGATTTCACATTTTTCACTTTGTGTTTGATATATAGTGCTAAGCATGTCAAATGCTAAAAATATATATAAAAATATCTAAATAATCTTTTCGTATGTTAAAATTTTTAAGAAAATAAAAATAAAGAATCTAAATGTCTATTATACTAACGTATTAAATGTTTGTAGCATCCGTTTAAAACTAGATGTTCTAAATAACTATATTCTCTATTAAAATAATTCAAATAACATATTTGCATATTAAAACAGAACTAAGGATTAAGAACATTACTAAATAATTGTTTAATTATCATAACGAACCAGTTATTTTATGAGCATTGTCATATATCTACTATGTTTAGATAACTAGTATGTCTGAAACGTTCCAGAGGTTAATTGCTATTAATTAAATTTCACAGCGACTGGTGGAACGCTTGCTTGTGATATGGGTAAGTATTGTAATTTCCCTCCGCTATTTAAAATTTATGCTTAATTTTGCGCTAAATATTCCATTTCAGCTGGATGACAAAAAGTGTAGAGAAGAGAGAGAAGAAATCTGGCAATAATTTACCATAATTGTAAGAATATACTAATAAGCTGTGAAATGTCTTAGGGTGAGAGGGGTGTAGAAATTGGTAGAAGGAAATTTATATTTAGATTTTGTTATATAATTTTTTAGCATTTGACATGCTCAGCCATATAAATCAACACAAGGTGTGAAAATGTGAAACCGAAAATAACAGTCACGAGCAGGATTTCAACCTGCATCTCCTGGAATACCGTCCCAGATGCTTTGAAAATTCTTGAATTGGCAAAGCATCATTTTCACATTTTGTATTGAGGAAATTTATATTTAAAAATCGAATATTATTAATTGTCCAACATGCTGAATGCCAAAAAAATCAATATAAAACGTATTATTTGTGAATAAAGTAAAAGAGATTTTTAGTAGGGGCGGGAATCGAACAACGCATCTTTTCCAATCCGGGGAAGTGCTCTAAGCCACTAAGCTACCCTACTGACCTTTCGATCATCCCAAATTCTTAATCACGTTTGTCTTACGACTAACGCCATCTACCGGCAAGCTTTACATGCATCTAATATAGTAAGTTAAAAATCTCTTTTTCTTTATTCACAAATAATTTGTACTTTAAAAAGTAGCGGAGCATGTCAATTGCTAAAAGAAATAGATCTAAAATATAAAACATGTCAGAATACTGTAGTTATTGATTACTCACTCAAACCGAATGTCAGCGCATGTCCAGGCATCCCATCAACTAATAGTAAAGTGAAAATCGTACAAAGTAACTTTAATTTCAAAATCCTTGGCCTAGTTGTTCGTTTTGTAACATGATATTAGTTAACTTGGTAATGTTACAATGTCGCTTTAAATTATTTAAATATAAAGAATATTATATTTCTAAATTATTATGTTAACTACTATAAAGCTGTAACAGAGCTGTGTCTGTACATTTAAGATATTTAATAAAAATATACTGTAATAGGCTATATAGGCGTGTGTGAACACAACAATTTTTTTTAGAATTTCGTCTGTTTGTTCCTTCGCGCATCACGTTAAGTAGCCAACCAGCATTGAATCATTATTCATTTTAATAATCCGTCTCCAACAATGCCAGGCAGCAGACCCAAAAACGAATTTGTTTATGAAAATAAAGTACCTACACTGAGTAATATTAAAACGGAATATCTCCAAGATGTTTCTACTTCAACGCAATGTCTATTTCACAAATTGCTTTGCCCAAATATGTATTCAGTCATTCGTTAGCAACATACATAGTTGCCATAGGGAACTTGTGTTTCACATTATTATTGCAAATAGTTGGAACAGCTATGCGCACATACAATGCTATATGTTATTAATTCATAACCCCAAGCTATTGTGTAAACGCGTACGGTATGTTAACTGTTACTTGCATACCGGAGTTTAATTTAAGTATATAATAGAATGTTGTGATTTTAGTGTATCTAATCTAATTCTATAAAGAAACAAATTTATTTATTATCTAATTTTGTTGGTATTAAATATCTTATATATAAAATTCTCGTGTCTCAGTGTTTGTCGCCATTCTCCTCCGAAACGGCTTGACCGATTCTTATGAAATTTTGTGAGTATATTCAGTAGGTCGGAGAATAGGATGTAAACTATTTTGCATATCCCTAAATGATAAGGGTGGTCAACCCCAAAAATTTTATTTTTATGACAACAATTTTTATTAAAGTGAAACTTTTATTAGATCGTCTCAAACTTTTTGGTCTGTGTGTTGCATGTCGCGTGACGGTCGGCCGCGGAGTAGGGATAAAGTGAAAGGTGCTCGCCAGTGCAACCAAGGCCAATATGGCGGCGCCTATAGTTCGCAGCAACTGACCGTGTAGTGTATAGACTATTACTTAATGGAATATTATTCCAAAATTTTTAGTTAAATGTCTATAATGTGAAAAAAAGTTTCACTTTTACCGTGGTTTCATAAAACCACACTTTTCACCAATTTGCTTTTTTTTATGATTCAGCATTAAAAAATACATACATCCCTAAATTTTCACCCTTCTACTGCCAACCCCTTCTTTTTAATAGCGATATTAGTATTCCGTCATCGTTCACAGCGCTCCATGATGGATCTTTCACTCATATACCACATCCATACACACAATAAGTCAGCAATTTTTTTTAAAATTCCCTAAAATACTCTAGAAATAATTTATATAGCAATACGTTTACCGGGTCAGCTGGTTATGTTGTATAATTTTAAAGAGTGTTTGTTATTGACTGCTCACGTGTCGAACAATCACTTTGCTAATGCATTCCATGTAGATAATATGTTTGCACAAAGTATTGAGATTAAGATACCTCTTCGGGAAGCTTAATGATTCGAGAGTACCGAAAATTATATCACAAATAGGTACTTACTGGTATTTTATCACAACCATGTAGGCAACATAGCATATACAACATAAATAGGCGAAGTTGCGATATTATGGATTATAAAAAATGCCAAAATGTACCAATTACAAAAATAATAATGTGCCTTTAAAGTTTTAGTTTTTCAAATAGTAGTAATAAAAATATTTGTAGAATTGGAAATATAACCCACAATAATCGAGAAGGTGGGCTTCAGCATAAATCCTTTACTTTGAGATCCGTGCTCAATAGAAGGACAGTAAAAAAGGTTGCAAAATAAATAAAATAAAATATCTCCCTCAAAAATGAACGTTCAGGAGTCACTTATGAAGCTACATAGAAAAGTTGGTATAAACATAAAAGCGAAGTACATTTTAATTGAGTGAATTAGAAACTAAATAGAACACTCACTTCTTTTCATTTCGTTCTTATACACTCAATGACACTTGAAAAGAAAAATGAATTATAGCAAGAGCGAGTCACGACTATTTGTACAATTGCCGTTTTCCCTTACTTTTACCGCGTATAATTTTTACACAAAGTCACAAAACACAAACAACACAACACAAAGTCACAAAGTTAGCAGTCAGGAGCAATTGTCAGGATGGCTGAATTGGTAAAGCATCTGGACGGTATCCAGAAGATGCAGGTTCAAATCCTGCTCCTGACTGTTATTTTCGATCTCACATTTTTCACTTTGTGTTTAATGTATAGTGCTAAGCATGTCAAATGCTACAAATATATATAAATATTTATAGGGTTTGCGTCATTATTAGGTAAAAATCTTAATTGTAAAATTAAGTTTACCTGGTCGGTATAATGTATGAAAATACGTCCGACAGATGGCGCAGGCGTCACCCAAAGACGTTAAGTATGATGTGTTATCGAAATTAGCAGTCAGGAGCAATTGTCAGGATGGCTGAATTGGTAAAGCATCTGGACGGTATCCAGAAGATGCAGGTTCAAATCCTGCTCCTGACTGTTATTTTCGATCTCACATTTTTCACTTTGTGTTTAAATAATTTCTACTTTAAATAAGTATTAAGGACTTAAGTACTTTATTGTCAGCTACATCTTTGAGACTTAATAATAATTTCCATTAATGGCGTATGTGTTTGTCTTATTGCAATTAAATATAAGTAATATTATCACATAATTAAATGAATTACTAATTCATATTAAGTAATGTACTTAAGCATTGGATTATCATTTAAAAAAGGGTTCAATATAACCTTACTGATAGCAGCGTTCCCCTGTGTAATAAAGACATCCACTGCGATCGCCAACCCGCCTGCCAAGCGTGGCGATTATGGCAATATCCCCCTCTAGGGGAGGCCTATGTCCAGCAGTGGACGATGAAGGACTGATGGATGGATGGATACTATAAATGCGAAATTGAGTTTGTTTGTTACTCTTTCACACTTTAACTACTTGACCAACCATCATGATATTTTGCTGTAGTTTGGTAGTCTGGAGCCCAGAAAAGCACATGCATTCTTTCATCCCGGAAAAATTAATGCCCGTGGGATAACTATTTTGACGTAGATATAATTCATGTGCCGTAAGGTGATGTTGATAGTTCATTTTTTGCAAAAAAATGTATAAGAAACACACAATTGAGAATGACTAAATATTCTTTCGAACTTAAAATATTCACATTCTTTTCTCGTTTTAGTGGTTTCCTCTTAAGTAGGCTAAAGGGGAGCCGGGATGGACTATTCAATGTAAACATAAGTCCGTCATCATAAAAGTGAGTGAAGCGTTTAATGTGATTGTTGACTAGCGAGTGCCAATCGCTCGCAGGAAATAGGCAGTCGAGGCTCGATCAGCTAGTTTCATTGTATAAAATGAACGACTACAAGGTTTTCCTTTCGTGTATTGTGGAAGTTGCTGTATTATTTAGTTTTTATGTGTTTCAGGAGAATTGACCAAATAGGCTAAAATGTTTACTGATATCAAAATAATTTATCTGTGCTCGGTGAAGAAAAAAAATGTGAGGAAACCTGCATGCGCCTGAGAGATTCACTCAACGGCATGTGACGTCTGCCAACCCGCATTGGGCCAGCATGGTGCCTAATCCCTCTCACCATAAGAGGAGACCTGTGCCCAATAGTGGGTAGGTAGAAAAAAAACTGTTATCTGAAAGGGTTAACGATATTCTAAGACGTCACGATAGTTAGAACTAAGGACACCACGACTACTATAGATATTTTAATACTTTTATAGTTTTTTTTTTTAAATTTCACTTCCTTAGCCTTACACAAAGTGCGAAAATGTGTACTCGAAAGTAACAGATGAAGAGATGAGGATCCTGCTATAGATATTCTTTGAAGCCGGGATCAATAACCTAATCTCTGTTCCTGGAACGTGTGATGTTTTAACTATACCTAAGTAAACAATAATTGAGAAAATTAAATTAACAAATTAATTTATAAAACAAAATAAGCATTCATAATTACCATTTAAATTTTTGCAGTTGTTAATTATAAATAAAAATTGCATAACGAATTAATAAAACACACTGAATAATTAAGATCAGCAATGACGATATTTAAAGTTGGTTTAAATTCACGTATGGCAACCGAGCATTTAAGCCTGAAACGGCAATTACAAAACAATTTAACCACCCAATCAAAATATCAATTATTAATCTGATATTTGTCTTTGCATGTGAAACGTTTGGGCGGAATATTACGTATTCTGTAGCGGAACGAACAACTTCGGTAGTAATATCGGTATCATTTTTACTATAAAATACTTGTACTCACTTTTCCTATTTGGAAAAATAGTAAAACATTTTTGTTACTTATTATAAAATATTAGTTTCCATCTTTCCTAACACATGACCGTACTTACACTGCTATAAAAAAGATTATATGGCAAAGTATTCCACTTGATCTTATAGATATTCAAGGAAGGCATATCCTTTTGTAACTAAATACATTATTCATACTTATCGTAAATTTTGAAGAATATCGTTCATGACGAGTTAGTTTCAAGGATGCCGTGACGGGTGCGAGGATGCTTTAGTAGTTTAGTTGTGTGATCACTTTCTATGATGTATTGTTATCATTATATATGAGGGTTGACAGCAGATTTTATGACAATGTACTTATACTTTTTAGTATAAGGAAAAATATCGTTCTTCTGATGTCGATCGTACAAATGAGCTACACAGATGGCGGATTGGTTTAGATAGCGACCTTTCATGCCGAGTTGTTGTAGGTTTGATTCCCCCACAGTATCAATTAAGTTCAGTGTGTTCAGTGTGAATTATTATACTTTGTGTTGAGTCTGAGTGTAGCTACACTGCGTCCGTTAAATTGTATTTTTGTGAAGAGCCCACGATACAAGAATTATTCCTTAGTGCAGGATGTTGTTTTTTAAGAAAGGTATCATTCCTAATTAAAATGCCACTTTCTTACAAAAAGTGTAATTTATATCAGTTCTGAGATAAAGAATATACGACTATATATAAGTATTATTTAAATGTTAACCGGCAAATGGAACACGTTACTTTTTCAACATGTTACAAATCTTGCAAGAAAAATGATTTCAACGTCTTTCTTTACTTACATAAAAGCTTCACAAACATTTCAAATCATTCTTCACAATATTTTTATTGTTCCATTAATATACATATATTAACTAGCATTAGGTCGGCGTGTCACCTGCTATAATTTTTAAACATTTTAACTACTGACAGCAAACAAACAAACATATTAAAATTTCGGGCTGATCTATGCCCGCTCATACTTACTAATTGAGGTACCTATACTTATAAACAATAAGTACTTTTATACGTGTGTAATATAGGTAAATGACATGGATATTTTAAAAACCTAAATACGCCCGTCTAATCCAATAGCCCGGCGTAAAAAGCATCATAAAACCAAGTACCTCCCATCAAAACTCAAATAATAAAATGTTAAAACAAGGGACGTAAGTCTGCAAACAAATATCCATTTTCATTTACTTCAGTGAGCAAAACTCATATAGAAAGATACAATCTCTGTACATCTGAAAAAGCGTTACATTTAGAAAAAAGGCTTTACTTATTTGCACAGTAGGCACGTGAGCTGTGCCGTGATATAATTTGTCACGGACCTTGACCTAGTTTCCTTCGCCAGGGTACAAAGAGGATGAAATAATTCATTGAATCCCACGCCTGTTTGCATTGAGACTTCACAACGAAATGAGCTGAATTTGAGGACTAAATTGATAATCGTGTCGTTAAACTTTCATTCAGGAAAGTAATAGCTAACTGTAGGTCTATTGGGGAATCAAATCTCTCTTAAAGTAAAATTAGATATTACGGGGCACGCTTTTCGTAATGATATCTCTTTTAACGTAATCAACAGAGCTTCAGCAAAATTTTGAAATAATTTAGACTGTGATTATTCGCGGAAGAGTAGGAGCTTTACAATTTGCATTCATTTTTGCAGTTAATTGCGCCTACTCATTGGCAATTAATCTGAAATCTAAAATGGCAATTATTTTTCAGAAACAGAAAAGCGACTTAATTAATACACTTTTATTTGTTTATTTTATAAACTTTATTTTTATATCTACGCTAGCAACACCAGAGGCATTACTCTCGCGTCGGCAACTCTTTGGATAGGAGTTGGAGATAAAGGATAATTAGGAGGATAACGCGGGAAGGGGTTATTTGGACCTCCGGCGCATTCACTCACCATACGAAACACAGCTGTAGGATTACCCACCGTTGTTTCATGCTGATCTCCTGTGAGGGGGTGGTACTTACTTCCCCGATCAAACCGGCCCATTCATACTGACTTGACAAGCAAGGCTTTACCGCTATAAAAAATATTTAATTTTGCTATGACGTTTTACTTAATGTTTGAGGCAATAAATGCGTGGCGTAGGCGGTAGTGTAACCGACTTCCGTGCACGACGTCGTGGATTCCATTCCCAGTCAGGACAATTATTTGTGTGACGAACACAGATATTTATACTGCGTCTGCGGGTGTTTTCTATCTATTATATGTATGTATTTACAAAAAAAAGTAATATAAGTATTATATCCGTAGTCTGGTAATTACCCATAGTACAAGCGTTAAGCTTAGTTTGGGACCAGAGCACGTTGTGTGAAATGTCCGTGAATATTCATTTATTTATTTGACTACGAGAAAATGAAAAATAAACTACAAAACTTTTCATAACTACAACAACGACAAACCAATCTATGTGTATCTCCCTATCTCCTGCAGGTTCAAATCCTGCTCGTGACTGTTATTTTCGATTTCACATTTTTCACTTTGTGTTTAATGTATAAGTGCTAAGCATGTCAAATGCTAAAAATATATCTAAATATGGTCATACTTGCTAAGATTAAATATGAATCAATTACATCAATTCAGAAGACGTTCCAGTTTGTTGAGAATATCTGCATTTATATCAAAATAACACGTATCAACATATTTGATTAAAGGAAGGATGACAAAACACAGTTTTGGAGAAAAATTTTCAACCAATAAAGCTTGCAATATTTCCGCAACTTTTTAACTCACGCGTGCTACACACATAAGAAAATCCATCCAAGTAATGAACTGCTTTAGCATACAACAATATATCTTTTAATAACAAATGTGTAGGTATATCAGATTTCTATTCCTTTTAATTAAGCGGTAAGGTAAGACATTCAAAAGCACTCAGTTTAAATAACAGAATCATTACGTAATTTGAATGTATACAAAGATACAATGTTACTCAAAATAAAGTGTATCTTACAACTCAGTATTATCACTGTACACTATAAGGTTTTAATCTGCAGAACGCTTTACATACTAAAAACGAGGTAAAATATTTGAATCCACAAATTACAACTACAAATTTCAATTCAAAGAGATAAAATTACTTAGTAGAAGCTGCAGATTATGCACCATATGGAGTATAAACTACCAACAGATTCAACTAATACGTACAGATTAACTAGTATACTAAACTAGTGTAGTCGGGCTCGTCGCTAAATTAGCGGTTCCAAAATTCCTAAGCACTTAATTTAATGGTAGAGAGTAAATATAAGGGATGTTTGGACGCGTTATTTGTTTGATTTCGCAGCCGCCATAATCCCAGTTTATCTGTCTTTATCTTTATATTTCAGGTAAGGTAATCAAATTAGAGTAAAGAAGATTAAAAATATTGATTACAGCAGAGGAAAGTTATGCAATATGATTCATTTTCTATTTAACAATTTCTTCTGATTCATGAGTTTTAATGTACATGCATAAATTGTTGATTTTTAGACTTTTAAATGAAATCAATTATAAAATACTAGCTACTACACGGGACTTAAAAATTTATAGAGAGAGTAGAGGGAGAAAGAGATAGTCGCCAAAGTCATTTAAGCATATTCCACAAACATCCAGGCAGCATTTTTACACAAAGGAATAATCTTTGCATCGCGGGGGATAGAAGCATATAATTTAATGTACACAAAGTATATGCACTTAGTAAAACCATTTGTGGATGTCTTCTGTGGCAATCAAACTCACAAAACTTTTGGCATCCAAACCACTCCCCCATTATATGTTAAGAAAACCTAAGTAACACGTAAAGAAAACTTTTTGTATAAAATTATAACAGACGTGAACATTATGCTGTCGTTGATAGAGCCTAGAATATAAATTAGAGCAAAGCTTAATTAATGCTAATTTGACACGTGATGTGGTGCACCCTTACGATCATTAACTAATAAAATCACGATTCAACGGTTAATTAACTCTTGCTATAAGTAGCGATTGGAAAAGTTTGTTAGTAAACTCATTAATATCATGATGAACATAAAACCATTAGGTACATTCGAAACATTCGTAGTGAAAAATTATCGTTTCAAAAGAGTCGTTTTTAAAATATCTGACATCACAATGATGTGAACTGAGTGACCATAAGTATCATAATACAAAGATATACGCGTGTAGCAACATTAAAGGGACACGCGAATGTTTTGACGCTCCCAGGGCAGCGGTCATTAATCAACCCTAACTCAGTTATTACTCGCTGGGGATACTTCAAATACTTTGCTGATTTCTCTCCGACACCGACACAAAATTTCAATATCTTGATATGAAATATGTTTCTTTCGTGAAGAAATAACCTGAGCTTAGTTTACATTTTTAAACCTTCTTTTATCTTGATCCGATCGAATAGAAATATTGTAGAGTATGGCAAACAAAGTAAGTTAGTAACAAATCAATAAAGTTGTGCAGTCGTATTGTCATTGACAGCTCCAAGTTCTAAGATATAGTAAAGAGGTTGGTATGGACCGAAATGGGCGGGATATATTCTATATACAATAGTATCATTTGTCGCAGTGCTACTGTATGTCGGGGCCATATTCTCTAGTTAAGGGTTTCATATAGCCCATTACTTTTAGGATTTGCTGTGTTAGAGCATCGATATATTCCGGAATTACGCAGCCTGTTCTAATATTCTTAAAAGAAAGGATATTGTTAGAACAAATGTAGACCTTTATTCGTCCGTCCGTTCTCTTTTAGCTAATTTATATCTATGAAACATTTTGAAGTGTATTAGGGATATCAAGATAAAAATCTATCCTGGTATACGAAACGAACTGCGTGATTCATACGTTTAATATACTCTACCTAATTACGATGCTGTCACGATATTTATAATTGCAAATCCAGATATATTGAACTTAAATTATGTGCACGTAAATAAACGCAGCCTGTTTATAATTCTTTTTTACACTAATTTTGTGAAATTGAACAATGTGTCAATGTGTACTACTAACATAAAATTGAAAAGAACAATTTAAAAGACAAGTAATATCTGCAATTATTAAAGGAATGTAACATAGTTCTAGTGGCCCGCCAATAACGGCGGAGAGATGGCACACGGCGGGTTTCTTTAGTGGGTGAAGGCCCCACACTACCCTGGTCGTTGCCCCGAACGATAGGGTGTGCGGATAGGAACATTTTTTCCCGCCTAGACAAAAAAAGGTAGGCCCAAAAAGTAATCATCTTGTTAACTTATGAACTTTTAAGAAAACAAGATTGACGCGAGAAATATTGTGTCCTAGAATTGTTATAAAGTAGATAATAACTAAATATAGACGACACTCGGGTATTAAACAAATTGTAAAGTAATATCATAAACTTTGTGATATAATATAATCGTTATTATTATATTTTATCTATATGTTTTTGTTATATATCAAAAATAGTTTCTCGGGCGGAGGCATGTCATTTGGACACATTTTATTATAGCTTCACTCGACAAACAGAATATTTTTGTTTACCACACATTATTATATTAGCTTTAAGCTTAACAGGGTATTGATTGAGTGTCACCGTGTTCAATCTGTGTTGCACACACACTAATGCGCATAATTTCGCTGTTTTAAATAGGATTGCTAGCTTTATAAACAATCAACTTACTTACTTAGTTATCATCACGCCATTTCCCTTGCGGGGCAAGCAGAGAGAACAGAGTGCCAAGAGGCTCTATTCTTGCATATATCTCTCGCTTCCTCAACATTTCATACACGCTCGCCGGTTTCGGAGACTCCTGACTCCACCTTCCTTCAATACATGACCAATTTGGTCTAGGTAGGTAAGTCTCGGTCTCCCCCTGTACCTATATCCTTACACTTTCGCATTGTATATCTTCTTAGCCAGTCGCTCGTCCGGCATTCTTTCCACATGTCCGAACCATCGGAGCATTCCCTTTCGCATCTTTACACCAATACTCTCTTTCATACCTACTCGCTCTCTTACGTCATTGTTAACAATAAATAATCAACTACTTAATATAAATATTATAATAATAATTGGTATTTTGTTATAGGTAACTTATACACTTTCACATTCATGAAATAAAACCTGTTATTAAGACAAAACAAACAGTCACTTTAATTTTTATATGTGTTGTATAACTACAAAACCCTTCAATGTGCTTAACCGTCGTCCGCCTATTATATATTTAATTCATCAAATAAGCGAACACACTGGTCAGTTACATTCCACATGGTGCAATTTTTATTGGGTTCCTTCTAATGCAAAACTAGGATTATTTTACCATCATGTATCCTATAATAACGTTATTTCAGATTCAGAGAGCGTATCGCTAAACGTACATTTCCTTATGTTGCAATTCTTTTAAGCATTTATTTCTTGATCCGGATTCTATGTGAATATTTAGAGGAAGATTATAAATGACGAACGTGCTATGTAAGTAAAAATATATTATAGAAAACGGAAATCCTTTGTTCTTTTAGCAAATGGTATGAAATCGTTCCACGAAGAATCACTCACATGAAATACAGTATGAAGCTTAAACACGTAATAATATATCCCATCAAAAACATAAATGTGAAATGAGAGCCCAGTTCAATATTATGATAATTATGCCTGGGTTGTTGCCTTCAACGACAAAAGACATCAGATCTAAATGGGTACCAAGTTCAATGGTCAGTCCTGAAATTTATTTATAACAACATAAAATATTTTATAACGTCTTAAAGTATCATCTTCTTATAACTTAGGATATAAGCATAAGGTCTGACTTGGCTAGTTTTTATATTCAAATTATATTTTAGCTTTTGCAAGTTCTAAAGCTAAGTGTGTAAGTGCTTATTATAAATCATATGGATTTCATCCATTTACAGTATTCTAAGCATTTTTATTTCGTTTAGTATTAAATTAAGTTTTGAATTATAAATTTCAAGATGTTTTATACAGTAGTCTACTGCAGTGTAATAGCTAATTTGTGACACATAACACTAATCAATCATTCAAATTATTGAAATGGCTTTTTATCATTTTATGAATGTGTAAAAGATTAAATACAAATGGGTAACGATAGATATTAAAATCAAAGTATATTGCTGGCATGTTAGCTATATCTATTCCTGAGAGTAAGTATTTGATGATCTAATTAATATTTATAATAACGTTTACAAAAATAATTATTAAAATATACTACAAAACATAGGTCACAACATTAACCACATTTATTTTCAAGGTAAAATTTTATTGTGGTTTTACAAACAACGATATTACATTGCGTAAAAGTTAAATGTAGTTACTAAAAATATCAAGTAAAAACACAACTTTGTGCATAATTATGTAAATGCTGACATAAGAAAATGAGACTAAAGTCATAAGAAAGTTTCCAGCGAGCTCACGCCCACTTATTACTCATTCCCGAGAAGCAGACCACATACAAAACTTAGCGATTGCTGTTCGCTTTAGTTTTGTATATTAAAAGATCTTTTTTGTTGTTGATAACATAAAAATATGCATTTACAGTAACGAGATGCTGAGTCCAACTTTAGGCTCTTTATGAAGTAACGACAAACATTTTATACTGTGTTTTTAAAAGTTAAATTATCATTGAACTTTGAACATCGGAGCCTTCTTGGTATAAATTTTGATCTTGGGTGACCGATAGTGCGACCCATTGGTGAACCTAATCTCAGCTATGCTTCCTTCTCACAACAGGTTGTCAGAATCTTGAATAAAAATCTGACTACGATCAAAACAGGATTGGAATAAGGCTAGGAAGAAGATTCAAGTAAAATAATACATGAATGTTATTAATTAAAATACGTAAACAAATATATAAAATAATCAATTTATACCTATACAAATACAAAAAGGACAGTGTGCTTATGGATCTCGTATTACATTAGACTTTTATCGAAGTGCTCATATTGGAAGTTATAACTTATACATGTACCTAATGGTGCTCCTAATATACTTGTGTAATTATTAAAGAATAAACCATGTTTGCACTTAGGTTGTATAATAAAATTTTAAAGAGTTTGCAGGTATATACGCCCTTTAAACTATACAAAGTTTATGTAAAGGCATTATTTATAGATCTATAATAATATTTATGGGCCATAAAATACACAGTGAATTTTGGACTAAATAAATCGTAAGAATTGTATATACAACTAGCCTTTGCCGGCGGCTTCGCCGCAGCCAAAAGCTAGTTTTTCGGTTATATATCCGGTCCCCCATGTAGTAGCGGCTTAAATGTACACCAGTTTTTAAGCCCAATCAAGGCCTTTCAAATAAAAAAAGTTGCATCAAAATCCGATAAGTAGTTTTTGCGTGATGCGCGAACAAACAAACAGACAAGAAATCTAAAAAAATATATAATAAAAAAAAACTGTGTTTAGACACTCCTATATAGATTATTACATTCATTTTTTCTCAAATATCTGGAATGTACAGACACAGCACTGTTACAGCCTTATAATAGTATAGATGATATTTACGTAGACAAATAGAACACTTGCATAGAATTTATGCGTGAACAATTACATTGAGAAACTGATATTGTGAGACGTGGCAGGATCTCGTTAAATGTTCTAAGTACAAGGACAATTTGCAGTCGCAGTTTAAGTCAGTTCCGAATCATTATTTCACCATTCAGCTCGTATACGACCCTGGTAAGGTCGCATTTGAATTATTTATGAGAACGAAACCTAACAACCTTAGCATTAGCATCAAAATTTATTTAAGTATACCGCTGAAATTTCCAGCAGTAACGACCGCCTTCGTTCCAGAGAAATTGTGATCGTATGAAAGGCAGTATAAACATATATTATTCTGATATATATTTTAAAGTCTTGAAAGGGTGCGTAGAATTTTTCTACACTAAACCGCGTACGTGTTACTGACATGAAAGAAAAGAGGTAGGTACTTGACGTGTATTACAAAGGAAAAATATATGTAGGTATACAATATGATAACGCAGTGGTCCTTCGAGCTTTAATTATATAAGTATACCATGTTAAACTCCATTATCAAGGCAGTAGTATATGCGCATATACAATTGTTTATTTGTTTTATTTTTTATGCCACACCATAATTAAAAAATACTTTGGAAAATCCAAAAGTGCACGCCTCATAATCTTCATTTTTCACAATAAAATTGATTATTTGATAAGTAACTAATAATGTATTGGTCTTCCTAAGTAGTTTTCAATAAATCACATAGATAGCGCTAATTTCAAAAATTACTAATGTGGGTTTCATGTCTTATACGCCATCTAGCGCTAACTTTGAGAAGTACTTCTATATTGGCCTACCTCTCCTCTCCTCAGTTCCGGGCCGCGCGACGCACGTCAAGACCACGCAAAAAAAAAATGTGGAATGTAAAATATGTTTTTTTCGTGTTTTATAACGTTGATGTGTTATTATTTACGTGTGTTTAGTGTTTTTAATTATTGTTATGGATAAAATAGTTATTATACTTGACAAATATCATCAGTTCGTCAAGCAAAGGTAAGAACTTTCTTTTAACAACAAACAATGTACCGGCCGGGCGAACGGCGTTCTGTTGACTATAGTAAATCCACCGGTGGCTATGCGTACGTAAAAAGGTAGTTCTCACGCTGGTTTTAGTGTCGCGTCGAGCGTAAATGCCGTAAATATTCAGTATTTTTTTGTTTATTTAATAACAATTAAACCACATCGAATCAGAACGTGAAAAGTAATATGGCTCTATTACTAATCATAATAATTAGTAAACGACAAAAAAAGACTCGTTAGTAAAGTATTTTGGCCGTTATCGTGTTAACATACATTACCTACAACTCACAGACGTCCAAGCCAGATTTTTTTCAAGCAGTTTTTTAACTAGTTTAAATAACAAAAATGGCATCAAAAATATCATGAGTGTTAAAAATAGAGGTATCAGGTGTGGAAGAGGATGCATGGATCAAGTGTTTTCTCTGCGCAACATTGTGAAGAAGCATCTGGCTGTAGGCCAGAGGGTTTTCTGCAGTTTTGTGGACATTATGCCGGAGTATGGTATTAACGGTAGACTACTACAAGCGGTGCAGTCCAACTACATGGACTGCAGAGCTTGTGTGCGGCTGGATGATGGAATGTCACCCTGGTTTGATGTCAATATCGGCGTTAAACAGGGCTGCGTTCTATCAGCCAGACTGTTTATCATATATCTGGATAAATGTCTACAAAGGTTGAATGAAATGAATGTGGGAGTTCAGATGGGCGACTCAGTGGTTTTTATTGCAAAAAATTAAGATTATTATGAAGCGTGCGCGTTTGGATTTTTTTTTTTGTGCCTGCAGTGGCAGGCGAGCCACGGTCCATCTGATGGTAAATGGTAACCGTCGCCCATGGACTCGACTATACCGAGAGTATTGTCAAGCCGCTGCTCAAAAATTCATTTCACAGATATGAAATGAAATATAAACGGCTATCTCCTGCTACAGCCAAAACGCAACGATGTGCTTCATGGCCGGTCACACGGGAGATGGTGGTACCAACCTGCTCGGGCCCGATACCAAGTGAGTACGCCCACTTGGTACCCAGCCCTACCACCAGTAATGCAATAGATGATAATTGCTTACTTCCCTTAGTCGCCTCATACGACACCCGCGGGAAAGAATGGGGTGGTGACACTTGTATTCTTAGTCCGTCACCACACGGACAGATTATATTATTTATTTTATTGTAGTGTGTATTATTATTACTATTTATGTTTTATTATTTATAATTATTTTTTATTTAATTTAATGTGTATTAATATTATTATTGATGTGTTATTATTTCATAATTAATAATGTACTTAATTGTATTCTTTGAATATTATTATTGAAGTATTTATTCAATTGTCTTGTGTATTAATATAATTATTTATGAATAATTATTTAAGCATGGAAGTCATTCATATAGTATTCATTAAAAGTATATAGATTTTTGTATTGAGAATAGTTTAATTTTTTTATAAACGTAATGTACTTCATTTTGAATTGTTACTGGTAACTTAGTATATAATTTTTTTTTTTTTTTTTTGCTTTGCTACCTTATGTTACCTAATGTTAATATTTTTAGTGTGTGGAAGTGTGGTATGGTCAGTATTATTAATATTCACAAGAATACGGATTAACTTTTTCTGGACTGTAAAAAGTGTATGTGCGTCGGTGCTGTTTCCCCACAGAATGACGCCATAACTAAGCCATGCATATGCATAAGTCACGAGTGCGGTCTGTAGATCGGTGGCTTTTTTGACTTCACTGAGGGAGTAGCAAATCTTCGATAGTTTGGCTCTAATGTTCTTTACATGACATTTCCAGTTTAGATATGTATCCATAATTAATCCGGAGTGTTTTATTATTTCAATATTTGTTTTGTTAAAATTTTAATTTATATCTAGTGAGAATTTTTAATGCGGGTGATAAGACAATACAGTTTGGTTTTACTGTAATTTAATTCTAAATTATGTTTACTGATCTATTCTATTGTTTTATTTAGAACAGTGTTAATTTTTTCATTAAGCATATGAGTGTTTTCACATGTGATTAAAATGGAGATGTCATCGGCAAAAAGGATACAAGTTTTTTTATATATTTTGGTAGGTCGTTAATATAAAGCAAAAATAAGAGACATCCTAAAACACTTTGTTATATTAGTTATGTTCTGAAATTTGTAAAGTTGACTTGATATTCTAGCTTGAAACTATATCAAAGCCAACAGATGAGAGTAAGTAAGTTGCTAAATCGATAAGTCAAATACACTTCTTATTTACTGAAGTTATTCAATCTGAAATATAGTTACTACGCACGTAGGAACCGAAAACTTTGCTACCTTATGTTAATTTGTTTTGCTCGTTGTGACAACTAGGAACTTTCCGGCTGTCTATTAAATGTGGGACAAGTTCAACAAATAGCATTACCCAATCAATGATCTGAACTTTATCGGAGTTTCTTTCACATTTTGTATTGCAGCCTCTGCCGTATTTTTATTATTGGTAAAACTTTCAATGCTATTTCTTAGTTTATTTTTATTGAATCTAAATAAATCTATAGTTCAGTACCTACATTTCGTTTTCTAGAGGAATTTGTAAAACTTATAATTTTGAAGAAAAAATAACAGGCATTTATTTCAGTCTCTATCTACTACAAGGTTAATACAATTATGTAGAAGTAAGAGTAAGAGAGAGATATTTGAGTACGATATAAATGTACTGTCATAGTTATTATACTATCTCCTTGTCCGAGACGGTTTTACGAGTAGTAACGCTGATTGCCTTCAGCGCCGTCACATTTTTTAAAGCTAAAAAAATTAAAATATTCCTTCCTGTGGCAACTCTAATTACACGATGTCATTACGTTTTTTGTGCACGGCGCTGTCAGTTGATTCTTGTAAATTATGCTAAATAAAATAATAATATTTATATAGTATTGCTTATATACTCTCTTAGTAAATGGTTTATCGGTAAACAACATTATGTGTGGCGTTTGGAAATAAGTGGAGGTACGCAAATCGGATCTATACAATACGGAAAATTGTTATGTTACTCTGAAAATCTATCATGGATGGAAAAGAGGTTTGTTGTTGTAGGCAATTCAGGTTAAAATACTTGAATTCTAAAGGTATGTATGTAATTCTTATAACTTTTAAAAAAGATGGAAGCTGATTGAATTATCAGTTCTGATTTTATCTATCGAATAGAAATTGTATGAACATAAAAATATTAGGATAATGATGGTTAGGGAGCCGAGTGCCATTTTGGTAAATGATTTGTTCGTCTTTCATATTAATAGGGATGAAAGTTTATGCCAATACAAACCGATTTGGTCCGCAGTGGAGTTGGCGATCGCAGTGGATTTTGTTAATACCCGAGGGAGTGCTGCTGCCAACTACCCCGGTATTCCCTCAGTCGGCTCTTACGACTCCCGTGGATAGAGAGGGGTGGGACAATTCTAAGGCCGGCCCCACACAGACATTTGGTCCATTATCACACTATTATCGGTGAAAAAATTTCAATAATTTAAATAAAGCTCCTCTTTATGTTTTTCCTCAATTTAATGTTTTTTTAGCTCGGACAACCCCTAATAAAAATAAAATAAACATTTCTAAACATTTGAAATAATATTTGGAGCCAAACGAAACCCACGATTCATTGGACATCAAAATCCGTGGGGTCAGGCCAATGACCGCGTGATTTGACGCGGAATGATCCATTACCTATGGCCAACTACCTAGGGAATTATACCGTTGTCACTCTCTTCTCTCTAAAAAAGAAAGACAAAACTTTCGAAAAAAAAATTATATAAAAATGCTCTGCCCTTGGAAAATCAGAGGTCTGGACGTCTGCCTCTTTGATGTTTATCTTCTTGAGGATGATTCTGACCATTCCAAAAGGCAAATACGAACAAATGACTTAACAGACATTTATTTTTACACTTTTAAAGCGCTGTCGATTGAAAACGCAGCGCTATCATGGTGGCAGACTATTTTTCTGTGGTTCTTTATATCGTAATTAATCGAACATATCAGGTCTGCCAAGCGAACAATTCATATACAATTTTTTAAATCATAATTTTTTTTTAATAATGAATTACTTAAAAAGTCAGAGGGCTGAACGTCTGCCGCTTAGATGTGCCTCGTTTCGAAGGTGTTTCTGACCATCAATTCAAGAGGCAGAGACGAACAAATGATTTAGCATACCGTTTTTTTTTTACATTTTTAAAGTGCTGACAATTGATAACGCAGGCCTGTTATGGTGGCAGACGCGGTCCTTAATGCTTTTTATGGTACAATCATCGATATTAATCATGTCTGCCACACGAACAGATCATATAGAAATTTTGGCATTCAGCTCCCTAACCATGACATCCCATTGTCACTTTTGGGCCGACCGGCCCGAAAATAAAATTCTTAGGCAAAGTATGTATAATATAGACTCGCTACTATTTGGACACTAAGGAAGCACATATTAGGTTTTAGCTAGAGTGAGAGAGACACATGTATAATTATTTTATCCTTTTCGCGTATGCGTTATTTTTATTTGGAACCAATCAACTGGGTCCCGACAATAAGGTGGCCAACCGTCCCCATCATCGGTATGTAAGCATGTTTTCGTATTTACGTAAAAAAAACCTGTTAATTCTGTTATCTCTGCCTTCCCCGCAAAGGGAAATGGCGTGATGATAAGTAAGTAAGTAAGTAAAAAAAAACCGTCATTAATCACGTTATTTATATACGCTAATGTTACACGTTTGAATACATTTTAAGCAGAACATAAGCAAAACTGCTATTTCTTTTGTCCTGTCATTTTTTATCCGGCTAGAACAGGTAGTACATTTTAGTCATCCATCCACCCATCCATCCATCAGCCTTTCATCGTCCGCTGCTGGACGTAGGCCTCCCCAAAGTGGGGGTTTTACCGTGGTCGCCGCGCTTGGCTGGCGGGTTGGCGATCGATTTTTAGTCAACAAAGTTATAATCATAGATATCTTATAAAATTATTCTTGTTATCATATGTCAAACTATTGCTATCTCGACACTGGATACGCTGATAGCTTATCTATAATATTCTTTGTCTAAGGTTCTATTGAACATTATGATATCCAACCTTATTACTTTTCTTATATTGACACAATTGAGCTTTTTTCTTTACGGTTTTCTTGTTTCAAATCCCTTTTGAAAGTTTGTGAAATTCGGTTCATGTGAACAAGGAAAAGAGAAATAGGGAAATAAAAATGGGAAAAACGAATCAGAAAAGCAAAGAAAGAGATGAAGAATATATAAGAAAGAATATGGAAAAGCCAAAGAGTAAAGTAATACTAAAGTAAAAGATAGACCACTTACGGATGAATTTGACGCTCATCTTGAAGAGCCATCTAGATTTCTTCTCCGCAATTCGCGCTGGTAGCTAATATATAACTCTATATATCTATATTCATTCCTAACATTGCAAATATTTTAAACACAAAGTGGAAAATGTGAAATCGGAAAATGTATATGGCTAAGCATGTCAAATGCTAAAAATATATATAATAATTTCTTAATACATATTGCAATAGTATAGCTAGCTATACTGAAATATTTTAGATTTTAGTTCATTTAATTATTACATAACATTTATGTAAAAAAGATGCGTAACTGGACTCTCAAAGAGTAAGGTAATACTGAAGAAACTCGACTCAATCGATTTCGCTAGTTTTACATTAAAATGAAGCGATAATGTAAATTAATGTGGCTGTATCTTACGAGTGTAATATTAGAGCGATCTAACATTACCACTAGTGACATCTAGGGCCGTATATGTCAAGTAAACGTACATTTAAACTTTGGAGCGTAGAGAAAATTGGCGCTTTTGTAAGGAACTATGCCTGATAGCAAACTGTTTCCCCCATGGGAAAAGCTCAAGACCGAAAGAAAATTCCTGCAAGTTGACATCACAAATAGATATTGAGCCTGGACCTTCCAATGCCCCAGAATTATTAAACCAAGATCTAACAAACACAGGTGTTAAACACAAAGTGAAAAATGTGAAATCGAAAATAATAGATAGACTTGCCATTATATAATTTCTACCTGTACATAATAAAAATTCAGAAAATGATCAGCTCCCAGAAGAGTGTCTGTTAGCTCTTGGAACTGAAGGGGAGGATAAGGCAGATATTGGTGAACCTATAATGGCAGAATTAACTCTCCGTTGGTCAAAACTAATGAGCGACGGTCTTGGAAAGTATCCAAGAAATTCTATATTGCAAAAATACCCTACCCCGATCAACTTTACAAGAGCAAAAATACCCCACGTGAATCCTGAAATATTGGCTTTACTTTCAGATCCTTCCTTAAAGAGAGACAAAAGAATTGCGAATCGATAAAATATAACAGGGAAGTTATTAACCGGTCTTGGGAGGTATTTGACGAGTCTTTTAAAGGGGAATATAAACAGAACAGCACAGTTCTCATTGAAGAGATCAATGATGCAGCCAAATTAGCGGCTAAAATTTATTACCAAGATTCTGCACCAAACGCTTTTTTCACTAGCGGGGGCTAATAAAAATAGACAAGAGACAGTCTTACTTCCATTACTCTCACCAGAGAGGTCGGAAAAGAGCTCCACCGAGGTCCAGGTCCAGACACCAATATTAAAAGAACAGGTGCATACAGGTAGACTAATGTACTTTAAGAAAAATTGGCTAGAGATAACTGGTGACCCAGTAGCGTTAGAGTGGATACAAGGTTACGAGATACCGTTTAGTATTACACCTCCACCTTATCAAAGAAAACCAATCAAACAACACTAGCCTGAAGAAGATAAGATCATAATTAAGAGTGAAATTCAAACTTATGCATCTAGGGGCAGTCTCGAAATGCTCAAGCAGTTAAGACCAATCCACTTCACCAATTTTGTTTTTTAGTTCCAATACAGAATGGGTCATATAGATTTATACTAAATCTCAAAAAGTTAAATCAGTACATTAACACAGATCATTTTAACTTAGAAGACATAAGAACAGCATGTAAACTTATGTCCAAAGACTTATATGGCCTCAATTGATTTGAAACAAGCTTAATTTCTCTGTACCGATTTCTGAAAATAGCAAAAAGTTTTTAAGATTTTACTTTGATGGAACTTTATATCATTTTAATGCTTTGCCTTATAGATTGTGTACAGCACCTATTGTTTTTACAAAACTACTCAAAGCATTCAGTACATTTCTAAGAAACCGTAATATAATAATATCAAGTTATTTAGATGACAGTTTATATTTTAATCAATCTTAAGTAAGTGTGAAGAGGATATGGAAGTAGCATGCAAACTATGTATTACAAGATTTGGGAGTCGTAATTAATCTAGAGAAAACTGTTTTTACACCTAACCAGACTTGTAAATATTTAGGTTTTATTTTAAATTCAACAGATTTATCATTGACAATTCCAACTGTTCCAAGTCAGAAACAAACAACTATATTAGAAAGGATTAACTCATTCACATTAAAAAATACATAAATAAAATGGGAGGAGTACAATTTCCAAATATTAATGGTGTTACAAGAGATATGTTTCTTAGAAACGTGATCCAGAAGCATCTATTATAGATGCTTTACATTCAATTGGAAAGATAAATTTTTCTATGCCTTTCCACCTTTTTCATTATTATTGAAATGTTTATTTAAAATACAAAGAGATGGACCCACAGGAATCTTAGTTTTTCCTTATTGCCCATCCCAACCATGGTTCCCACAAATTAAATCCTTGTCTATTAATGATCTAATCAGACTAAGAGAGTAATCAGACAGAGAGACTAAGAAAAGGTATTTTTCGTTCAAGACCTTCAATATGACATTACATGGGATCCGGGAGTGTTACTAAACCATTTAACCCAACCGGGTTATACCCAAATGAAGATACGTCACTAGATATATTAAATAAAAAAAAATGATAACAATACTCGCGCTGACCACTGTTCACAGAGTTCAAACCTTTTCTATTATATACATATCAGTTACTTCTTACATTCAAGAAACCACATAAATATGCATAAACACAAACTATAAGCCGTTGGATCAATCTCACATTAAAAGATGCTGAAATCAACGTCTCAGTCTTCACAGCTCACAGTACGAGACACGCATCAACGTCTGCTGCAAACAGGTCAGGAGTCAGCATTGATGCAATCAGAACGGCTACTGGTTGGTCTCACGACTATCTTTCCAAGACATTACAATAGACCTGTCTAACAAGATCCGACCCAATTCAGTAGTTCCATATGCAATACTATAAGTACTTAAGTATTTAATTTTTATTATATTTTGGTGTATAGTTAATTTCTGTTTGTTATTATATGATTATTATATTCATTAAGTTGATTGATACTAGACGATTATTATAATTATTGTTTGATAGTATTAAATATATATATATTTTTTGTTCTATTCAACAAATTACCTTATTCACAACCCAGCTTTAAACATCTACTAGTAAAACCGTCTCGGACAAGGAGATGGTATAATTATAAGATTAAAGGAACTTACCTTAAGTGAAGTTCTATCTTAATTATACGAAGCTCCTTGTCGGAGACGGGAGTCCCAATAACCCTCCCACAAATACTATTAAGTATTTTCCCAATACTTGGGTTGTTCGTAACGGTTTAACTTTAAACATAATGACATCGTGTAATTAGAGTTGCCACATGAAGGAATAAATAAAATAAAAATAAAAAAGGCTTTTTTTTTATCCTTGCAATATAAAGTTAAAAAGTGCAAACAATTCAAAATATTAATAAAATCCATAATTTTAAGAATAATCTTACATGCATCAAATATATATGAATGAAATATATTAAAAAGTTTTTTCCTTCTATAATAATACTATCATATTTTACCATATTCAGATGACTTTATTATTGATGTACATTTTATTCTTCGTGATTTTATTCTTAATCATTTATTTAATCTATCTATTTAAGAAACAATTTTATAGGTAAATATTTCAGTAATCAAATATTAATATTTAAATAAGTATCAGTTATTAATATGTATTTCATTCTACAATAATTTATTTATGATTATATTTAAGTTACATTTTTATGCATTTAATTTAATTATTATTAATTTTTATTTAACTCTACAATAATGAATTTATAATTATTTTTTTGCATGGACCCATGGACATGGATATATTGTAAAGGCCTCCTCCAAAGATTTCCATTTTCCCCTATTTTTTGCTGTAAGTGTCCAGTTTTTCCAGCGATCTTTATGTCGTCTTCCCATCTAGTGTTGGGTCTCCCTACACGGCGTTTGCCTGGCGGGCCCTTCCATGTAGTGACAGCTATTGTCCACCTGTTGTCTACATAACAAGGCCAGCTACATGGCCAGTCCACCTAAATTTCAACTTTTGGGCATAAGCCAAAGCATCTATTGTTTTAGTGCGCTTTCTTATCTTTGAGTGTCGAATTTTCTGTATTTTCTTTATATTTAGCATGCTGTGTTCCATCCCATTTTGGCACGTGCTAATTTTGTTTTGAATCCTCTTCGTGAACTTTCACGTTTGGCAGCAATAGGTTAGGGAGGGCAGAATGCATGAATCCAAAGTTTTCTTTTTTATATTTATAGACATGTCACTTTTAAAAATTTCTTTTAATGTCCAATACTTATTCCACGCGTTTTTGACTCTACGCTCTATCTCCATTTCGTTATTATTGATATTGAAACTTATTTGTTTACCAAGATAAATGTATTGATTTACATATTCCCAGATACTTGCGTGTGATATAGTATCAAATGCTTTTTGGTAATCGACAAAGGCAATGTAGAGCGGTCTTTGATTTTCCTGGTACTTTTCAATAACTAATTCCATGGAGTGTATGTGGTCTATCGTAGAGTAACCTTTGCGAATGCCTGCTTGCTCTACGGGTTGCCATATATCCAGAGCTTCACTTATTCGCTCATTGATGATCGAAGAAAATAATTTATATAGAGTTGGTAAGAGGCTAATAGGACTGTAGTTACCAATGTCATGGGGATCGCCTTTTTTATAGAGTAAGATGATATTTGACTCGGACCATTGCTTAGGTATAACCGCTGTTTCAAGGATGAGATTAAATAGCTGTGCTAAAGGCTCGGATAGTAGAGTTCCGCCATATTTTATGGCCTCGTTTGAGACTGTGTCTGGGCCCGGGCTTTTATCCTGTTTTAATCTCCTCATTGCATGAAGTATTTTTACTGCATCGATCGGTTGAATGTTGTCTTCTGTACTTGTCCGTAATATCCCCACATTTTCTTGGTTTATTTTGCTGTTTGAGAGTTGTTTGTCTGAACTGTCGCTGTATAAGTCACGGTAGAAGTTTGTTGCAATATTTAATATTTCTTTGCGTTTACATGACATTCTTCCTAGCTGTTTCAGTCCCTCGATCCAGGCTCTACTACCTTGTAATTTCTTAAAAGCTTTTTTTAAACTCCCTTTTTGTTTTATGTGTTTTTCAATAGTTTTAGCCCTGTGGTTTTTATAATCAAGTTTAATATATTTACTCGTTAGTTTGTATAACTAAAACTGCACTAAGATCTTTTTTCTGGGTCAGAGATTTATTTCTAATTTTTTGAAGCACTTTTCTTCTCTTTAAAAGCGATAGTGTTCTTTCTGATAAAACCTTATGTTTTGAAGTTGATTGGGTGATGGACTTTTTGGCTTGCAGACTTTTAATTAAAGCAAATATCAGTGAATTATAGCAACCTTGAATAGAGTCTGTTAAGGTCCAGTATGATAGTTGATTAATATTAGATTATTTTTGTATTCATCTATTTCGTCATTATTATTAAAAGTGCTTTTTTGTCTGTTTGAATATGTTACCCTGCTCTTGCGTGGTTTGGATAGTGTAATTGTGCTTCTGACTAGTCTGTGGTCTGATGGAAAATTTAAATCTAATGCTTCTATATTTTGAAATATTTTAGGTTGGTTAGTCGTTATATAGTCTATTTCATTTTTATACTATCCGCCTGGAGAACGCCACGTCCATCTGCGACTTGTTTTTTTCTTGAAGTATGTGTTGATTATCGTTAGTTTATTTTCGAAAGCGTAGTTGATCAATTCCTGTCCTCTTGCGTTTCTTTGCCCATATCCATATATTCTTGTTATTAAATATTCGTCATTTTGGGGCTGACCGATCTTGGCATTGAAATCTCTCATTAGAATTAAGTTTTTATGAGCAAGCTCTATGGCTTTATCTATTGATTTATAAAAAAACATGCATATCATCGTCATCCGCTGACTCTGTAGGTGCGTATACTTGTATTATACTTATGTTGTATCCTTGTATATTGAGATTTAGCAACGCAACTCTTTCTGTGATGCCCGTAAAGCTTTCTACGTTTTGTTTTAAAGATATATTTATCAGAAAACCGACGCCGTGTTTTCCAGGAGTCTCACCCATGTGGCATAGTATGAAGTCATCATATTCTTTTATTTTACTGCCAAGGCGTCTCATCTCTGATATACTAATGATATCGTACTTCACCCTGTTTAAGGCTTCCTTCAGTTCGATCAGTTGCTCATAAGAGGATAGAGTCCTGACATTGTACGTTGCCAAATAGAGCTTTCTAAGACTACTGCTTTGTTGATTATTGGTAGAGATATGTCTCTTTTTGTTTTTTTCCAGATTATGTATATTTTCTAATGTTTTTAGTATTACTAATTTATCATATTTGATTATTGCTTTATTTCCTTTTTCTCTTTCTATTTCTAATTGCTCTTGCAGCTCTCTTCTTTTTTCCAAAACATGCTTAGGATAACCTTCTTTTATATAATATGCGGTATCCTTTAGTAGCTTTTTTTGTTTGAAAATCTTAATTTTTTTTCCATAGTTGTAAGTGTTAAAACTATTGGGCGAAGATTTTTAGACTGTTTTCCTAATCTCCGTAGTTCTTAATGTATTGTAATTGTATTACTAAATATTTATTTATGAAATTAATAACCATATTTTTTAGGTCGGAGTAGAAATGCTCTTGTTCTTCAATGCCAAATATGTATTACCACATTTCTCTTCCTCGCCTGTTTTTCTAAAATACTTATTCTGTGTTCTTGCCTATCTACCTTAAGCTTTAGATCTTCATACTTTCCTTCCCATACATTGAATTTAGCATCAAGTATTTTATTTATGTTTTCTGTCACTTTTTCTGTCACCTTTGCTCCGCTTTCCTTAATTGTGTTTCTTTGTTCGTCCAAATCTTTCTGGATTGAACGTAAAGTAGCTTAAATTTCTTCCATATTGATTTGATTAATCTTTGCCGGTTACTAATCGATAGTTATTGAAACTAATATTTAATTTCATATAGAGCCCTCTATTGAAAAAAAAATTGCATGAAAGAATAAATATTTTAAATTTTTTAGCTTTAAAAATTGTGACAGTGCTGAAGGCAAGCGTTACTACTCGTAAAACCGTCTCGGACAAGGAGCTTAGTATAATTAAGATAGAACTTCACTTAAGGTAAGTTCGTTTAATCTAATAATTATATTCCTGAGTAGCGATCGCCCTTGTTTCGCACCGGTTCAATTATTAAAGCGAAAAATATTTTGATGTCTTTTATGTATTTATTTAACATTTGACATGCTTAGCCATATAAGTAAACACAAAGTGTGAAAATGTGAAATCGAAAATAACAATCACTAGCAGGATTTGTACTTGCATCTCCTGGAATACAGTTAATTAGTACTTTATATTATATATAGAAATCTTCTTTTATAATACCTAAACGGCCGTTATAAAATCCGTTGCGTAATTTAAAAGAAGTAAGCGGGGAAAAACACAGACAGATGCTTTGTTTTATACTTAAGTACAATTTATAGATAGCACCCGGACCGCCTAAGTATTCAAAGAAATAAATCATCAAATTCTACCACTTTCAAAGTAATTATGAAAGTGCCGGTACCTCAAGTATCACTTCATTAAAAAGCTAGGACCCAGTCTCAATGAATGCCGACAAGGTGAGGGATTTTGCCATTAAATCCACTTCTAAAACTTTGTGCCAATACACCTTAAATTTCATTTACTTATTTTTTCTTTAAATAGAGATTTGCTCGACCTAGTAAAAGTTGATTCTCAAAAATATAAACACGTTCATGTAATAGTAATAAAAACTAGCAATTTATCACGCCATGACAGTCATCTTTCACCGCACAAATGTAGAGTCGTAGCTAAAGTTTACGGCGTCTCGTAGCGCTCGTTAAAGAGACTTGCTGTTTGTAGGACTTATGTTATGAACTTGCGACTTGTGTTGAGGCTTTAAATTATTCAATTATACAGATGTCTCACTTGATCTCAAACCTTACTAATTTTCGATATAAAACTATAATTATTTTCTTTTACAAGACGTACTAAATTGGTACCACGTCAACGCTTACGCAGTAAGGTGTGAAGGAGCATTCGTTCCTTTCCATATACTCGAATAAAGATTAAATATTTCGGCAACCAATGGGTTAGCTATATTTTTCACAATGCCTATGAACTGATGAACATCATTACTTATTCATTAGTTAGTGTACTTGGTAAAATGTGAGAATTAAGTGAAATAAAACCCTTAGATACAATCCCATTTGTATAATAAATAAATATATACCCAACGTTGTATAATAGATCAATTTACTTCCCAATATGAGACCTAGATATCTTTGTATTGTAATGCAATGTACGGATTTGTTTACAAAAAGGGCAATTCTTTTTAAGACGATCTCGTATTGTCTTAAACAGCATTAAAATATGTTCGTAGACAAAAGTATCACACTGACGATGTTAAATTACAATGCGCTTGTTCTAAGTGGATACAATATAGATATGGAAAGTGGAGTATTCCATACAAAAATTCTAAGAACGTTTTCACAAACACCTTTTTTGCTCATACATTACTATAGATATGAAATAAGTTTTAAAAACATCAGAACTACAACCGTGACGTGTGTAAAAAATCACACTTAATATTATTCTACAAAGTTGAACAGTTGTAAAACTTACCTAGTGCTATATTTTTACAATGCAAGGCAATATGTAGGTAACCTACTCGTATATATACCAAGGCGAACTTAAGATACATTGTATTACATTTTACAATGAAGTATTAAGAACACTGTAATAAAATAAAGGATATGTAGGTTAGGTACCTACTCTATGTCACGTTTTCAATTTAGATATAAATTGGTACAAAGTCAAAAGTAAAATTGGTGATAGAATACAATACATACTTATGAATCATATTGTAGGTTTCCTGGCAGGAAATTAAGCTACCAATACGTACATAAATAACAAGTGAGAATCCACGCGTCATTACCTGCAACAAACAATAAAATGTTACGAATGTTTTTCAAAGAAATTGTTCTGTGTAGGTTATTTCAGCATTGTATAAATCTCACACGGGTATTAAGGTTTATGGTACAAGTAAAATTTAATAATATCAACAAATAAGATAATACCTAGTTAGGTCATAAGTCCTGTCACATTAACACTTGATTTTAGAATGTTGGCCACAAGTTTTTTTTTTATTGTATTTCGAATCTTTCATGAATTTAAAAATATACACAATATAGAATTTCATTTATTTGGGTTGAGAACCCCTGTGCTCACTACTTAAAAAAAAAGAATTTCTTTTATTCCATATGGAGTGGACGTTTAAATAAGACAGAGTCGCATTGCACCGGTGCAGATACGTGCCAAATCAGATTCTCAAACACACTGAACATTTGAAATTGAAAATAAATAATAGATTCGTTTATCGATCCAAGAAACGCTTTATTAGCGTTATATTGTTCAAGTTATAGGTTCAAGTTTAGAAGACAGAAAAAGAAATGGTAACCCTCGCACTGTTAGGAATTTAGTAGTGATAAAACTAAAGGCGCGATCCCAAAGAAATCCCATGCATAAGCAGAAACTGTTGACCCTTCAGATGTGGTAAAGCAAAGCCACCACACGTCCTAACTGTGATATATTTTTGTAAGAAAGGTATAAAAATGAATGCAATTGTGTATCGAAATGTAGTCCCCAAGAACCATGTGGAACCTCTTTCTCATACCGTGTTCAAAAACAGACGGTAAGTATTCCAAGAGTCGCAAAACTAGCTGGCGGCGCGTACAATTGACTTCATCTTCTTTTTTAACACCCTGCACTAAAGAATAATCCTTGTATCGCGGGGGACTTTACGAACATACAATTTCACGGAGACAGAGTAGGTACACCCAGACTCAGAACAACCATTTGTGCATAACACGAAGTGTTGTCCTGTGTGGGCATCGAACTCGCAACACTCGGACGGGAGGTCGGTATCGAAACCAATCCGCCAGCTGTGCAGTCTTCTAATCTGGCACGAAGACTGGCCCTCCTCCTATCCAGACATAAAATATGAAAAGAGTCATCCTGATTTATAGTCGCTTAAGCCATTTTTGATGAAAGCACCCGTTGATTTTTATACGGAAGTAGTTCGTGCTGCTATAGACGGCTGGCCGTGCAGATTGAAAGCTAGTATTTAAAATCACGGCGGTAATTTTGAATAATCTAATTAGCATAGGAATCTCCCCTTACTAATAAACATTGTAGCTCCGAAAAAATTCAGTGTTTTTTTTCCATTCTTTCAACGTTAAACTGTTATATTAGTGACAAAGACAAAACACTGAATAACATTCTAACATTCGGAGGTTATACAACGTTTATTAGTAAGCAGTCTAGGTCTTAGCAAGTTCCTTTTTTTAAATAGATGGTTACTTTAAAAATAAACATGTCTCATTCATTTAATGAAATAATAACGTGTTAGAACTTACGGGACTAGATATGTAGTTTTGTATGGTGGCCAAACAGTCACGCAGACCAAAAGCGGCATGATTAATGTTACAGGTCATACTGCACTTTAGAGCCGCGTTGCTGCAATGGATTAGATACGGAAAAATATTCTTTGATAATTTTGAGTGACTAACTGCGTTATAGCGTCGCGGTAGCGAATTTGCTAGCAATCAAATAAGATTCACTGATTGTTCCGTAGAAAATTTCAATAAAGGTAGTTAGTTAGTCGCATTTTTTTCCCTTCGATAATGAATTCGTAGCTTATGACAATTGATGAGTATGGGTTAGAGACCATCTCCCAACCTTACTAATATTTTAAAAGTGAGTATGTTTGCTAAGCTTTAACGCCAGCTACTGAACCGGTAATTATACAATTTTGCATACATGTGACAAAAAAAAACATATGTTTATTTTTTATTTTGATATAGCCTTTGCGCGCGATTCAACCGTAGCCAAAAGCAAGTTTTTAGGTAATATCTCAGGTTCCCGATACCTATAGTAACGGGACAAAATGTATACCGTTTATAAGACTAATCAAGAACTATAAAACAAAAAAGTTGCATCAAAAATAGTTTTTGCGGAATAGCTTTGTTTTCAGACACGCCTATAATTACATAGGTAGTCTAATACAGACTTTTTTTTAAATATCTTAAATGTACAGACACAGTTCTGTTACAGCTTTATAATAGTTAGGATAAGTTTCTAACTGTTTCTCAAGCAAGATATTTTATACCTTCCAACATATCTGAGAAATCATATACTATATTATTATGTACCTATATATGTACTTAGATAATTTAATAAACATATACGAGAGGCCATAACACAAAAAGAAAGGAATACCTATAGTTGCGTATAGAAAATAATATTTCAAAGAGTGGCTCGGTAAATTCGATATGAATTATTCATATCTGACTGCAGATGCATACACGGATCGCTTCACTTTGCATCGAAAAAACTACTGAATAACTAAACCATTGCATTGTGGTGACCGGCGCAACGTGGCCGCACTTTAATGAGCGCAGAATTGGGTCACAGAGTCACGACGGAGTCAGCGCCCTCCCACGGATTCATTAAAGTATCTACACACCAGCTAGATACTGAAAAACACGCTCACGTTTTAAAAGTATGGATTATTTTCAAACTCTGTCTATTACGGAATACAGTAGAGTACAACTGACTATCGTGCCTGTATATTATTCAATGGGCTCGTTTAAAACCTTATTCATGTTGTTTAAAATATTATGTTATAATTACACAAGTATTTTGTAATAAAACGCAAATACTATGTATGAAATTACCATAATTCCTACAATGCCATGCCAAATATGCCAAGATGTGTATGACGATAAAAATGACTCTTGGCTCAGTGTTTGCCCTGTTTGCTTCCAAGATGTTGCGCAAACATCTTAAGCTATATAAAGTTTGAACCAAACAGTTTCTAGGAAAGGAGGAAAAAACAACAAGAGAACAATCTAGACTTAAATTTCTCGGTACTATTTGTATTATTTTCTACGAGATTGTAACCGCAATTTCTTCCGCGTGAACTTTAGAATTGGGTCTACAAAATAGTATAATTTAGAATTGGCTCCACGGCTTATCAATTTATCTTTATGCAAAAAAGTAATGGCGTGTAATCATAACAAACAAACAAACTCACTTTCGCATTTATAATATTAGTAATGGTATATAAAATACATTACATACATAACGTACAAGTCACTACAAAAAATAATATGGTTTTTCTTAAATACCCTTATTTTTTTTGTTTAGGCGGAAAAAAAAATCCTAACCGCACACCCCGTCGTTCGGGACAACGACCAGGGTAGTGTGGGGCCTGCACTCACTAAAGAAACCCGCCGTGTGCCATCTCTCCGCCTTTATTGGCGGGCCACTGGAACTATGTTACATTCCTTCGGTGGATCGGATTAATTTAGACAGTTTCAGTGAAATACACGTCACATTTTATAATAGTTTTGTGCCTGGAATCTTTTATTTCTACAATGGTCAATATACTCCTACCTTTTTTTGTTAAGGCGGGAAAAAAAAATACCTAAGTCCACATCCCGTCAACTTTGAAAACGTGGAAACGAAGCTCATATGAAACCTGGTTACGTTAAAACAATACTATTTTCTCTACATTATAGGACTTCTGTCGTGTTGTGGATAGTATGAAGCCATTGTATTAAAATCAATACTTCAACCTTCTCGTACACTCTCGAAGTGAGAGCAAGATATTAAGCAGTCGTTACAATACATTTTTGGTGTGTGACATTTTATAACAAAAGATTCTGCGTTATTATTATTTTTTTGTTTAGACGCAACTTTTGTATGTTTTTCTTTTTTTTCTTTACCACACATCCTGTTCACACCAATTATGAAAATGTGAAATCCAAAAAAATATTCATGAGCCACCCAGGACGTTAAGTAAGAATGTGTTATCGAGATTAGAAGTCGAGAGCAGTTGTCACGATGGCTGGATTGGCAAAGCATCTGGACGCATCTGGTTCAAATCCTGCTCGTGACTGTTATTTACGATTTTACATTTTCCACTTAGTGTTTACCTAATGTAATGGCTAAGCATGTCAAATGCTAAAAATATATATAAAAATTTCTAAATATTCAAGAGCTTTGAGCCTGCATCTCCTGAAAAACAGATGTTGATATTTTGCCAACTCAACTATCGTGAAATTGAGTAAAAATTTGTTATTTAGCCATTACAAATACTTACACGCTTCAATTTTATGTACTTGCATAGATGTATAAATAATAGAGAAAGATATAAGGCAATATTAAATTACAAAAGATAATTAAACCTTCTTGTTAATTTTGTATACACATAACAAATGTTACGCTGAAATATTGGAACATATGTATTGCACCCTGATTAAAAATAAATAAATATACATCTAATATATAAAATTCTCGTGTCAGTGTTTGTAGCTATTCTCCTCAGAAACGGCTTGACCGATTCTTATAACATTTTGTGTGTATATTCAGTAGGTCTGAGAATAGGATGTAACCTATTTTCCATACCTAAGTGATAAGGGTGGTCCACCCCAAAATTATTTTCTTTAATTTGTGGGCATTTTTTTTTATTATGCGGCATTAAAAAAGACATACAAACCTAAATTTTCACCCTTCTATTGACAACACCTATTTTTAATAGCGATATTAGTACATAAATAATTTTCATTACATAATATTCACGAAAAAAAATATGGCAGTATGAAGTCCGCCGGGTGAGCTATAATAGATATATAATATGATATATATATCTGGCTATATGGTAAGCTTGCTTAGCTTTAAAAAACTGTGGTAGTGAGACTTGTAAAAAAATAAGCACACTTATAAAAAATAAAAATTCAATCAAGTTAAACTTCTTTATAGCATTATGATATTTTTATACATATTTTTAAGCATTTGATATGCTTAGCCAAATAAATGAACACAAAGTACGAAAATTTTAAATCGAAAATAAAAGTCACTGGCAGGATTGAACCTAAATCTGTTGGAAAACCTTTCCAAAGGCTTGGACCAAAGACCTTAAGAAAGGAATGTATTGTGTTATCGAAATTAGTAGTCCCGGTTTTCCAGGAGATACAGCTTCAAATTCTGTACGTGACTATTATTTTCAATTTCACATTTGCCCACTTTGTGTTTGATCTTTATCGCATTATAATATAGCAACTACATTCAAGAAATCCATTTATGACAATAAAAGGTAGTAGTAGCCTCATAACAAAATAACTTTTATAGCATTATCGTAAATATTCATCATAAAATATATTTTATCGAGTCAATGTTCGCCACATGATAATATTAAAAGTCGTTTCTAAGGCCATCACTTCAATTTTAAGATTGTGCTAATAAATAACATGAGTGTGCTTGATATACACACATCACACCTTGAAAGTTACGAGTATAAAATAGATTTGCATGAAAATACAAACATTTAGACAGTGAGTGTGTTCACGCAATTATTTGTGTTCCTTCGTTATCAATGATTACAAAGTACACCTAGTTGCAGATTAACTATTACTTGCGATCCACGAAAATGTTAATACTGAACCACTAAAAAACACTGTTGTTGTGACAATGTCAAGCAAGACAGTGCATTTCCAGTACCAACCCTTTATGCTATTTACGTTCAAGTTCTGGAACGAACTACGCTATAGTTTTTTCGAGAGCTCTTCTCTGAACAATAATTTATGATAAAGTCAAGGTGACCGAACAGTTTGAGTAAGAACTACACAATGTGCAAAATGCATCCTAAATATTTTATTTAACATTTCGTGTAGAGACATTTTTTCTAAATTCTTCTCTGAATTTCACAGTGGAACTTGCATTCAGTTTCTGTAGAAAATCTGTTTTCATTTCCTCCACATCCTGAATAGATCATCCGCATGCATCGTCGTCTTACAATATCGTAGAACCACGCCGTTAACATACGGTGACATGGCCCTTTAAGAGGAACTTGATAACAATAGTAAGGTGCATTTTTTAAACTGGAAGGGAATGGACCATCCACAGGACCTGGTGAAAATAAAATAATAAACGTAAAAAATCTATTCCCGGTGATTTGTCTCTTACCTTCCTAATAATCGTATTTAAGCATCAAATATTACTTTACGCTCTATAATATTAATTAATCTCTATAATATTAATAAACGTTCCATAATAATATAATACTGAAGACTTTCTTTTTGTTTGGTTGAACACGCTTAACCCTTGAAGAATCGGTCCACTTTTAATATATTAATAAAATTACCTTGTATTTTGTTGCCTTTACTGAGGAAGGTTATCTAGTATTACGCTAACACTTATAAGAAACAGAGCAATCGGCGTACTCGCCAACGAAGTCGAGAAAAGCCTTACTATGAATGCTTGTTATCGGTTAGTCATTGAAAATTATCTCAACTGTCACGAGATGATAATTTCTATAACTTTATGTCCATCCATAAATCAGAATCACTCCGTACAGAGTAAAGATAAGTTGTATTCAAGTAATAAAATGCAACTAGCTCTAGTTTAACATCAAACTGAATATTACAAAAACACAACTCAAACTGATTAATATTTATAACAGTAACAGCAAAACTACATTTACTAAAATAAGATAAATGCCGAGTTATGACAGAAACTGTAGTTAGAAGTCTCATTTCTGTGTCCTATATTCACAAGAATGATTTTAAATTCTTCTATTTCGACGCGAAATACAAATTACAAAAAAGGCTAATTAAAACATTTCGTACAGAAACACGAAATTGTTTTAATAAGTATACAGAACCCACTCCATTTAAATAGAAATGGCAAACAGAAATTTTACTTTAATAACATGGATAGAATTTTACTTTAAGATATGGGCCGTGTGCGGCCGGCTTTAGAATTGTCCCACCCCTCTCTACCCACGGGAGTCGTAAGAGCCGACTGAGAGAATACCGGGGGAGTGGGCAGCAGCACTCCCTCGAGTATTAACGGCATCCACTGCGATCGCCAACCCGCCTGCCAAGCGTGGCGATTATGGCATTATCCCCCATGACGGGACCGCTCGCTGTGGCGTTCTCTTGGGGAGGCCTTTGTCCTGCAGTGGACGTTGAAAGGCTGATGGATGGATGGAACATGGATAGGCGATATCACAAACAAATGAACTTCAGTTAATAGTTTTGATGTTTTGTTTATGTTATTGCAGATCCATAAAAATGATAATCAGATAATCACCAAGTTTATAATATATCAGACAAGTCATATATGTAACAATCCTATATATAACAAACGTTATTTTGCAAAAAAAAACATCATTGCCAATAGAAATAAAACAAGATCAGAAACTTACAGAAATACAAGTCGTAATTTTAATAAAATATTTAGTAAATGCATAACCTAAAACAAAGGCTTATTTGTTAAAACGAATGAAATATAACTGAATTTCATGTTTGATTTACCCCATGAAGCCATTCGCCTTGAAACCCGGTCGCTATTATTTATGAGCGGAAAGCTAAAGGTCTGTCGTCAATAAAACGTGTTTGCTACAATCAGTAACGGATATAGAGACACAGGAAAGCTTTGAAGGTATTTGGATGTTGCAAAGTCGTGTTTGACTTAACAGTAGGTATTTATATAAAAACGCATAAATGAATAGTTAACTGATACCATTAATGCTTTTGTCACATTTCATAAGAATCGACACAACTGACTAATACTCAATAAATCACTTAAGGAAACGTTATCAATTTACTTCACTATAGGCTGGAAAAGCGAGATAAAGTAGCTTAATCATCTGCTAGCCACGAGAGATTTCGCATAACACTTCAGGGGGGTTAGAATGTATCTCACTAAATCGTATCGACATCGCATCGTGTCATTGTATGCGACGTGTTATTGCGACATCACGAGCCGGTTTCTCTACTAATCACAAGCGAGACGATACGATGTCGATACAATTTAGTGAGTTACATTCTACGGGCCTAGGCCGCCCTAGATCTAGAGGTCTTTCTTAACTTTCCTCTGTAGCTCCTGCTTGGTCAATAAGCTTTGCAATGGAGCATTGCACAGCAGAGCACCCGAAAGCAATAGAGGCTAGAGATGGTACAACTCCGCATACTCTCGCTCACATCGCAACTTTGACAACGACGCAGGTGAGCCGTTGTTTGGTACCTAGGATTCTGATCTGATAGCAATCTAACTAATAATAATAATGTTCTCCAGACCGTAATATCGGTTTCAACGGCTAGTATCAACAGACATGTACGCAGTAGATAATTTAGGAGATAATAGTGCACGAGTGTGAGCACAAACAAGTCCACTATGAGCGTAAGAGAACACCTCACTCTCATAGTCCGGTGGGACGGTATTCCGACAAGACTGGAGAGAGAATAGGCGCAGGATCAACGACTTTAAGTACGTGTTTTCCGATGCATGTGAGTGAAAAAAAAACAATAACTTTCTGCTGACCCGACCCGGGAATCGAACCCGCGATTTCATGATCTGCAGTCGCAAACACTACCACGACATTACTGACGCTGGTAAAATTAAATACTAAATATAATAATTACCTATGTCCAGCAGTGGACGTCAAAAGGCTGTTGGATGGATGGATGGATGAATAATAATAACGTATGCATACACGTAAAATATTAAAATAATCGCGTCTTCATCCACGTGGGCTTGCGTCATTATAAATACGTCACTCTACAGCACAGATGTTCTATATGCAAAAGTTGCTATTCCAGAGGGATTATCCACTTTTCCGGAATAATAAGTAACTTTTTTTTCCCGAGTTCTATAACATATGCTAAATTTAATAATAACGCTTCAGTAATTATGAAATGAAAACTTAACAATTAAATAAATAAATAAACTCACTTTCGCATTTGTAATATTATTACTAGATTCTAGCCGCAACTACATACGCGTGGACTGCAGAAGAATAAATAAATACATACACTCTACGGTACATTAATTGCAGAAATAGCTACGCCATAGGAACCAGTAAATTTTCCGGGATGAAAGTACAGAGTGCAGTCCAGACTATATATATATATATATATATATACGAGTATATTAAAATTTCATGATGATTCGTTTAGTAGTTACAGCGTGAAAGCGAAACAAACAAACTCACGCATTTTAATATTAATAAGGATAAGTAGGGTTTACATTTGAGAGCAGAGTATTTTAGGTAAGTCTATACGAAACTTACGTCCATCTCTTACGTAGTCATGAATGTAATCGTATTTTCCAGGTGAACTGTGTACAAATATGATTAATAGTAAACAAACTAATGCGAATAGAGTTTGCATTGTTCTAGCCAATTTCGTTCACAAATCACTGGGCACAAATATGGCGAAAGCAATCAAACACAGTCATATTAGGGTCATCGACAGAAGAGATTTCTTTTAATTAAGTCTAACTCTAAAGTACGTACGTTTAATAAATCAATGGCTTGACAGACGAGTTTATGTAGTTACCATTTTTTTTTGTTAAGGCGGGAAAAAATGTTCCTAACCGCACACCCCGTCGTTCGAGGCAACGAACAGGGTAGTGTGGGGCCCTCACCCACTAAAGAAACCCGCCGTGTGCCGTCTCTCCGCCTTTGTTCGCGGGCCACTGGAACTATGTTACATTCCTTCGGTGGTCCGCCGGCGGCTTACCCTTTCGGGTACCCTCTACTGAGCGACGCATCCGCACATGGAGCGTCGCACCTTCGCGGGAGGCCTTGCGGGTTGCGGACGTTCCCCGGTCCATCCACCCGCAGCCTCAGCTAGGGCGGCATGAGGCGCAAGTATCTGCGCCTGCGCCGCCCCGGTCGCTGGCGGCGGTTTGGGTCAGCGGAAGAATCCTCCTCCCTAGCCCTCTCCGCCGCTTCCTTCCGCGATGTAGTTACTTACCCACATTATAAACAACGTTAATGAATTACACGACGATATAAATACGACCGACCCATAATATTATGTTTTACCTAAGCCTTTTTATGAGCCTAATTAATCCAAATATTTAGGTACTAAAAAATTACGTATTAGATATTTTTATTTAGAGTTGGTATAAGAGTATTTCTCTAGATACAGCGTGAATTAGAATAAATTGCTGTTATTGATATTATGTCAACTCGATTATGTTAAAAATGATATAGGTTAGTATTTATTTAATTTGATCTGTATTTTAGCATTTGACATGCTCTGCTACTTCAAAGAACAAATTATTTGTGAAAGTATAAAAAGGAAACTTCACTGCAAGGTGTTCCATATGGTGACGGACTAAGAATACAAGTGTCACCACCCCATTATTTCCCACGGGTGTCGTATGAGGCGACTAAGGTAAGAAGGAAGTTAGCAATTATCATCCATTGCATGACTGGTGGTAGGGCTGGGTACCAAGTGGGAGTAATCACTTGGTATCGGGCCAGAGCGGGTTGGTATCATCATCTCCCGTGTGACCGGTGCGGGGGCACATCGTTGCGTTTTGGCTGTAGCAGGAGATAGCCGTTTATTCTTTCATTTCATATCTGTGAAATGAAATTGTGAGCAGCGGCTTGGCAATACTCTCGGTATAGTTAAGTCCATAAGCGAAGGTTACCATTTACCATCAGATGGGCCGTGGCTCGTCTGCCACTAATTGCAATAAAAAAAAGCAGGATTCGAACCTGCGGCCTATCCAATCCAAGCATTTCCCCGGATTGGATGAGACGCAGGTTCAAATCCTGCTTGCAGTAAAGTTCCCTTTGTCTACTTTCACAAATAATATGTTCTTTATAGTATTTATTTATTCTTTGGAGCAGCACAACCCTGAACGCTATCAGAAACAATCAAGCGTTATATTGATGTAGCCACTTTTATTGCTACATCCTGTATGAATTTTAGATAACGGGCAGATTGAGTTTTTATTGTGTACCTATATATAATATATGAATCTATAATACCTAATTGCATTTTAGTGAATTAGTTTCGAATGGTGAATTCGATTATTTCATTTGATTAAGATTTGTTTAGCAAAATATAATATTTAAGGACCATATTACTTCTTCAAAATACTTTTGAGGGCACTTTTCTTATGTGTATTCTAGTAAGTTAAAAAAGAACTGACGTATATAGTAACGAAAGCACTCTTTATTTTTAAGACACATAGGTACACCTTAAATAAGTAGTAATGTAAAATTTCAGCCAGTCGATATTTTTCAGTTAAGTTTAGTAATATAGTCAATGGATGGGCACATGTGCTACCAATAAAAAAAAAATATTGAGAAAATATAGTTTTTTAGATATTTTTATATATATTTTTAGCACTTGACATGCTTAGCCATATACATTATGCACATAGTGGGTTGACTTGAGTGACGCCTGCGCCATCTGTCGGATTTATTTTCATATATTATACCTCCGACAGATGGCGCAGGCGTCACCCAAGACGTTAAGTATGAATGTGTTATCGAAATTAGCAGTCAGGAGCAATTGTCACGATGGCTGAATTGGCAAAGCATCTGGACGGTATCCAGGAGATGCAGGTTCAAATCCTAATCGTGACTGTGATTTTCGATTCCACATTTTCCACTTTGTGTTTAAATATAGTTTTTGGTGTTAAATCGCCGAAGAGATGGCATCGAATTTCGATAGTGTCTTGTTCAAAATAATATTATTATCGTATATACGAGTATATAATGTGTAATAATATGGAAGAAATCAAAAATTACTATTGAGAATTCGTGCAACAAAATAGGCACGATAAGCCAACGTACTCTTACTATACGGTATAACCTTGCCATTAAACGCAAATGGTAATATGAACGTTCGGCAACAGCATAAATTACACATGCACCAAAACCCAAAACTATATTAAGCTATTCGACGTGCGTTCGTTTTAAATTAATTATGATTTTATTATACTGTATATTTTTGGGCGAAGTGTGGGCAGCGGAAGGCCGCTTTATGAAAAGCGATTATCCATTGTCTTTGCTTATACCTCTGGGAGTATGTGTGTGTATGTATGTATATTTTTCGTGCTTTTTATACAACTGTACCGAGTTTTCGGTTTGAATATATGTATAACACATATATAAGAGCCACTGAACAAGGGAAAACATTTATTTTATATGAATACTAATCACTAGTTAGTATTTCCGCATAAATTTAATAATCCATAACAAGTTGTTGCCTACTGAGTTTTCTGGCTGGATCTTTCTCAGTCAAACCGCGTTCCGATCCGGTGGTAGCTTTTTAGTCTTAGCTTCTATTAAAATCAATATATTTAATAAAAAAAGAAGAGAGACTAATAATCAGTATTGTCTTCCTAATAGTAGTTTTTTGATTACTTAAAAATTTTAATTGGTAGTTTGTGGTAGAATTTTTTTAAGCACTAAATATAAACAAACATTTTAAAACTTAAATGAGTATTATACTAATTTTATTACACTAGCTTAAAATCTCATACATTATAAGCATAAATCTTACGAGTAGATATTTTTAACGAATATTATGTGGGTTGAAATAAATAAATCAAATATTTGTCAAATCACTGTGTCACAATAAATAACTGTGTTGAAACAACATATCAGCTTTGGACATCTACCATCTAAGTCCACCCGTGATCATGAATGCTGTAAAGTATTCGAAACGTCGGGATAGTATAAAAATCAAGTAAACGCGATAGATTCCGTAAACGTAGTTTTATTTCAAAATGTGTAAAATTCGTGTAAATGTTAGAAAGTATTATACATGTTTTAAGATATTAAATAAATATTATTATTATTTATGAATTGTTGAGTGACGTATAAATGCGTAAAGTTCTATATGATTCATGGGTGAAGGCTCTTGTTGGGGAGACACTATTGGAATGTCCCTGAAAATCACGAAAAGTATAGCATCGTTTATCAGATATAATATATTATGTTCATAATAAATAATAAGAGAGGAATATGTAAACTTCACTTGCAAATGTAAGAACGGACATTACTATTATAAAGCTGTAACAGAGCTGTGTGTGCTAAGTGCCGAGTGTGGTACAGATGTGATCTGACCAACGCATCGAGCTGCAATCCAGGATCTCTTTCCTTCAACTTTGCCTGTGTCTCTGAGCTTTTCCGGTTTGTTACTTTTCTTGCTTGCTACATATTTGAGGTATTCGACTATTTCTGAAGGCATGTACCTAGTTGAAAGCTTATTTGATTATTTTTTTATTCTGCTACCGTGATATAGAATAGCATCCGCAAATGTAGTTCTAGAGATTACAAACTCGCCAGCTCTATTACATTAATATAGATTACAGATTAAGAGTACGAACGAACTATTGAATGAAAGTTTCTTAAACGATTCTCGTTTAATCTCCTCCGTCCTTATTACCTGAAGTCGAAAGCGTTGTAGTTATAACTTGTTAGTAACTTGCCAGTGAAGAGAAATCGATAACTCTGTAAAAGGTAGACCTTTTAATACTACCCTGTTAGTTATAACGTAGTAGGTTCCGAAACAGATGAGTTTCTTTAACGATATGATCTTACTTCATACATTTTGTTTTAATAGATACTATCACCATGAGCCTACTTCTAATTTCTAAAGTAAGATAGTTTTGTGTCCATTTAGCAAAGTTCAAGGACCATTCATTTCTATTCATGGCGTTTTTGGGGTCAAGTCCTTATAGCCGACCGTAATATAACTAATTCCCTTAAGTATTTAATTAAAAAATAATTAAATATCGTGTGCGTCAATACTCTTTTTTATATACCTTCTACTAAACTAGCTTTTGGCCGCGGCAGTTTTATCGGTTATATCTCAGTTTACCGATATAGTAGCGGAATAAAATACAAAAAATATATATATATAAATAGTAGGGATGGGCCGAAATTCTTTTTACATTCGGTTTAACCGAATTTCGGAGGCTTAAACCGAACTTCGGCATTCGGCCGAAGTACGGTCTTAAATGCCGAACATTCGGTATAAGAAAAAGGTGTGGTTTCTACTAAAATTAAGAGAAATCAAATCTGTCACAGCTGTAAAATAAGTCACATATACCAATACTCTAGAATAATTTAATCATGGTCAGTTGTAGGTACGCTAAACTTTAATTATAGATAAATTAAAATGAATAGTTTTTTTCGCAATCCAGGAGTCTATGAATCAATAAACCCAATAATTTGAAATAATGTGTCACTTATTGTTTTACGACGTTGTCTTTCATAAAGAAATACACACGGAACACGACAAGTTACTCCCGAGAAAGCATTCGGCCGAATTTTGTATATTTACCGAATGTACGGCCGAAGTTCGTATTCGGTTAAAATCACATCTCTAATAAATAGTATACCACTTTTTAAGACTAATCAAGCCCTTTCAAATAAAAAAGTAGCATCTAAATCCGTTCAGTAGTTTTTGCGTAATGCTCGGACAAACAAACAGATAAACAGACAAAATTAAAAAAAAAAATGTTTTGTGTTTAGACACGCCTTTGATATAGCCTATTACAGTAATTTTTCCTCAAATATATTTAATGTACAGACACAGCTCTGTTACAGCTTTATAATAGTATAGATAGACTAGCTGATATCCGCGACTAAACTAGAAAAATACACAGCCATAAACATATAATATCTGTCATAAAACTTAAGAGTTAGATACCTATCTTCACAGCTAGCTACTCAATTTTAACGTGGCTTAAAACTGAAGTAGGTACTTAAATTTCTTCCAATATGTATTAATGTAACATCCTAGCCCCTAAGGTATCTTATATTTGCAAAGCAAATATCACAAACCCATTCAACATACACACAACTATCTATACCTACGCTTATTGTTTATATTCAATCGCAAGGAATACTGATAAGCGAACATTGTCAAAATCATGATTCAGATTTAGAGCGGCATCTTGTTCTAGTTAAATGAAACGTACGTTAAGAGATAATAGAGTTACAATATATTAGGATCAATGCTTATTATAGTTTCATTAAAATTAAATAATGTTTGTCATGTTTAAGGTTACGACAGCACATTGTTTTCAGTGAAATAAACGTATCCTTACTAATATTATAAATGCGAAAGAGAGTTTGTTTTGCAGTCTCATTAATTAATTTAGGCTCAGGCCAATGTTATATAGGATCGAGATCAATCCATATTAAGCGAGTTTGCCAAAAGAAAGATAAATAGAGTTGACCGACACCCACTAATATGCCAGGGTGCGACTGCTAGGGAATTTATTAGGTGAGCTTGTGATGTACGTACAGCCAAATTTCTCTTTATTACGTTACACTTGTTTAAATATATGTTTTATAATAACGTATGCCTTCGGAGTATAAATAAACTGTAGTAAATTATTCTCGCTTCTCCAGCGGCATGAATGAGTGGGTATTCCTATTACTGTGCTACGTATGATAAGTGAGATTGCCACAGGCCCAAACCCCCTCCTCATCAACCCCATATTATTCTTACTACTCCCTACAATCGTCCTCATATACCTTTCCACACGCGTGAGTGATGCCACTGGTATTGCTAAAGGCTGCAGCATCCGTAAAATTGTTGTCAACCTCGTAATAAGAAAAAGTTCTAGTTCTTTAGGTAAAAGTTTTAGTAGTTTATGTTCGTGTTAGTAATGTTGTCTTTAGTTGACCTATTTTAAACAGTAACTGTTAGATTGGAAGATGAATCATAGCTATTGATTTTTGCGCATCATCTATCTACAATTCTATTCATATCTTCTAAGAACACAAAGTAGGTACACAGCATAATTTTGAATCTGCAATGCTGACTTAAACCTGGCAAGACGTCAAGTAATTTAATAAGAGAAAGGCCAGCGGCGGTGCTCGTAAAATAAACAAGGTATGAAATTATTAGTACTAAAAGCAGAGGTGTATGTTTTGGTGTTAACGTGACGGTAGTATGTATTCATATTACGAAAGCATTTAAATGATATTCCACTTCGTATATTATTAAAAAAAAAAGCAATCAACCAAAAAGCGAATGTAATGGGTTTCGATGCGGAAGATGTCGGATGTTCTTAGAACATCTGGAGCAATGATATGGTCAAAGCCACAAGCAGCAGATCCTGATATTATTTACATAAACTCTCGTTCAAATAAATACGTTAATACTATACAATAATAAAATTTACCAACATAAATTATTATACCCATCAAAAACAAAACTCGTGGCTGAATAATTTGAGTTATTTTCATATATTACATGCCAAAAATCTCATCTTCTTGGTCACATAGGGTGGATTACGCAGAATGATGTCACGTTCCATATGCGGAAACACTATTCGCGGTGAGGCAGGACTAGTCGTATATACCACTGGATGTGTATGTAACCATAAATATCTCGATAAATTATATAAGAGAGATGTATTGCAAACATTTTTATTTATTGCGATAATAGTAATTAGTCGAGATAGTAGATAGGTAAACTTACTAACAAAAATATATTTTAGGGAATATTTATTTCAGAGGAATGAAGATAAAAAATAAAGCCTTTATTTATAGCGTTTTTTGTATTTTAAATGGTAATTTTAATGCTTTTGTTCACGAAACCTCGAGAATGCTTGAATAATGTCAACATCTTTGGATGAATATACTCGTGCAACGGTTGTGCGCTATTAATATTGACAGAGAGATTGGTTTTATTTCAGTTACCTAACCCTCCTTTAACGAGGTATGAATTCGATCAATCTTTCGGCTTACGTATTAATGTTGTAAATATTAAATCAATGAGTTATATTGATAGAAACATTAATAAGATCGATTTATTTATCTACGACAATATAGGTTAATTTTATGTAAGCAGAATTCTAAATAAATCCGAAAACGAAACTTTCCATCCAAATTTAATTCTTTTAAATCTCAAATCATTTAGAAAACGATCTCATATATCAACTAAGTAAGAAGTGTTGGCTGACATTCACGTAAATTTTTATTGTAGGTGACCTCTTTCGTTTCACAATTGTCATTTTAATCTCAGCGATGGAAGGAGTTTGCCAAGTACTATCTTAAAACTTTAGATTAAAATATTTGTTTCCTTGAGTTCAAAATATTGACTCATGTAGCTTAACGTAATTAAAACGTTATTTGTACTTACATAATACAAGCTACATGTCCAGACGTTAAACACAAGGGAAGGTCTAGCAAGAATCGTTCCACTGAGATAATGCCCTAATGTCGCGTTGCCAAAAATAAAAGCGACCCTGGAGATTGCCCTATAAAACAGATTGTGAATTATTTTATGTTAATGGAAACTAATATAGCTTGTTTCTCATTACAACGGATTTCTCTTGCAATTACAAAGAACAAGGCATAGTTTGGAACAATATATTTAGAATTGTTTTCATATAGAAAATTATGTTGAATGTGTATTTAGATTGCTTCTTGAGTCTAATGTAGTCTTTAAATCTCAAGATAATGAGCATGAGCAATCATGGCTAGCATGAAATCCTACTTTAAATTCTGGGTAGCACAAAAATATTACCAACAGTAGTGTTTTGCCATCGTGATTATTGGAGACGAAAAAATAACAGCTGAAGTACAAATTATAATTTGTGAATAAAGAAAAAAGAGTATTTTAGTACAGGCGGGAATCGAACCTGCGTCCCTTCCTATCCGGGGAAGTGCTCTAATCCACTGAGCTACAGTACTATCTTTTAGACCATACCCAATCTCCTTATCACATTTGTCTTAACGACCAACGCCCTCTATCGGATCGCATTTACATGAATTAATCCAATATAGTAAGTTTAATTTTGCAATTAAAATTCATACTATTTGATGGCGTGATTTTTTTAAAAATATTTTTGATCTATATTTTAGCTCAAGTGCTATGCTCAGCTTCTCTTAAAGTACAAATTATAATTTGTGAATAAGGAAAAAGTAGCTGAGCATGTCAAGTGCTAAAATATAGATCAAAAATAACAGTTGCTCATAAGAACGTACCTAGGTATAGGAAATATTGCGATGTATCTATTAACTCCCATTCCGTTCTTCCGGTTTATTAATTTGACTAAAGAATACGACGTATCTTATAATATAAATATATTTATTGAAGGCACGAGGTCCCCAAAGGACACGATTCTGTGAATCACTTAGGCACGGAATATTTGTTCAAAATATTTAAGAAGCAAAAATAATCTAGGTACTTTATAAGCTGTAATTTGTTACAGCTAACCCATTTGGATTTAAATATTATAGTGGATGTGGGAACATACAGGTTCGTATAAAGCTCGGTAATGCATAGTGAAGTAATAGGTACAGTGCATCTGTAGCTTTGTTATACGAATATATAACGTCGAATCGTTGATAAGTCATAATAATGTAATCTATGAGTGCATTCACTCGAGTGCCTTTTACTCTTGATTCGGTTAACCTCAAATATTTGAGAAAATCTGATAGCCATCCAAGATTCAATATGTACCTAAGTGTTAATGGACAAAAGGGGTTGTTATACATTGGGTACCCTCTCGCATCGGCATCATGAGTAACGGTGGTAGGCGTTTTTTATAAGTGTAAACGTCTTCATAAAGAATTCACGGATGTAGTTAGATTGAATTGAAGACTATTATGGCGGAAGATCGCGTTTCTAGACGAAAGGAGTTCAGTATCGGACTAAACACTGACTTATAGTAATAAAATACTGAAATACACCGAAAAATTCGATTAACGAATGCTAAAATAAAAGTAAATCTCCACGTGAGTGACGACAACGCGCAGATATTTAATTTCCCATGAGTCAACATAGTACATTAAAATTTAGTCACGCTAGAAATCACGTGGTTGGTCGTTTCGGAAACGTGTGTCTGTTACTTTTCAACAAATACGTGGCGTAAGGATATCCAAAAAGAAAATGAAAATATTGAGATTACAAATCAAAACCAAAACGGCCAAAACTTACCTATTTTAAGTAAGAGGAAACGACGGAAGGGAAAATACAGGCACTAATTAAATTTTAATAAAATTTTCTTTTTGGAAGCAGAATAAATGATGCTTCTTTCTGTGTTTTTTTGTGCGCTGTTCTAAGAAAATTATTAGGTGCTTCAGCATAAATCCAGATAGCAAGTAAAACTAAACAAAACAAATCCTTTGATCGTATGCTGTATTTACAACAGGTAACAAGATTAACAGCAGCGATATCACGTTTATACAGCTATAGAACCAATACACATATTATTTTCATAACTTCAAACACCCGAGTAAGTTTCTAACAGAAATTTGCTACGTATCTCCTCCTACTGGTGCAAAATCCCCTAATTTTAGTTCAACAAATTAATATCTGAATTCAAATTCAAATTTAAAATTATACACGATTGAACGCACGGCTAGTCTATATATATATATAAAAATCAATTGCTGTTCGTTATTCTCGCTAAAATTCAAAAATGGCTATACCGATTTTAATAATTGTTTTTTTTTTCGCTCTAATACAGGGCTGGTGTTAAAAATACAAAAATATAGAAAATAGAGAAAACCTGCTGAAATTTTCAAATTCTAAATTGCTAATTTTGTATGGGAATCGCCTCCTTATATACCCTACTCTCGTTTGGCTAACAGACAACAAAATAAAAGCTCCTCCCATTCCAATATTTCTTATTCATTTGAATTGCAATCAAGTCTTATTTAATAACCTATCTAAATTCATATCTTATAAGATGCAGATTCATTAGGATTGATAATCACTGATAAAATAAATTGTAGGTGATATGAAGTTTAGTTTAGTCTAGTATTATTAAATAATAGTAGCCGTGTAGTATTTAATAATTTTACTACAGTTTGTATTCTAAACTGTGACGAAATACGAGCTTATGTTTAGACAAGTTAAGTATTTATTTTAAGGTGTGTGTATATACAAGGATACAAGAAATCCATTACGAAGGTAAAATCTGGTAATTTACTAAATAAGTAGAATAAAAATAAAAAAGAAAGCGTGGATTACAGGTACTACGAGTAGGTATGTGTAGAAAGTGATTTACTCCATCAGTAGATTTATCACTCATTTATTTTATAAGGGACTCATATACGCAAGGAAGCTTGTACAGCGGATTTATTGCCTTTTTTACTTTTCAAATTGAGTCACTTAGCTTTTCAATTTAAATCTCAAAGACAAAAATATATTTTTTTCCCAAAATGTAATTTTAGATTCACTTTTGCCTCTAAAGAAAGCTATGAAAGGATGATTTCGGCCTTCTTGTACGCATTTGATTTCATTCATACCTTTCAATTTATTGTATAAAGAAAATGTTTACTGGAATTATTATGTGCGTAGACAAACAAACATTTTTATTCGTATTTGTTGAAAGGTGAAGTTGATCGAGTGTTGTTAGCTATGATTTAATAAAATCGATTCAGCCATTTGAAGACTATCAGCTTTTTTCAAAAACTTACACAAGGTAGTGATATAATGATTCAGCTCATTAAAATGACTTCGATGACGAGTCTATAAATAGACAGTGATCAGGGTCTGATACCTAAGAGTCAGGTATTTTTTAAAGGAGCTGTGCCAATTACGGCTTGGGGCGGACAAAATATTTTCAATAATGAAAATCAAACTAATAATTTATAAAATCTCTCAGTGGTTTTCTTTTCTTGGTAGATTTTTATGGAAAGATTATAGTTTAATAGACTATTATTTTGAATCTATCCTTGTTATTAATGGTGATTGGTGGATGATTGGTAACATCCATTGCGATCGCCAACCCGCCTGCCAAGCGTGGCGATAATGGTAAAACCCCCATTTTGGGGAGGCCTATGTGCAGCAGTAGACGATAAATGGCTGATGGATGGATGGACAAAGGTAGTTAATTCGTAAATGAATTCGTTACTAAAATAGTTTTTTATAATTATTCAGTGAAGTCGATGTTATTTGTAATCAAGAGAAACTATTATAGAATGGATATTTTAGGAGGAGAGCCCACCACTCACCCACGAATTGTCAATCCCGGTTATCTTTGGACAGAATAACCTAAGATTGCCAATCCGCACTCTCACAGATAGAGGAGAATGTGATAATAGCAAAGTAGAATGCACGATAATGACAAAAAACTCACCAACGCGACACAACCATGCGATACGGTAGAACACTCAGAACCACAATATTGCAATATTCGGCAAAAATCCGAACATAAATTCGACACATGTTTCGCCTCTAAACGAGGCATTCTCAAGAACGCTCGGCAACAAATGAGCTCATTTTTAAGAAAATTTGAAAAAAAGTATAAAACCAATCTTATCTTAGCGCGTTTGACAGTTCTCAACTAATTAAATATTCATAGCTAAGACAGGACAACGTCTGTCGGGTCAGCTACGTAGTTTATAGATATGTAGATATTATTTTATATATCACGTAGTCATTGAGTTATTTATATGTAATTTCTAATATTATAATATTGTATTGTATAATATTGTAAGTAATTTATATGTAATTTTTAATATTAGGTATTTATGTTATTGCTTAACTTATTCTTTTGTCAAGTACCTACTCTATTTTGAGGTAGTTCAATTATGAAATCATATCCATCTCAGACGTATTTTATCTCATCACCCCCAGGTTTAGAGTGAAAGGAAATACACAGGGCCATAGAGTAGTTATTTATCTTCAAAACAGATATTGTTTAATACTTTCTGATATTTACGCGAATGTTACACATTTTGAAATAAAACTACGTTTACGGAATCTATCGCGTTTACTTGATTTTACTACTATCCCGACGTTTCGAATACTTTACAGCATTCATGATCACGGGTGGACTCAGATGCTAGACATCCAAAGTTGATATGTTGTTTCAACGGTTTCATCTACCCACAGTATATGATTTTACAAAATTTTTGGTTTATTTATTTTAACCCACCTAATATTCGTTTAGAAACAGTGAAAATATCTACTTCAAATGTTTATGCTTACAATGTATGAGACTTTAAATTAGTATATTAAAATGAGTATAATACTCCTCTTTAAATTGTAAAATTTTTGTTTTTATTTAGTGCTCAAAAATTCTACCACAAACTACCAATTACTACCAGTGAGAAGACAATCTTGGTTAATAGTTTATATTATTAAATATATTGATTTTGCCAAAAGCTAAGACTAAGAAGCTACCACCGGATCGGAACGCGGCCTGACTGAGAAAGATCCGGCCAGAAAACTCAGTAGGCAACAACTGTTATGGATTATTAAATTTTGTACGGAATTACTGAGATCTAATAAGGTTTAAATTTTAAATTTTTTTTTACAAAAGGCAAAGACTAATCACTACTGTGGATTTTATCTACACAATAAGCGCTAACTGTGTCTTGCAATCTTGTGGTGTACCTTCTTGTATTCTGTTTGGTGAGGCCTATCACAGGATTCCAGCTTGATGGTAAGACCCAGCCGTCTTCTCTATTGAAATTGGGATGTTTCTTAATTTCAATAGCCTCACGTATCATTCTAGGGCGATATCGATGTTCTTTTGCGAGGATTTGATGTTTGTCAAACCTAATGTAATGGCGGGTGTGGTCCTGTGTGTGCTCACAAATTGCAGACTTTGTATAGCGACTGTGCTTCACATCAGCTATGTGTTCTTTGATCCGAGTTTTTATGGATCTCTTTGTTTGCCCAATGTAGGAGAGACCACAATCACAATCCAGCTTGTATACTCCTGCATCCTGTAAGGGTATATGGCACTTGACTGGTGGTAAAAATTGACTAATTCTTTTGAGTGGCTTATAGTAGGTTTTAATTGAAGCTTTTTTAAGAATGTAGCCAATCTTGTCAGTGACTCCTTTAACAAAGGGCAGGACTGTAGGGAGGCGGCGCTCAACTGTGGGTGGCTTCACTCGGTTTCTGTGACGGCGGCGTGGAACCTGCAGCTTATTTGCATGTAAAACTTTCTTTACATGCTGCAACTCTCCAGCCAGGTGTTCTTCATCACAGATTCCTTGTGCTCTCTGAAACAAAGATTTAGACACGGTAGCCAACTGTGAAGGATGGTGGTGAGACTCTCCATTCAGGTACTTATCAGTATGGGTTTTCTTTGATACCACCTTGTGCAAAGCCACCTAAATTGTATGGGTTGCCTAAGATACACAAACCAAACGCAGATGAGAACTTAGATGTTATGGTAATCCGTAACCCCAACAACACCTTGAGTCATACAGTGTATCGAAAGAAAACCCATACTGATAAGTACCTGAATGGAGAGTCTCACCACCATCCTTCACAGTTGGCTACCGTGTCTAAATCTTTGTTTCAGAGAGCACAAGGAATCTGTGATGAAGAACACCTGGCTGGAGAGTTGCAGCATGTAAAGAAAGTTTTACATGCAAATAAGCTGCAGGTTCCACGCCGCCGTCACAGAAACCGAGTGAAGCCACCCACAGTTGAGCGCCTCCCTGCAGTCCTGCCCTTTGTTAAAGGAGTCACTGACAAGATTGGCTACATTCTTAAAAAAGCTTCAATTAAAACCTACTATAAGCCACTCAAAAGAATTAGTCAATTTTTACCACCAGTCAAGTGCCATATACCCTTACAGGATGCAGGAGTATACAAGCTGGATTGTGATTGTGGTCTCTCCTACATTGGGCAAACAAAGAGATCCATAAAAACTCGGATCAAAGAACACATAGCTGATGTGAAGCACACTCGCTATACAAAGTCTGCAATTTGTGAGCACACACAGGACCACACCCGCCATTACATTAGGTTTGACAAATCTCAAATCCTCGCAAAAGAACATCGATATCGCCCTAGAATGATACGTGAGGCTATTGAAATTAAGAAACATCCCAATTTCAATAGAGAAGACGGCTGGGTCTTACCATCAAGCTGGAATCCTGTGATAGGCCTCACCAAACAGAATACAAGAAGGCACACCACAAGATTGCAAAACACAGTTAGCGCTTATTGTGTAGATAAAACCCACAGTAGTGATTAGTCTTTGCCTTTTGTAAAAAAAAAAAAAATTAAACCTTATTAGATCTCAGTAATTCCGTACAAAATTTAATAATCCATAACAGTTGTTGCCTACTGAGTTTTCTGGCCGGATCTTTCTCAGTCAGGCCGCGTACCGATCCGGTGGTAGCTTCTTAGTATTAGCTTTTGGCAAAATCAATATATTTAATAATATAAACTATTAACCAAGATTGTCTTCTCACTGGTAGTAATTGGTAGTTTGTGGTAGAATTTTTGAGCACTAAATAAAAACAAAAATTTTACAATTTAAAGAGGAGTATTATACTCATTTTAATATACTAATTTAAAGTCTCATACATTGTAAGCATAAACATTTGAAGTAGATATTTTCACTGTTTCTAAACGAATATTAGGTGGGTTAAAATAAATAAACCAAAAATTTTGTAAAATCATATACTGTGGGTAGATGAAACCGTTGAAATAACATATCAACCTTGGACGTCTATCAACTAAGTCCACCCGTGATCATGAATGCTGTAAAGTATTCGAAACGTCGGGATAGTAGTAAAATCAAGTAAACGCGATAGATTCCGTAAACGTAGTTTTATTTCAAAACACATATTGTTGCATGTGTGTCCTTTCCAGACCAAGAATGTATGGGCATTTGGCACATATCCTTTGTTTTTATTGTACTTTGCTGATTTGATAGAGTAATTTTAAGGAAAAATATTGTAAAAACTTCTACCTATACGGAAGTGCGCAAATCATTAAATTCTTGAAAAACTTCACTATTGATTGCTTCTAAAATCCAAAAAGAATAAAATATATGTACTACATGAAACAAAGAACTTGCTTTAAAAAATGAATCTTACAATTACTATCCATCCTAATTCATTCGGAATGGGTTCTCCAATACATCAATCTCCTCACATTATGCCATATTATATACAAGGTTCCCATCAATCACGGGCAGCTGTTATTATGGTATGTGAATATATATTTAATAACAATATAGCACAGACTTGAATAACAAAATAAGCCGATGAGCCGATAGTATTAGTTCAGTCATATTGTGTGAAAAGGGCGCTCGGAATTAAAGGTGATAAACCATAGCGCAAGTGTGTCATCCGTACCCACCAGTTTCACCACCCATCACGTTTCGTTTCCACGGGGGCGAAAAGTGGACAGCGAAAGGCCGTTTTATGACAAGTGGTCTATCGTCAAAATATTATTTGAAACGCTGATGTAATTAGAAACGTGCTTTGAGATATCGAAGCCACTAGTTATAAATTAAGTCTAGCTACCCTCATAACGTGACTCGGTTTTACAAATCATTCAGTGTCGGGTCCTATATCAGTAAGCTTGTGAGGAGTTATCGACTCATTAGATGATTATGTTTGCATTACGTGCAGCTATACGACATTCTAACCTACGAGGTCGTGCCTATACTTATAATTAAATTCAATCTATATACAAATATACATTTAAAATGTAAGTGTGTGTTTGCAATGACTAAATAACAGCTTTTTACTTAAACTTACCTTTACATATAACAATTTTTAAGGTTTTTGTCTGTCTGTTTGTTTTAACTTTTTTAAACAGCTAGACCGATTTGGACAAGAATTTTACTAGAAGATAGCTGATTTTATAAAGAATAATCTAGGCTACTTTTATTTTTTAAATTATTAGAATTAAGTATCATAAAAATAACTAAATTCCACGAGGACAAAGTCGCGGGTAGCAGCCAGTTAAAAAATAAAGTTTAAAGATATCACAATCTACTGAATATTCAATGACGCTTACAACATATACGGTGGTAGATATTAATCACATATACCTAATGTAATTCTATGACTACATTAATATTGACACGTTATAAGGATTTATTTTTCACATAGAAAACTTGGTTCTATTCTGTTTCTCAGATTACCAGAGGTTTTAGTCAGGCGGCGTATAATATTGGTCTTGCAGTCGGTCCTTTCGTCTAAAATGTAAAATAAGAAATTAATTGAAAATTTGGTGTAGGTATACCTGTGAGTGTGCTGCGCAGTACTCTGGCGTGGGTTGTCTAAAGGGGCTGTGCACTGGACACGAGGTGGCGTGTTGCGCATGCGGCAGGTGGTGGGCGTGCGCGTGCTGGTGCGCGTGCGCGTGGTGCGCATGGGGGGGATGACGGTGCGCGAGTCGCGGCGGCTGGGGCGCGTGTCGCGCGCACAAGTGCGTGGCGCTGCCATGGTGCTCAGCGAGCGACAGCGTCGAGCAAGATGGACGCCAGTAACCACCCTCCTCCATGTCAGGCCCGGGGGGACATCGCGCCGCGCCGCAGCACGCGCAGCGCCGAGCACATGTCAGCGCATGCCGGCGTGCCTCGTGCGGGCACCAGTCGTCGCGCTCGCGTCCCGACACCCTTTCCGATCGCTTCTACCTTTTCCGCTAGCGTGAACCGGAGAACCAACAGCCGCGCATCCTCTCATCCGCGGAACCAAGCAAGAACGATAGTTTTGTCACTCTTACACAAAAATAAACAGTTCTTTAAACATCTCTGTTTGTGTGCACTTAGAGATTTAGTTGCGAGTAGTTTTTTCACCGCCACTGCATTGTGATACACCACAATTATCACAAAACTTTTCACTCGACTCCATCACTTTTGGTTTTATTTTTATTTAATCGACTTTTCCAAAAACAAAAGGATGAGATAGATGATAGACTGCCGACATAAAAATCATACGATATTAAAACAAGCTGTGTACGAAACGAGTTTTAATGAATAAAATACAAGTTAGAGGTTTATTGGAAGTTAGACTTCTATATTCAAATTAAACTGATAACCTAATTGAGTATATAGTTGTTCTAAACTATGGTTAAATACTAGACACTCGATAATTCTGCTCAGGTAATATTTATTTTAATCGTGGCAAGGGTCAACATCCGCTGTCTTATGATAAACTGACAATTTTTTGCTCTACCTCGATCATATTGAACTGTTAGCCTACAAGAAAGAATCGTTAAATCTTGAAATGTAGAAGAAAACAACAGCTTATAATATATAACTGAATATTAACTTGGAGTTTGTATTTAGTAAACTTAAATACAAAATAAAAGTAAATAAGTTTGTATAAGGCGTAGCACAGCGATTCGCAATTATACCTAATATTTATGTCAAGCGAACAGGTGCGCGAAATATAAAATTTATTTAGACGCTAGAACTATATAAATGAGAATTCATAGAGCAACTCAGCTCATAATTTTTAGTAACTGAAGTTTTATGTATTTCAGTATTGCTTTTCAACATTATTGTTAGGTTTCTAAAAAAATAAGGCGTCAAACGTCGTTCAGATTTTATGTCATTAACATAATATTATCGTCAATTTTATAATGCTATAATAGGTACTATGACATTTATAAGGACACTGGCTTCTGTAATACAGTTTATACTAGCACAGAAGCCAGAGTATTTGTAATTGGTGTAACTTGTTTTTATAGTAATAAAGATTATTATTCTCTTTATTTACATACCTACATACTCCTAAATACATTTTTAAATATATTATAAAAAATAACAAAATATTTAAAATATAAAAAGTGTATAGACCCACCGGCAGCGGGCACAAGAGCCAAGCTGCCAGTGGTTAGGGTTCCAAAGACAGGAACTTCTTCACGATGCGTGCCGTATCCAGAAATACCGCTTTCTGTGTCAAACCCTTACGACCAACCAACGTGAGCCTCTTAAGGTGTTGATCGAGACTCTTGGCTATGAGTCCGTTAACAGAAACTACTATCGGCACAATGATCGCCGAATCCACATTCCACATGTCAACAATCTCAGTCCAGATACTTCATCTGTTTATTATTGAATAATTAATGTGTTTCACATACTTGCTATTCATAATTTAACGGTTATAAATTTATAATACCTATATAATCATTATGTAATTGATGAACCTAGATAATATATAGAGCTGTAAAGATAGAGGTATCCAGTTCGATTCTCAGTCAGAGGCACGGAGTACAGAAAAATAGCGGAGATGCCGCAAGGCAACTAGGTCATGTCGCCTTCAACTAGGTCAACGACGTCACAGTGGGCGGGGCCTAAAACCGTAGTGTCGAATGAACCGTCACTGCGATCGGTTCGCTCTTTTCTCACGTTTATATAGGTATTAAAATCTTTTAACAATGGAGTGCGCTGTTGGTTGGTGTAAAAATTGCTCAGGAGCAAAATTAAAACAAGATGGCATATCATTTCATGTGTAAATCGTTTAAATTTATATATATTTATATTTTACAACACATTTTTTTTTGTTTCATTACAAAGAGACATCTGTCGTCAAAAAGTGCATTATACCCACAACTCCACAATATCGTCACTTTAATATTTTAAGAACATAATTATAAGAACTTTCGTCACAGTTAAGTCAATTTAGCTTTTATAAAGGAAAATCCTTTATAAAATATAAATTATTTCAAAGATTTACCTATTACTTCGTTACATAAAATGTGAGAAAAAAATATTAAAAATCATATGCCATCTGTCGGTGAGTATTCGAAAATAATTGATAACGTTGCGTCACACTAGCGAACCCATTATCGAATATAAGTATAAAACGTCATGTTATTTATGAAATTGTTTTTTTTTCTTCGTGTTATTGTTTTATTTGTTATCATTTTAAATTCCCTGTTTATAATACAGAAATTATAACCGCATGGATACGTTAGGACTGCGTGACGGAAATAGTGCTAATACATCATTGGGTTCATTTATCCCAAGCACCAAGTTACCCGTCAGCGGTCGTACCCACCCTGGTTTAACAGTACCTGCAGGGAGGCTGTACGTCAGAAGCAGTTCGCCTATTTGGTCTGGAATAAGGCCAGGAGGTGTCAGGATCTGAACGCAAAAGAAGATAAGCGAAAGTATAACGCCGTTTATAGATCTAATAGGAAAGTAGTATACTTGATTAGTATCTTTCACTCCAACGCTTCATTGGTCTTTTGAGCGTAGTGAAAAAAATCCTACGATATTGTATCATTGCGTCTATGCCCAATACTGATTATCTATATATACATTATAAACAATGTGAGATAGAGTAGAGTCTAATAGATTGAAGCATTGGGACAACTTCTCGGCAGTCATCACCTCAGCCAAAAGGCACGTGTTGCAACACAGCGCAGTGCTTGTCCCAACGTTATTATATGGAAGCGAGAGTTGGGTATGCAAAAATGAGCATGAGAGTTAAATCAATGCGGTCAAAATGCGATCTCTGCGGAGAATCTGTGGAGTGAGGCTGACGGACTGCATTCGTAACAACGACGTAAGAGAGCGAGTAGGTATGAAAGAGAGTATTAGTGTAAAGATGCGAAAGGGAATGCTCCGATGGTTCGGACATGTGGAAAGAATGCCGGACGAGCGACTGTTTAGAAGATATACAATGCGAAAGTGGAAGGATGTAGATACAGGGGGAGACTGAAACTCATCTTACTAGACCAAATCGGTCATCTATTGAAAAAAATGGAGTCAGAAGTCTCCGAAACCGTCGAGTGTGTATGAAGAGAATTATGAATGTTGAGGAAGCGAGAGATTTATGCAAGAATAGAGCCTTTTGGCACTCTATTCTCTCTGCCTACTCCGCAAGGAAGATGGCGTGGTGATAAGTAAGTTAGTATAAACAATGTGGTCCAGCCATACTAACGTATATATAATGTTCTGGAACAAACTGGTGTGCTTATAACGCCGTAGTGGCGAATAGACAAACTAAATTAATGAAAAATTTTCTCTGTTAAGCTGTAAAATACATTTTACCGCTACATGGATTTTGATCTAGGGGTGGAGCTATTGTTGTACCTCGTCCCCCGACCACCCGCATTTAGCGACGCTGCGTTCCAAAGAGATTTTGCCTTGAAACACCTCCGCTATTTTTCTGTACTCCGTGGTCAGAGGTGAGACCTCTCAAGACTGACTTAACGAAATTATGTGTGTATTTGTTTACAAATTATCACTTACCAATCAAAGAGAATATCGTGAAGAAACCTGTCAATCCGTACTAGATCAGCATGGTGGACTATGGTTTAAAGGCATTCTGAGTGTACGTTTATTTCCAACGACTAAGTAATGAAAAAATATAGATATTAAAATATCCAGCAACTAGATAAACGAATAGCAATATTTGCTACGATCTGACACATTTAACCTAATCACAAAATGAAAATGCCCCGAGAAAATTAATATAATTGACAGTCTGCTAAACTTCGAGTTGCCAAAATTTTACTTTTGAGATTTGTTCTAGGTAAACCCAATTATATTTGTCATATTACAAAGTGTGTCACATTATAGACTGAGGACAATTTAATTAAACTTTGCTAAAATGATCTCATAGAAAAGGCATTGAAATGTATCTACCGTCCGACCACAGAACTCTGAATTTTATGAGGTATGTGATTCTAACAGAGATTTATTTAATTTGGTTAATACATTTGGTGATTCATATGGGGATAGAATATATAGTGTCGTCACCCATTTGCGAGGATTACATGTGATAGGTAAACTGACTAGGTACCGAAACACCAGTGAGATCAAAAAAAAAAGAAAATCCCACCTGTTCGGTTTTTTTTTATTGCTTATGTTGGCAGACGAGTTACGGCCCACCTGATGATAAATGGTAACCGTCGCTCATGGACTCAAAGCCGCTGCGCACCATTTCATTTCTCAGATGTGAAATGAAAATAAACGGCTATCTTCTGCTAGGTACAACCCAAACACACTAACGTGCTTCATGACCGGTCACAAGGAGTCGGTGGTACCAACCCATTGGGGCCCGATATCAAGTGAATACTCTCACTTAGTACCCAGCCATACCACCAGTTATGCAATGGGTGATAATTGCTTACTTCCCTTAGTCGTCTTCTACGACACCCGCGGGAAAGGATGGGGTGGTGACACTTATATTCTTAGGCCATCAGCACACGGACAAATGTGTGTAAGTCAAAATCCATCTACTTGGAAAGGCGTACTTGCGTAGGGTACGGGTCTAAAATGGTGGAAAATATTTTTATTAACAATTTTAACACAATGTGAGAACAGTCGGAGCATAAAAATGACATCATGCTGAAAACTGTAGCCTAATAGGGCATGCAGGTGAGTCATATCACCAATATAACGTTTAAAAGCATTGTTTTTTGGAAGTAAGCCAGAATAAAAATAAATTACCACTAATGTTAGAAAAACAAGAAAATACTTTTTATTAAGCAAGTGAATACTGAATAAACAAAACCGGTTCACAAATGTTCTATTATTGGCTAAATATACACCAATCACAGCAGCACTACGGAGTCTATTAAACATTTATTTAACTACGAATAGATTACACAGCACGTACTCTTAGTTGACTCACAAAATTATTGTTACATCAGGTTCGGTCATTAAATAAGAGGCTCACGTAGATGCAAGTGAGATAATGGAATAATAGGGTATAGAGTTACGTCCCTGAGGCACCCGGCTTGTGTGCGGTAAGCCACAGTTTAGATCGGAGCGGCAAGGCGTACCTGACGAATCCAATTCTCAATTTGATATTATTCCCTCGGGCGTGTAACCTTTCAATAGATTTTATTCCAGTCAGTTTGAGTGACTTATCGAATTACTTGTTTTAATCTATAATAAATACACAATAACTTTAGAAATAAAAGAACAGTCTCTGACGAATTATTACAAGAAAACGAAGGCAGCATTGAAGCTGACTATGCTGAAAGAAAACCAAAAACAATTAATACTTAGTGCAACCAGCATTAATTTCCCGCGAGATTTCAAGCATAAAATATTCAAGTCGTGAATAGGCTATTTTCACGATAAGTAAAGAATTTGCTGGCGGTAAACGTTTTTAATTGGAGATAGGAAAACTTTAGCAGAAATTACGCGGTCATATTAACTTAACGATCGCTGGATCGAGATCATTATCTATTTGATACTAATAAATAATTATTGTTACAATTTAATGTAAAACAAAGAAAAGGGTCTAGTAAATTGTTTAGGTTAGGTTACAAGGTTTAGGTATACAAGGATATATTGGAATTCATATGAAAGATCTTGATAGGCATGGACTTTTTGCATGAATACAAATAATGCAAAACGACCAGGATCATGCTAGCCAGCTATATGGAAGTGCTGGTTTATGAAGGTTACCTACAATAACATTATACCTCTTCTCTATTATTGTATTTACACCCTTAATTACAAAGAGAGAATTATGAATGTTAAGGAAGCGAGAGATGTACGCAAGAATAGATCCTTTTGGCACTCGGTCTGTATACCGCGAAGAAGAGATGTCATGATGATAGTAAGTAAGTATAAAGACAACGATTTAGGTACCTATATTTTTCCAGTCAAAACATGGAGAGAATTCTCATTACATTATAGAATTATAATGTTCTGATTAAATTAAAGCTATACACATATTCAGAAACGCGGTAACACTAAATTCAAACTACATTAGCGTCGGAAGCTGTGAAACAGAAAACCTTGACCCGAATGTAGTTCATTAAATTTCACTGGCTCCTTTATGCCAATTGCTGAATGACAATTAAAGATTGAGGGTAATGTCAGGATGGAAACTTTTTTTTATTACATTCATATAATTTTTTGTTAGGCTGTCAATACTAAAGCACATCGGCTGTTTCATAAAAGTATAACTTAATAATATTTTTAGGGCATAAAGACTTGCATGAAAAGAATTTGAGTTCCAATCATTTTTAGTTCTGTCCGTTTCGCACTCTTGGCTTTCAAAAAAATGTATTTTCTTTAAAAATGTATTTTTCTGCCTTAATGAATTTTGCTCAACATAAAATTTTATGTTGATTGTTGGTTTTGTATAGACAAAACTATTAAAGATTTCTCTTGAATTTAAGAAACAAATCAAATGTCTTAAAAATCTACAAGTGTTATAGACAAGCAGCACTAATATATACACAGTAAAACTAAGCAATTGGTCCCAGACTTGCACAACAGCATAAATATGGATAGGCTAGGGGTGCTGAAATCACTGCCAGAACTCGAAACAAATATTGAGGCACAGAGACCGCTTGCTGCTGCAGTCCAGAATTAGGTCAGTGGGTCATCAGTTTGTAGTTGCTGTCATACAATGAGCTATCTCTGCATAGCCGACCGGATTATGGATCAGCTGTCCGTTGCCGAATTCCCCTGTCGTTGAAGAAAGTAGATTGATCTTAACAGAGTCCGTGGATCCGTGGCAGATGCAATTTCACACGGTAACGTTTTTTTTACCGCGTTTTTTTTATATCCTTTAATTGAAACAATTATTGGTCGAGTAATAAGACCCATCCATCGCAGACTACTGTTGGATATCGGCATCTGCTACTTTCCACTACAATGACACATTCTTTGCGAGTCGAATCCAGACTACTGCAATGGTATTTATCAAGTCACAGAACTAACAGACTATCTCGTGGGGGGTATCTCTTTCTTTCTCTTTTTTTATTTGATTACATATAAAGTAAATATAACCAAATAACATTTTTCTTTAAGCCAAAAAGAAAATGGTATGACAAAGTAGCCAACATTTACACAATTAAGTTCATTTTAAATATTACGAAATTTGTAGTTTAGCTGAATTTTTAATTTAGCTGAGTTTCTACAAAGAATCATCTGGAAAAATACGTGGTGCTTAGAAATACCTAGAAATGAAAAGTGAGCGCAACGAACTCAGAAATGACTGACATTGTTTCAACAATTGTTAATAACCTGACCTTTTTAACTTCAAATGAGACTTGAAAATAAGAAGTCACATTTCATCCATTCGACATCAGTAAATATGCATACTTTACCTAATTATTCTTTCCTTTGATCTTTTAATTATTATAAAAGTCTCTAACTATAAAAACAGCTCTGTTATAATTTTATAATACGAGTAGTATAGGTAGTATGGGAATAGTAACTGCTTTAAACACAGAGCTACTAATGCCTAAATGAGGTATCACAACGAAAAGCTAACGCCATAATTTTGTAAGATATCTAAAAAAATATTAGCTAACTTTTGAAGGACAGTAGTTTTGACTAGAAATAAATGCTATTCTATTAGATTGTCTTTGAAGTCCATAACGACGTAGAAATTATATTTAAAGAGGATACATTTTTTAACATGCAATTTATTAAATAGATTCATCTGCGATATATTTAACCTTTTTCTTTGTTAAGGCAAGAAAAAATTACCTAACCGTACACTCCGTCGTTCGGAGCAACGAACAGGGTAGTGTGCCATCTCTCTGCTTATATTGGCAGACCACTGGAAGCGATATATTTATTATGGGAGATAACGTGGATTTGATTAAACAAAAATGTTTATTTTTTTTAGATTTAAAGGCACTTAAATGTCCTCTTTGTGGCGTAATAAGCCTACAGGTACGGAAGCGGTGAAACTTTTATTATTACAGTGATGCATAAAAGTCACTTTATGGGGATCCTTTATTGAAACGGGATGTTGTCTCAAGCAATGAAGAAATAGGTCATGGTCGATGCCACGTTTTTGTTAAAGTGTTACATCAGCCGAAAAACAGGAAAAATTAATGACCCATGAATTCGTACAAATTATGCTTTCACCACCAAAGGGCAGCTTAATATGCAAAGTAACTTAACCGTGTAATTTTGTCAAGTTTGCAAGGATGTAATTTTGTGATGTAAAATTAAATTTAATTAAATAGGATGTTACTTATAGGCGTCACTATTCAAGATAAAAGTCTGGGATTAGTAGATGCGGGTATAAGGCCTGATCATTATGTAACGTTAATAGTTAAATTTTAAAAAATGTAGCGTAGATACTGTTGTATGTGAAGTCTGTCATCATCTTACTATTTCTGCTTAAAAACTTCCTAATTATTGGTTTATAAAGTAAGTATTAAACTTTTTAGTTATACCTACAAATAAAAATTTAACTAAAGTTTTGAAACACTGGGAATGTTATTGTATTTTTTCTAAATATTTATATATTATGTGTATGGGTTTCTTTAAATATTTGAATAATTATATGAAACTTATAAAACGAGCTTAAATTTTATCATTTATAGCAACCTTACCTTAACTCACCAGGAAACAATTTAAGTGACTTTGTGGCGTTTCAAAAAATAATCAATTAATGTCTTCTTCCTCCCCTTTCGAGTACTGTATTTAAATATGATACCGAAAGCAGACTCCATTGTAGTCTTTGACAAAAATAATTATAGCAAAGCGATTGTAAAGACGGTTTTATTACAATGAAATATGAAGAAAAAATAAAGGCTGATTAAAATCTTGTAGTAGAGCTATCGGATATAACCCATTAAGTCATTTAATTATAATTTAAGATCAACGATTTGTCTTTTTTGCAACATAAAGAGAAAAGGTAATTTTAAATAATGTCTTAAAATACTTATCGGGCAATCCTTGGTTCACTAACTAACCCAATTTAATCCAAGAAGCGCGTTTACTCGCAGCAACAAAATCCTTTTCAATTTCTCGAACGCTTATCGCTTGGGCGAGCGCGGGTGTAGCACTTGGTTGCGTTCAAAGAATCAAATAAAAAACGTTAAACATTAAATCAAAAAAAATATAATGTTTTTAAAATACACATGTTTCAAATTTAAATGAAACAAACACTGCAATATTACGAATAATAACTAACTTATCATCTCACCATTTCCCTTGCGGGGTAGGCAGAGAGAACAGAGTGCCAAGAGGCTCTATTCTTGCATACATATCTTGCTTCCTCAACATTCGTAACTCTCTTCATACACGCTCGCCGGTTTCAGAGACTCCTGACGCCACCTTCCTTCAATACATGACCGATTTGGTCTAGGTAGGTGAGTCTCGGTCTCCCCCTGTACCTACATCCTTCCACTTTCGCATTGTAATAATAGTACAATAGTACCTATTATTCGTATTTTAAGAAAATTGTATTTTACAATACTTTCTCCCTGGATATTCACATTTACCGGATTTTTGGTAGTATTCATTTGAATTCGATTTATCCCTAAAACTAATATCCCTTTGAAATGATTGACGTTGTCTAAATCTATATGCAAAAAAAAATATAATGTGACCAGAGACAAGCATGGACCTTAAAATACGAAAATGAGCGGTCGTAGACGGGTCAACATTAGATCACGAAAACGTATCAAGAAAAGCTTCCATGAAGAGGGTAAAATGATGAGGTTATATATTTTCCAGCTGAACAAAGTTAGCCAGGGAATGTTAATTTGAAATTGTTTAAGTGATAATTCTAGTTTAATTAGATTTATAATGTTCGTGCAAACTTTCGTGTATATTTAAAATCATCATTTAATATCGTCTATAGATACCGTATGTGATTTATAGATAGATAGGTAGCGTATATATATTACGTATGTAATTTGTGATAAGTATAAGATGTAATTCAAGAATGAATAGATCTTTTCACATCTAGTAGGGAATGCCAAATATAGCTTTTATAATTTAATAACCATATGAAAATAGTTCTAGAACTATAACAGGGTTTTTTTCTTAAGACGATGAAAACTTAACAAATATCCAACTGCCATTTTAAACTATAAACCCTTATACCAAGGTATTAGGACAATTAACAGGGACTGATGGGCGATACTACTCTATATAGAGACGATCTACAAATAGAGTGTCAGTGGCTTGGCAACGAATGATGACGAACCATACTTCTATATTGATTGCGTGTTGTTCCGTATTACACTTTAAGCATGTTTTATTGCTAATCCATATTTATTGGAATAAAGCAATAAATTGATTCTTTAAAATCTTTTTCTATAGATTTACGCGCCGTACCTAAATAAACTTTTATTGTCACGGCAAAGACCTTTGAGATTATAGATGTCAAAGCTATAATATTTAAAAATTTATAAAGAAATAATTAAAATTAAGGATGTTACAGTAAGCAATTACTATGAATGTCAAACATTCGTAAGTCAGAATTTTATTATAACAGTATGTAAATTTTTCTTTTCTGCTCTAATTGAAGGGTTTTCCCATATCTGTTACTAATAGATTCTTTAACATATTTTCAGAGTTCAAGACGAAACGCAACGACGGTGTAGACACAGTATACGTAGTAATACACGCCTACACCGATGTAGCTCACTGACATCGTCTACGAAACGACCTCTAGACACTGCAGGTGACTAAAGATTACAAATAAAAAATACATCAAATTACGCCACGCCGATCACCGCAATTACCAGTAAATGACACAAAAGCCACGAGAAGCTATCACAAGTAGCGTCAGGCTTTGGTATGATGATGTTTTTGGAAATGTCGATTCGACAACTTAAAGAGGTACTCAAACGTGCTATTTTATAGCTTTTTACAAACGACGTTACTTACAAAGCTGAAGTTTCTTACTACATATAATAAAACCACTATTTGATTAGTTTTTTAGCGAAATATTAGCGGGTAACGCGTGATGGTGCCCGCTTGGCGCGACGTCGACTGGCAGGCAGCCGGGACGTTCGGAGGCTGCGCGGACCAGTTGCCCCCGCCTTCATTCACTCACACAGCACTGTTGAAGCCCAGCTCAAAACAGCCAGACCTTTAATGCAGCATGTGCTCTTTTCACACAAAACAGAGGACTAAGTCGTGTCACCATTAAGAACTCAAGATCAGCTGAAAAAGGATTTATGATATCCTTTGATCTTCCGACGTAGCAAGAGAACTTTTTTCAATAATTAGTTCGTTAACTGTTAATTCCTTTACGAAAACCGAGGAAAGAAAAGGGGGTGACATTTGTATTTTTATAGTTCTAAATACTTGTATTTTTATAATTGTGATGTACTCTACAAGGATGAATGAAGAAGGTATACTTTGTAGAAATGGTGACCGAATGAATGAACAAAGAAGGAAAATTAAAAAAAAATACAAAATTGTCTACCGTTTTCACACCAATGGCAATCTTAAAATAAAAAAAGTCGATTTTCTTGTAGCTTGACATCAGGGCAATCTCCGATTAAAGAGTTATCCTTTATTCACGACAGAGCCTATAGATAATATAAGTATATAATGGTCAACAAGTACTTAACTAAAACTGCAAATAATAAATGCTGCCATACAATAAAAAATGTATGTAAATATAATTTGGGCCAAATGTAATTAATTACACGTGAGATTTATGTATACAAAGTTAACTTTCCGTCCTCAACCTAATTTCGAAGTTAGAACACAGGGTGCATGGTTATTAAGCAATTTTATATTAGAAGCGACGGTCGGGATATCATCTATAGAAATTGTTGCCATATTTTTTAGAAGGAATACCTGTTTTTTTGGCTTAGAATTACAATTTGTTACATCCTTTACGAACTTCGGCGTACTTGTAACTTTCTTGTAACTACGAGAAGGGATCAAAAAGTAGTGAGAACGACATACTTCTTGGTAAGAAAAAAAAAATACTGGCAGGCATAGCTCAGATACATATTTGTAATATTAATACAGAAAAAAATCTTCAAGTTTCTTTTTTTTTTTTTAATGTAGTCATTTCTTTGCTTCGTGTCGGAACGTGTTCCCGAAAATGGAGAAAAACGAAGCGCGAGCCGTTATTAAATACCTTTGTTTAAAAAAGTTAACGACGCAAGAGATTCATTGCGATTTGGAGGCAACATTAGGAGAGTCTGCTCCACCGTATACCACTGTCGCAAGCTGGGCTTCTCAATTTCGAGTAGGGAGAACGAGCACAGAAGACGAACATCGTTGCGGCCGTCCATCGACGTCAGTCACCCAAGAAAATGTTGCGAGTCGAGAAAATTGTATTGAGCGATCGAAGAGTTACCATCCGATACTTAATTCAAGAAACGGGCATTTCATATGGAAGTATTCAATCCATATTGAAACACTCTTTGAATATGAAAAAAGTCTCCGCAAGATGGGTGCCGAGAATATTAACCGACAGTCAGAAACAAAATCGACTTGACATTTCGAAGATATTGTTGGATAAGTTTCAAGAAGATTTTGAAAACTTTTTGTCTCGTTTCGTACCAATGGACGAAACATGGGTCCATCATTTTGATCCCGAGACAAAACAGCAATCTTCGCAATGGAAACGGCCATAATCACCGACCCCGAAGAAGTTTCGTGCCGTGGCATCGGCTGGCAAGGTTATGGCCTCAATATTTTGGGACTCAGAAGGGATATTGTTGATTGATTACCTGGAGCGGGGAACCACTATTACAGGCCAATATTATACAGCTTTAGTTCCCAAGTTGAGGAATGCCATCAAAGAGAAAAGGAGAAGGAAACTTCGAAGGGGCGTACTGTTTCATCGCGACACGAACCCGTTCACAGGTCGGCAGTTGCGATGGTTGCCATTCAGCAAGCTGGCTTCGAATTGGTTGACCACCCCCCTTATTCACCAGATCTGGCGCCTAGCGATTTTTACCTGTTCCCCAAATTGAAAGAATACTTAAGAGGAAACAGGTACGAAGACAATAACGAGGTGATGGATGCCGTGGAGAGCTTTTTGCAGGACCAAGACAAAACTTTTTTTTTGATAGGGATTGTAGCCTTGGAAAAGCGCTGGTCTCGGTGTGTAGCGAGACTCGGAGACTATGCAGAAAAATAAATTATTAAGTTATCAATAGTCATTATATTCTATCTCATTCTCACTACTTATTGATCCCTCCTCGTATATAATAATTATATTTTATGTACCTAAGCCTGCAAGCGTGATTAACTGGATAGGTTCATAAGAAAAACATTTTAAATAATGATGGCAAATTTAACATACAAACATAGACTCACACCTATTTACCAGAAGGGCAAACAGAGATAAATTATTGCCACTCATATCATATCATCAAAACCCGCTGTTCATTTTTCGCCAAAATTAATTAATTCACTGTAAATTTAAATAGATAAAAGATATAAAATTAGTTAATTATCTAATTTTGTAATTCATATAAATTTACATTATACTGATTTGTAGAAGTGAGTAGGTTGAATGAGAGAGAGTAGGTATTGGTGTAAAGATGCGAAAGGGAATGCTGCCATGGTTCGGACATGTGGAATGAATGCCGGACGATCGACTGGTTAAGAAGATATACAATGCGAAAGTGGAAGGATGTAGTTACAGGGGGAGACCGGGACTCACGTTTTTGTTTTTTTTTACGTGCCGAAATGCTTTACGCATACCTCTCCACAAAGGGCATGCAGAGAGGTTATGTCGCGCTCTCCCCGAAGGGCCTAAAGGGCCTACCAACTAAAACCACAACACGAACTTCTACCTCACGACGCCTTGTAAGGGAAAGCGGGTATAGCAGCTCCAGTGGCCCCAACACGTCTGTCTTTACCAGAATGCTAACACGAGGAGGGCAACAATGGAAGCTCTCGCTTTTTTGCCAGCAAGGACTAATGTGGCACAGTGGTTCTGCGTCGAACAGACCACCATTCTCCCGGGGTGTCGCTCTTGTTGAGACTGTCAGATCGCCCTCTCGGACTGCTCACGACCCCAAGGAGTCATCAGGTTAATGGTCACTGCTCCCACCGTGAAGACGCCTGCTCCGGCGAGCGGGATCAGCTCGTTCACGATCCCGCTCGGCAGCCTCCATCCGAAGCATGACTGCTTCGTAGAAAGAGACCGCAGCATTCCACTTTGCCTCTCCCGCTAACATGGCCCCTACAAAGGTCGCTGAGGAGAGATCTGGCCCGATACAGGCAACCAGGACTTGGCGCTCAGACTCCCATGCAGGGCACTCAGCGAGCGTGTGTTGGTCAGAGTCCAGGTCGCTGCCGCAGTGGTGACACTGTGCGGTCACTTCCCGCCCAATTCGACTCAGATACTCACCGAAACATCCGTGTCCAGTAAGTATCTGAGTCAATCTGTAGGTGACGCAGCCGAATCTCCTCTCTAACCAAGCCTCAAAGTTTGGCAGGATGGCAGCGACGATGCGCTGGCGTGCACACCGCGGCTCTAGAAGCCGCGCATGCCACGTTGCTAGAACTTGCCGGTGCGCACGTCTCTTAAATTCTTCGAGCGTCTGAATTGCCACGCTGTTCTCCCGGCGGAAGCGGGTCTCGTCGTAGACGCGCAGGTCCACCTACACCAGGAGGTCGAAAGGCGAGACCAGAGCCAAAAGTGTGGCCGCCTCGAAGGATATTGTACGATATCTTCGTGCGATCCGTATGGCCACTACACACTGTAGGCTATTAAGGATAGTTCTGCAGCGGGAGGCACCCGTCAAGCGATGAGACCAGGCAGGCTCTCCATAAAGGGCCATGGATCGCACAATCGTACACCACCGTAGAGGCGGCGAACCTCCTCCCGCGGACCTCCCAAGGGAGCAATCTCTGCAGTGCTCCCGCTGCTCTACGAACCTTTGGACCCAGACGCCCGAAGTGCTCCTCAAAGTAGTAGACCCAGGTATTTCATGTACTTTCCCACTAGAACGTTCGCGTCACCCACCCCGATCGACATGCTGGGTGGCTCCGAATCTCGGCGTAAGCCATGGAACCATAGTGCCTCTGTCTTGTGCGGCGCTACCCTAAGCCCCAGCCGGCTGATTGCTATTGAGCGTATCATCGAAGCCGGTCCCTCGGGTCAGCACTAGTGTGTCATCAGCGTAGCAGACAACATTAACACCGTGAGGGAGGGCGATCCGCAGGACTGCGTTATAAGCAAGGTTCCACAGAAAGGGCCCCAGGACAAAACCCTGTGGAACCCCACAATACAGCTCTCTTTTGCAGCTTTCTCCGTCCGACCCATGTAGTTTATCTCGCGGCCACCAAGGTAGGAACTAACAATTGTCCTCAGGTAGGGAGGCACGTTGTGATGGTGCAGTGCCTCCCTAATAGCGTGCCATGAGTTGAAAGCATTGACAATGTCTAGACTCACTGCCAACGCTACCCATCCGGACTGATGACTCCGACAGGGTTTGAACTCGTTGTATGGCGTCAATTGTTGAACGTCACCGTCGGAAACCATACTGTGAGTCAGAAAGGTCCGGGCCTAAACTCGACAGATGATCGCTGAGGCGGCCAGCAATAATCCGCTCAAAAAGCTTTCCTATCTCGTCTAGTAAACAAATGGGTCGGAACGCAGAGGCATTATCACCTGCTCTGTCCTCTTTTTTGATGAGGACTAGATCGGCCTCTTTCCAGCCAGACGGGAATATTCCACTACGGAGGCAGCTATTGAATACCTGCTTCAATTTGTCCCCTAAGACAGCAAGAGCGAGCGACCAGTGCCCGGCCCGGAATACCATCGGGACCTGGAGCCGTGTTGCGGGCCGCGAGACGACGGATAGCTCGGTCCAACTCCCGCTCCGTCACCTCGAGTCCATCAACCCATATTTGGTCGGAAGGTGACGGAGGGCTCAGGGGGCTGTCCTGGATGGTATATCGATTACTTCCTTCACAAAGTCCGGATCCAACGTCTGCGTTAGGGGGGGGACCCATGGTCTGAGTTTGATCATAACGAATTTGTATGGGCGCCCCCATGGGTCCCTGTTCAGCCCCTCGATGAGCTCATTCCAGGACCGCGCCTTGGCTTCCCTTATCGCGAGGGAAAGCCTCTTCGTTGTGTGCAGCGGCCACCAACAGGTCAACGTCCAGCCTGCGAAGAAACCAACGCTGCAGCGGATGTGCGTTGTTTGGCGCGGGCCTGCTACGGGAGAATTACTGAACCCCGATTCAAAAGGCGAAGATCCAGTCCAGCAGCCGACTCCAGTAGCGTCTACCCTCGCACATCGTCTCTGGCATCACCCCACTCTGAGGAATGAGCGTTAAAATCACCCAGAACGAGTGTTGGACGAGACCGGTAGCGGGAGATGTAGCCACGTAGCCCATCCAGGTAGGCCTCGAAATTTCTGAGGCCACTGTTCGGGGAGATGTAACAACCCACAACGACCATAGGTCCCTACTCCACGATAATAAGCCCCGGACCAGCATGGAGGATGTTGCAATGGGGTTCTTTCTGACTTTCAGCCCAATAGATAGCGACGGTTCCACCGGCCTCTCCAATCCACCTAGGGTGGGTCGGTATGGAATAAGGCTCCGCCACAACTGCCAGAGTAACTGACCACTCCGTGAGCGTTTGAAACAAAAGATCCTGCACTGCACGGCAATGGTTCAGGTTCCCCTGAAATATAATTTGGGGAGGAAAAAATTTTAGGCCATTGACTCCTCGGTCGGACCAGGGCCCGACGAATTCACCCGATCTATTGCATTAGGCAGTGAATGTTCAGCCACATTTCTAGAAGAAGGGGAAGTAGATCGTCCTCCCCTCTTTGTTCTTTTGGGGGGAGTGCACCTCCTGCTGCCCAGGCGATGATAGTCAGGCCTGCCTAGGTCGACACACTTTGGAGCACGCTCCTGGCATTCTCGGGCCTTGTGCCCATTTTAACCACAGGCATAGCAGAGAGTACTGCGGTCCCTATCACATTGACATTGGGCCCGAACATGCCCCTTTTCCAGTCAACGGAAGCACTGCAGAGGACGGGCTTCCAAAGCCTCTACTCGGACAAGCATCCAACCTATCCGTAGCTTCTTGGCCGCCGCGAGTTTGTTAGCGGTCGCAAGTGGGCAACGGACCCATGCTGTTGCAAGACCAGAAGATGAGAACCGAATTTCACCAACTTTAATGTCGGACGCAGATCATCCACCCTCCGCTGCGATTGCTGCGCTGACTTCAGTGGAATCGACGGAGTCGTCTAGGTCACGTAGACGTAACTCTCCCATTTTAATTGGCCGCGCCACGATGGCGCCCGTGTCAGCTAGTGCCTCTTTTAGGCGGTTCGCGAGGGTCTCAGCCCGATCTGAGCTATCAGGGCCTGAAATCCGGAGTATCAGACCACCAGTTATCGCCCTCTTTGGACGGAGACCTTCTGTGATGCCAAGATCAGCAAGGATCACCCTCGACTTTGCCATCCTCATTACCTCAGCTAACGTCATTCCAGAGTCGGGGCGCAGTGATATTGTAACGGCTGAGGTGGAGGGGGGCCGCGGTAGTATTTTGGCAGCCCGATTTTCTTTGGCAACCGGACTGCACTAGTCTTGGTCTTGGGCTTGTGGCCAAGAACTGTCGTCCACGTGTCCCCAGCTCCGATCGACAGCTCAGAGCACTGTGGGGCTGGGATAGTGGTCGAGGGTGACCCCGCGCTACATGGCTGCACCGCTGGAGTTGGTAGTGGTAGAAAATGACGCAGTAGGAGCAGGTGACCTCTGATTCACTGCTCGATTCTCTCCCCTCTTCTTCTTGCTGTTGCGCTTTTTCGGCGACTTCGAAGTGGAAGAAGTGGTGATTGGAGCGCTGTTGTCAGCAAGAGGTGGCCGTGCAGCAGTCCCGGGAATATTTCCGCCCTGAATTCAGCAAACCTGTGGTCCAGTTGGGTTGCAAGCTGGGCTGAGATCTGAGCCACAAAATCCCCGCGATCTTGCACTGAGGCTATGGGCTGAACTGGTTCCGGTGACAGAGGCAGCGTGTGACAGCGAGTTCCGCGAGCTCCGCAGTCATCGCAACCATTGACGACTCCAACGAGGCCAAACGAGTCCGTAACTCGTCGTTTTCCTTTTGTAAACGTGCATTGTCACTCCTCCTATGTAACACAGTCATAGCCGCTTGCAGTTTACGGGCTGAAAACCTAAGGGCGTGGACGTAATCACTCTTTAGGTTCCGGCTGCGATCAGCTACCTTTTCGACGATGCCGAGGTACTCCATAATACAAGAGCCAACGGCAGCAGTCGGTTGGTGGTTTATGTCTTCCACCAGGTCCTCCAAACGGGGCAACTTGGCCTTCGAAAGGTTGCCGTTAATGGGACGAGTCTATTGAGGACAGCAGCTATGTCCTCTGCGTCTGAGTTCCCATCAGCACGCTTTGTGCGGGTTGCAGGTGGATCACCATCGTCACACTGCGGTTTCCGCTTACGCGATTTTACAGACACATCGCTGACGCGAAGGACATTGCGGAGCTATCGCTGTCATCCGATGCCAGTGGACGCCTGCTTGTTCCAGTTGGGGTGGCCGGACGGGCGAATGCGCCACTTCCTTGCCGCGTTCTAGTAGTGACGCTAGATGTTATTGGCGTCGTGCGTACCTCGTTTTGAGGTATAGTTGTGGAATCTGTGCCAATTGCGCGTGGCACTTCGCACAGGTTATGATGTTGGGTGCCCCCCCCCCCCCAGAATACGTGGGGCAGCCGACGTCCGGAGACGCCGAGTGGGATTCTCCGAGTGCCAAGCACTCAGTACCCACCTGGGGTAGTGAATTTCTTTTGGCCGACATCATAATAATTAGAAAGGCCCTTGCGACGGGGTTCCCCCCCGCATTGCAGCTCCTCGCCGGGCCTCAGCTTGAGCTTAGGGTTATTTTTTATTGAGGTTTTCTTCCTCAAGGTGCGATGACCTCCGGTCCCGTATGTTCAGGTCAACGGATAGGGCCGGGTGCCGGTTCAAGTAAAACCTTGCTCGCTGTCCACAAAATTGCAGGCAGTGAGACCGCCCACCCTGACAGCCCCGCAGGATCTCATACAAGACCCCGCGAAACAGCAACAGCAATCAGCAAGATGGCGCACCGAAACTGGCCGGAGCACCATCACGCTAACTCCGCCCCGTCTACACTTGATGTATCAACCAATGCATGGCAGTTGATCCAACAAGTGCACGGCAGTTTAACGTCGTGCCGGGGACGAGACCGGGACTCACCTGCCTAGACCAAATCGTTCATGTATTTAAGGAAGGTGGAGTCAGACATCTACAAAACCGGCGAGCGCGCATTAAGAGAATTATGAATGTTGAGCAAACCCGATATGTAGGTATGCAAGAATGGAGCCTTTTGGCACTCTGTTTTTTCTACCTACCCTGCAAAGGAGATGGCTTGATGATAAGTAAGTAAATACAGTTAATTTTAAAGAAATTTAATATATTTATGCCTTCCGGCGAACTTAACACAAATTTGAGATTTGTACCAGAATATTCACAAATATCCGAGTTTTTTTGTGATCATATTTTTTTTTACTGATTGTATGTCATACGGTATAGGTACATAGAATTAAGATCAAATGTAAGTATTTAGATATTTTTATATATATTTTTAGCATTTGACATGCTTAGCACTATACATTAAACACAAAGTGAAAAATGTGAAATCGAAAATAACAGTCAGGAGCAGGATTTGAACCTGCATCTTCTGGATACCGTCCAGATGCTTTACCAATTCAGCCATCCTGACAATTGCTCCTGTCTGCTAATTTCGATAACACATCATACTTAACGTCTTTGGGTGACGCCTGCGCCATCTGTCAGGATCATTTATCAGGATGGCTGAATTGGTAAAGCATCTGGACGGTATCCAGAAGATGCAGGTTCAAATCTTGCTCCTGACTGTTATTTTCGATTTCACATTTTTCACTTTGTGTTTAATGTATAGTGCTAAGCATGTCAAATGCTAAAAATATATATAAAAATATCTAAATATTTAAAGGGTTTGCGTCATTATTAGGTAAAATCTTAATTGTAAAATTAAGTTTACCTGGTCGGTATAATGTATCAAAATACTTCCGACAGATGGCGCAGGCGTCACCCAAAGACGTTAAGTATGATGTGTTATCGAAATTAGCAGTCAGGAGCAATTGTCAGGATGGCTGAATTGGTAAAGCATCTGGACGGTATCCAGAAGATGCAGGTTCAAATCCTGCTCCTGACTGTTATTTTCGATTTCACATTTTTCACTTTGTGTTTAATGCAAATGTAAGTAAAATGACGAGCTGACATTTCCCATAAATTATAAATCATAAAATTCAAACATACACAAAACGCTAACTAGCCCCCAGCATGTATAATTCAAGCTTTGGTCGTAGCGGACCCGACTACGCAAATTGCTAATCCAATGTTCGATATTTGAGAATCATCTTGAAAAGGGCGTAAAGCAAGTAATAATTCAATTTTAGACTCGATTGGGCACTCAACCCCTATTTCACAAATAAAACAGCCGCGAGCAATTGTACACTGCGTGTTATGTCTGGAGGTTTGCTAAGATTCGATCAGAAATCGCTCATTCCGGGGCACATATATGCGATATATGCCATAATATACTGGCCATGTATCAATTTATTTCAATAAAAATTATTACAAAATTTTATTGTGAAAGTGGATGGCTTATATAGCTTAATGGTCTAAAGCAGATCGCGGAAAGGGAAACACGCAATTTCGAAATTATCTCTTTACAACCATACGGCCTATCTAATGGTAAGTGGTTACTATATCCTATAGACGATAAGAAACACCAGAAGCATCACCCTCGCGTCGCGATCTCCAAGGACCGGACAGGATAGGAAGGATAAAAAAGAGCGGATGGGATGGACAAAGGAAAGGATAATAGGGACGGGGCTTGGGCCTCCGGCGCTCGCACTCACGATACGAAACGCAACGGTAAGAGAGTATACCATTATTTCACGCTGATCTAATGTGAGAGGGCGGTACTTCTTGATCGAGCCGGCCCATTCGTGCTGGGATAAGCAAGATTCTACCATTGCGATAATTAGACTTAAAAAGTGGCATACATTTTATACCATTACTATATCAGGAACTAGAGATACCTGTAGGTAAAAACTAGCATTTGCTTACGGCGGAGCCGCGGGCAAACACTAGGATCTTATAATTTAGAATTAATACGCCCACAACATCGTGAAGTTCCTCTTGTTTTCGCAAGCTATGAATATTGCAAGGCAGTATTGGCCAACAATAAATTATGCATAAGTTCGGGTCTGTCTACGATTTTTCTTTTACCGTAGGTTTAGTGAAGGTAAATATTTATGACCATAAAGAAGAGGCCAATTTTAGTCAGAAGCAAAGCTTTCCTAATAATCCTCGAGGTCTTTGTACAATATCAGTAGACAAGCCACATTATTTCAGAGTCGAATATATCTATACTATTATTAAGCTGTACCAGAGCTATGTCTGTACATTTAGAGTTTTATAGACATTATTTGCAATTTATGTGCAATGCAACGCGAACGCAATATGGACGCACGCACTTTATGTACCTGGCTGTTCTCGGCCGCCTTTGACGCCCACCCCATGAAGCCACTTTTGAATATATATATATATATATAAATCAAGTCTATTCGTTAGTCTCGCTAAAACTCAAAACAGGCTTGAGCGATTTGAATAATTGTTTTTTTTTGTTTTGTTCACTCTGATACCGGGGTGGTTTAAAAGTAAAAAAGGGGGAACCCAAAAAAGCACAAAAATTTAAAAGTTCAATATTGTTAACTCTGTATGGATATTTGGCTAACAGACGACAAAATGACAGCTACTGTCTTTCTTCCTAATTAGTTGCATTACAAGCAAGTGTCCCATTTAATAACCTATCAAAATCCAAATATTAGACGATGCAGGTTGATTGGGATTATTTATTAAAATAATGTATGATTTCAATCAAAGATGAAAACTTAGTAAACAAAGAAAAGTCAATGACCTTTAAGTTTTAGTGATGTGCCTATTGCATATTAGGAATATGAAAGAATGAGTGAATGGATTTTTTTTATTCGATGGAATTAACTTGATTAGAAGGTATCGGTTTCTTTACATAGACTTACCATCTAGGTATACTATTAAGTATAAAGCAGTAACAGAGCTGTGTCTTTAAATTTAAGATATTTGAGAAAAAATTACTTTAATAGGCTATACCTATAGGCGTGTCTAAACACAAAACAATGTTTTAGAATTTTTGTCTGTTTGTTTGTTCGCGCATCACGCAAATATTACTGAATGGATTTTCATGCAACTTTTTTTTTATTTGAGAGCTCTTGATAAGACTTAAAAGCTGGTATACATTTTATCACGATACTATATCGGGAACCTAAGATATAACCTAAGAACTAGCTTTTGGCTGCGGCGAAGGCGCGGGCAAAGGCCAGTTATGAAATAAAATCAATAACCTATGCTGATAACCCGCCGGTACTCGCGTCTCCTTCTTTTAGGTGATGAACAGTCGCGTACGGGTCGAAAAGACCCAGATTTTGAATGTATTGTTTTGAATAACAAATCAAATTTCGGGAGTATTTGTAAGTTAAATAGAAAGAGGATAGTAAAATAAACTTGAAAATATCAAATGTTTATTATATCGAGAAAATAAGTAACATAAATCACAAAATTCAAGAGATCACTGCTAAATCTTAGTTTTTACCATATTATGAACTAAAAAATCACTTTAAACTGTCAGGAAACATAAGACACCAACAGTCAAAAGGCGTCAGTACATCTTTTGCTTCATTGATTGGCCCGGGTGCGTGGCTTATGATATTGTGACTACGGGTGCGAACATTTCTTGGAGGCTCTTCAATACTCCAATGGGCACCATTCCTACCCACGGAACTTGACGGATGTAACTCAAAGGCACATCATTCAAATGGGGTCTTTTTTGCAGCAAACTGGCAGATACCTACATTGCCGGAAGGAAATTCAGGAATTTCATTTTCCTCAGGAAGTTCATCTTCGCCACTCTGACAGGAGTCTGAGTCATAGTTGTCAATCTCCAAATGGTCTTCAGTTAGAGAAATGGCACCTTCAATGTCTTCCTCGTGTAAAAGGTTTAATATTTCTTGATCATACAAATGATTTCGCGACATATCTACAAATAAATAAAACCAAAATAATATTTTTGAAATGAAAAAAATACACTTACACATTACATCGCACAAGGGTCGAAACGACCCGTACTCACTTTACATGTCCGTACTGTCCAAACGCCGTGCGGGAACTGGCTGAGACGGGGTGTGCGCATAGTCAATAACGTAACTTAAAGGTACTTAGCGCGAGGGCACGAATGAACTAATACAAAAACAATTATAGCGCGAAAACTAGAGTACTGGGTCTTTTCGACCCAGGTGCGACTACCCGCAGGATAATAAAATATAATATTAATATACTGATTTTCTTAGATTTTTACTATTGTGCATTTAAATATTTTGAGTTGTGGGGAGGTAAAGGAATTAGGCCCTAATGTCTACTGCATTGTTGAGAATGTGTACACTGTACCTATAATAATAATAAAATATGAAAATAGGCTTGCAGAATAAATATCGATGCATAGATTTTTCTTCAATATATCGATATTTTACGACGATATTTATTATTTCGATGTATCGATGTATTAATATATTTTTTTTTTGTATGGAATATTTTGTTAGCTACCTACAGCAACGTTCTTTCAACATCTATCAAAAATGGAAAATAGAAGACAGATTAAGTTTTTTTTTTAAATACAAGGTATTTTCTTTATTCCACTCCATTATCGCTAGTACAACGTAAACTTGTGCAGCATTCCCGTCCGCAACAGGTTATACATACACACTATTTAAAAAGATTTCACGAGACATGTCTATGGCGAGCGCAATCACGAAATGAATAATATTAATATTGTGTTGCAAATATTTTGCATGTCACGTTGCGTTTTACCATACATATTGTATGTCCGCAAATATTTTGCTGGGTTTTACCATACACATTATGTGTATTTATACATATAGTGTTGCAAATATTTTGCGTGTTACTATACCTGCATCATATTGTGTTTATGTATACATATTGTGTGTATGTATACATATTGCGATGCAAATATTTTGCATGTTACGTTGCCTATTATCATACATATTGTAACAAGCATGCTGTGTTGCAAATATTTTGCGTGTTACGTTACGTGTTACCATACATATTGTGTGTATGTGTACATATTGTGTTGCAAATATATTGCGGTGGGTCACGGCTTGTTCTCACGGAAGCAGCAGAAGGACGTTATATGATACGTAGCAATCCATTGTCTCTACCTATCCATCTGAAAAACAAGCGTGAGTCTATGTATGTATATACACGCGTAAATCCAATGAATACTTTAATAATATACAAACCAGAGCATTTCCTGGCGCTCTTTGTTTACAATTAGTATTACAGTGCCACTTGTACCCACCCGTCTCACATCATTCATCATCTCGTTTCCTAGCACCCCATTATTAATCATTTTAACACAATGGGATTACATTAGAGGTTTTACAATAAAAGTTTTGAATGTTTAGGTATTAAAATACATTGGGTGTTACCATTTTCTTCTTTTTAAATTTGTATTTAAAGTCACATAGCCTTTATGTAGCTGTTCTTATTAAATATGAGAAAAGTCTCCGCAAGATGGGTGCCGAGAATGTTAACCGACAGTCAGAAGCAAAATCGACTTGACATTTCGAAGATATTGTTGGACAAGTTTCAAGAAGATTCTGAAAACTTTTTGTCTCGTTTCGTAACAATGGACGAAACATGGCTCCATCATTTTGATCCCGAGACAAAACAGCAATCTTCGCATGGAAACGACCATCATCACCGACCCCGAAGAAGTTTCGTGCCGTGGCATCGGCTGGCAAGGTTATGGCCTCAATAATTTGGGACTCAGAAGGGATATCGTTGATTGATTACCTAGAGGGTGGAACCACTATTACAGGCCAATATTATGCAGCTTTAGTTCCCAAATTGAGGAATGCCATCAAAGAGAAAACGAGAGGGAAACTTCGAAGGGGCGTGCTGTTTCATCACGACAACGCACCCGCGCACAGGTCGGCAGTTGCGATGGCAAGCTGGCTTCGAATTGGTTGACCACCCCCCTTGTTCAGCAGATCTGGCGCCTAGCAATTTTTATCTGATCCCCAAATTGAAAGAATACTTAAGGGGAAACAGGTACGAAGACGATAGCGAGGTGATAGATGCCGTGGAGAGCTTTTGGCAGGACGAAGACAAAACTTGTTTTTTGAAAGGGATTGAAGCCTTGGAAAATCGCTGGACTCGGTGTGTAGAGAGACTCGGAGACTATGTAGAAAAATAAATTATTAAGTTATCAATAGTCATTATATTCTATCTCATTCTCACTACTTTTTGATCCCTCCTCGTATATTAAAACTTATGAGGCCTAATTGCAACTTACTACTATATACATAAGTACATAGGGGAACATGCTCAGAGCGAGGACAGAATTGAATGTCCTCGGCTGTAGCTTAACATACCTACGTTAAATATATGCGATCTCCTTTCAAGAAAATGTACACACTGTGTGATTTTTTTGTATTGTGACAGGAAGGTTTTCATGTTTTTATAGTTTAAGTACGTACATGTTTACAAAATATCCAATGAACGCGCATTTAGTCTGTTTAAGACTCAAGATAACAGCGACAGCTTGTTAATATCTACAGAGCGCCATCACAGACTCTGCTGGTAAGTATTTTTATTGGAATACACAATAATCCACGACACAATATTAAAAAATAACATATGCAATCGTGAGGATTGCCAACTGAAGAAAAAACTTAAAAGAAAAAAATAGCATTCCTAATTCATAATAGTTTTACGTACCTATCTAAATAGATCTCATATGTACTGGATATACCTATGCAATTTATTTAGGTACATAACTTATAATTTCGCATTACATATTGACGGTCAGTATTAGTAGGTACAAATTATTTTGATAGATGACGTTGGCGGTATTAAGCACGTATAGCATGTCCATGACGCGAACTCATAAGATTTTACGAATCTAAATTTAAAATTCGCCTACTAACCCGAAATACTGTAAGTATTAGGCTTTTTAGGCGTCTTTGAGCTCAATGCTTGACTCAGTTAGTAGAGGTCTACCTAGGCAAACGTGTTTTGACCAGATCGGAGACGTTCTTAAGAAAGGCCAGGTTAAGAGTACTCGAAACCAACGAACATGCATGAAAGCGCTGATGAAAGTAGATGAAGCGAAAGATGTGTGTCAGGATCGTAGCAAGTGGAGAGAAATGGTCTCTGCGTACCCCTACGGGAAAAAAGGCGTGACAATATGTACCTATGTATTATATGTATGAACTCAATTCATCTCGTTGTTATATCGAAAACCAGATATGACAAAAAATATATCTACGTAGGTAGGTAGTTTATGGTGTTCATAGAACCGAGATTCCTGAAGACATTGCAGTTAAATTAGTTAATATCATTGCATTGGAATGTGGAACCAATCGAACGAAAATAATAATATTTTTAGACGTTCATGCAGACAGTAATGAATTACATATTATCTCCATTAGTTACCTAATAGTGGTAGGGTTGTGTGCCAATTGGGTGTACTCAATGAGCGGGTTACACCCCCTGCCGTGTGATCGACCGTGAAGCCTTTCGGTGAGTATCGGTCATAGCCAGAGAGCCGTCCATTTTTTTTAATTTTCCTTCTGCGAGCGTGAAATATTAAGGAGTGGCTTGACAGTCCATGAGCGGCGGTTACCACTTCCCACCAGATGGGCTGTGGCTCGTCTGATGTCATAAGCAATAACAGAACATAAATTTTATTAAAATGTTTTTCAATGAGCATAATGTGTCCAAAATGCAAAATAATATATTTTTTACAAAAATCTCGAACGTAGAAAAACTTTTCTTAAAGATAAAATTTTATGCATACTAACCTTTTTCGGTCGACCGCGTGAATATTCAAGCGTATATTATAATGTTAGTGTCCAGTCGTATAAGTACTTGACATACAGGCATGTAACAAAGGTAAACCGAGCCTATTTAATTATACAAAACATATTTTGCAAATAATCCAAAAATATACCCAGGTACTTAGTACTTACCTACTTCTACCATAAACAAATATGTTTATAGGTTTATGTTGTGGTTTCTTCTCCTACGTTGAGTTTGAGAATAGTTTCAACAAAACTAGCAGCTTATTTAATAAAATATAGCTAATCCAGACAAATTTTGAAACGGTGGATTACAAGTACAAGTTTTAACAAAGATAGGTACGTCAGTTACATTTAATAATGCAAATGCAGTTTATGTAGGTAAATTTTCTACGTATAAAAGACGCTTGACTCGTTTAGAGCTCATTGATGGTATATCCAGAATGGAAAATGAACATAACGAACGAACTGAAAACTGAATAGACAGTTAATCATTATTTTATATTGATCGCATACATTTTTTGCATTAACAGAATCATATTATTTGTATTTTGGAACTAATTTAGCTATCTACCTAATACGGAATCTAATACGTAGTAACTTATAACAGCTTTTCCCGGTATTCGGTCACGCAATATACTGAAACTACGGACCCGACAGACGTCGTCCTGTCCGACCGAACATTGGCGTTTCGTTTGGATGGAATCACTTATTTTAGCTACTGAGGATTATTTTCATAACAAAGAGGGTTGTTGGTATGGGAAATTTTGTTGTTAAGTAGGTACCTATATATTTTTACTTTAGAATAAATTGAAGAAAAATCCTGAAATCCTAAAGTGGTGGGTGGCCAAATGTAAATCTAAAGTAATCTAAACCATCTCCATACTTACTAAAATATGCACAAAAATATCATCAAAATCGTTCCAACCGTTTGGGAGGAGTACAGACACATACACGCGCACAGAACATTTATATATATAAAGATAATATTATATTTCTGTTAAAATATCCATGTGCAAAACATGAAAAGAAAAATAAGGGTACACTAGAGAAAATGGGACATTATTTTAATAAATAATATTTGGCGTGGTAAAGGTCTCCTATAAGTATTCATAGTGACCTCGGAATCGGAACCTTTATGCAAGTCGTGTTTGTGTAAGATAGCGTTAAAACTTACTTACGACTAAGCCTTACTAAAGTAGTTCAGAACAGTCACATCTAGCGAAATAACTATATATTAATATTTATTGTGTAAATTCAATTTAGAATGATTATATATGCTTTATTGTATCAAATTTACATACAAGTAGTAAATTAATGGATTAATCTACATTTCTTTAGCATTTCTACATCGAGTAGTTTTGGATGTGTGTTGATCGTCAGTCAGGACAAAGGATCTTATATTTTTTTTAGAAAATTTCTATGTTAAAATAGTGTACGTATTTATCTATACTACTTACCGACACAAAGGCTATCTCAGTTGATTCCAAAAAAAAACGTAGTAAGGGTTATAAGACTCCATAGTAATCATAGATGTAGTATTAGAAGTAATTTTTGCGACAGGCTATTAATTTACAATGTATTTATAATCAAAATAATGTTATTATACATATCTCCGAAGAATACAAGCAATATTAAAGGTCTTGACAGAATTGTCTTTCAGATGCTATTAAAAAAAATTGTAATTATAGTGACTTAATTTAACTCTAAATCTATGCTGTGTTGGGGAAATTCCTAACAATGAAATAAAAAAATAAAGTTCAAAATTTACAATTTAATAAAAAAAAATTACAAAATTAATTAATTATTTAAAAATGCAGATTCCGAATTTAATTAAAAAAAAGAAGCGAGCAATGAGAAATCAGGGGGTGGTTCGCAACTCAGGGGATTGTCCCCAAGACCGTCACCTACGGGTACTCAACTGCGGGGGGAAGTCGCGCAGATGTATGCCGGAGGGCGGGTGAAGCCGCCGCAACCGGCGCTGGAACCGGACCCGTAGGGCAGCCGCAACCCGGTAGGCCGTAACCCGGATCTCGAGCGCAGCCAGGAACAGTACTTGAACTTGAAATTCTTGACTTGAAACCCCAGGAGCTTTTATTCGGGTGTTAGTGACTAATTATGGGGGCGGTATATTTTAGACCGGCGCTCCCTTCTGCTCAGTTCTTTGGGGTTTTCTAAGTCACACACTTTTAAATGCCCTAGGCAAAAATAATATTTTATGATAATTTACGCAGTGTTATCTGCCTTGACACACACGATAATTTAGAGTCCGAGAGAAAAAAGAACTACCTCCAGTTCCCTTTTTATATTATTTCCCTAATAATACCCCCGTTGTTGCCCCGACTTACTCATTGGTGGATAGTTTTTTGTTCTAGAACTTTTCCTATCCATACGCTTGCGATTGGAGTAGCCATAGAACGTTCTCGAACCCTGGCATACTCTGCTCGCATCCGGGATCGCATGCTGGCCATATATGGCAATAATATTTGATTCTGGCCTTTTTGGGAGTGTATTCATGCGATCCATTGGCGATAATCTAGCTGGGTAGGGAGTCTAGGCAACTGCGCGTATTTTAAATTTGCGGATATGGTATCCGGTATCAATTGAATATGCAACTTTATAATTTATATAGTCATTTGTTCGGTTACATCGTAACAGCTGATTAGGGCCATGGTATGCGTCAAGTATTTTAAACTCACTAAACAGCACAAGGTTTACTTTTAATAGTAAATTGATGCTTTGTAATGCTATTGTCTTCTTAAATAGCACACCGCCCTGCTACTCGGGTTCTAATCTAGTAGGATTTCCAGGAGCTGATAATACGTAATAAGAACTAATGTATTTTGGGAAGGTCAGAAACTTGGTTGTTAAGACAATTTAAGTAATAATTAATTTTAATTTTTAATTTAAAAAATCATATTACTGTGGGTAGATGAAACCGTTGAAACAACATATCAGCTTTGGACATCTACCATCTAAGTCCACCCGTGATCATGAAAGCTGTAAAGTATTCGAAACGTCGGGATAGCATAAAAATCAAGTAAACGCGATAGATTCCGTAAACGTAGTTTTATTTCAAAATGTGTGAAATTCGTGTAAGTGTTAGAAAGTATTATAATTATTGTTTTAATAATTAAATCAACAAATATTTATTTATGAATGAAATTGCGATTTTCTGAGGTTTTACTCTAACCAATTTATCAACAACCTAACTTCTTTGCTACTAATTTTAATTGGAATTGGGGCCAAAATTCATGGGCTTCATCACTGGCTCAAGAAGAGAAACGACACTAAGGCACCCAGGTCTCATGATGGAAGTTCAGTAGGTACCTACTGAATATCTGAGTCGTAAAGACATCTGAAAAGCAATTGTGAAGTGGAGATTGGGTTGTCCCCGGATAGGAAGGGACGTTATATTAGGTCGATGGATAAACATGTCAAATGCTTAAAAAATATATAGAAATAATAGCAAATCTCAACAAACTTTCACATACCTACACCTATAATTTATTTAGATTTTTTTTTTAATTGCATGTAGTGGCAGACGAGCTACGGCTGGATGGTAAATGGTAACCGTCGCTCATAGACTCAACTATACCGAGAGTATTGTCAAGCCGCTGCTCACCATTTCATTTCACCGATATGAAATGAAAGAATAAACGGCTATATCCTGCTACAGCCAAAACGCAACGATGTGCTTCATGACCGGTCACACGGGAGATGGTAATACCAACCCGCTCGGGTCCGATACCAAGTGAGTACTATCCCACTTGGTACCCAGCCCTATACCAGCAGTCGTGCAATGGATGACAATTGCTTACTTCCTTAGTCGCCTCATACGACACCCGTGGGAAAGAATGGGGCGGTGACACTTGTATTCTTAGGCCGTCACACACGGAAAAAAAAATTTCTTTGATCATTTGTTTAAACATTCTTGTTTATATAATATATACACCATAATTTTCCGAACAATATTTGCGGTACCAGCACAAAGTTGCTCCATAAAAATGTGACATTAAGTGAAAATTTCTTTCCGTTCCCCCGGTTTATGACGGTCACACTCAACATTGACTGCCGTTCTCAATATTTTTGTTTTAATACTAGCTACTTGATACCATAAACACTGTCGGATACCTGTTACTTGTATTTTCGTGGAGTTTGGATTTAAATAGCAGTACTTTAAATAGTAGAGAAGCGCAAATAACTTAAATAAAAAAAACTAAAATAATGTTTATCGACGAAATCGTGGTGATGGGTTAAGTGGTACAGGAGGTACGTTTACGTCTCTTACTACAGAGACTAAATAAGGAGACTGCGGGAGACTATCAAGGAAAAGAGGCAGGTAACCGAGCTGGGCTGTACGCATTCATATAGGTACCGCATTCGAATACCAAACAAAAGTAACTTAAGAAAGATTTAATCAATACAATTTATTAATATGTATATACCATAGGCAAGAATCTTCATAATTTTAATCAACTTGTTAAAATAATATCACACAAATATATTATCCTATTTACTATTATTATAAACTGCACTTATTTAATAATTTGTGTTCATTATGTACATAAAGAGTATATCTATTTATAAATGATACAACTAAATTGTCCTATATGGGAATCAAATCCTCCACTGCATATTATCTGTCATCTTCATTCTCTTTGTTTACGGAAAACCAAGTAAACATTATGTTCTTTCAATCTACTACATGTAGATATATTAAACTGATCATTAATCAACATTCACAAAGCATTATGCGCAATATGATGAATGAATCTGATCACGTCAATTAGATTATTTCCAAAATACCGACAAGAAAAAGCTTGCTTGGAGTGAATTATTGATGTGGTTTAAAGCTGTCTGCTTGCCTGCTATTCTAAATAGCGATAACACTACAAAATAATTATTTTAAAACGGAAACATACGTTCAAAACTTAGTGTTGTTAATTTTAACGTGTCTAGAAATATTGTTTGCTTATAAAATGTCTTATGGTAAGTCCTAGATTGTTTTTGAGTTATCCTAATAGCATTTGTTACCGTGTCACTTCTCACTCGAGCTACAAAGGCATATGAATCATATTTACACAGAAATACCAACGCTGGCGTATATGTCAAAATCAGACTTGCGAAAATGAAACCCCCGTTAGGGAAATTTGGATACACGAAATTCTCTCACGTGAAAACTGGCGGCAATGGTGCGAACGACTGAATTATCATATTTATTGTTGGTCATATATTATTTTCAACTTCTGCTATCCACTTACCTACATATAATGGAAGACCACACGTTTCTTTAGACAATAATACTATAATATTGTCATTATTTACTTTACAATCTACAAGGCATCAAATGAAGTAGGTACGCCAATCCACACAAGGCGTGATCTAAATTGAATGCTTTATCATTCTGAATGACTCGTGCCCAATGTCGATGTGCTAGTATTATGGGAAAAATACACTATTGAACATCCAAACTACATATTCCTACCAAAAGAAAATCTCTAGGATTTTGAAGAATTAAAATATCCGTGTGGTGACGGACTAAGAATAAAAGTGTCACCACCCCATTCTCTCCCACGGGTGTCGTACGAGGCGACTAAGGGAAGTAAACAATTATCACCCATTGCATTACTGGTGGTAGGCTTGGGTACAAAGTGGGAGTACTCACTTGCTATCGGGCCAGAGCGGGTTGGTACCGCCATCTCCCGTGTGACCGAAGCACGTCAGTGTGTTCTGGTTGTAGCAGGAGACAGCCGTTAGTTCTTTCATTTTATATATGTGAAATGAAATGGTGAGCAGCTTAACAATGCTCTCGGTTTAGTTGAGTCCTTGAGCGGTAATTGCCAATTGCCATCGGGTGAGCCGTAGCTCATCTGCCACCATACGCAATAAAAAAAGACTGGTAGCCCATGCTGAGTTTGAGTGCCACGCTACATGATTACAATACAAGGATTTTCAGTGTTTATAAAAAAAAATACTAAAATATTAACAAAATAGTTGAATGAGAATTATTTATATATATTTTTAGCATTTGACATGCTTAGCACTATACATTAAACACAAAGTGAAAAATGTGAAATTGACAATGACAGTCACGAGCAGGATTTGAACCAGCATCTCCTGGATACCGTCCAGATGCTTTGCCAATTCAGCCATCATGACAATTGCTCCTGACTGCTAATTTCGATAACACATCCATACTTAACGTCTTTAGGTGACGCCTGCGCCATCTGTCGGAAGTATTTTCATATTTTTAGCATTTTGTGTTTAATGTATAGTGCTAAGCATGTCCAATGCTAAAAATATATAAAAATATTTATAGGGTTTGCGTCATTATTAGGTAAAAATCTTAATTGTAAAATTAAGTTTACCTGGTCGGTATAATGTATGAAAATACTTTCGACAGATGGCGCAGGCGTCACCCAAAGACGTTAAGTATGGATGTGTTATCGAAATTAGCAGTCAGGAGCAATTGTCATGATGGCTGAATTGGCAAAGCATCTGGACGGTATCCAGGAGATGCAGGTTCAAATCCTGCTCGTGACTGTTATTTTCGATTTCACATTTTTCACTTTGTGTTTCCATCCATCCATCAGCCTTTCGACGTCCACTGCTGGACATAGGCCTCCCCAAATTGGGGGTATAGTGCCGTAATCGCCACGCTTGGCAGGCGGGTTGGCGATCGCAGTGGAATACCTTACTCGAGGAAGTGTTACTTTGTGTTTAATGAATGAGAATTATTAAAATCTATAGTAGCGTGGATTAAAAAAAAGCAATAGTGTTTTATATATGTAGATGATATTATTATTATATATATTTCCTCTCAACGTTAATTTCACTGAAGTTTACAGAATTCTAAATTCCACATGAAAATATAGTCTATTCCAATAAAAATATAACTTTGATGTCAATAAACATTATAGGTTATCATAATTAAATCGGATTTATAACAATTTATAAAAGTGGAACTATAATATCCTCCATCCAACTATTTACCTATTTTAATTTTGACATAAGCGCGCCTTGAAGTTTCTTTTTTATTGACAGGTAAAAAATGCATCACTTCATGGCCGCTGTTTTTTTCTTTACAACAGTAAAGCGACGTGCTCTTTTAATTCGATATTTATAAATTTCGATACAACAAAGATTATTCGAGTTGACCTTTTCATGAAAAATATTCATGTAGCAGTTTTAATGGCATATTTTCTTTTATTTACATAAGTACCATCTATTTCTGCATTACGTTCTTCGATCCAACAACAACAAAATCCTTATAACGTACACTTTAATACACTTTGGTTGGTATATCTTAAATTCCTTAATATGTTTTTTTTTATAACTTCGTAGCTATCTATAAATGTGTTAAATCGATTAAAAAACCTTCACAAATAAAGACGATTGTTATAAGAAATCGAATCGGTAACACATTAAGACATGACTAATTGATCAGCACTCGAGCTGTTAAAAATAAAATAAATTGTTGGACAGAATGTAGATATATGTAATGTAGTATTCAATTGTTCTAAAATCATTGCGAAGTAAAAATTTGTATGTGTAAATTTTAAGATAAATAACGAACATTGTGGACGCAATGAAGATTTTTAGTAATAATCATACGAATGCCGACGACGTGGTTCTCCACTCGACATGTCTTATTCCCACGAGGATTCACGAGTGGGCAGCGGAAGGCCATTTTGTGACACGCGACAACTCGATATCTGTCTATTCACACATACATGATTTGGCTGGCAATTATTGACATTATTATTTATTATTATTATTTATTAGGGATGGGCTGAAATTCGTTTTACATTCGGTTTAACCGAATTTCGGTGGCTTGAACAGAACTCCGGTATTCGGCCGAAATTCGGTTTGAAATGCCGTACATTCGGTACAAGAAAAAGGTAATGTTTCTACTAAAATTTAGAGAAATCAAATCTGTCACAGCTGTAAAATAAGTCACATACTTATACCAATACTCTACCTAGAGTAATTTAATCATGGTCAGTTGTAGGTACGTTAAACTAAAATTATTATTGATAAATTAAAATGCATAAATTAATTAGTTTTTTTCGCAATCCAGTAGTCTATGAATCAAAAAACCCAATAATAAGAAATACTGCGACACCACTCACCCACACACTGCCTGTTTTTCGATTGTTTTACGACGTTGTCTTTCTTAAAAAATACACACAGAACACGACTTGTTACTCCTGAGGAAGAACACACCGAAGTTCGGCCAAGTCGGAATTTTGTATATTTACCGAATGTTCGGCCGAAGTTCGTATTCGATTAAAATCACATTCGGCCCATCTCTATTATTTATTGATTTATTCAACTTTAGTTACAAGATCTAATATTATATTAACTAGCTGCTTCCTTTTTCTGGTTCATCATTAAATGAGTCAGTTTCTTCTATAAAGACGTTTTACCTTTTACTGATTTTTCGATGCCTGAAGTAAGTTTCTGAACAGAAACTGTGTCACAGGTCACCTGGAACCCCGCAATGGATTCCCACTTGCATTTTTTCATAATGTATCGCTTACCTGAACGGAATATCGTTTATAATTTACGTTTAAAATATTAATTTTACATAAAAAAATTTAGTGATTTTTGACAGACGACATTTTGAACCAGGAATGAAATTGGAATGAATATTAATTCAACATAGCTGTTTACTTCAGAAATATAGGAGTTTAATAACTCTTGTTGTTTTTAAAACAATCAATTATATAAGTACATATATATTACAAACATAAAGGCGGCCTACTGGATGGTAATTAAGTTGGTTACTCGCAAGAATAAATATGAGATCATTATTTTAAAAGGCGTTTTCTCAAAGCCAGGTTCATTTGTGTTTCCATTTCAGTAGGGCGAAAAATCGTCTGCTTGAAAATCTTAAATCACTCCTCTATTTAGAAAATATTAACATGCGTTGAGTGTTTACGTATTTATAATGATTTGTTTTACAAAGATTAATTAAAATAAACAAAAATGACGAATGACAAATGTTGAATAGTTCATAGTAGATAAATATGGCGAACAGTGCGCAAATAAAAAGATCATAGTTTATAATAATTTTATTAATGATATAACTAACTTTGAAATACTTTTGATTGCCACATTATACAAAATATAGTTCAGAGTGGGGTATTGAATATCTGTAGGTAATGCATGTTAACATCAAACATTATTATATCGCTAGATTACTACAGATTCATATTAATATTTAATGTTGAATTATCCGTTACAGAGAACCAGTAGTCAACAATTAATTATATTAAAATAATAAATAGCATATTATACGCGTGTTTCGTGTTTTTGTGCAGTTTTTTCTATCTTACTATTAATATATCTCGTCTATTAATATATCGCAGCTAGTTCTTCAGAAGTAAAAAACTGTGTAATCTTTAGCAGGGAAATTGGAACTTTTACAATCGTGTATCAATTTTGTGGTATCGCCATATTCGCCATAAGGGAATTCCTCAGCAATTTCTAATACAAAACAATAATAAAACTATACATGATGAGTATATACTCGTATATGTTTTGACTTAAGCACACCAATAAACGCTCTAATACACATCTAATGTCATACCTAACTTTATAAAATACACTTTGAAATCATTAGGCATAACATCGAAACCTTCATAACTTTCATCTGCTAAGCTTCATGAACTTTTCAATCCTTGATATGGGAGGTCTAAACTATTAAACAATTTACAGTTAATCTTTGTACCTTCTGGGGCACAGGCCTTTACATTTTTTGGCCATCTCATTTCAAAATTGTTCTTTACTGGAATAAAAATTCAATGTCTACAAAAGAAATAAAACATAAGCGTGTAAATTTAAAAACTACTGCAGAAAAATAAACACAGATCTAAAAAGACTTACTTACAACTCGTATACGTTTCAGAGTGCTTTTGTGGCTTGTCTCCAGCGTTCAGAACCCTCATCAGTTTCAGTGTCACGGGTAGGTACATCTCGAACATAACGCAAGCGGCAAAAAATAATACACGATATTATGTTGTGTATCATAAGTCTGATTAATATTTGAAGAGGTCATGTAATTTCGGTATTGTCAGTGGAAACGTATTAGTAGCGTAGTACGTCTAAAATAAGAGGTGGAAAGTAAATAAAGGGAATGTGGAGAGAGACTACCTTCGACGCTCACATTCACCAAATGAAACGCAGCGGCAGGAATACTTAACATTACTTAAAGTCGATATTATGTATGAGGATATAGTACTTTGCCGGTCGAACACTTTTCTGTTGGTATTGATCGGTGACGCTTTACCACGTAAGTAAACATATAGCCCAACACGTGCATGTGCTTAAAAAGTAAGTAAAAAGGTGTCCTAAGTAATTAAGAATAGTCATAACTAAAACAGTACAGCGCAACAAATTCTTCCACTTTATTAGTATGGTACTCACGTCAATAATTTCCCTTCTACGTCTAAGTCCACCCGTGATCATGAATGCTGTAAAGCAGCAGCCGGCAACATGCGGCCCGCGAGCTACCCTCTTGCGGCCCGGGATTGTATTTTTTAGCATTTTAAGTTATATACCTAAACAAATAATAATAAGTTACTATAACGTAAATAGTTATGGTACTTAATTGTAATGGGAAACCGCTTAATACGAGGAGGGATCAAAAAGTAGTGAGAATGAGATAGAATATAATGACTATTGATAACTTAATAATTTATTTTTCTACATAGTCTCCGAGTCTCTCTACACACCGACTCCAGCGATTTTTTTTTCAATCCCTTACAAAAAATAAGTTTTGTCTTGGTCCTGCAAAAAGCTCTCCACGGCATCCATCACCTCGTTATCGTCTTCGTGCCTGTTTCCCCTTAAGTATTCTTACAATTTGGGGAACAGATAAAAATTGCTAGGCGCCAGATCTGGTGAACAAGGGGGGTGGTCAACCAATTCGAAGCCAGCTTGCTGAACGACAGCCATCGCAACTGCCGACCTGTGCGCGGGTGCGTTGTCGTGATGAGACAGCACGCCCCTTCGAAGGTTCCCTCTCCTTTTCTCTTTGATGGCATTCCTCAACTTGAGAGCTAAAGCTGCACAATATTGGCCTGTAATAGTAGTTCCACGCTCTAGGTAATCAATCAACAATATCCCTTCTGAGTTCCAAAATATTGAGGCCATAACCTTGCCAGCCGATGCTACGGCACGAAACTTCTTCGGGGTTGGTGATGATGGTCGTTTCCATGCGAAGATTGCTGTTTTGTCTCGGGATCAAAATGATGGAGCCATGTTTCGTCCATTGTTACGAAACGAGACAAAAAGTTTTTAGAATTTTCTTGAAACTTGTCCAACAATATCTTCGAAATGTCAAGTCGATTTTGTTTCTAACTGTCGGTGAACATTCTCGGCACCCATCTTGTGGAGACTGTTTTCATATTCAAAGATTGTTTCAATATGGATTGAATACTTCCATATGAAATGCCCGTTTCTTGAATTAAGTATCGGATGGTAACTCTTCGATCGCTCAATACAATTTTCTAGACGTTCGCAACATTTTCTTGGGTAACTGACGTCGATGGACGGCCGCAACGATGTTCGTCTTCCGTGCTCGTTCTCCCTACTCGAAATTGAGAAGCCCACCTTGCAACAGTGGAATACGGCAGAGCACTCTCCTAATGTTGCCTCCAAATCGCAATTAATCTCTTGCGTCGTTAACTTTTTTAAACAGAGGTATTTAATAACGGCTCGCACTTCGTTTTTCTCCATTTTCGAGAACACGTTCCGACACAAAGCAAACAAATTACTACATTCAGAAAAAAACAAGAGAATCGAAGATTTTTTTCTTTATTATTATTACAAATATGTATCTGAGCTATGCCTGCCAGTATTTTTTTTTTTTTCTTACGAAGGAGTATGTCGTTCTCACTACTTTTTGATCACTCCTCGTATGCTAATAAACCCTTGCTATACAAAAAGAGTATAACGTGAAACACCATTATGATACCGAGCATAAAATTAACTTTGCAATTTTTTTTTTGCTTTGTTTAAGTTTCTTGTTATTTTTCGTCATTTCTCATAATAAAATTACAATAAAATAATAAATAAGTAATAAATATTTACGGACATTTTCACACAACATCCTCTGGTCCCAAACTAAGTTTAACGCTTCTATTGGTACCAGATTACGGATATAATACATATACTACTTTTTTTTTGTAAATACATTCATATAATAGATAGAAAACACCCAGACGCAGTTCAAATATCTGTGTTCATCACACAAATAATTGTCCTGAGTGGGAATCGAACCCACGACCTCGTGCACAGAAGTCGGTTACACTACCGACTACGCCACGAAGCCCGTAAATGTCTTTAAATTTAAAATAATGTGACAAATACGTCCCACTTTTCTTTATATAGCCTCCCTGCGGCCTCTGGTGGTCAAAAGGTTGCCGACCCATGCTGTAAAGTATTCGAAACGTCAGGATAGTAGAAAATCAAGTAAACGCGATAGATTTCGTAAACGTAGTTTTATTTAATTAATTTCCCTGTTATTTAATTATCCCATCTTTAGAATTGTCTTCCTTTTTTGTCATAAATATAATTTTCTTTCGTTCCATTTTTACTGCCTCATGGTATGTGTATTTTCCTTTTCAATTTCTATGGTTTAACAGAACTTCTGTGTATTTCTCGATGTTCGCATTCCTTCTTTCATTTGCAGTTTGACAATGTGCTGTAAGTATAATAGTTTTATCATTCAATCAACTTCCAAACTAACAGTCTGTTCAATGTAAGTACACGTATAATAATGAGTTCAGATATCAATTTAATACAAAAAATATACCTACTGTGAAGTCACTGAGTAGGTAGCCGGCTTTACAGGGTACCAGTTTACTAATGAAAAAAATATCTAAATTTTTTTTTCTTTTTCTTTCCAGTTTCGGCCAACCTTGTCATGTAATTAAATATATCGGAACATAATTAATTAAAAATATCTTCAATACAGTGGACACCGTCTCTATTAAAATCAGTTGCGTTAACTGCGCAAATATTTTTTGGGGATAAGATGATGTCTTATCGCTTAAGGAAAACGAACAAATAAATACTAACATGTTCCACTAACAAAATAATACTGTTACGAAAAAAGCAAATCATGAAACAAAATATTATGAATACGATTTCATGTGTGTGCGGCGACGCTTCCCAGTGTTGTAGAGTTATACCTTCAATAAATAGCGCAGGAGACTCTTGTTCAGCAGTGGAATCTACAGGCTCAGTAAGTCAGCACCAATAGTATCTTAACAAGAAAGAACACAAAAAGCTATTAGTATGTACTGAGAATATGTTTTGCCATTTAATACAACATGACTCGATAGATGGCGCTGTACTGTATTTCTAAATCGCGGTGTTAATATTTTATTACATTACAATGACTTCCCTACCTGCTTTCGACTAAAATGCTGAGTCCATGAAAAGTGGCGGTTACACTTACTATCAATTTTTTAAACGATCTCGCATGAACAGTCGTGCGAAGATCGTAAAATAAACAACGCAATGATGAAAATGCAGATTGCACTATAGCAGATGATGGATTCGGTATTCGGTATGTTGTTGTCGGTATATGGATATTCGTATTTGAAGTTTATAAGGTTATATTTTATATGTATTTATTTTATTTACTTGTTGTTAGCGATATTTTAAATATGTTTGATCTATTTTTTAGCATTTGACATGCTCCGCTACTTTTAATTTTCCTTATTCACAAATAATTTGTACTTTAAAAAGATATTTTAAAAATAATTAACGAACTGGCAAGAGTGGCGCAAGTTCAAATAGTCGATTTGAAGCTGAAGACGGTGAAATTTAATAATATTATTTAAGCGAAAGATGACGGAACGGAAGATCATCCGTTGACTTTCGCTGATTCAACGCCCAGCGCTTTCGCTTTTTTTGATCGTTCATGGAACAAAGCAACTGAACTCTGCAATTATGTTATCTTCTTCCACTTCCCTCTAGTTTTCATGTCATTCACACAATCCATATCTTTTTATTAAAATGAAAAATGAAATTTTCATTTGTAAGAGAGAAATTTTAAATTTACCAACGATTTGCCATTATGGTCCAGTGAGTTACATTACAAAAAAAACCATGGTGGAGGTCATCTATGTTGCAAATGCACACATGCATAATCCATTAAACAATTATTGGAAGTGCCACAAATTTGAGCGAGATTGAATGTTCATGATTAATAAACTGCGCTGCACTGAACACTCAATTTCCAGAGTTCAATATTGTATGGGTGAAATTCAGAGCACAGTTTAGAAGTGGTTCTACCTTTATAGTTTAATCACGATTTAATTTTGGAATGTAACCATGTTCCATTATGTTACTTCTCTAAATAGATTAAAAATGTGATTCTAATAATTTTGAAATTTTAAATAAATAAGTACCTAGTCACGGACATTTTTCACACAACGTCCTCTGATCCTAAACTAAACTTAACGCTTGTGCTATGGGTACCAGATTACGGATATAATACATACAAGTACAATTTTTTTTTTGTAAATCCATCCATCAGCCTTTCAACGTCCACTGCTGGACATAGGTCTCCCCATGGGAACGCCACAACGAGCGGTCCCGTCATGGGGGATGATTTTTTGTAAATACATAATCCTAATAGATAGAAAACACCCAGCCGCAGTACAAATATCTGTGTTCATCACACAAATATTGTCCTGAGTGGGAATCGTTTCTTATTTGATCAAGAAACAATTAATTGTATCCACAAGGTTGTTCCGAGTCTGGGTGTACTTTGTGTCCGTTTAATTGCATGTTTGTAAAGCCCCCAAACATACAAGTGCATTAATGAAGGAGGTTGTTTTTACAAATACTATAAAAAAAGTAAACATTCCTAAAGGACTGCCGATATAAGTGAAAACTTAATAGAAGGGGAAAAAATACATTCCTAAGTCATATTGTTTATGTATCTAAATAATCTCATATGTACTGGATAATATGTAATTTTTGTAACTTATAAATTGGTATTATGGACTGTATTTAGTACGAAGTATTTCGATAGATGGCGTTGTACATTTATTATTCGACGGTGTTAAGAATTTCGTGCGCACAGCATGTCGATGACACGGACTTTATGTTTTCCCATTTTTATACTCTGTAATTCGTCAGACCTTATTATAAAAAACAAAAAGTATTATAGCCGACATACAATTTTTTCTAAAAAGAGAATGTTCAGTCCACCGGTTATCATTAATGCAGTAAAGTACCTACCTGTTCGAGACGTCGGGGTAGTATAAAATTAAGAAAACTCTACAGATTCCGTAAAATTTCATAAAGAGAATGTTGTAAAACTGATGTGTGACACACAAGTAAGTAGGTACCTATTTCAGTCATCTCCAAAATCATAACGCAGCTGTACTGAACCGGATACCCCCAATGAATAGTAGGTACATTTATAATGGCCTTTTAATTTGCTAAGGCGGGTTAAGATGTACCTACTTAACCGCACGCCTTGTCGTTCGGAGATCATTGGAGGATCCCTGACGCTGTTCAGCGGCGGCGGATGTTAGCCGGCCTCCTTCTGTGATGCCGTTATATCACAGAAGGAAACCACGGAGCGTGAAATTTCTGTTAGTTTTACATGGTATTCTGGTGCAGATGGTGTGAATGGCTCTCTCTAATACTGGTAGGAGGGATGCATAAATGCATTTCCAGTATTTCCACGGCGTTAACAAAATAAGAGTTGTGCGGGGCCTCACCTACTAAAATAACCCACCTCGTGCCGTCTAGACAGCAGCTAGCGTCTAGCAGCTGATATATAGACTGTTTGACACTAGGAAGGAATGTTTTACTGATTTTACAGATAGGGTAAAACCGTTAGAGATGGCCATACGGGAGAGATGGCCAGTTGAAATATTTTCTAGAAATATTCACTAGATGGTGTTGTGTTGCTTTTAGTTCGCTTCGTGCAGCGCTCGGGAGCAGAACGCAATGAAAATTTTTCATAAAAACAAATCACAAAGTAAGTAAATAAGCATTTATTATGCATATTATTGCTGAAATTTTATACTAGGTTCATATTTTAACTTGTAATAGTATATTTTTATTTAGTTACTTGTACTTTTGTGCATTTTCCGTACTTTGCATAAACATATGTTCGTTGTAATCTCATAATGGCGGTCAATTTGTTTATTATCACTTTAATATTCGGTATGGCTATCTCTCCCATACGAAAAGGAGAGATGGCCATATACACTCAGGCTTAGATGGCCACATAAGTTCGTGGTATTTTTTTTTATATTTATTAGTATGTTTGTTTGTTACAGATGCCAAATCATTATCAAAGGAAGGCTATTGCTACTCGTGGTAACTGGAGTGAAGATTCATTGAAAGCCGCGATTAACTGTATAAAAAATCGAGAAATGTCTGTATACAAAGCTTCTATCATCTATAATATACCTCGAAAAACACTTGAAAGACGGTACAAAAATAAGAATGATAAAAAAGGACCAATGGGGCCTACATCAATGCTTGGAGATGTAAATGAAAAAAAACTTTCCAGTCATATTAAACTGATGCAAGAAAGAGGTTTCCCGTTAACAATGAAGGATGTTAGGACGATTGCCTTTCAGTTTGCTGAACAGTTGAATATACAACACAGATTTAATAAATCAGAGCAAAGGGCCGGTTATGATTGGTTACAAATGTTTTTACGCAGAAACCCCGACATCGTTTTGAGAAAATCTGAAGGAGTGTCAATGGCTCGATATCAAGGTATGAACCGGGTTGAAGTGAATGGCTACTTTCGTTTACTAGAAAATATTTTAATAGAAAATGATTTAATGTCAAAACCTAACTGCATATTCAATATGGACGAGTCAGGGTTACAACTAAATAATCGTCCTGGACATGTTCTAGCCGAAAAAGGCTCGAAGTCTGTATCCACAACGACATCGACTGAAAAGGGTGAGACCATTACTATCATAGCTTGTTGTCAAGCAGAAGGTATGTTTTTGCCACCGGCCTGTATAATGAAGGGCAAGAACAAGAAAAGCGAATATGAAGATGGAATGCCCCCTGGATCTCGTGTGTTTATGTCAGAAAAATCTGCTTACATAACCTCAGCAATATTTTTGGACTGGCTCAAATTCCATTTTATACCAAGGAAACCACCTGGAAAAGTTTTATTGTTGCTTGACGGACATTCCACCCATTGTAATTCAGTGGAAATGCTTGAATATGCTAATCAAAACGAAATAATTTTGCTATCTATGCCTAGCCACACTTCGCATTTTTTACAACCCCTTGACCGGGCAGTGTTTAAATCGCTAAAACATCATTTCTATGAACAATGCCGGCTATGGATAAATCAAAATCACGGTCGCCGAATTACAAGACTGACATTTGGTTCTCTGCTGAGTAAGGCTTGGGGTAAGGCTGCTTCAACAGAAAACGCTGTTTCGGGATTTAAGGCATGCGGCGTTGTTCCGTTTAATCCAGAGGCAATACCGGATTATGCTTTCTCTGACTTGCCGGCTGTGCCTAACTCACCTCCACGTTTAGCTACTCCAACTATAACGTTATCTAATAGAATTCAAGAAAATATTGAAAATGAGCCAATACCAGGTACATCAACTGAACAAAATAGTGGCAAAGATAAAGTGACACCTTCTCGAATTTTGAAAGAAATATCTCCTATTCCACAAAAATTACTAGAGGTTCGTAAACGTAGTAAGCAACTTGGCAAGCTTTTAACTTCCAATGAGCATATAGCAATAAGAAGAAACAAGGAAGAAGAGAAAAAATTTAAAGAAAGTAAGCGGCTGCGTAGAGTTAAGCAAGAAAAAAATAATGCTATTATAACCAAAGAAAAGAAGAGTGTTAAACCTGTCACAGTAAGAAAACGTAGAGCAGTAAGACAGATTAGAATGAGTAGCTCCGATGAAGGTAGTGATAACCCATTAATATGTGATACATCGCACGAAGATGATATAGAGAATGAAAGAGATAACTGCGCGGGATGTGGGGAAAATTATTATAAAACACGTCTTGTTGAAGATTGGCTGCAATGTTTAATTTGTGACATGTGGGTACACGAAAATTGTACAGAATTCGAGGATATGTGTTCGAAATGTGGACAAGAAAAGAAAAATGATCTCAATAAATTAAAAAATATTGGAAAAGGAAAGGGAAAAGGCAAATCTAGCATTGGCCATCTATCCCGTACTACTAAGGCCAACTCCCCCTGATGTGCCGGGTGAGATGGCCAACTACGTTTTTTTTTTAAGTATATTTTAGATGTCGTTTTTATTATAATAATGTTTATCTCATGTTGATTTTTCAAAGACTTATTAGTAATGATTATTTTAGAAATAAAGATTTAATTATAACATAAATATTTAAAATTTTATTATGTTTCAAAAAAACTATGGCCATCTCTAACGAACTTACCCTATTAGTATTCCCGAGCGGATGTCACGGTGGCTAAGCATCTGGAACGGTGTTATTTCTGGCGACGTAGAATCAAATCCTGCTGTGCTATTATTTTCGTACATTGTGTTCTAGTAAATAATAGCCTACTATGTCAAGTGCTTAAAATATAAGTACCTTCACAGAAAAATCCAAACTTCAATAAGTTATTGATTTTCAATAATCATTAAGACACAACCGAGCTTAGCGTGCTTTCAAATTGTCTGGCGGACGCAGGATTACTGTCACTATACGCGTATGGAGGGCATAATAAAAATGTGACTGCACTATAAAGACTAGATGTGAGAACTTAAAAGGTACAATACATTAACACTAAGATTATAATAATATTATTATACCTCATGTTGAACATTATAATCAAGAATACACTCCCATTTAAACTGATATAGGTAACTCTTGTGCCGTCTATTAATATCAAATCGTTAAACCAAAGCATTGAAAATATAAGTTTTTTTTTTCAAAGAGGGATACAACACGATAGTCTAATCAAGTGGAGTATGGACGTTGTATGTTGAACTTATCGTGGTAGGAGTATTGGACTTTGTACAGTTTGAACGTATCGTGGTACTCCTCCTTTGGATAGTAATTTTGTCGTATTAAAATATTTCGCGTCATGTGTCGAAAGTGGATGTGTGAAAGTAACACCTATACCTAATACTAAATATAATAAAATAGTAAATAATAGAAAAAAAAAAATAAAAGATAATACGTGATCGTCTGGTGTGTTATTTGATATAAAATTGGCTAAATATAGAATGATATATGGCAGAGGAGGAGCAAAAAAAATTGGATAGATTGAGTAAGAGACTTTAGGTCTAAGAAGAGCTTAGAAGTGAGCGTATGAATTTTGGACCACATATTATAAAAATAGCAATAAAAGAAGTGTCATCAGTGGCCATCCTTAACATAGACAATTTAGTGAACAAGGGGGGTTAGGCAGGATCTCATATCTCTCATGTCGATCGTATCGTGATCACTGGATTGGTTAAGAGATCACCGTGATTGGCCAACGGATTATTGTGACATCACGCGTCAGTTTCTCAACCAATCACAGTGATCACGATACGGTCGACGCGTGAAATATGAGATTCTGCCTAACCCCCAAGGGCGTAGCTATTTAAAAATATCCAATCGGATGAATTGTTTAAGAGCGCTAAGAGAATAAAAACATATACCTATCACATAACTTTTTATTTATCTAAAAAAAACGTACTAGGAAAATAACCTTGACGGCGGACTCAAACATACAAAATAAGGTAGATACCCAAAGTATATTATGTCACTTCATATATGCAATTAAAATGTCTTTTCACAGTCACAATTTATAATGCAGCTGGAAACTATCGTCTAGCTCTATGACAGTCTAGGAGAACAATCAATCATGCAGGTACGAGCAATACACAGTAAAACAAAACACTCTGTAACAGTTGTAGAGTTTAAAAATGCACGTCCCTTTAAGGACTCTTTTAAAATTACTGATGTAGATACTTGTGTGCGTTTGCGATTTTACTGTTAGACGACCGCGTACTCAATAATCAACTAGACGTGAAAGGTTTAAACAAACATTGGAATGAAAAGCGAAAGATTTATATGGAAGAATATACTACTTTATCTCGCCACCCTTTATTTATGCACTAACGTAAAATGAAATTGAAGTACCTGTTCGTAATGTCTTAATAACTTTTTAAATGCACATGAGAATATATACGTTACCTGCAGCAAAATACTGGACTGATTTAGACGGGACTTTCACTAGAAGATAGCTGATGTTCTAGGGAGTAACTTTATTACTTTAAACATTTTTGATCTATATTTTTTAGCATTTGACATGCTCCTCTACTTTTTAAAGTACAAATTATTTGTGAATAAGGAAAAAGAAATTTTTAGTACTTACGAGCGGGAATCGAACCCGCGTCTTTTCCAATCCGGGGAAGTGCTCTAAGCCACTGAGCTATCGTACTGACCTATTCGGTCGTCCCAATTTCCTCATCACATTTGTTTTTACGACCAACGCCATCCATCGGAATGCATTTACATGCATTAGTCGAATATAGTAAGTTTAATTTTGCAATTAAAATTCATACTTTTGACAGCGCGGTTTTTTTTTTGGTCGGTACGACAAAAAAAAGACGCGGTTTCGATTCCCGCTCGTACTAAAAATCTCTTTTTCCTTATTTATAAATAATTTGTACTTTATTACTTTAGTTAAGGGAAAAATATTTAGGGTGCCCCACAAATAAAATAACTAAATGCCACGTGGACGAAGTCGAGGGTTGCAGTTAGTTATTTAATAAAACACTACTTGTTACTTTATCAACGAGAACTTGCGTTTTATACATATAAGGAAACCGCTTCGAGGGCACAATTTACAATCTAAACTAAGAAGTAATTAGGATTACACAATCTATGTCATAAGTGTACCTACGTGCCCCTTATCCCCTTGTGTTTGACGATTTGATTAAAATATGAAGCCCATGCGGACGAAGTTGCGAGCGGAAACTAGTAAAACATAAACCGCCTTATTACAAAACATAGTCTAACTCTTAAACCAGGTCTATATCATCTTTAGACCACGGTTTAACAAAATTCTTATTACAGAATCAGTTTTAAGCGTTAAACCATTTACTAAAAGATAAACTACCGGGAAACCTTTTTTTTTTTGAAGTTGGAAAAAATGTACCTACCGCACACCCCGCTGCCCGGGGAGACAGCGGGATAGTGTGGGGCTCTCACCCACTAAAAACCCACCGTGCACCGTCACCCGCCCATACTTGGCGGACCACTGGTACCGCGTATATTCACTTCAGTGGTCCGCGCGGCGGCTAGCCCTGTTGGGCTTCCTCTCTGAGCGACGTCCCCACGCACCTGGGGTGTCGCACCTACGCGGCAGGCTCTACGCGGGCGGAGGACAATCCCCGGTCCGACCGCCCGCAGCCTCGGCTAGGGCGGCATTAGGCGCAGATATTCGCGCCCACGCCACCCCGCTCGCCGGCGGCGAGTCGGGCCAGAGGAGAGGTCAGCCTCCTTGGCCCTCTCCGCCACCTCCTTCCGCAAGATAACATTCTCGCAGAAGATGGCGACCGCGGTCCAGTACCTATCGCCGCCGACCATCGATCGAACGACAGCCGGCAGCGACAGGTCCTCTCCGATGACTGCAGCGAGATCCCGGCGCTGCTCAGCCCAAGCCGGGCACGACTCAAGCGTGTGCTGCGCCGAGTCCTCGCTGCAGTCGCAGTGATGGCAGCAGGAAGTCTCCTCCCTCCTAGCGACTGTGTACAGGTACTTGCCGAAGCAACCATGCCCCGACAGCACCTGCACCAGCCGGAAGGTGAGGACCCCATACCGCCGAGCCACCCATTCCTCTAAAATCGGCTGGAGCGCCCCTACGGTTCGAAGACCGGCCCGAGGCGTTTCCAGCCGAACCCTCCAACGGGCGATGATGGCGCAGCGAGCGTCGCTCCGCCATGCGCTGATTTGACTAGGCGGGAGGTGAGTGCCTCCCGCACGCGCTACTGACGCCCGCCGATAAACTTCAGCGAGCACCTCCGCCTCCAGGTCCCACGGGGGGGTTCCGGCCAATGCACACGCGGCCTCGCAAGACACCGTGCGGTAGCCGCGGATTGCTCTGACCGCCATGACTCTCTGCGGTCTCCACAGAAGAGCCCTATTGCGGGCGGTCAGAGACTCCGCTTTCACGGGTGCGCCGTAAAGCGCCATCGACCGAACCACCCCCGCGTACAGCCGTCGGCACGCGATGCTGGGTCCGCCCAGATTCGGTAACAGACGTCCAAGGGCGGACGCCGTGCCGACGAGTCATGATTGAATCCGTGTTTTGTAATAAGACGGAATTAGTATAACAGTATAATTCCTAACCAAACATTAAACAACAAAAATAGAAAACGTCTGTGTAATATAACACACTCTTCACAAAATGCTTTATATTATGGCAATTGCCCTTTCGATAACGAGCTGACCAATCAACGAAGCTTTTAAAAATAACCACTAGTGCATCAATTAGGTAATATTTAGAAATCAACAATGAACTTTTGACTGGGTCAGTTTACGATGAAACTGAAATCCTCAAAGCGAGATAACAAAGATGCGAATACGGGCTATATAAATAAAATTGGAGTGTCTGTTTATAATGTTTAAAACAGCTTTTTAAGAAATGGACTTTGTTCCTAATCTCCAAAAAAGCTGTACCGATTTAAACAGGACTATCACTGGCAGATAGCTGGTGTTATAAGGAATAACTTAGGCTACTTAAATCTAGGAAAAAAAATTAGGGTTCTGCGCTAAAAATAAACTAAAGTCTACGCAAACGGAGTTGCAGGAAAGTAAAACAAAATGACAAGTCATTTGAGTAAAAGGAAGGATACTGTCAAACATATCTTAATCCTATATATTAGATAATTAACTCTTGCTTATAGTACAGTATTTTAATGGGTCATAAGTATTTAATACTATATTTTTTCGAAAATAATAAGGCGTAAGCGAGTCATTATTTTGCGCACGAATAATTAAACATCGCAATCTACTTAAAGAGTCCCTTTCACAAATATAATTGCGTTAAAATTATGGTAAGCTTGAAGATAATACAAGCGAAGAAAATGTAAAGAAAGATTATAATAGGAGCGCGATTACGATTAAACAAGATTTTTCTTTTTTAATTATATCACTAAACGAAATTAATGGATTTTTAATTTATATAAAATAATAAGTTGATTTTTTACAGAATTGTTTCTGTTTATTATAGTGTAATGGCATTTTATAAGGTTTTTCAAACGATTAATATAATCTAGTGAACACAAGTAGCAGAGTATTCTACCGCTTGCTGGTTCGCGGTATCCGCTATTGAGGCTTGCTCCAATGATCCATCAGTAAATACAACCAGGGGGTTAGAATGTAACTCACTAAAGCGTATCGACATCGTGTCATTGTGATTGGTTGAGGGATCATCATGGTTGGCGCAGCAAACATCACGTGTCGATGTCTCTACCAATCACAACGAGACGATACCACGTAGATACAATTGTGTGTATCACATTGATACAATTGTGTGTATCACATTCTGAGGGCGCAGTATATTCCCAATTCAGTTTGCAAATTTTTCATGATATATCCGATTCTCTACTTCGCGAATAAGTATTTTTTGATTTTTACTGGCTATCTGCGCTTAATTCTGATTTTTTTATGTGTAATGTATATCATGGTATAGAACCATTTTCCTATTACGGCCGAAAATATATTTTATAAATACCCTAATATGAAACATAGAAAAAGCAACTTATCAACAGAAACTCCGTGTGGTGACGGACTAAGAATACAAGTGTCAACACCCTATTCTTTCCCGCGGGTGTCGTATGAGGCTTTAAGGAAGTAAGCGATTGTCATCCATTGCATGACTGGTGGTAGTGCTGGGTACCAAATGGGAGTACTCACTAGGTATCGGGTCCGAGCGGGTTGGTACCACCATCTCCCGTGTGACCAGCCATGAAGCACATCGTTGCATTTTGGCTGTAGCAGGAGATAGCCGTTTATATTTAATTTCATATCTGTGAAATGAATTGGTGAGCAGCGGCTTGACAATACTCTCGGTATAGTCGAGTCCATGGGCGACGGTTACCATTTACCATCAGATGGACCGTGGCTCGTCTGCCACTACATGCAATAAAAAAAAACATTCAAAGCAGTCATGAGGACTGCTGACAGAAGTGAAAACTTAAAACTATAAACAAACAGTTGTATATCCAAATTACTTGTTTGATCCTAAATTAAAACTTGCAAACCAAAATTATTCATTCATTCATTCATTAAAAAACAAAGTACTCGCCAAGACGAATCATACGAGCCCAAACTCGATGGCGTTATGTCGTTTTATAAAGGAGTTTCTATGGCCACCTTCCTGCTCCATCATCAGACCCTGGATATCATCTAGGACTGGAGTACTAGTCAAGACATTTCAAACGAGCCCTAACTCGATAGAGTTGCGCCATTTAATTACAGTTTCACATGGCCACCTTCCAGCTCCATCATCAGACCCTAGATACCATCTAAAGACAAAGTACTCATCAAGACGAATCAAACGAGTCCAAACTCGATGGGGTTGCGTCGTATCATTATAAGAGTTACTGTGGCCACCTTCCAGCTTCATCCTCAAACCCTGGATACCATCTAGAGACAAAGTACTCGTCAAAACGAATTATACAAGCCCAAACTCGATGGGGTTGCGCCGTTTCATAATAGAGTTCCTAGGTCCACCTTCCAGCTCCATCATCAGATCAGCTCTATGTCGTCATAATATTGCATTGTCACGCGATATACATATGGGTGTTAAATTTGAGCTCAATCGGAAACCGGGAAGTGTGTCAAATTTAATTTCCAATGCACACACTATAGCTGCGTCTCGTAACGGTGTCGCGAGTCCAGAGATTTTATCTCATCTAAAAATATGCGTACCGCGCTAAAAGAAGTTTTCTCTTCAAAAAAACAAAAATAAACTGGAATTTCGAATGATATTTTGTTACATTTTGTATACAATCTTTTAAATAGATAGTGAGTGATTATTACCACTACTTTCAATACGGTATACGATTCGCTTTTGAAGTAGGGCAAATCTTTTAGGTCGCTCCTGTTTTACGGAAAACAATTTAAATTCGATTTTATTGTACAAGTAAATGGTTCATTGTTAATTGTTGTTTCATTATCTTGCTCTAACTAGTTATTTTAAACAATCTAGAAAGTCCAAGTTATAGCCTAAGTATATAAATAAATCTGAGAGCTTTAGCAGTTTCTTTGAAACCCCATCTACTAAGGCAACCAATCAATCAAACAATCACATATAGAAATTTAGAAAAAAACGCTGAGTAAATCGGCCAGCGTATCTGAAATAAATATTGACTTGTAATTACTTTAAGAGGGTTTAATGTAGCGCTCTTTTGGGGAGCTAAAAGGCGGATGGATGAAAACATGATATACTATGTTACAGGAATGTAGCTCTACAATTCTATCTATACAAAGGTAAATGAATCCCTATTTCCCTTGGTCACGCCATAACTTAAGAACGACTTTACCGATTTCATTCATCATTTTTTTTTAAGTTTTCTAATACTCTATAGAAGGTTCGTGCGGAAAGAAAAAATAAGAATGTTGCGCAAATAAAATTGGAAGATTTCAGAAAACTTAACGATTATTTTGACTTCGTGCATTTGACAGTTCCCAAGTACTTAATTGAATATTCATAGCTGAGACAGGACAAGTATATTATAAACAAAAACATTATATAGAACGCTAGGTTGCCTGCCTTAAGCAGTATTCGATTTTCACCACAAACAAGATACTAAGAACTAATTTATTCCAACCACATCCTCAGCTTTAGATGATCTAACCCTAAACTAATAGGTAGCACCATGTATTGCTTACGTAATGTCATTCATTAATCAATTATTCAAAGCGCTGCACCGAACTTTGACAGCCAAAATCGAGTTAAACAGTACCATGTCAAATACAGTTTAAATTTTCCGTAAACTATTTCGCTGATATTTGATGACTTTAGTTGCTCGAACTTCAATTAAAGCACTAATATCCAAAATTAATTATAAATATCTCAAAAACTTTAACTACTAGAGTGGAAACACAAATGAGTTTTAAAAAGTAAACTAGTCGCGGTTGCGACCTACATTTTACAGGCAAAGGAGTCGAGCGTTGAAAAGGAGAACATTACGACGAAACTATGTAGGTACTTGCTTCCGAATAATAATAAAAGAGTAAAAAGGACAGAGTTATTGCAAATGTATTAAAGTAGCAAGTTATAAAGGTGTTACGAATATTTTTAGAGCAAGAGGGAAATGAACAAGATGTAAAAATAGATGAATAATGCTTTTGTTCATTAATTAGTACGTAAAATACTTTCTTGATGCATGTGTGTACTTTGAAACTCATTATTAAGTAATAAAGTCCAATTCAACTTGCTATGAAAACTCATCTAAACTATACTTATATCAATCATAATAAACAACCCGTGTTGGCTCATTATTATTATGATTAATATCAAAATCAACTTGTTAAATTTTGATGACGTTCGAGAAGTAAAAATTTAAATGTAAGTATACATATTTTTTTTTATTGCCATCGGTGGCAGGCGAGCAAACGGCCCACCTGATGGTTAGTGGTAACCGTCACTCATGGACTTTGGCAACACCAGGGGTACAGCCAAGCCGCCGCCTACCGTGAGTAAAGTGCTCTTCTCAAACCTCGTTTAAAGAGGGACATGTCGTAGCGCTAGGGGAACACCGCAGCAGGAAGATCATTCCAGAGCCTACACGCACGTGGTAGAAAAGAGCGCTGGAAACGAACCGTCTTGGATGAGATCGTTTCCAGGTGGTGTAGATGAATCCTACTACGATATCTCGTGGTCCGGTGGTAAAAAGGGGATGTTGGTACCACCTCAAACAGTTCCTCAGAGCACTCTCCATTGAAGAGTCGATAGAGCACACAAAGAGACCCAAAGACTCTTCGCTGCCCCAGCGACTCCAGTTCATCCGTGAGATTGGGATCGTCGACAATTCGAACAGCACGCCTTTGCAGGGAGTCAAGTGGGTCGAGTTGGTATTTTGGTGCGCCTGCCCAGAGATGTGAACAGTACTCCACATGCGGCCGGACTTGTGTCTTATAAAGTGCAAGTCTCTGCCTCGGTGTGAAGTACCGCTTGGCTCTGTTCAGGACAACCCAGTTTTTTGCTTGCCAATTTGGCTTTGTCCTCCAAATGACTCCCGAATTGGACTTTGCTTGAAATATCGATGCCGAGGATCCCAATACTATCGGAGATTGGGAGAGTTACTCCTTGGAACTGTGGCGCCACGACAAATGTGAACGCGCAAACCTGTGTCTTCGTAGGGTTGAATTGAACCAAGTACTTTTCTCCCCATTCCGAGGCCCGCCCTAGAGTGTTCTCGATTTCAGACACAAGTTGTGCCCGTCTCTCCTCCAGCATGTTCCAAGGAACTTTCTGATGGCCGGCATATCGCGCATCACCCGTACTGTCAAGCTGGCGATCCATTTGCAGAGTCCCTCGGGGATTCCATAAGATGGTAGCTTCGACAGAAGGGCCCTTTGCCAGACCCTATCAAACACCTTCACGATGTCCAGGCTAACTGCTAGCGCCTCACCCCCACTCTCCAAGGCCTCAGCCCAACACTGGGTAAGATACACAAGAAGATCACCAGCGGACCGACCGTGACGGAAGCCATATTGGCGGTCACTGATCAGCTGGTGATCCTCTAGGTACTGCAATAGCCGGCGGTTAATGACCTTCTCCAAGACCTTAGAGAGTGGAGATGTCATCGCAATCGGCCTGTAATTCGACGGGTCCCACCGGTCACCTCTTTTGGGAATCTGGTGAACATGGGCTACCTTCCACGAAGCTGGAACCCTGCCGGTACTGTATGAAAGACGGTACAGGCGCGTGAGAACGGGGGTCAACTCAGGGGCGCACGTTCGAAGAACCACCGCAGGGATGCCATCCGGCACACTCGACTTATGGACGCCCAGCAGCCGCAGCTCCCACCTGACCGCACGCTGCGTGATGCGGATTTCAGGCAGTGAGCTTTCACACCGTGTGATGGTAGGTGGTGCGGCCGCTCCGGCGTCCAAAGTTGAATTGGAGGCAAAGAGTTGGCCCAGTAGGTCGGCTTTCTCCTTTGCGCTATGAGCCATATTGCCATCCTGTTTCTGCAGTGGAGGAAGATTAGACTGGCAGAAGTTGCCCTGTGCTGCCTTGGCAAGCGACGAGAAAGCACGACTCCCAGTGAGATATCTCTCAAGCCGCTCGCCAATTCTGGCAACGTGTTCTGCCTTGGTTTCGGCAATGGCCCTCTTGTTGGACCTGGAAGCAGCATTAAATTTTCGCTTCTCCTCTTTGGCGTTCGGATCCCGACTATTCCTGGCCCTATTCCAGGCCAGGTATGCGGACTGCTTCTGGCGTGCAGCCTCCCTACGGGCTCTGTTGAACCAGGGGCGGCTGCGAACGCCAACCGGTATTTTGTAGCACCGCTTCCGTGACGCAGACCGCACAGATGTCAGGGTCCTTAGAGGAGAAGCATAGCTGCCTCCAAGGGTAGGATGCGAAGAACTCGCGAAGTCCATCCCAATCTGCTGACTTGTATTGCCAGACACTGCGAGACCCAGAGGCAAGAAAGCGACTAGGGCTCGCAACAGGGGCTGTGCTACGAACCATGCAGTGGTCAGACGATCCCAGAGGAGCATCTACCACCACCCGGTATCCGTGTGCATTTGTGGTCAGCAGAAGGTCCAACAAGGAGGACGCATGGCTCTCAATATCCGGGACACGGGTAGGTTGTGTGACCAGTTGTGAGAGGCCATAGGCCGATGCCATATTGAAGAGTTGCCGACCCGAGAGGTCAGTGGTCCGGGACCCCAACCACTCTTTGTGGTGAGCATTAAAGTCACCTAGGACCACCACCTCCGCAGATGGCCACTGCTCCAATATTTTGTCAATCCCCCGTTCGACGTTCTCAAAGATGTGAGTTGACCTGCCATGGGACCTGTACAGGCACGCATAGATGCGGGTAGTCCCCCTAAATTCTACGCGTAATCACAGAATGGACAGGTCACCAAGTTCGAGGCCCCGCAGGCGGTGACAACGGACATCACCCCGAACGAACACGCACACCCCGGCTTTACGATGGAATGAGTGCTCCAATTCGTAACCGGGGTATTTAAGGTACGATATGTCGTCATCCGGGGCGCCTATCTGCGTCTCTGTCAAAAAGAGCAGGGCAGGCCGCACCGTCTCAAGATGATGGTGGACGGCGTCGAGATTACTGTGTAAACCCCTGATGTTGCAAAATTCCACAGTAAGTGTGGATAAGGAGTTCGCCGTCAAAAACCTACTCTTTTTCTTAGACCTTTTCATTGTTTGAGATGAGAGCTAGGGTGAAAAGGATGCGCATGGTGGAGCTCGGCAATACAAAGAAAAAAGAGGGCAGAAATTGGTACGTAGAAGGGCGATGAGTTTTGTGAGGAGCTGACACGAAGCACGGAAGGGCCCCCGGTGCTCCCCCGCGAGCAACTGTCGGGTCCACACCGGTCTCCCACTCCGGCACGACAGCTACTCAACGGGATTTCACCGGTTGGCGGGACAGCTTCCTGGGGTAGGATGTCCCTGGGTTCGGGTCCGGCAGGTGGCCGACGAACCATTCCCACCGGGTCTCCGTGAACCCCATGCCAGCCCCTCACGCCCAACCTCCCAACCACGACCCTATCAACGCCCGAGTTCCAAGCATTTCCAAGACCCACCACGCGCTCAGGAGAGGGAAATGGGAAAGGGACGGCAATCTCCCGCTACAACCAAAACACACCGAAGCGCTTCACGGTCGGTCACACGGAAGACGGTGGTACAGACCCGCTCGGGTCTGATAACAAGTGAGTAATCCCACCCGGTAACAGAACCCTACCACCAGTAATGCAATAGGTGAAAATTTGCTTACTACCCTTAGTCGCCTCTTACGTCACCCACGGGCAAGGATTGGGGTGGTGACACTTGTATTCTTAGTCCGTCACCACACGGTTTTTAATATTGGTTTATTTGCTAGTTCAGTTCTAAAATTCCTATGTGTTACCCCGTCAAGCCATCATCACATAGATAATAATAGCATTCATTACAATTCATTGCGGTAGAAGAATGGACAGGGGCAATCGGTTTTACTGGTTCTTGCATGAGCCGCATGTTCTCTTGATGCGTGGTTGATTTGTAAAGTACCTATCTGTGTCACAAAGGTGAGAATCAACTTGGTTGCATCACTGCGGGGACTGCAGTGACGTCACAATGCTGTACGCGCTTGGGTAAAACAGCACTATGTATACTGCGTCAGTTGGTATAAATGATCTCCCAATCTATAGCAAAAGCGGGCCCAGCAACGGGGTCCGAAAATGTCGCTCGGTTGGTTAGGCCTTTTAAATTAGACGGAGCTGTCGGTAGGTAACATCGGGGGTTTTAATCAGGTACACATATATTGGAACTCCACCACATAAATTCTTGGCGGAAGATATACGTAAATATTTTCCTGCTTTGAGAAAATACTAAAATAACTTCTGTATTGCCTTTACAAAATGGTACAAACTTATTTTTTACTAAACAACTTATGCTATTTTTTGTGTTTATTAAAAGTGTTCTATTACATATGCTATATAGCAGGGGTTAGTACATATAGAGCTTATAGCTATTACACAATCAAGTGAGACGCTTGAAGGGTCGTATTAAATATCGCCACTTGTACGCTTGGGACGCAGCAATTTACCATATACATTTTATAGAGAAATAATTTTAAATATGAATTTTGGAATTTGTAAAACATTACTTTCAGCCTCAGAGAACAGTAAAAAAGAACTGCAGGAGTGCATTTATTTCGTTAAAATGTGTCATTTTAGTCGTTCGTTTTCTTAAGAAAGGTCTGCTCACATAATATATTCTAAAACAAAGAATAATATTATAAGCCCTCTAGCTGAAAATTTGAATCATGCACGAGTAAGTGATAATGATAACGATCCCAGACCGATTACCGTTTTGGCGGCTAGCGTCATCGAACACTATCCAACAATTACGCAGGAGACATGCGACAGGTTCATTTAATGTAGGTTTGTTTAATAATACTTATTTATAACGATATCCGACGCCTCATGCATTTACAGGCCAGTCCTCTGCCTCTCTGCCTGTTCACACCTAATTGCTGATTGCTCACGTGCAACTTAATTGCTAGATGCAAGCGCGATTTTAGGTTAGTTTTTAGTCTGCTTAAGTATACATACATACTTCTAAACTGGTACTTCCATATTAGTACGTTCAATCCAACAACAACACAATAAAACAAACTAATCAACTTTATTTTAGGAGAACCGATATGATGTATAAGGAAGCAAAAAATATATAAAACACCAAGAACATAAAATATTGTAATATTTTATGATCAATGGTTCATCCTGCAACTAATTTGAGATGCATATTGTAAGGTATTCCGGCTTTCGTAGTAAACATCGACAACAACATAAAACAGATCATAAAAAGAGAATAGAAGAGAGTTCATTATAATAAATTAAAATACACAAGGAAGCCATCGCCTTAGAACAATAAAATATCCATAGGCCCACAGGAACAATACAACGTAAAACAAAAGGTTCATTTCAGCAGAAAGCCACCACACATGCAATATCGATATATTTTGCTGTAACCGTTGAGTTCATGGACCTGAAAAACAGCCTATATGTTTGCTGAGACTGAATTGAAAAGCCCTGGGCTCCAGGTCGCTATGTTAATCATAAGACGTACACATTTTAATGTGGGTATTCTATTCTTTTGTCAATAGAATAATGAGCGAAGAATATTTTTGTACGTTTTGTTGCTTTTACCTGAGCTTGTAAAACAAAACTGTTTAACGTTGTTATATTGGGTTGTCATATGACCTTCCAGCTTTCTTCATCATCAATCAGTCATCACTATGATGTTTTTTTATAGGGTCGTGTCATCATTTCATATAATTCTTAATTGTAATTTTAATTATTAACATTTTCCAGACACTTACTACGCATTGACGGTGAGGTCAGTTAATTAATTAATTCACTCATCTGGCGTGAAGGCAACTGAGTGCATTTTTATCTTACCAATACTTACGTTTAGTCACAAAATGGTCATGATTGAAAATTAGATTAAATTTTTTATAGAAAGTTTTGCATGTTTAAAATATTATGAGAGTTGAGCGTGAATCACGAAGCTGTCGTGTAGTTATTTTTTAATTTAAATACATGTTTAATACTATCATTGACCATTGACCTTCTCGTATCTGTGTCTCTATTAACATAACTTTGGGCCATTGTCCTGAAAGTTATTTAATTATTATGTGTGCCAGTACCTCTGACCCGAATTTAGTGACTGGGGTCTATTGATAACCGTAAATAAAGGCCCTACAGCATTATCACAAAATTGAAATTTCCATCTTAACGCATTGAACACAATATTAAACGGAGGAGTAATCGTTGCTGATAGAGGCGACAAACTAATCCTGAGAGTTAAAACATTATACATAATAATTATAAACCAAAAAAAAAATGAATGATGAAACCCATTGGAAAAGTAAGAAAATATAACAAAAATAAAAGGAAAAATAATTTACGGGCGATTTGACGTCAGGAAGGAGGTGGGGTGAACTTGTAAGGGTAAAAATCGGTTTATCACGATTTCTGGCAAAGCTCTATCGAAAAAAAAAAATAACAAAATTGTAGGCAATAAAAAGATCTACAACTTTTGTATTAACACTTTTTTCACATAACCTCAAAATTTATGTGAAAAATCTAAAAAACCGACTTTTTGGTCTTTTACTTTTAACTTCCACAAAAAATAATACTTTTTCGCGAAATTTGGTGAAAACTTACCTTTTTATATCTCAACACATTGTAATTTTTTTTGATGCAAAATATTTTTCTTTATTAAATATCTCTTATTTTGATTAAATATCGAAAAATCACCCTAATTTTCAATCAAAAATTCTCACGTCAAAATATCTGCTTTTTGAAAAAAATCGGTGTGCTTTTTCTGCGCTCACCACTTTCCGGGTAAGGTTTTTTTCATAGCCATCTGAGGCTAATATCAGTACATGTGACTTCATAAAAGTGAGAAGAATCTGACGAAAGCAATAACAATATTTAGTAGATATACATAGTCAACTCTAATGTTGATATAGTAAAATACCCAGTACAATCAATGGACATAATCGAATCTAGCATTATCTACTAACCCCCTTACTAATAAACATTGTATAAGCTCTGAATAGTTATACAGTGTTTTGTTCCGTTCTTTCAACGTCAAACGGTCATATTAGTGACAAAGACAAAACACTGAATAACTATTCAGAGGTTATACAACGTTTATTAGTAAGGCAGTTAATGTATAAGCTTTATATTGAAGATAGGGTCGTTAAAATATAATAAAAGTTGCGAAATCGAATTTGATAACACGAGTGATTTAAAGTAATGGCTTCTGTAATGGTGTATTTACGAGGGACCGGCAATTTTAATGAATATAAAGTTGTCGTATTTATATACTCACCGACCGGCAACTGATGGAACGCTTACCTGAAACGAAGAAAAGCTTTTTATTTTTTATTTTATTTAACATTCTAGGCTGCCTTACAACTTAAATTAAAATTGTGTATTAACACAAAGTGCGAAAATGTGAAATCGAAAATAACAGTCACGAGCAGTACGCCGCTTGTTCTTGTAGTAACCATTACATTAAATTATGATAAAAATTGTAAAGACATTACTTACCATAATATAATATCTCAACAACAAAATTAATACAACTGACAGTTCCAAGCAATTTGAACGACTAACGAAGTAATTTACGGTGCTTTTGATAAAATTAATAATTTTGCTAAGAAGAATATCGGTTGAAAGATTTGGCGACAGAGGCGATAAAAATTTCATACAAAATAATTAAACACCAAAATCTACTTAAACAATCCCACTTGCAAGTATAATTATATTCAAATAAGGTTCTACTTAAAGATAAAACAAAAAAATATTTATAGGTACCATTATATTAAATTTTACAAATCTTTCATAATGGGTACATATTATATAATCGAATATAAGGTCAAAAAAGGCTTAAACATTCACTTAGCTAAACTAGTATTTTTAAACACATACATTATGTATTTACCTTCATACTATGTAGATATACATAGTCTAGCCATAAGCAATGTTTCAATAAAAAAAAAACAATAATATTACATTTGATTTATTTTCTGTAAATTATAGAATTACGTAACAATGATTCCACTATCGGTATCGCTCTCACGTAGAGACAGTCGACAAAGCAAGCTAGAATTCTTTTCATGTCATGCGTTCGTTACGCACGGTTTGAGCCAATCGACGCGTACCATTACGGCGTACGGCGTTTTAGACAAAATAGGAAACCAAAGAATACGCAATCATATGTTAAAATATTGTTCGCAATTATTATTAATAAAAAGTGTGCCAAAGGGTGATAACAGAACTAGTCTGAGAGAGCGGCGCATGTGTTCCGTGAGCACCTCTGTACTCGTATGTGATAGAGCTTGACCATCCCAATAAAACCCGAAGAAGGCAGAGGAACTCTTATACAAAACATATCTACCTATATACATTATTTACATAGTAACATAAATGTAGTATGCAGTAGTTAACCGAATGGAAATGGTAACTTATATTTCTTATAAGCAACTTCTAACGACGGCTTTCTGGGCTTTGAATTCCTAGGTAGTGCAAAAAGTGTAATTAGGATTATACATCTATCAGGGCAATCCCAGATTCAGCACGGTATCTGGCAGTGCGCCTGCCAATTGCTCGCTCCCTATTTATTTGAAATTTAGTTAGGTACATAGGCGAAATGTGGCATACGCTGAACCCTTGACAAAGATGGTATTATTATACCTCACTAATAATTTTATCGATCAGAAAGTAACAATTTGATGAACACTTACTTCTAACACAAACATGAGATGAGATGACATTACAAAATCAATAGAGATATTGACTTATATTTGATCTTCTCACGCCTTAATCTCGTGTTAAAGGAAGAGCGTGGTTCACTGATGTAGAGCTAATATGGTTATGTTATACGGAGCAGCGTGTTTTATGATAATATCAAATATTTTGTGAGTAACATGTGTCAAGAACAAGTCTCAATTTAGCTTCAACATTGGCATCTACTTTTATTGTATTAAACTGGGTCAAATTTATTCCGCTATTTTGATAATGTTCAGATGTATACTTATATAGGTATAGGTACGCATTTCTGGAACACTCAGTAATTCTAAAAAAACATATAGGTAGGTAATTAATTTCTTTATCCTAACTATCATAAAGCTGTAACAGAACTGTGTCAGAGCTGTTTTTGAGAAAAAATGTCTGTATTAAGCTATATAGGCGCGTCTGAATATAAAACATTTATTTTTAGATTTTTGTATGTTTGTTCATTCGCGCAACACGCAAAAACTAATCAACGGATTTTGAGGCAACTTTTTTATTTGATAACTCTATCGACTTAAAAACTGGTATACATTTTATCCTGCCTCTATATCCTACCTGGAACCTGTGATATAACCTAAAAACTAGCTTTTGGCATGCAATGGTTAGTTGATAATAAAACAATGACATATTCATTGTTAAATAAAATCAAAACAATCTCTAAAACATCTTACAGAAAATTGTTATTTACTACGAGAAATATTCACAATCGAGTAATATAATATGTTAACAAAGTCACCGGGGATTTGGTCAAGAGAGGCTTCTCTATTTGTCAGAAGGATATGACATGGACATTATCGTTTCCGTGATGGTTTGAGGGATGTTGAGGCTATTGATAGTGTCATAACACTTTGACATCTTTTGCAATAGACAGAAACACTTTCCTTTAGAAAAATATCTATTGCCAGACTAGGTAAAATGATCCAACATAAATCCAATAAACCCGAAGTGTCTAATGAACTGGTTCTACGAGAACTAAAACTAAACTTCGATTACTTGACCATCTGCCGCTTATAACTAGCTAGATGTTATTACAATTTAATCTAAATTAGTTATAAATCTATCATACACACCCACCCATCCATCAGCCTTTCATCGTCCACTGCTGGACATAGGCCTCCCCAAAAAGGGGGTTTTACCATAATCGCCACGCTTGGCAGGCGGGTTGGCAATCACAGTGGATGTTTTTAGTACACAGGGGAACGCTGCTGCCCGGTCCCCCGGTAATCCCTTAGTCGGCTTTTACGACTCCCAAATGAAGAGACGGGGCAGAGCTATTCTTGGTGCCGGCCTCACACGGCAGAAAAATGCGGCAAATCTATCATAATATAGCATTTCAATACAGAAACCAAATACAAAATCATTTTAAGTATTATGAATTGTTAAAAATAAGATTAGTACCTAGTTATTGTATACGTAATCCTAACTATTATAAAGCTCTTACAGGGCTAATACCATTTAACATCTTTGAGAAAAAATTACGGTATATATAGGCATGTCTGAAAGCAAAACAATTTTTTTAAATCACGCATCATGAATAATAGTACTGAACGGATTTTGTTGCCACTTTTTTATTTGATAGCGCTTGATTAGACTTAATAACTAATACTTTATATACAGCTACTATACCGGAAACCGGAGATACAACCTAAAAACTAGCTTTTATTTGCAGCAGAGTCGCGGGCAAAGTCTAGTTGATTATATATTATTATAATAGTTATAATATTAAAGTCAGTGTTTAAATACCGAGGCTTATCTTACCACACGTTCATGACAGGTTTTGTCTCTAAATCAATTGTATTTAATAATGTAGCGATAGTAACTTGGTACCCTACATGAGATTCCAATCCAGCCCATTTATGCTGTGACAAGCAGGGCTACATGTTTATATTATACTAGCTGCTGCTCGTGACTTCGTTTGCGCGGACCTCAGAAGTGGGTCACTATGAGTAGGTACTTCTCTAAGGTGCAATAATTATCTATGCAAAAATATTTATCAAAGAAACTAAAATTTTCCAGTATAAAATCTATCCGCAATGTTAATCCAGGTAACTAAATATTTGTGTACCAAATATCATTAAAATGTGTTCAGCCGTTTTTGCGTGATTGAGTAACAAACGCTCAAACATACAAACTTTCACATTTATAATAATAAATAATAGTAGAATTATTTTCAATTATCGTCTGTTGATACATATTCTAAAGCTCTGAGTGTTACTTGTCGATACTAGAATAATATATCTTTGTTTTTTTGCGATCATTGAGTGTTGTAATCCCTTCGTGTCTGGCCAAAATTACATCTTGATATGTCAGTAAATTTTATATAAATTTCTAATAAAAATAACAATACGCTTAATCAATCTGCTTACTTCCTGTTTCGTTTTATTCTTGTTATAAAGACTTGAAAGTGAAGAGGTATAGATCCCAACAGACACGAATCGAATGGAAAATATTGCCAAAAACGTGTAATAAATGAAATTGCATTGAAAAAACGAAAACAGATGCCGTAAAGCTCCAGGGTATTATGGGATTACAGCGGGGCACGGCGGAATAGCCTATGGCAGGACCAAGATAGTTGGTATGGGAACTATTAATTTTTCCGTATAAAAAGTATCCTATATTTATATTATACCAGTGCCTCATCTATCTATCTATCTATATATGATTTTCAACTAAATTTCATGCAGCGTAATCGTACGCCAAACAGCCAAATAAACAAACTTTCGCATTTATAATATTAATAACAGGATTATTTTCAGTTCAAAATAAAATGAAATCTAGAAATAACAAAGTATAACATTTAATTCTACTTGTTAGACCAAAGTGACAATATTCTGGCCAAGGGTCAAGAGTGCCCTTTACCGAAGCCCACAATATAATAAATATGAAAGACGCTAAAGAAATACGTCAGGAATCGTAAAAAGTGGAATTCTATCTTCCGCGGAACAGGCGTGAATATGTTAATGTTAAAGTAGTAATTGATAATTTTATTGAAAGTAATTGACAAAAGTGACGGGCCTCGTGGCGTAGTCGATAGTGTAACCGACTTCCGTGCACGAGGTCGCGGGTTCGATTCCCACTCATGACAATTATTTGTGTGATGAACACAGATATTTGTACTGCGTCTGGGTGTTTTCTATCTATTATACCTATGTATGTATTTACAAAAAAAAAGTAATATATGTATCATATCTATAATCTGGTACCCATAGAACAAGCGTTAAGCTTAGTTTGGGACCAGAGGACGTTACCGGGAAGGGGACGTTGTAAGGAGGGCTATGTCGTGCGGCGTCCCGCAGGGTTCGGTTCTTGGGCCGCTCCTGTGGGACATCGGCTACGACTGGGTCCTCCGTGGCCGGCTCCCCCCCGGGCTGGGCGTAATTTGCTACACAGATGACACGCTCGTCACAGCTCGGGGCTGGACCCTCGAGGAGGCGGCAACGCTGGCCACCTCAGGTACCGCGGAGGTGGTCAGGCGGATTGAGGCGCTGGGGCTTAGGGTGGCCCTTGAAAAGTCGGAGGCCCTACTGTTCCATGGGCGCCGACGGGGCCCGCCCTCCAGCGCCTCGATAACGGTCAATGGGGTAGGCTTGCCAATCCAGGCCCACATCAAATATCTGGGCCTGGTATTGGATGGACGGTGGCACTTTGACGAGCACTTCCGCCGTCTTGCGCCAAGGCTCGTCAACACGGCGTCCGCCCTCGGGCGACTGATGCCGAATTTGGGCGGACCGAGTCTTGCGTGTCGACGACTCTACGCGGGGGTAGTACGGTCGATGGCGCTGTACGGCGCGCCCGTGTGGGCGGAGTCCCTGGCCGCTCGCAATAGGGCCCTTCTGTGGCGTCCACAGAGGGTCGTAGCGGTCAGGGCAATACGCGGGTACCGCACGGTCTCGACCGATGCAGCCTGCGCGTTGGCCGGAACCCCCCCGTGGGATCTGGAGGCGGAGGTGCTCGCCGACGTCTATCGGCGGGCGTCGACGGCGCGGGCGGGGGGCAGCCGCCCCTCGCCGAGCGTAATGTCATCGTGGCGGGAAGATGCCCGCCGCACCACCGTCCTAAAGTGGAAGTCTCGGCTGGAGACGCCTCGAGCCGGTCTCTGGACTGTGGGGGCGCTCCGGCCGATCTTGGAAGAATGGGCAGGGCGGCAGCACGGGATCCTCACCTTCCGGTTGGTGCAGGTTTTGTCGGGGCATGGTTGCTTCGGCAAATACCTGCACACGATCGCAAGGAGGGAGACGACCCCAGGCTGTCACCACTGCGACTGCGACGAGGACTCGGCGCAGCACACGCTCGAGTCGTGCCCGGCATGGGATGTGCAGCGCCGGGAACTCGTTGCAGTCATAGGCGTGGACCTGTCGCTGCCGGCCGTTGCGCGAGCGATGGTTGGCAGTGACAGGGCCTGGACCGCGGTCGCCGCCTTCTGCGAGGCTGTCATCTCGCGGAAGGAGGTGGCGGAGAGGGCCCGTGAGGAATCCTCCTTCGCGGACCCGATTCGCCGCCGGCGCGAGGGGCGGCGTGCGCGCGCTTACTTGCGCCTGATGCCGCCCTAGCCGAGGCTGCGGACGGTGGGGTCGGGGAGTACCCTGCCGTCCGCGGAAGCCTACCGCGAAGGTGCGACGCCCAAGTGCGCGAGGCGTCGCTCAAGAGAGGGTGCCCGTAGGGGCTGCCGCCTGCGGATCGCGGTCGTAACGACGCGGTACCCGTGATCCGCCGTAGTAAGGGCGGGTGGAGGCGCACGGTGGGTTTTTAGTGGGTAAGAGCCCCATTCACCCCGTTGTCTCCCCGGGCAGCGGGGTGTGCGGTAGGACATTTTTGCCCACCTAAAATAAAAAAAAAAAAAAAAAAAAAAGGACCAGAGGACGTTGCTTGAAAATGTCCATGAATATTTACATTTAATTATTTATAAGTAATTGGCAGTAGATATTATATGCAAATGAAACTATATTTTAAATACGATTTTCAATTTAATTTCACTAAAACAACTATTCAAACTTTCAAGTAAAATATTATTTTCGTCGGGTCCTCTCCTAAGCCTTCGTAATTAAAATTTTCCGTTTGAGAGCTCAGTTTCCACGCAGTTGAGTACACAGGTACACAAAGAAACCCAACCGTCTTGATTTTAAACAGTAAACCTTAATGTATAGCCAATTTCATGCTATATTTTAAATATTAACGTCATCGGCTAAAGAGTGTTTCGATCTTACAATCTTGCATGCAGAGCTACTCTCCAATATTGTAAGATGATAAATCTTATTCAAAATAATCGTTCTCGCCTAAATTATAAAGTTTAGCCACACATAAGTTTCTATCATAGTCCCAAACAGGCATCCTATAACGATAATAATGTCTATTTTTAAATCCATACATCCATCCATCAGCCTTTCATCGTCCACTGCTGGACATAGGCCTCCCCAAGAGAACGCCATAGCGAACAGTCCTGTGCCGCCTGCATCCAACGACTGCCTGCGACTTTGACCAGGTCATCGGTCCAACTGGTGGGAGGCCGTCCTACACTGCGCCGTCCGTTACGCAGTCGCCACTCGAGAACCTTTCTTCCCCAACGGTTGTCGGTTCGTCGAGCGATGTGGCCTGTCCATTGCCACTTCAGCATGCCGACCCGGCGGGCTATGTCAGTCACTCCCGTTCTCCTACGGATTTCCGTATTACGGATCTTATCACGTAGAGAGATCCCAAGCATAGCCCGCTGCATAGCACGCTGAGCGACTTTAAGCCTTGATATAAGGCCGACATTCAGAGACCACGCCTTTGTGCCGTAACTCATCACTAGTAACACACACTGGTCGTAGACCTTCGTCTTCAGACACTGTGGAATATTGGACAAGAAGATCTCTCTCAGCTTCCCAAACGCTGCCCAGCCGAGCTGGATTCGTCGATAGACCTCTTTCTCGAAATTGTGTCTACCTAACTGGACAGTTTGTCCCAGGTATACATAGTGGTCGACAACTATTTATGTATTTTTAAATATTAACGTAATATTTATGACTACAGAAAAAGCTAGTAGATGATAGTAGAGGGACTCTTTTGAATATAATCACCAGAAATCCGAACGTAACAAGTAAATCCGATTAACGTGCACTGGACTTTTGCAATCATGGCTTATTCAGCTTTCCCAATACGAAACTCACTCGATATTTCATTTTAAATGCAGTGTTTGCAGTTGAGTAATAAAGTAAATAAATAAACATTTAGCTTACAAACATACGACAAAAATTTAATTTCCATCGCTTATGTTGGCAGAATAGTTTTTATGTTTTCACAATTTATTTTTTGTTAAGTACAGTTTTAGTAGTGTGTTTATTTAGTTGTAGAGCCTTGCTTATCAGAGCACGAATGGGCCAGCTCGATCGGGGAAGTACCACCCTCTCACAAAAGATCAGCGTATAGCTACGGTAGTTACACCTACCGTTGTGTTTCGTATGGTGAGTGAGAATGCAGGAGGCCCAAACCCCCTCCCTATCCTCTCCTTATTATCCTTTCTATCAACCTCCTATCCCTTTCCTTGGAGATGGCGACGCGCGAGTGAGGCCTCTGGTGTTGCTAGCGTCTATAAGCTACGGTAACCGCCTACCATCAGGTGGGCCGTATGTTTGCACTCATGTAGTACTTACTTATATAAAAAAAGAAAATATGTTGCTTACATTTATGTCTCTAATAGATAGCTTATTATCGTTGTTGAGAGCAATAAATTTAAATAAACAAATCTGGGTAAGTAGCAATTATAAAAACTATATGTATTGGATGTTACTACTTTTATATAAGCCGTATCAGTTTACGGCGACAAAAAATTCACAAATAACTAAACACGCAACAAAATAAGAAACAAAACAAAAGTAATAAAAGATCACCGAAAATATTTAGAAACGGCACTCCCGCATCAGCAAGTTTATCAATAGTAATGGCGGATAACCCGATCGAAGATAAACCGTCACTTTTCATTATTAAATGTTTGCAAAACCTGTACTCTATAATTTGGTTGTATTAAAATGTATTCAAATTTTTGAGAATGGTGCCTTTTTGGGTTACTTGCATGTCAATTTATTATAAATATATTTATTAAGGAATTCATTATAGACATGGTGGCATACAAATTAATTTGAGAAAATACATAGTACTGCATGAATTTCTACACCATTAACAGTGTTGTTAGTGTATAACTTCCATGGCACTTACTTATTTTAATTTAATATTTTGGAATATAAATGACATATAAAAGTATTAATTATGGTTTGTTTACCTTTTGCACAGCCGCTCCTTAATAGAGTACCTATAGTTTTTGTTAAGCCGTGTGGGGCCGGCTTTAGAATTGCCCCACCCCTCTCCACCCATGGGAGTCGTAAGAGCCGGGTGAGGGAATACCGGGAAAGTGCAGCACCTTCGAGTATTAACAACATCCACTGCGATCGCCAACCCGCCTGCCAAGCGTGGCGATTACGGCACTATCCCCCATTCTTGGGGAGGCCTATGTCCAGCAGTGGACGTTAAAAGAGTGATGGATGGATAGTTTTTGATAACTGAACCCACACCCTATTAGTCGTCATACAAAGAAGTTAAAAAGTTGAGTTCCCGGGAACAACGAGTTCGGTCGGTTAATCAACAGTAATCCTATTATGAGTCTCGCGTACGAGTACAATACATTTATCATTGCGGAATCTAGTTTGTTTTTCGTCCGCGGAACAATGGTGGCACGTATTAATTACATTATCTAGTTATTAATAATTCAAGCAATAGATAAGTCCAAATATTTCTTACTAGTGACCTACCCTCGGTTTTCGCGGGCGAAATTGACCGAAGAATATACCTACCTATCTTTATGATTTTTGAAAACACTATGGCTACGTCCGCACAGACAGGCGGCTTGCTTAGCACCTAGAGCCTAGTGGCTTGCATTCTGGCTACTTGCTAGGATACACAGAGGCCGCACTGAGAGGTGGTTTCCCTGGTGGGTCGCTAGGTGCCTTGGTCATTTGCTAGTCGACACGTTGACGAGATGTCACTTTCAAAAATAGCTCTAAAACTGCTACTTACAGAAAATTCACATTTAAAATATACCATTTCACGCCCTTATCCATCATGTTGGGTTCATGACATAAATAAGTCACGGTCAAGTTATGGGGAGTTTAATGTTCTATATAAACAATTGCTTAATTTTGACGACAAATTTTACGAATATTTGCGTATGACAAGAGAAACATTTGATCTACTTCTCAGTAAAGTTAAAGGAAAATTAACTCATTTGGATACTCATCTTAGAAAATATAGTTTAAAAAAACTAATAAACACGCTTTTAAAAATATCAAACTAAAAAGTTGAAAATAATTTTAAAAATTAAATTATGACAATAGTAAATAAACAATACTAGTTTAATTGAGGGAAAAGCGTGAAGCGCTTTGTGCTTATCGTATATCAAGCGCCCCACGCTTTTCCCTCTATTAAACTAGTATTGTTTATTTACTATTGTCATAATTTAATTTTTAAAATTATTTTCAACTTTTTAGTTTGATATTTTTAAAAGCGTGTTTATTAGTTTTTTTAAACTATATTTATTTTTAACTTTTTAGTTCGATATTTTTTTTTTTAACTATATTTATCGACTGAGTGATGGTAGCTTCTTTGACTACCATGGTTATGACGGGTAACGGGGAATCAGAGTTCGATTCCGGAGAGGAGCCTGAGAAACGGCTACGAGTGCCAAGGACGGCCGCAGGCGCGCTAATAACCCACGGAGAGTTACATACTGACATACTGACATACTGACATACTGACATACTGACATACTGACATACAAGTGAAGCTAATAAAAAGCGTGTAAAAAAGCATATCAGCCGAAGAACGACTAGTCGTTACATTAAGGTAAGTGAAACTCTAAATAGATATTATTTTTATTTATTCAAAAAAACTTAAAAAACAGTAATTTAAGATCTATGGAAAAAACAATTCTTCATATAATTATTTGTAATTGTTTATGTAACTAATCAAAGCCGAATCGTTCTCCGTATGCATGGGTATATTATGAATTAAATTTTGTTCAGATGAATTCTGGACGTGCAATTCATAGACTGATTGTGGAGTATTTATATTTGGTACAGGAATATTCATCACTGGTACCGATTGTTGAATATTATTTTCTATAGCTTCAATTTCAACCAAAATTAATTCTTGAATCTTCGATCTTAACCTTAGTTTAGGCCTTAGTGGAATATTTTCCAAATAAGGCAGAAGACTCTCAAAAAACAGTAAATCATCGCTTTTTTCTTTGATACTTTCTCTCTCGAGAATCCCAAGTTTCTTCTTTTCTATTTCTAAAAATTGATCATTGTTTTCGGTTCTGTTCATACGAATTTTCTTTCTAACTTTGAGATCCTAGAGTATCACTTGTAATTGTTTCTGAAGTAGAATTAGTCTGCACAGAACCTGGATTCAGCAGCTCCTCTAATGCTGTATTGGTTGTAATAGAATAATTATCATCATTATCTGTACTTAAGTTTAAATCTCTCGCGGGGCTCTTGCTCTGGTTCTTCTTGCTCTTTAAAAATAATAATTGATCATAATACTGCCACGTACTTTTACATATTTTATCAGCGCTGTCTCCACTTTTTGGCTTATCAATTTTTCCACATTCTTTAAAAAAATACGCTCTCAGATTTTTCCATCTTGCTTTTACTGTTTTGACTGAAACAAAAACCAGCAGTTAATATGTTATTCAGGTATTAAATACTTTTTTTTTCAGATATTTGGCTACTGGAGAATCCTATAGGTCTCTTGCATTTCATTTCCGCATAGGTCACACTACAGTTTCTGAGATTGTAAGCGAGACATGCAATATTTTGTGGAGTACACTGAAAGACGAATACATGCCAATTCCAACGACGGAGAAATGGTATGAAATTGCTGATAAGTACTATAACAAGTGGGATTTCCCCAATTGTATTGGTGCAATTGATGGGAAACATATAAGGGTACAGTGTCCATGTAATAGTGGATCTTTGTACTATAATTACAAACAATATTTTTGAATTTTACTACAAGCTGTAGTTGATGCGGATTGTAAAATTATTTTAGTAGATATCGGAGCAGAGGGGCGTCACTCCGATGGTGGAAATTTTAGAACTTCATCTTTGTTTTACATATTAGAAACTAATGGCCTCAATATTCCATCGGAGAAAGAAATTCCTAATACAAATATTAAAATACCATTTGTCTTAGTTGGTGATGGTGGTTATCCACTAATGAATTATTTGATGAGTCCTTTTTCATTAAGAAATATTGAGAACACAAAAACTATTTACAACTACCGACTCTCAAGAGCTCGCAGAAGTGTAGAGTGCTGTTTTGGTATAATGGCAGCAAAATGGAGGATTTTGCAGAAAGCTATTGAAACTAAGGTCAATACTGCTATTTCAATTACGAAAGCTGTATGCATTCTGCACAACTTTGTTATGACGGAAGATCGATCTACGTTTCAACAGGACATAGATTCTACTATTACTAATGCACCAATATCCACCAGGACTCAGTATAGATTTTCAAACAATGCATTACAAACTAGAGATATTTTGTTGAATTATTTCAACGGAATTGGATCGATTACCTGGCAGAATAACTCGTTGCCTGAAAATATAATCCAAAACCATAATATTCATTTAAAGCATTAACTTCTCATTGTTAAAAAAATAATATGACATCATAAATCAATAAATAACTTTTTAGTACTTACCATCTTCGACTGCTACCTCTTCCCATAGTTTTTTTTAAGACAACTGCATTTTTATGGAGTTCACTAGGCGGATTCCACAGAGGTTCTCTTTTAAAAACTGCTGCAATTAATAATACATCCATTTTTTCTTTTAAAATGCCTAGCGCCTCGTGACAATAAACCAACACGTTTGTTTACTTCGATACACGCTAAGCGACTAGCTAGGCGCCAAGCGCGCAGTGCGGCCGGTCCCGAACATTCTAGAACGTTCGTTTTACTAAGCTACTCGCTAGGTGACTCGCTAGGCTCTAGGCGCTAAGCAAGCCGCCTGTCTGTGCGGACGTAGTGTATAAGTATTTTAATATTTTCTACTTAAAAAAAATGCGATCTTCGTATTTTTTAAATAAGTGACTAGATGACCCGGTGAACCTCAATTTATTTTATCAGCGATTATCAATCCTAATCAATCAGCATCGTCTAAGGTGTGACTTTTGATAGGATATTAAATGAAACTTGCTTGTAATTCAAATGAATTAGGAAGAATGACAGTAGCTGTCATTTTGTCGCCTGTTTGCCAAAAGACAATAGATCCATACTCCAAAGACGCGATTCCCATCCAAAATGACCAAATTAGATTTTTTCAACGGTTTTTATGAGTATTTCCTACTTTATTTTTCTTTGAAACCACCCCTCCATTGGTGTTGGTTCGGCGGGCCGTTCTCCGCAACTCCACGTCTTAACGCGTGTTTTGCGTGAAAGCAACCCACCTTCTATTAGAGCGAAATAAAACAACAATTATTCAAATCAGTCAAGCCATTTTTGAGTTTTAGCTAGACTAACGAACAGAAATTGATTTTTAATATACAGATTTATTATTTAAAACAATTGGCATGTTAGACCATTTACCAGAACACAGTGTTAAATAGAAAATGATAACCATATCTAATCGAGATTTGATTAGTTTTGAACAATTATTTTACAACAATGAAAATCATTTTAACGCGTTAAGTACATAACCGGGTCGGTGGCGCTCGGAGGTTTAAAAACGAACGCAGAAAACAGACAACCAAGGACATTGGCTTTGTATTGTATATAGACATATATAGCCACCAGAGGACATTTTCCCAGGTTTAGCGCCTTAAATAAAGTTTCCTTAAAACTGGGTTAGTAATTTTTATGTGATATGCAATAGTAGATAAACAGACAAAATTTTAAATACATTTGTTTTTCAGTTCAGTATGCACTTACCTTTAATGTAGGTACAGACACAGCGCTCTTACAGCTTATACGTAGTACGGATTAACTGAGACTCCGAAAGTATATTTCCATTTGCATTATTTGCCAAGGCTTTTCTAGGTGGGAAGTAACTAATCTACGGTACTTAGAGAAAGACTCCTTTTATTATGTGCTGAGTCAAACATCTCTACCCTCAGTTCTTTTGTAAAACATTTGCAAATATACAGGTGGTAAGTAAATTATGTATATTTGCTCCGAGACCACGTGGCTTTTTGCCACGTTTGTTTAAAAACTATAAGTTAACTAATACCTGTTATTAGATATCATTTGTTATTATACGCTGATGATATTGTTTGAAGTCGTCATAAAAAAGATATTCTCTGGAAATAGGTCCTATTTATGTATGAACTCGTTCAAGATTACTAAAGAGGACGATAAGCATCCTTCTAATATTATAAAGCCGTGTGGAGCCGGCTTTAGAATTGTCCCACCCCTCTCTACCCACAGGAGTCGTCAGAGCCGACTGAGGAAATACCGGGGGAGTGGGCAGCAGCATTCCTTCGAGAATTAACAACATCCACTGCAATTGCCAATCCGCCTGCCAAGCGTGGCGATTACGGTATTATCCCCCATGACGGGACCGCTCGTTGTGGCGTTCTCTTGGGGAGGATGGATGGAATATTATAAATGTGAGAGTTTGCATGTCAGAATGTTTGTATGTGTATTACTTAATCACGTAAAAACGGCTGCACAGATTTTAATGAAATTTGGCCCGCAGACAGTTTGCTTTCTGAATTAACTCATAGGATACTTACTTTTTATTCCGAAAAAATTATAGGTTAGATGGATTTTTTATACGGGCCTTCAGTGACAAAATATTTTATATAATCTTAACCAAAAGCTGAGGTCCACGTAGACACAGTCGCGGGCAACATTAATACCTAGTGTATAATAAAAACGAAATATTAAGCAAAACGATGATCTAGACACTATAATATTCTATAAATTATACTTAAAATATGCTCAGAGATAGTATTCAATATTATGTTCCTACCTACTCCAAAATATCGGCCTGCTATAACGTGCCAACTTATTTAATAGAGTATGTAAGTCGATACCGTCTATATTAGTTCTCCAACAAGTTTAGATGAGTATATATAGGTCCCTTGGCGTTTGGATTTATGATTATATTATTAACAACAAGCTTATAGCTTGTTGTTATTTTTATTTATATTTAACCACTTGGCATTCTTGTACCTACTTCAGTACTAGGACAACCATAAATGTGTTTACTTATAATAAAAATCAATACAAAAAATAATATAGGTAATTCTAGCTTTTCGTTTTTGTAACATTTTAAGTTTTTGCGGCACATGCCATCAAAAGTCCGCTCGACATCTTCTCCCCATACTTTAGCCCAGTGACCTTTTAGTAATGAGGGACCATTTGACAAAATTTGTCTCTTTACGGTAAGAGAGCACCAGCTGTTTTTGAAACCTATACTTACAGTAAATAATAAATATAAATTAAAAATACATTTTTGTACCGCAGCCTGGTTGTGTACTTGTCACTCAAACGATCGGCAAGGTTAAGCCACTTTCACTCGGTCAGCATAAGATGGGTGACAAAAAAGTAACAGCTATTTGTAAACACCTGACCTCGTCCATGCTTCGGAATATTTATGTTAAATTGTGGGTCGAGGATTTCAAACAACAAACTAAGAGTTGTTATAGGTTGGTCTGAATAAAAAATCGTTAAACGTTCTAAGGGGTAAGAATAAAGTTTGAGATAAGGCTAAAGAGAGAATGATGATGATATATAAATAGAATATGCATAAAACTGGTGCCATGGAATAAATAAACGAATAGAAGCGTATCTCTTTTATGCATGAGCAAAAGCCGCCCTTATAAACACCTACTTCCCCTCTAGCCTCCAACGCCTTGATATCGCCCTAAGGAAGTCGTCAGGGCTGTCACCTATACTTTACTGCTTACTCGTGTTATACCAGAAGTGTGTACCTATAAGTTAAGATGAGTTTACTCGAAAAGTTTGATTTACTTCTGTAAAAAAACAAACATATCATCACGCCTGTATTCCCTGAAGGGGTAGGCAAAGGTGTACCTGTTACATACCCACGATTCGCCAGTTATGTTTAAGTCCCACGTAATAGGGGGCGAGTCTATTGTCGTCCACCGCGCACATTTTCAAACTCCAGGCTGCTACTGAGAATTTTTCTTTAAACGAAAAAGATCAATACCACCGCACGACCCGGGGATCGAACCCGAGACCTAATGATCAGCAGTCGTTTACACTACCGTTGCAACACAGAGGCAGTTAAAAACTTTAAAATGGACCTTTATTGGATTTTATAAGAAAAACAAGCAAGAATTGAATATTATTATCTAGATATAAGTGAAATGGCATCTAAAGCCTATCTATTAATTACTACAGTAAGGCAGCGGGTATTGATATGGTGTCTGCTGAGATGATCAAGCTTGGAGGCTCGTGTGTCTGGGAATCCTTCCTGATGCTTCTCAATTCATGTTGGAGCTCAGGAATGGTTTTCAAGGACTGAGAAGCGCAGTCATCGTGCCCTTGTTTAAAAACAAGGGTTCACGTTATGACTGCGCAAACTACAGAGCCATAAGCTTGACCAGCTTGGCAGTCAAAGTGTATGGTAACATTGTTGAATGGAGAATGAGGATGGTGTCTGATGAATTTTTGTGTGAGGCACAAGGAGGTTTCAGGTGTGGACGAGGATGCATGGATCAACTGTTTTCTCTGCGCAACGTTGTGGAGAAGCATCTGGCTGTAGGCCAGAGGGTTTTCTGCAGTTTTGTGGATTTGGAGAAAGCATTTGACACGGTTGTACGAAAGGAACGTTGGGACATTTTGCCGGAGTATGGTATTAGCGGTAGACTGCTACAAGCGGTGCAGTCCAACTACACGGACTGCAGAGCTTTTGTGCGGCTGGATGATGGAATGTCACCCTGGTTTGACGTCAATATCGGCATTTAACAGGGCTGCGTTCTATCAGCCAGACTGTTTATCATATATCTGGATAAATATCTACAAAGGTTGAAAGAAATTAATGTGGGAGTTCAGATGGGCGACTCAGTGGTTAACTCGCTGCTATATGCAGACGATGCGGTCCTATTAGCGCAGTCTGCGACTGACCTGCAAACCCTAGTCGACGTAATGGCAGAAGATTGTAAGAAAAGGGGCCTACGTATGAATGTGAGCAAAACCAAAGTAATGGTTTTTGAAAGAGAAGAAGCCAGGACAGATGTTAGAGTAGCAATAGGAAATGGTGTGCTACAACAGTTGGATGAATTTGTATATCTTGGATGTGGATTCAGTCGGGATGGAAGTTACACCACTGATGTAGAAAGAAGAGTGAATGCGGGAAATAGAGTGAACGGAGCATTGGGACAACTTCTCGGCAGCCACCACCTCAACCAGAAGGCAGGCGTCGCAATACACAACGCAGTGCTTGTCCCAACGTTATTATATGGAAGTGAGAGTTGGGTATGTAAAAAGGAGCATGAGAGCAAAATCAATGCGGTCGAAATGCGATCTCTGCGAAGAATCTGTGGAGTGAGGCTGACTGACCGCATTCGTAACAATGATGTAAGAGAGCGAGTAGGTATGAAAGAGAGTATTGGTGTAAAGATGCAAAAGGGAATGCTCCGACGGTTCGGACATGTGGAAAGAATGCCGGACGAGCGACTGGCTAAGAAGATGTACAATGCGAAAGTGGAAGGATGTAGGTACAGGGGGAGACCGAGACTTACCTACCTAGACTAAATTGGTCATGTACTGAAGGAAGGTGGAGTCAGGAGTCTCCGAAACCGGCGAGCGTGTATGAAGAGAGTTATGAATGTTGAGGAAGCGAGAGATGTATGCAAGAATAGAGCCTCTTGGCACTCTGTTCTCTCTGCCTACCCCGCAAGGGAAATGGCGTGATGATAAGTAAGTAAGTATTAATCACTAAATAGTATGCCGAATTGCAGAGAAAACAGTTTAGAGGCATTATAGCGGCGCAGCGACAGCATCGTCGCCTCGAGCTTACAATTTGGTTTCAATGTATTTCCAAAAAAGAAAATAACTTTTAAAAAATGATAGGTAAGTAATTAAAAATAACTATCAAAACACTAAAACATCGTACCCTGTCTTCATTCTTTGGGGTCCAAGGAATCTTAGATGAGGCATTGTGTTTGATTTGTTTGTACACCCAAATCACTACAATAGACCACCAATTTAACCGATTTCTCATAATCTTTAAGCAACAACGTGTGCGGCCAACGCGCAGACGGCCTTGGTCGACACCGCGCGGTGTCCACGTATGTCTCTCGCCACGACACTTTGTGATCTCCGCTAGAGCCCTGTTAGGGGCGTCCAGGGATTCACCCCACATAGCGCCATCGACCTGACCACCCACCCCCTCGTAAAGCCAGTGGCGCGCATTATTAAGTCAACCCATATTCGGCACAAGCCGTGCGAGGGCGGAAACTGCTCCATTAGCCTTGGCGACAGCTGGCGAAAGTGCTTGCGAAAACGCCACCGCCCGCCCAGTACTAGCCCCAGATAGTTAACCTGGGCTCGAAACCCGATTTGGACCCATTCACTGTGATCGAGGCGCTGGCAGGGACCATAATAAGGCCTTGATATATGAAGGGCTATCTCCAAGCCTCAGCCCCTGCATCCTCCGGATCACCGTCGAGTGCGTCCATTCAATTCATTAGGACTCCCAGAATAGGAAAAAAAAGTTGGCAGACGTCTAGGTCGCTGGTTTTTTTATGTACGATTTTTTTAAAGTTTTTTTCAGGAATTAAGGTAAAGCGGGTATTACGGTTTATTATTGTTATTACTAAGAGTTCACGTATTAGTATATTATTTTCTGTCTTTTATGAAAGGAAAAACATTTTAATCAAATAAAAAATTAAAAAGGTTTATTTAAAAAAAAACATAGCATCACGCCTGTATTCCCGAAGGGGTAGGTAGAGGTATATTACACATCCACGACTCGCCAGCTATGTTAAAGTCCCACGTAATAGGGGGCGAGCCTATTGACGTCTACTACTATGTAATGTAATTTTATTATTGCTTGAGTCACTTACCTTCAATATCTTATAAATGTCTTCAAATTATAAATATTTAGTTGTGATGCGATGACAAACGTCACGCGGTAGGTGACGACTGACAGATAGCAGTTAGTTAATTTAAAAGAGGACAGACGTCCTACGAGGGATTCGATTGGCAAGAACGTCAGGAACACAGTCGGTCGTGGTCGCCATACAACTAACCTGCACTCTACGTGATTATTTTAAGCTACATCCTAAAATATTGTGAGCATCACTTGTTATTTTGTTACCAAAACTAAACTATCCATAAAGATTAGTGTATTGAACAATAACGTCGTGTGATTTCAAGACTACCCTCATGTCTGACCATCATTCTGATGAACATGAAAATGAAGATAAGCCCCTGCCTTCGTTAAATATATAGATATATATTGTACACCATAGTACATTATATATATAAGAGAGGATCACCACATAAATACGTGTACGAGAGAGCAAGACAGTACTATTCGGAGCAAACGAAGGGAAACGATCGACAGTTCTCACAAGGTTGACCGCGTAAAACAGCCGTCTATAGGAGGATTCCACGTCAAATCAGGCGGTAAAATAATTACTCCATCCATCCATTCACCAGCCTTTCAGCGTCCACTGCTGGACATAGGCCTCCCCAAGAGAACGCCACAACGAGCGGTCCCATCATGGGGGATAATGCCGTAATCGCCACGCTTGGCAGGCGGGTTGGCCATCGCAGTGGATGACCAAAACTAAACTATCCATAAAGATTAGTGTATTGAACAATAACGTCGTGTGATTTCAAGACTACCCTCATGCCTGACCATCATTCTGATGAACATGAAAATGAAGATAAGCCCTGCCTTCGTTAAATATATAGATATATATTGTACACCATAGTACATTATATATATAAGAGAGGATCACCACATAAATACGTGTACGAGAGAGCAAGACAGTACTATTCGGAGCAAACGAAGGGAAACGATCGACAGTTCTCACAAGGTTGACCGCGTAAAACAGCTTATAGTTAATCAGTCTTCGCTCTAATTGGGCATGTAGATATAAATACCGAGATTGTTGAAAAGTATTTATCAGCTCTTGATACGACCAAAGGCAGTGGCCCTGATGGTCTATATCCCTTATTTCTTAAAAGATGTAGCAAGCAATTATCTAGTCCTCTAACACTTTTGTTTCAGAGATCCCTAAGTTCTGGTGTGATGCCAAAGACCTGGAAACGTTCCACAATTGTTCACATTCATAAAAATGGAGATAAACATAACATTCGAAATTATCGTGGTATCTCTAAATTATCTGTCGTTACTAAACTCTTCAAAAAGATTATACACGACACGTTGTTCCCTGCAATACAGCCATTATTGACACCCTCTCAACATGGGTTCATAAACAAACGCTCTACGGAGACCAATCTTTGTCAATTTCTTGACGTCACTTTAGAGGCAATGGACAATGGGTTCCAGGTTGATGCCGTGTATACCGATTACTCAAAGGCGTTTGATAAAATATCTCAAGATATCTTAATTAGTAAACTAGAAGCAATCGGTATACACGGTGACCTCTTGAGATGGCTCACATCTTATCTACGTGAACGTACTCAAGCGGTTGCTGTTAAGGAATGTACTGTCACATTCATACCGATCACATCTGGCGTACCCCAGGGCTCCCACCTTGGGCCGTTGCTTTTTAATATATTTATCAATGACGTAGTTAAGTGTGTAAAAAATTCTAACTTACTCTTATATGCTGACGATACAAAAATATTTAATATTATTAAAACAGATAAATACTGCAAAATTTGCAGAATGACTTAGATCGTTTAAGTCGATACTGTATCAACAATAGTTTAGCCTTGAATGTTGATAAATGTTGTTCCATTACCTTTACGAGGAAAAAGAAAATAATATCTTACAGTTATTATTTACTCGGGACGAAATTACGCAAAGTTGATGAGGTGAGAGACCTGGGAGTTCAATTAGATAGTCAACTATCATTTGAGCAACATTTATGTAAAATTCGTAATAAAACATATAGAATGCTAGGATTTCTTCTGCGTCAGACCACTGATTTTAAAAACCCTAATACCCTTATTTGGATTTTCAACTCACTCGTGAGAACCCATCTGGAGCATGCTTCAACTGCTTGGAACCCACAGTACGCTGTTCTCGTGGATATGTTGGAGGGCATTCAGCATACATTTTTAAAGTGTCTTTGTAAAAGAGTTAGTTCCTTTGACACTACAAAATTAAATACTTTAAAACTTAGAAGAGAACACAAAGATCAAATATTTTTATATAAGTTAATAAACGGTCTTATCGATTGCCCATATCTGGCAAGTAAAATAAAGTTTTGTGTTCCCAGGCTGGACAAACGTAAATGTCGTAAAATTAATACGTTTCTTTCCCCACGTGCCAAGACTAACAACTATAGTCGGAATCGATTTATAACAACAGCACGTGACGTTTACAACAATAAGTATCAACACATAGACCAATTTTTTTATAAATTAGGTGAGTTTGCATCTGCAATAAAAAAATGCAGTTAAATTTCGGCACTTTATTGAATGATTAGGTATATTATGTTTTCCAAATGAAATCATATATATACTATATATAATGTGTTTTTCTTTACGAATGTATTGTAACTAGTATTAATTAGTATAACTTATTCATAACATCAAGTATTAGCTCCCGTGTGTTTAAGATTAATAATTAGCAGTGAAAACTGTATTGGCTCATGTAATATCCATTTAGTTTATCTATTGTAACAATTGATTTATATCTGTTTGTTTTCCAAATAAAAAAAATATATATATATATAAGATTAGCCTATAAAAATCAAAGGCCAATATTTGATATCAGCTTTAAAATTCCATCATTTCATCGCAGACACGTTTAAAACACTTCAGTATACCTGTATTAACGAGGATCTCATGCAAATCGTTCTTTAGGTTTCGTTTGCAATTAAAACACAGCTCACATGAAAACTGCAGTACGCCAACAGCCTGTCGCATAAACTCTGAAATTCTGATGTATGGCCATTGAAATTGCCTTTGTATTGTGTCTCGTACTGAACATTTATCACGCCGAATCTACTGCTAGACATGTCTCGCGAACAAAGCTTCTCATTTAACAAGGCTATATTACTGAGAACTATAACGGGCATTTTTCTTATTACGGCTTAATGAATCGACAAGTTACTTATAACACTAATGAATAATTATACGTTATTTATTAGATATTGCGAAGCTCCTTGTATGGAATAAAAGAGGAAACTTGTTAATAGAATTTAAAATTATTTCACTAAGTACGGTATACTGAATAAACATGCGGTTATGAATCGGATCAACTAAGTAAATTCAGAAGAATAATGAGCTACCATCATCGCCTAGGACTTTTTCAACCTTATTCTACCAATGTTGTGCACGGGTATCCTCTGAGAGTAAACGATTTGGACCGTAGACTTCCAAGTAAGCCCAATCCGGATTAGCAGACTTCACAAGTATTCTAGAAAATCTCTTAGACAAGCCAGTTTCCTCAAGATGTTTTCTTCACCGAGCAGGGATAATTTATAAACAAATATACACATCAATTCGATTTTTTGTATCTGTATGCTTTGCGAGGTCCGGACTGAGGATCGATCTCGATAACACTTTTTATCTTTACATTCCTTGGTTTTAGCACTAGGCTTGATACAAATACACGTTATTGTTCTTTTTTTGTTTAGGCGGGAAAAAATGTACCTAACCGCACACCCGGTCGCTAGGGGCAACGAACAGGGAAGTGTGGGGCTCTCACCCACTAAATAAACCCGTCGTGTGCCGTCTCTCCGCCTTTATTGGCGGGCCACTGAAACTATGTAACATTGCTTCAGTGGTCTGATACAAATACACCTAAGATTCGTACAAAATACGAACATATAATAACTAAGATGATTAAACACAAAGTGAAAAATGTGAAATCAAAAATAACAGTCACTAGCTCCTGCTCGTGACTGTTATTTTCGATTTCACATTTTTCACTTTGTTTTTAATGTATAGTGCTAAGCATATCAAATGCTAAAAATATATATAAAAATATCTAAATATCCTGCTCGTGACTGTTATTTTCGATTTCACATTTTTCACTTTGTGTTTAATGTATAGTGCTAAGCATGTCAAATGCTAAAAATATATATAAAAATATCTAAATAACTAAGATGATTCTTATGACCTTTCCGCATGTTTATTACACGAGGATATTTCACAACACGGACATGACCTTTGCATAGCATCACGCCTGTATTCCCCGAAGGGGTAGGCAGAGGTGTATTACATACCCACGACTCGCCAGCTATGTTAAGTCCCACGTAATAGGGGGCGAGCCTATTGACGTCTACCGGGCACATTTCCAAAATCCGGGCTGCTGAGAATTTTTCTTTTTAGGAAAAAGCTCAATAACATTGCCCGACCCGGGGATCGAACCCGAGACCTCATGATTAGCAGTCGCATACACTACCGCTACACCACCGAGGCAGTTAAACCCTTTAACCGTTAACCTTTGAATAAGTAAATATCAAACGCAGTTGCCGTATAATCAAAGACATTAAATAATTTCCGAAAATCCAATATAAGACTTTGAACCTCCAAATCAGTAACAGATAACTAAGACAATGCCAATTATAGAATCGAATCTCTGTTTCAATTCATCTCTTTTCGAACAATGATGGCCGGTTCTAGATCCAATTATAATTAAATTTTAGTAGGTATAACAATCAATTATAACAAATTCATGGTGATAGATGGTAGTTTCCTATTACTTCCGTTACATAAATTAAGTCTAATCAATTTATTGGAAGAGTTACTTACAATCTAAACGCAAGCAGGAGATCTCTTCACAAATTGTTTTAGAGACAGTTATATATTATACTTATATAATCTATACTAATATAACTAAGCTGAAGAGTGCGTTTGTTATTTTATTTAAACTAATCTCTGGATCTATCAATCTGATTTCAAAAATCTTTCAATTTGAAGCCGAAGTTTTGGCGATAGCTATAGACTATTAAATATCACGCTAAATCTCTTACAAATCTAGTAAAAAGAAAACAGTCAATTCAAGAATTATGTAAAAACTACGCAATAGTGCAGGCGCGTAAGCAATATTCACTCTAAGTCCAAATTAATACTAACGGTTAAAATTAAATTAATCGGCTGATGAAATTGCGGGGTTCAGCAAGTTCGTTATAAAATGTCAGGGAATAAAGAATAAACATTTACTGACACAAAGTTATTATACGTACAATATAAAGGCAAGTTCACACCCAGTGAAGAACGAAGTTTTATTTTTTACGTGTTTATAAATAATCAGAAATGATATTTCATCTTATTTTTTTACAACCCATTGCAGTCGTGCTAGGTCCAGTTCACTCTATTAGAAGATAAAAACTATAAAGCTATACTTTGGTTAACGTATTTTATATATATTTAAAAATTTGTCTATCAACTGTGACGAAGAACAGATGTTAGAGTAGCAATTGGAAATGGTGTGCTAGAACAAGTGGATGAATTTGTATATCTTGCATGTGGATTCAGTCGGGATGGAAGGTACACCACTGAATGATGTAGAGAGAAGAGTGAATGCGAGAAATAGAGTGAACGGAGCATTGGGACAACTTCTCGGCAGCCACCACCTCAGCCAGAAGGCACGTGTCACAATACAAAACTCAGTGCTTGTTCCAACGTTATTATATGGAAGCAAGAGTTGGGTATGCAAAAAGGAGCATGAGAGTAAAATCAATGCGGTCGAAATGCGATCTCTGCGGAGAATCTGTGGACTTAGGCTGACTGCATTCGTAACAACGATGTAAGAGAGCGAGTAGGTATGAAAGAGAGTATTGGTGTAAAGATGTGAAAGGGAATGCTCCGATGGTTCGGACATGTGGAAAGAATGCCGGACCGTCGTGACCAGTCGGTTAAGAAGATATACAATGCGAAAGTGGAAGGATGTAGGTACAGGGGGAGGGAGACCGAGACTTACCTACCTTAGACCAAATCGGTCATGTATTGACATATAAGGTGGAGTCAGGAGTCTCCAAAACCGGCGAGCGTGTATGAAGAGAGTTATGAATGTTGAGGAAGCGAGAGATGTATGCAAGAATAGAGCTTCTTGGCACTCTGTTCTCTCTGCCTACCCCGCAAGGGAAATGGCGTGATGATAAGTTAGTTTTAGTTTTAGCTGTAACGATCTACCTACTTGTAATAAACTTTTTAAACAATTTTATTTAACGTCTCTTGCGAACATGTACTAGTAATTAAACTGATAGAATAATTTACTTACTCAAAACGTTAAATTACCTAGCGGTTGTTACAACCTCTAGAGAGTTCTTCGCTAAAATGTTGTCTCCCACGAAAACTTAACAAAGCGATTCGTAGAAACTCTTTAAAGTTGTGAAATGGGAACTGTAAAACTAACCTGAAAGTGCATTTAAAAGCGTTTAGTTAGCCTAGCTTAGGTCATACACCGAGTCCGAACCCACAATCTGAAGTCGTTAGCGGTTGATTAATGAGCCGTTGAGAGTGGGGATTATGCACTAATTCCACTAAAAAAACCTCTCTTAAATGAAAATAAACGCCATCCTAGACTTTTTTCAAACTTTTAAATTTAATACCCGAGGAAAGTTGGGCGCTCTATACTTACATTTAGTAGATGGAAAATATGGGTTGAATATTAAACAAAAATTAACTTCGTCGGATGGATAAGTTGAGATCTTTTGATGGTTTTACTTTATAATTTGTATTAATTCAATCTTCTTTTCAATTCCTCATTGCTAAGTATGTGACTCTACCTTCAATGTAAGGTGTGTTAAAACTTCGACAAAGTATTTTCAAGCAAACTTGCTGCAAAATTTCGCCCATATTCATCGAATCAATGAAAATAATAAGCAATAAACTCCAGACACCCCGAAGCTCCACAATTCCCGTCTCAGTTTTCATGTTCTTATAATGCAGCGAGAACGTAAGAACTCAATATGTGACATGCTTCTCTTTATTGCACCTATTTCTCTGCACAAGATAAAATCCAGCTACAAGTATATTTCAACATTTCTGAACAGACCCTCCGTTTCTCTTCAATAAACTTTGAAAAAGTTCGGAAATAAGTACTAAGTTTTAATGTTTTTATTTTTTACTGGTAGTAAGATTACATATACATCATTTTATTAATACATCACATTAGTTTAAATATTGAGGCCAGTAAGTTATCAATTGAAACACGCACTTTCTCCATTGGAAAATTCTTCACTGCCAATCTTATGGACTGCTTTTGGAGGTTTGCGTGTCCAAATGCAGACCACAGATGCAGATTTACAAAAAATGTATTTAGCTTCAAAACTACTTTGTAAAGCTATAACAGTAATTCGGTTCTCCATCACCCCACTCAATTTTAATATCACAAAAAATATTTAACACATATTGACGCGAAAATGAGGAAAACATGACAGGTTCTACATTCAAATGTAATATTATGTTTTTTTTTATTCTAACAGTATTTATAGCAACACTATGTACAACTATTTTCTGACACCTACATCCACCTACAGCTATGACCAGGATAAGTTCACTCGTTTAGATAGATAGATCTCTTTCTTTGTACACCAAAAAAATCATATAAAAAACTTAAAAAAATATAATAATAAATAATGCAAAAACGGGCGGCCGTATCGCTATATGCAATCGCTTCCAGGCAACCCACAACGGAAATTTGGAAAGGAAATAGCAGGGTAGTTGAGTGGCGTAATATAATAACTTAAATCTATTGAATATTAATATACCTATACTTATACATACCGTCACAGTTATATAATGTTATATTAAACCTAAGGGATACTTATATGTATCATCGGATCTGCGATCATTAAGTACCTAAGTAGTGCTCATTTAAAAGTGTTTTAAAGCCAGATAAGGTCTGCGCTCCTCGAATAGTGACTGCTAACTCACTGGACTGGTTTAGCGGCCATCCCAAGCTGCGTTGTCCTTTACGTGTAACTTACCCTATTTAAATTTAAAATTACAGTTTTGTCTAAATATTTTATTTTCCTTTTTGTCCAAATATGGATCATACAAAAGAAATGCATAAGCATTAAAAATATTTTTTTTTAAATTGGTCTTCAGATTTGCCACTATTTTGTAGTAACAAAACAAAATAGTAGTAATAATATACAATACTGTTTGACCGTTTGGCGGGTGACAGATGTGACTCTTAGTCACAGCCGTGTAGAAAACTTTAAATGACTTGTCTAAATAATGTTCTGACATCGCACAAACCTGAAACAAACACGGTAAACATCTAATAACGTGAACAGATAACAACGTCTCATAAACACGATGTCATTCATTAAACGAAAATGGGTTGACAGTTTTAAAAGTTTGTAGAAACAAATTATATTTGTGAGCGACAAGTGCAGCGTTAATTAATTTTATGTTAAATTTTGTGGACCTGTGGGGACCGTAAGGTTGTGTTGACAGTTTGTTCGGCGCTAAACAAATGGACCCTACTAACGCTATTAATATTATTATAAACTAGCTGACCAGGCGAACTTCCTACCGCGTCAGAATCAATAAATTTCGTCTTAACTTATTAGCTGACAAATCCTAGAATCAAAGATCAATAAATATTTTTGATATTCAAATATTACCTATTATTAATCGTTGAAACATAAAGCTACATCAAATAAGTGTAAATAAATAACTATAGTAAGTGTATAGTAACCCAATTACACACGGACGAAGACACGGGCAAATTCTAGTTTATCAACAGTAATGCAATTTACTTGTGTGTGTGTGTTAATTAAGTTGTTGTTTTTTTTAAACACATCAACATTTTTACTGCCTCTACCGACACCTCCTCACTCCTCTTTGATATAAATAAATAAATTTTCACGGACATTTCACACAACGTCCTCTGGTCCCAAACTAAGCTTAACACTTGTGCTATGGATATCAGAATACGAATATAATACATATATTACTTTTTTTTGTAAATACATACATATAATAGATAGAAAACACCCAGACGCAGTAAAAATATCTGTGTTCATCACACAAATAATTGTCCTGAGTGGAAATCGAACCCACGACCTCGTGCACGGAAGTCGGTTACACTACCGACTACGCCACGAGGCCCGTCGAAAATATCCCTTGCTTGCTTTGCTTTTGCCTGCTACTTGCTATTATTTCCTTCATCGTCGATACGAAACCCATTAAGTGCTGACACAATGTATTTCTAGAGATTTAAATTCGACACACCAACGGTAAAACATTTCTTTCTGATTTTTCGTTCTAAAATAAGTTTTTAATAACATTTCACATGTAAATATTTGCATAATTATTGTGATCTAATTCAATAAGGTTTAACGAACGTCTATTTTCCACCAGATACACATATTATATAACACTGAATACAACATAATAATAATATTAAAATAATATATGTGGGTGCTTTATCAAAAGATTCAGTGAGCTCAACCTGTACCGTACACTGAATAGATTCCACCTACACACATTTGATGTTACTTACTTCAGAATTTACGGTAATAGAACGTTACCTACCATGAGTGCAATGCGCTATGGTATTTTATTTACATTTAATCTTCTAAAACAACTGAGGACGGTAATTTGACTATCTTTGTATTTTAATTGTAGATGAAGAATGACATTTCGGTGACAAATACCAATTGTAACTAACTCCAAGGCGATATAAAATATTCAAGAGAACAAAAAAATACGTAAGAGATATTTTTTGAACTACTCCGGTAGCCATCTGCTTGTCATACTAGTCATACCTTTCTACTACTCTCGTACTAGTGGTAGAGCCATTCTAATCCCAGCACGAATGGGCCGGCTCGATCAGGGAAGTAACCACCCTCTCACAAAAGATCCGCGTGTAACAACGGTAGTTACGCCTACCGTTGTTTCTCGTATGGTGAGTGAGAGTGCCGGAGGCCCAAGCCCCTTCCCTATCCTCTCCTTATTATTCTTCCTGTCCTCTCCTTAGTATCTTACCAATCCTCTCCTTATCCTTCCTATCCACCTACCACACTTTTCCTCTGGTGTTGCTAGCGTCTATTGGCTAGGTACGGTAACCGCTTAACATTAGGTGGGCCCCGTATGCTCGTTCGCCACACATGTAGTTTAAAAAAAAATAGTAATGTATGGGGCCTTATTCATAATTTCACACGAAGAACTATTTTCCATTTTGATGCCATCCATGCTGCAATATGTAAATCTAACTTTTACTGCAATATTACGAGTCAGTTCAAGTCGCTCTAGCTTTTAAAACTACTTCGACCGTTCAATGTGAATATAAAAATGAATTTTCCACTGCAGTTTTTAATCTTTGTTGAAAAGTATCTTGTGGCGTTATAGCTTTCGTATTTTTCTAATGAACCACTATGCTATGAACTAGTAAATTTACTTCATTTGACACAAAACTCTAGGTTGATATCTCTGTAAACCCACAAAACTCACAAATGCGAGTGCCTTGGTTGATACGATTATGCAGCGACCAAAAACAAAAGATGCTAATGAGATTAAAATGCGGGTACCTATATCACAAAAAGCAAACTTTGTATTTCAAAATAGCTGTGGCAACAATGCGCGAGGGAAACATTTCACACAATAAAATGTAAACTGTGAATCTGACAGGAATATACTCGCCCCTAACGATTGTATGAACGCCATTCAAAGGGTTCGTAAGTGCATATAGGTGTCGGATGCCGACTGAACAAAATAAGAGTAAAATATACTCGTGTATGTCAGAACATGCGCGGATTGTTCCCTAGCAGCGTGTAGTCCAGACATTTCTAACGTTTATTTTAAATGCAAGATCAAGTATTAAGCACTATTTTTGTTCCTAATCGCCCGATAATATCGAAGTATCTTTTTTTTATACCCTACATGGGTGGCGAACAAGCATACGGCCCACCTGATGGTAAACGGTTACCCTAGCCTATAGCCGCTAGTAACACAAAGGTATCACTCGCGCGTCGCCATCTTCAAGGAATTGGGATAGGAGGGATAGGAGGTGGATAGGAAGGATAATAAGGAGAGGATAGGGAGGGGGTTTGGGACTTCGGCGCTCTCTCTCGCCCCATACGAAACACAACGGTAGCCTTAACTACCGTTGTTACATGCTGATCTTTTGTGAGAGGGTGGTACTTTTTAGATCTATATTTTTTAGCAATTGACATGCTCCGCTACTTTTTAAAGTATAAATTATTATTCATAATAAGGAAAAAGAGATTTTTAGTAGGAGCGGGAATCGAACCCGCGTCTTTTCCAATACAGGGAAGTGCTCTAAGCCACTGAGCTATCCTACCCATCTTTCGATCATCCCAATTACCTAATCACATTTGTCTTACGACCAACGCCATCTATCGGCAAGCATTACATGCATCCAATATAGTAGGTTTAATTTTGCAATTAAAATTCATACTATTTAATGGCACGATTTTTTTAACTGGGTGGTACTTCCCCAATCGTTCTGGGATAAGCAAGGCTCTACCACTACAAATAATAACTAGTCTATAGACTAATATCGAGAGGGAATTAATTTTGTAACTGATTTTGTCTGCAACTTAGGACACCATGAAGTTGCTTTGAGAAGCAATTGAATTGAGCAACTGAAATTCGGATATTATCAGTTTACATCGGTGTATTTCTTTTGTTCAATTAACAATGGACCCTTTGGAACCTTTTGGGATATTGTTTAAGTATTTTGATTAGAATAACTGATCCACATCAAAGTATTGTTTTAACTAGCCTCAAATAGATGTAAACGTTATATCACCACTTATATTTTAATCGGTTATAGGTCATAGTCAGTAACTTTACGTGCAATGACACCAAATGTATAGATGTGTCAAGATCCCATCCCACTCCGTGGATATTGTATCATCTAAGAAATCCTATGTTAAAACATTTTTTATTTATTTATACTAAGAGAGTGACAAGAGTGGAAACGGCCTGCCCAATAGCAAGCGGTTTACTTAGACCAGCTATTCAGAGCCGTCAGATTTTTAACTTAACTGGCCTGCGTGAATAAAGTATCAAGTTGAAAATACGACTATATTACTACATTATAAAAATGTTGTAAGGACGATTGAGAGGGGGTAAGGAAGCGGGTAGGAAGGATGAGGAAGTGGAAAAGGATTTATAAGGGCATTGAATATGGCAAATAGATTATAACTTTTTTTTGCTTTTAGTGGTTCACGATTGATTTAAAATAAGTTGGTATTTCACTCTATCTGAATAACCAATGGTTATAAATAACGACATACATAGGCGTAGGTAACGAGAGCTGAACCACTATAACCTCTTTATATAAATCGTGTAAGGGTCAATTTTATTATAATTATTTACCGAAATTCGAACCGAAACGAAATGCATATAGGTATAAAATGTACCTGGTACTTGTTGACGAATGTATACTAGGGAATACGCGCCTTTGAGAAAACGCCTCGGCAATCGCATTTAATTCACATATTTTTCCCTTTTATAAAAGGGTGAGAAGTCTTAATTGGATTCGAAATTAATACCTTACTTGGGGCTATACAAGAATATCCTCTATTTACTAGGCTGATGTATATATATGCCCCTTCGTGTATTTCTTAGTGTACGCATGGATTTAAGTAAATATTCCACTAGGTATTATAAATGTGAAAGTTGGTGGAGGTGTTTGTGCGTCAATCATGTCTAAGCCGCTAAGTGGTTTTGGATGAAATTGGATAGGTAGATTAAAGAGATAGTGGATAGCTTTTTATACTACACAATTAAAGTTTCCGTAGGATAGCTACTTTTCGCAAATGACCAAAAACTAAAGCGAGAAGCGGCGTGTGAGCTTGAATTAGATAATATACTTACCTGAAATAAAAGATAACATTCTGAAATTTTTAAGATACTAAGAAAATAAACGTGATATTGGGGGGAGGGGGTTAGTCTTAAACCTCACGACGTATGACCAGGGCGAAGGGGATGTCATAAAATGTTAAAAAACATCACATGATTAATGGACTACCCCCAAGCCGGCCGTCCTGCATTTTCCAACCAAATGCCTGTCCGATAGAGATATCCACGTACAAAAAATATCGATATTTTTGACAATATTATATATCGTAGTGTTCTATCGATACTTTGTGATAATATCGTACAATATATTGATATTTCCGATATGTAATTTGTTTGTATTTAAAACAAAATATTGGGGAATTTAATATAAATATTAAGGCAGTTCCTTTATTTATTATTTTATACTGTTAAATATTATGATATAATATATAAATATTATATATGATAGGGTTTTTAAATCACGTTATACTTACTGTATGAATCGTAAACTGTATTAAACAATAGATAATAATTGTCACGGCTTACTTCTTTTAAACAAATAAATAGTAGCCGTTTTTATATATCGTTATGCACACTAACTGTATTTAGATATTGTAAACTGTATCAAACAAAACAGATTAATTATCTGTCATAATTTTATAGGTAATGGGGATCCATGGGCAAAGCTGGGCGCAGATGGCGCTATCGGCGAGAAGGCCGCTGTCAAATTGTAGTTGCTTTGTTTGCCTGAGAATTGTTTGCTATTTTTGTATTTAATCCGGTTAATCAGGGATATTGTTAAAATGTACAGTACCTGGAAGATTAAAGAAGTGAAAGACGCTATGCTGATAACCACAAAATCTTTGCAACTTTTTCCACTTTTTTAATGATGGATTTTTGAGAAATAAAATTATACTGAGGTTACAATTATGTATGTACATCACATAGAGGCATATTACAAGAAAATTTATAACGATGGTAGTAAATATCCCTATTTATTTTTAAATAGGTACTCAGAATGAAGCGAGCGACCGTAGATTAAACACTTAATACTGATAGCAAGCGACCACAGATTATAAATTTTTCACTACTAGTACTGCACTCAGTGAGGGTAATATTTCGTGTCTTAGCGTTTCGTTTTTGCGATAAATAATAGTTATTAGCCTATGTCTGTATTATGTATACCACAATTCGTGATGATTGGTGAAGAAGTTACGATGTCAAGAGTTAGCAAATAAACGAACTAACTTTTACATTTTTATTAGTAAGACCGTTGTCAACACTGACTAAATTTGCTGAAATTCAGAGCCGTACAAAAGTCCGTTAAATGGTATGTTTGTAAAGTCGTCCGCGATAAAAGGATTATTCCTCATAGCAAAAAAAAAATCACCGATATATCGATATTTTTTTGACGTGATAACGTCTTATAAATCGATGAATACCGGCTGCACGCACGAAAATGTCTCACAGTCCGAAAAACGTATGTCGACCGATGCATTGTTTGTGAAATTAAGAAAACGTATAATATGACGTTATCACGTAAAATTATCGTCCGTAAACCGACTTTATAGACACCATATAGTCTTTTTTCGATATACCGATTCCGATATTAATTTTTTTTTTAAATATCGATACGATTATTATTATATCGATACTTTTTGGTTCCTCTTGCATCCCTAGACGGTTGTACAGCCGACTGTCGGAACGTCTATAGCAATGTCGGAATGGTTGGCCGGCCTAATTATGGTCGGAACCAGCCAAATCGGAACGTCTATTAGTAGCTTAAGGGTTGCTAGTAAAATAAAAATATATACCCTAAAATATTTTTAGAAATAGATAGTAAATGTTATTATATTTTCTTATTAGTTTGCATATTTTTAATTTAAAAACAAACCTTCATAATTATGATTTCATAAAACACTTACCGTGGCCGTGTGAGGCCAGCTTTAGAATTGTCGTACCCCTCTCTACCCACGGGAGTCGTAAGAGCCGACTGAGGAAATACCGGGGGAGTGGGCAGCAGCACTCCCTCGAGTATTAACAACATCCACTGCGATCGCCAACCCGCCTGCCAAGCGTGGCGATTACGGCATTATCCCCCATTACGGGATCGCTCGTTGTGGCGTTCTCTTGGGGAGGCCTATGTCCAGCAGTGGACTTTGAGAGGCGGATGGATGGATGGAAAATACTTACAATGTATTATAATGGCAGCTCATGTGGGTTTTCTTTTATTTATTTCATATCAATATTTTTACTATTTGGCTTTAAAAATGGGTATCGTAATAAACTGGCGAGATTGACTAACCAAGCCTTCCAATAAATATGGCAGTTCCGCTTATTTCAACTTATGATATGTATATCTTTTTTTTATGCATTGACCCCCCATTCGCTTATGACTAAAATAAATACAAATAACATCATTATTCAAAAGACGATCTTCTATGTTTAGACAGTTAAGACGCACGACGGGCGCAAAATAGCCTGGTTTTCGGCATTCTCTTTTGGTATAAGATAAATTATAGCCTGATTAAACACATATAATACAATATTGTATACCCGGGCAAGAGTTCCTGTGTGATATACCTAAAATACTCTATGTACCAAATTTTACAGACTACTCAAAAGAAATCGCAGTCAGAAGCTAGTATTCTCATAAAAGATTGAATATATTTACGTAGGTATATCTACAAAACTTATTGTGTCATGTAAAAATTGATGCAAACGTCGCGATAGTTCAGCCTAAACTTTAAATTTTTAATGAATACCTTATGCCACAAATCATCAGTCTCCTGTACTATTATAATGCTGTTACAGGGGTTTGTCCGTACATGTAAGACATTTAAAAAAAAATATAAGATATTTAGGCGTTTCAAAACCCAAACAAAAAAAAATGTGTATGTTTCGCACATCACGCAAAAACTATTAAACGGGCTTTTATGAAACAATTTTTATTTGATAGCTCTTAATTAGACATAAAATCTGGTAGATATAGGTACGTTTTATCCGGCCATTGTATCGAGACTCAGAGTAATATACCTAAAACTAGTTTTGGTCTGCGGAGGAGCCACGGGTTAAGGCTAGTATAAAATAAAAACTTTGGAAAATCCAGAAGTGCACGCCACATAATTTCATTTTTCACAATAAAATTTATTATTTGTACAAATGTATATAATATAAGTATGTAGATAATCAGTAACTAATAATGTATTGGTCTTACTAAGTAAAGTAACTTAAATCACATAGATACCGCTAATTTCAAAAAGTACTAATGTGTTTCTCATGTCTTATACACCATCTAGCGCTAATTTTAAGAAGTACTACTATATTGGTTCTATAGAAGTAGTTCTCACTAAATAAGGTAGGTAGCGCTGGTTTTAGTGTATGATCGAATCGACCATACATATTCACAATATTTTTTATTATTATTTAATAACAATTAAACCATATCGAATCAGACCGTGAAAAGTGATAGGGTTTATTCTTAATTATACTGAAAACTGCGTAAGAGAGAAAAGACTCGATTAGTAAAGTATTTCGGTCGTTATCGTGTTAACAAACATACAGGATCCGCACATACAGACACACGGACGTCCAATACAGAACTTTTTTAAACAGTTTTTAACTAGTTTAAATAACAAAAATGCCATCAAACATATCATGAGTGTTAAAAATAGTGTTTTTTCTTGATATGTGTGTGTATAATTATATTATTTTACAAGTGCAATATATGATAAATAGAGACATTTTAAGTTTGAAAAATCAGTTGTGTTTCTTAAAGTGACAGTAGTACCCACCTCAACGCTTTACTTACGAGGCGTGCAAATAACAATATTACATTCAATTATTGTACAAAAATTAACAAAAGGAATTAATAAGAAATTAATCAATAATTACAATCTTTAATTTTTCAAGCAGTGATAGATTAAAACCAAGGAATGCAAAGACAATGGTAATAAGTTCGATCCCCAGTTAAAGGTCAGCAAGACTTTTGAGATTAAATTCGAAAAAAAGTGTGTAAAAAAGATTATCACTGCCGAGTGATGAAAAGCATAGAAGGGACGAGCATGTCTGTGATTTTCTCAACAGCTTGTGAATTCTCAGTCACTGGGCCAGCGTGGTGGACTACGGCCTGCTGGATACCTCTCACTCTAAGGAGACCCGTGCCCAATAGTGGGAGAGTAATGGCGAGGGTATATGAAGAGAATTATGAACGTACAGGAAGCGAGATATGTATGCAAGAAAAGCCTTTTGGCACTCTGTTCTCGCTGCCTACCCCGCAAGGGAGATGGCGTTGATGATAAGTAAGTAAGCCGTTAAAAAAGCATTCTTACAAAAAAAACTAAATAAATACATTTCCTATGATTAAAAATACAATTTTAGAATATTATGATGTTCTTTTTAAAGCATTTCTCATGCTTAGCCATATAAATTAAGACAAAGTGCGAAAATATTATTTTTCGATTTCACTTTGTGTTAACAATTTAAGAAGATCTAATAAAGCTAAGATAAAACTAAAACGACATGATAGTATTTTTTTAAAGTTCGGCCTTACATAATTAGTCAAACCAGTCACAATGTCCACCATACCAAACCATCCATCAGCCTTTCAAAGTCCACTGTTGGACATAGGCCTCCCCAGAAGAACGCATCAACGAGCGGTCCCGTCATAGGGGATAATGCCGTAATCGCCACGCTTGGAAGGCGGGTTGGCGATCGCAGTGACGTTGTTAATACTCGAGGGAGTGCTGCTGCCCACTCCCCCGGTATTCCCTCAGTCGGCTCTTACGACTCCCGTGGGTAGAGAGGGGTGGGACACTAAACTAAAGCCGGCCCCACACGGCCAATACCAAACCAGTCTGTTTATAAAACATCGAATAAATTTCACCAAACCAAAATCAACACCCAAAGTTGTAAGTATAAATAATTCAGACCATAACCCTAAAGCTCCTGCAATCCGAATCAAGAATGCAGCTCGCCATCGTAACGTGAATAAATAAAACACGACATTTGGGAAACTCGTCCGTCACTTTGAGTAATAATGGTGACCCTACTAAAACATGTAGATATTTAGGAATATCTCTTAGTACGAAACTTCTGTAATACCATTCAGCAGGTAGATAAAGAGACTACATATATTGCTTTTAATCGATATGATTCGGTACACATATCTAAATTCGCTCGGTTTACGTGCGTACCGCACTCTTTATGATTCGTGACAGAAAATGTGTTCTTGTATTTTTACGTACATTCTTCTTTCAAGAATTCCTATTTCTTTTTATAATATATAATGTATATTGTACTACACAAAAAGCACCGACCGATTTAGCTGATTGTTTGTGTTTTTGAGTGGGTTTAGATTTGCAATTGGACTAGGTTGCTGCAATCGGGTAAGTAAGTACCAGGATTTTCATTATCACTTTTTGACTGAAATTGTTATTTTATACATATATACACAAAAGAAAATTAATTGTTATGTATAATATATATATGATTCAGGTGGAAGGTGGGACAGGGAACCTGTTAATATTTAAATACTTACCCAAAAATTGTAGTCGTTTTAAAAATAAAAAGTTAATAGGATTTTATTTCAAGAATCTCCCAGACAGCGAGCAACTTTTATCGAGGTTTATTGGAAAACAAATAAATGTTGTAAACGCTAGAGACAATAGCTAGACAAAACTAATATCGAAATCGTAGAAAGGCACGTTACTAAAATTAAATCTATTATTTATTTGACAGACGTTCTTATACGAAATACGAAAATGGAAGGATGCAGGTACAGGGGGAGACCGAGACTCACCTACCTAGACCAAATCGGTCATGTATTGTAGGAAGGTGGAATCAGCGAGTCTCCGAAACCGGCGAGCGTATATGAAGAGAATTATGAATGTCGAGGAAGCGAGAGATGTATGCAAGAATAGAGCCTCTTGGCACTGTTCTCTCTGCCTACCCCGCAAGGGAAATGTGATGTTAGTTGGTAAGTTAGTTAGGTTTTTATAGGTACTTAACACAAGAATACTTTGGAAAATCCAAAACTGCACGCCTCATCTTAATTTTTCACAATAAAATTGATTATTTGATAAGTAACTAATGATGTTAATGAGATTTTTCGTAAAAAAAAAATAAGAAAAATTCTCAGTAGCAGCCCGGAGTTTGGAAATGTGCCCGTTAGACGTCAATAGGCTCGCCCCCTATTACGTGGGACAAACATAGCTGGCGAGTCGTGGGTGTGTAATACACCTCTGCCTACTCCTTCGGGGAATACAGGCGTGATGCTATGTTTTTTTTTTAACTAATAATTTCTTGGTCTTACTAAGTAGTTTTCAATAAATCACATAGCGCTAATTTAAAAAATATGCTAATGTGTTACTCATGTCTTATACGCCATCTAGCGCTAATTTTAAGAAGTACTAATATATTAGTCTATAGAAGTAGTTCTACGAAATAACGTATAGGCTATAGCGCTGGTTTTAGTGTAGCACTGTGCCATCGAGTCGAGCGGAAATATTCAGTTTTTTTTTGTTTATTTAATAACAATTAAACCACATCGAATCAGACCGTGAAAAGTAATAGGGATCTATTCATAGTTGTACTCAAGTTAAAAAGAAAAAAAAACTCGATTAGTAAAGTATTTCGGTTGTTATCGAGGTAACATACATTACTTACAACAAACGGACGTCCAAGACATAACTTTTTAAAAATGGCATAAAAAATATCATGAGTGTCAAAAATTGTGTTTTTTCTTGTTATGTGTGTGTATTTATTGTTTCACAAGTGCAATATATGATAAATAGAGACATTTTAAGTTTGAAAAATCAGTTGTTCTGTGTGAAACGAGAATAGTACCCACCTCAACGCTTCATTTATGAGGCGTGCAATTTCGTTTTGAATAAAAAGAAATCGCAGATACCCAAAGCTAGCGATGAGTATATCAAATTCCTCTTTCAAATAAGGATGATTCCATAAACAAGTAGTCAAAGTAGCCCCGGGGACCAACAGTATCCCTTGTTTATGCCCGCAAGTTATAAACAACCAAGGTTATGGTTATTGATATCTTTTTGAATAAGACGAACCTCATTTTGTATTCGCGACACGTTTGTTCTAATAAAACTTTTGTAAGGGGATGAAATATTTTGTAAATATATGAAAAGATCGATACAATTGGAATCCTGTATTGAGATACAGCAATTTTGCGGTGAACGTGACGTGCAGACAAATAATTCGACACTGGTATCAAGGTTATGAAGATAAAATGTTATTTCTATATCCCTCTGGATGCTATTGGAATGCAGGACCGCAATGATGTGAATTACGTTTGCGGTGTGAAAATTTGTTTGCTATTATGTTTATGGGTAAACTTAGATGTAAAATATTGTTTTCGATAACAAAAGTTGTCGTATAGTGACAGATTACAATAAAATTTCGATTTTCTTTTGACAGGGGTTAGTAATAAAGGAGATCTACTCCCCTTTGTAAATAAGCAATTTACGTTAGTCGTAACTGCTAGCTTCTGGCTTGTCTGTGCTTAAGAAAAACTATGAAATAAAAGAAGATCAGATTGGAATTGAAAACCGCTTATTTTATTTATAAAATATAAAATAAAATAAGAAAAAAGCTAAATAATGCAGAAGAATATCATTGTACATTTTGATTGCTTTGGACCTGAGCAGACCACTCATTTTCTGCCCCGCGATGAATACTAAGCATACACCACCCTATTCTTTCCTGCTGGTGCCGTAAGTAAAGTAAGCAATTAACACCCATTAAATTACAGGCGGTAGAGCTTTCTATCAAGAGGGATTACTCACTTATTATCGGGCCCGAGCGGGTTCGTACCACCCTCTCGTATATGACCGGCTATTAAGTACCTTGGCGTGTTTTGGTTGTAGGGGGAAATAGCCGTTCATTCTTGCCGAAATGGTAAGCAGTGGCTTGATAGTACCTACTATTGGTATAATTAAGTCCATGAGCGACGGTTACCACTTACCAATAGGTGGACTGTGGAACTTCTTCCACCATACTCAATAAAATAAAAAGATCTGGGAACATCTTATCACATCTCAGCAAGTAGCCACTGAAAAATAATGGGGGGTACGATACTGAAGGACCTAGTCAAAAAAATGCGCAAGTTTTTGAGATTCTTTAAATAAAAATATGAGAATAGCTCCAAAATATTTAATAGGACATTTTAATCGCTAACACAATATAATATGTTTACAAATATATTCTTCCAGTTTCCGGCGTGTTTTAAATGTGGTGGAGGAATTCAAGAAGTTTTTGATATTTAATTTACATTTAATTTTCCATCATGTGAATGACAGCGCAAAGGTTCACCACTCGTCACGTCTCATTTCTACGGCGTCAAAAAGCGGGCAGAGAAAGGCAGTTTATGGCCAGTGGAAATTCATTGCCTTTTCAGGGAAACAGGTGTGACTCATTTATGTATTGGTATTATATGTATATATTTTATAAACAAATTAGATATAGGTACTCTATTGAGGAAACCTTCTACTTACTCTTACTTGACTTATTTTCATTTAATATTTATTAAATGAAAATAAGTGCGGAAGTAATGCGCTAATAGCACCGTAAATGGAACTACATATTTTTTCAAATTCATTTGCATTTAAATATAACAATATCTATACCCTCCCACATACTCGTAGGTATCCCTGGTAATGAAAGGGTTGACTTGTTGGCGAGACAGGCCTCCTACCAAGGTATTTCTCTTTCTATACTGCCATACTTCTCAGATTGTTTGTACTTAGTTAAACGATTTTGTTATACGAAATGGAAGGAATACTTTGATCAAAGCTCAGTTGAGAAGGGAATTTGGTACAAGACCATTCAACCTGCCCAACTAACAATTCCTTGGATCGGCAACTGTGCGATTAGTCGAAGTAGTTCTGTAGTGGCAAAGAGACTGTGTTCCGTGGGCTGATTACGTGAAAGTTAGCAGACAGCAACCGCCACGCGATAGCGCAGTAATTGTGCACCCGGGCAAAAAATTTCAAAAAAGAAACGTATCACGTAAACCATCTGCTTATTAAATTATAGTATATTAGTAGAGACAGCACTGCCGATTGCTGGTTCTCTGCTGTTACATGATACGAAACTGACATTTGACAGCAGCTATTGCACAATTTTCGGCTATTGCTAATCGTCTGCAAGATACGTAATTCAGGTGCCGGACACGTCCCATTTGGAAAGTTCACTTTCCTCATGCGCATCTTCATCTTCCCCCAACTACAGTCAACGTAATATGATTGAGTACGTACAACATACTGTATTTATAAGTAATTAAGTAAATTAATGTTTAAGATTGTTTGTACCTTATGGAGCGACATCGTCGTATCATGAAAAAAAAATCAATAATAAAAGAAAATTATGTCTATAATGAATATATTCATTTGGATAAAATTATAAATAGCATATTTAAAACTTCGAAGCATAACATCTAAATAAGACACCATCTTCAAAGTTGGAATGCGTTATAATGTAACCAAATTAAAGACGACAACGCAAACATTTTACATTGAAAAGTTTCATCTTCGATCCGGTTATATCTATTTGAACTATTGATAAACTTGCCGATACGAGAGAGCTGTTTCTAAATATTTTCGGTGATTTCATGTTATTCCCTTGCTACTTTCGTTAAGTTTATTATTTTGTTACGTGTTTTAGATATTTTGTTAATAATATTTCTATTGTTATATTCACGTTTTTGTGGATTAAAACATGAGTGAACCTGGACCCGTTGAGAAACATTGGTTGTTCTGTTTCCATTTTGTCTTAAGTAAATACGTAACTTCAACAGAGGTCGTAAAGCGCAATCCATGCTTTCATCAGCCTCCCCAAGAGAGCGCCACAACGAGCGATGTTGTGCTAACTGCATCCAACACCTCCCTGCGGCTTTGGCCAGATCATCAATCAGTACAATAATCTATGAGATGATCTATCTGGTAGGATGCCATCCCATGCTGCGCCGTCCGTCATGACTTTCATCTTGTCTATATTCATTTTTAGACCCACTAGTCGGGAAACCCTGCTAAGATCAGTGAGTATGGTGCCAAGGTCCTCCAGCAATTCTGCCATGACTACGATATTGTGGGCATATCGCAAATGAGTGATGTAATCGCTATTAATGTTGTCCGGTCCAAGAGCTTCAAGACACCTTCCAGTGCAGTGGTGAAGAGTTTCGGGAACATAACGTCTCCCTGTCTAACACATCTCTGAAGTTGAATCGGTTTAGTTTTGGTTGTCCTAAGCTCGGATTGATATGTTACCGTTTCTATACAAGTAGTCCACAAACCCCAGACACAGAGGCCGATTATATTCCTCAGTCTTCTTGTATAACCTGGAGTAGCGTATGGATGTGATCTCTGGTAGGTACTAAAGTCTTTTCGGAAACCGGTTTGCTCGGGAAGGGGCTAGAAGTCTCAAGCCTGCGCGAGAGTCGATTTATAATGATCCTCAAAAACAACTTATACACGTGGCTCAAGATAGAGTTGGGTCTAAAATTTTTTTAAGAGGGTCCTATCACGTTTCTTGTAAATAAGCACCACCACGCTCCTGGTCTACGAGTCTGGAACGTCGCACCTGAGAACGACGGAATTGAACAACTTCTGAAGTATTTAGGAATCCCTGCTCCGCCGTTACCGAACCCGCTAGGCCCTTTAGGTCACGGAACAGCGGTGCTGCCGTGGTTGTGCATGGGTTTTCCACTTGCACAAATAATTTGTTTTTTTTTTTAAATAGCTAAGCATGTCAAATAAAATAAAAATCACAAAAATAATTAGTGATAATTATCTGTAATGAAATGGAAAATAAACATAGCGTCACGCCTGTATTCTCCGAAGAGGTAGGTAGAGGGGTATTAACACACCCACGGTTCGCCAGCTATGTTTAAGTCCCACGTAACAGGAGGCAAGTTGTCCAAACTACAGGCTGCTACTGAGAATTTTTCTTTTTACGAAAAAGCTTAATAACACTGCCCGACCCGGGGATCGAACTCATGATCAGCAGTCACTCACACTACCGCTGCATCACAGAGGAAGTTAAATGGAAAATATTATATATTATTATAATTAAGGTAAATATTGTGTTAGATCCCCGGGTCGGGCAGTGTTATTGAACTCGCCCCTTATTACGTGGGACTTAAACATATCTGGCGAACCGTGGGTGTGTAATAGATGTCTGCCTACCCCTTCGGTGAATATAGGCGTGATGCTATGTTTATGCTCTCCAACGATGCAGATTATATTATATTTATATCATCAACAACTGACCCGTTTGTACATTTTTGATCTATATTTTTCAGCATTTGACATGCTCCGCCACTTTTTAAAGTACAAATTATTTGTGTATAAGGAAAAAGAGATTTTTGTACTAGCGGGAATCGAATCCACGTCTTTTCCAATCCGGGGAAGTGCTCTAAGCCACTGAGCTAACATACAGATCTTTCGATTATCCCAATCTCCTTATCACATTTGTCTTTACGACCAACGCCATCTATCGGAATACATACACATGCATTAGTAATATAGTAAGTTTAATTTTGCAATTAAAATTCATACTATTTGATGGCGCGATTTTTTAAACATTTTTGATCTATATTTTTTAGTATTTGACATGCTCCGCCACTTTTTAAAGTACAAATTATTTGTGAATAAGGAAGAGATTTTTCGACGATAGCTCAGTGGCTTAGAGCACTTCCCCGGATTGGAAGACGCGGGTTCGATTCCCGCTCGTACAAAAAATATCTTTTTCTATAAAAATAAAACGACTAACACCCAGATGGGTCCCAACTAATCCTATTGCGTTATTTTTATAATACACAATACGAAATAATCTAGTGACAATATCAAAACGCGAGATCACAGGTTCGAATTTTTGATCGTGAAGAAGTGTGAGCAACACGCAGGCCGAAATAATATTATCGACGGAACTACGAAATATAGTTAAAAATGTGTATACCATGAAATTAACGAGAAACTGCACGTCTGGCGGTGTGGCTTAGATACCGACCTCCTAAGCCGAGTGTTGGGGGTTATATTCCCAAACAGGAATCATTTGTGTGATCCACAAATTAATTGTTCTAAGTCTAGGTGTACTTTTTGACTGTTAAAATGGTATGTTTTTGGATTGCCCCGAGATGCGTGCGTATTATTAAGTGCAGGATTTATTGTCTTTAAAACAATGACGTACCTTAATATGCGGAAGCGCCAGAAGTCTCCGGATCTCGTGTATAGCGGAGGCTGTAGCCGGAGTGGCAGCGGCCGGGCCCGGGCCCGTGTGCCGTAGTCGTGTAGCCGCTTCTAGCGCTTGGCGAGAGCGCTGACGACCTTCTGCAGCGGGAGCCCGACCCATTGTCACCACTACCGTGCACGCTATGCGGTCGTATATCTGTTGAAATAAACATGTATTACCCAGAAGAATAATAACAAAGTATATAGTTGCTATAGGCTTGGATTTCTTCTAAACCACGCGACGGAGATTGAAACAGTTCACAATTTCGATAATTTTCCAAGGAAAGTTTCATCATCGTCAAGTATATTCTAATTTTGATCTGTATTTTTTTTAGCACTTGACATGCTCAGCTACTTTAAAGTACAAATTATTATTTGTGAATGAGATATTTAAAAAATCACGCCATCAAATAGTATGAATTTTAGTTGCAAAATTAAACTTACTATATTGGATTAATGCATGTAAATGCGTTCCGATAGATGGCGTTGGTCGTTAAGACTAATGTGATGAGGGGATTGGGTATAGCCGAAAAGTGGTGTGGTAGCTCAGTAGATTAGAGCACTTCCCCGGATCGGAAGGGACGCAGGTTCGATTCCCGCTCGCACTAAAGTTCTCTTTTTCCTCATTCACAAATAATAATTTGTACTATATTCTAATTTTCACTCTAAGTAGATCCATCCATCAATCAACCTTTTAACGTCCACTGCTGCCCCAAGAATGGGCGATAGTGGCGTAATCACCACGCTTGGCAGGCGGGTTGACGATCTGAAGGAGTGCTGCTGCCCACTTCCTCGGTATGCCCCCTAAGTCGGCGCTTACGACTCCCATGGGTGGAAAGGGGTGGGACAATTCTAAAGCGGGCCCCACACGGCTCTAAGTAGATAAATAAATTTAATTTTGTGTAAGCAAATTGCGGAAAAATATTTGAGGCACATGCGGGCTTAAGATTCCGTGTAGTGACCGAATAAGAATACAAGTGTCACCCCATTCTTTCCCACGGGTGTCGTACGAGGCGACTGAGGGAAGTAGTGATGCCAATATCTCGTATTATTTCTATTTCCAACAAATATCGGTTAATGGCGACAAAAGCAGATATTTCTAACTGCAAAAGAAGGATCACTCTAATTTAAACTGTACCGGGTTGACACTAAGTAATTCTCTGTTGTGTGCTGGGCATTAACATATAGGTTCCTTTGTCATAAACAGCTGTGAAACTGAACTGCAACTAAAATAAGACAACCACAGACCCGACTGGGGAACAAACCAGGGATCTCTTTATTTTAAATTAAGTAAATACCAATGCTACCAAATAAACACGAGTGTGTCATTTATTTGTTAGTTTATTATTTGGAAACTTTAGAATTATAGTAACATACTACATGCACGAAAAATTACTTTCTGGGATTTGCACAAAAGATTCCTATGCCTTCTAACATCCATTCATATAAAAGTCGCAACAAAAATTTAAATTAACGCCATCTATTAGTTATATCCAAAATAACTAACGCATGTCTCTTTCATTGTTTTAATCTATAAGCTGAAGGGAATCTAATACTTTCTGATATCTGTCTTCTAATATTTAAACGCATACCTCTAAAAGAGCTCTCAGCTGTAAATCATCTAGGACACTATGAAACAGGTCAGGATCCATGAACGTAGGCCCGTCTTGTAGCACTGCGACATCGTCTAGCGATTCCACTACTAAATTGACAGCTGCAACAAAACAAATAAGACTATCGTTGACTGATAAAAAACAATGAACTAGGCCATAAATCTATTAAAACAAATAGATGGCGCTAAAGCTATAAGAGTTTAAAAAAGCGCCATCTAAGTAAAGTTTACAGAAAACAGATACACTTCCTTCATCTCATTGCCTTATGCCTAATACTATGCTAGAAGCAATTGTGCGGCGGTAAGAACATCATAATAATGTATTACAATAACAAGGCGGTCTTTTATCTTTTAAATTTCAAATTAGGGGTAAAATCATAAGCACACAAGCTGAGAAGCTCTAAATGATGAATTCAGCACATCACCGCTGAACTACATTTACTCACTCACAAGGGTAATAACGTGATATTGTATAGCCTATTGGTTGTCTATAAAGTCGGTTTACGGACAATAATTTTACCTGATAATGTCACATACGTTTTCTAAGAGTTTCACAAACAATGCATTGGTCGCCATCTTCCAACCGCAGATGAAACATGTAGTCAGATTACTTTAAATAACGCCACCTATTTTTATGATTTAACAACTCTCGCCTTCTTACGAACCGCAGATGAACCACGTAGTCAATTACTTTAAATACCGCCATCTATTTTTATGATTTAGCAACACTGGGGGGAACGTGACACTTTTTAGTGCGTGCGGTCGGCGTTCATTGATTTATAAGACGTTATTACGTCAAAAATTCAACGTTGCCCTCACCAAAGTCAGAGCAGCGATAAAATGTATATATTTCCTAGTTTTATAAGTTCTTATGATAAAATATTAGATGCACACAGACCCGTTAAATGATTTATAATATTAATAATCTCTCGGATCGCCAGTAATTATTGTATATTTCAACACAACAAAATGCATTTACCGGCAGCATTCGCTTCTTCCAAAAGTACTTGTCTGCGAGCCGGTTGTTCTTCGTCCTCCTCATCATCAGCCGCAGCGGCACCGAGTGTCGCTGCACGCAGACGACGGCGACTGTTAAACTTCTTTAACTCTTCAACAGTACCCGCCAGGTGGATGCGATTCTGCTTCTCGCGGTCCTACAAAGAAAAAAAACATGCTATAAATATTGACTACAACGCAAAACAATGACTTGCTGATAAAGAATGATAATTTCCCCTTATGAATATAGTCATAATTATCACTACTGACCACCTTTACTACAAGTTTTTAGGTTATATCTCAGGTTCCCGGTATCATATAGCGGGATAAAAATGATAAAATGTATACCAGTTTTTTAGTCTAATCAAGATCTATAATATAATAACCAAATTTCGTTAATATCCGTTCAGTAATTTTTACGTGAAGCTCCAACAACTAAATAGAAATTCTAATAAAAAATATTGTGTTCAGACGCGTAAATACATCCATTTTTTCTCAAATATCTTAAATGTGCAGACAGAGCTCTGTTACAGCTTTATAATAGTACAGATTGTGTTTGTGTGTGTGTGTGTGTGTGTGTTTTGCAGTTGCATTCTCTTAGCAATGAGAAAGGGAAAAGTAACAACAACTAATTATCATCCTCTTTTGGACGTGAATCTAAAGTGGGAGGAATTCAGATCATGTTCTATCATGCTGTCAAAATACGGACACGATCGCAGACTGAGCTTAATACCAAACTGCCTTACTAATAAACGTTGTTTAACCTCCGAATAGTTATTTAGTGTTTTTTCTTTGTCACTAATATGACAGTTTGACGTGGAGAGAATGGAACCAAACACTGAATAACTATTCGGAGTTTAAACAATGTTTATTAGTAAGGGAGTAAGAGTCCATTGCCATGCAATACTTTCTGTTATGCTAATACTAGAGTTTATTAAATACTTAGAACGGAATCTATCATACTTTCTGATATTTAGGCGAATGTTACACATTTTAATCTATCATGTTAAATCGACCTATATGTTCACAAAATACGAAATTCAATTAATGGTCACGGGAGGAGCCTTACCGTAATAAAGATCATATATACCAAGACTGTGAGAAACGGTGTGAGAGAGAAACAACAAACGCACGTAACGTGATCTCGTGTCAGCCAATCACGTTCCGTACTCGTGTAAGAGAGTGAGACTTTCGAACGACTATTGCACTCTTTCTCTACTCCATGTCTCACAATTCTAGAATACTATAGTACCTTCAGATGTATATGAACCTGTAAGTGCTGCAAAGTATGTGAAACATCGACGCAGTCGAAAATCGAATAAATACGATAGATTTTGTTATAACAGCTTAATTTCATTATCTAATTGGTCTAACAAATTAGGTGACTGTTTAAAGATAACAAATTCCATTCTTGGAACACCACACACTCACAGTACTATAAAGTCCAAGTCAACAAGCCAGAACAATCACTAGGGGGTTAGAATGTATCTCACTAAATAGTATCGACATCGCATCGTGTCATTATTTGATGGAGAGATCACCGTAATTATCCGAGGGATTATTACGACATCACGCGTCGGTTTCTCTACCAATCACAAGCGGGACGATACGATGTCGATACGATTTAGGGTCGGTTGTTTCAAATAATTGATTATCATAACATACGTACGTCAAAAAATAACGATTACGAACGATATTTAACGTACGTTAAATACAAAGCGTTGTTTCATTGCCTAAAAAACCAGTCGTCAAAGTTATTAGGGATGCCAGCACATAGCAAAGTATTTTCGTAATAAAAATAGATGGGAGAATTTTCTAGTATGCCAACATTTGCCCGTATACGTCAGTTTATCTTTTTTTATCATAGACAGAGGATGTTATAGTCTATGGTTTTTTGGTTTTTGTCATGCAAGTAATATGTAATGTATATAAGTATACATACTATCCATCTATATATACTATCCATCCATCCATCCATCAGCCTTTCGAAGTCCACTGCTGGACATAGGCCTCCCCAAGAGAACAGCACAACATGTGTTTCGCTCATAATGCCGTAATCGCCACGCTTGACAGGCGGGTTGGCGATCGCAGTGGATGTTGTTAATACTCGAGGGAGTGCTGCTGCCCACTCCCCTGGTATTCCCTCAGTCGGCTCTTACGACTCCCATGGGTGGAGAGGGGTGGGACAATTCTAAAGCCGGCCCCACACGGCAATATACTATATATACATATTACTTATTTATTTTATTATTTATGACGCGAATGACAAAACTTTGAATTATTCCTTTATTATTAGTTGTGAATTGTGACAATATTGTTAGGTAATATAAAGAAAAATAAGCTATTCATGCAGAATGGAGACCAACCGAGGACTTCACGTCTGTTAAAGTTTGATTTGAAATCTAGCTATATTATAGAAGTCAGTTGCAACAGCCAATTTTTCTTCTTCGTTAGATGGAATGTTTATGTAATGAGGACGTAATTTATCGATAACCCGAGTCACTCGATGAATAATATGACCTACTGATGATTTCTGCAAACCTGACACGTGCCCAACACATCTCATAAGCGATCCTGAACCATAACATTGTAGAGTAGCAAGTACCTGATCTATAGGTAGGCTAGGTTTTACTGCAGTTTCTGAAATATTGTAGACAAATAAATTTTAAATCAAAGTATTCTTATGAGAAATTCTACTTTTCTGTAACAAATTTTATATCGTCTTCGATACGACGTGTCAACAATAGAGCTACTTCCTTTATTAGGTACACGATAGTCTCACGATACCTTGCAATGAATGATTTCCAACATATGAATTCCTGCTCATCCCAAAAATTTAGGTTAATAGGTATTTTAAAGACATTTTTCTTCCTTTCTACATTGTTTGTATTATCGCCAGATGAACAACTATCGCAGAATAAAGACGAATACAAGAGTCTCCATAATGTTGTAGGTACCTACTGTTTGTTAGACGAACCCATATAGTACCTATATGCTGACAGTATATACTATATCTATGGCTAGACGCACCGAAAGTGAAGTTAACCAGTGGGCGGGACATCTGTTACTGTAATCGTTATTATTTAACGTACGTTAAGGACCTCATTTCGTGAAACAACGATTTTTTTGGTTTGACGATGGTTAACTCCATTTTTGACGTATACGTGTGCGTCAAGTATAGCTGAAACAACCGGCCCTTAGGGAGTTACATTCTACAGGCTCTGGTACCAAAACCCAGAACTAGTTTGTTTAAATGTGAGATTTAAATTTTTATAGTAGTATTATATTCTTGCTTACTAGCTAATTAGAGACAGTGAACAGAATGATGGCACTTTCTATGCTTATTCTAAAAATGGTTCAATCAGAATACCTTCTATTAAAAGCGATTACTTAATCAATCTATCTTTAGATTACTGACCCTTATCCAACGATGGTTGAGGACTTCTTGAATGTTGATCCTTTGAGTGTGATCCACGGTGAGCATTCGTTGGACTAGCTCTTTTGCTGCGTCACTAATATCGTCCCACATCGGTGCATCGAACTGTAAATAGCAAATATATTATATTTTTAATTTAATAAAAAAACACAATGCATAAATAGTGCACGAAGACATTTTAAACGTAACCGTAATATATGACCATACGCTAGTTTCTATTGACAGACATTTTGGGAGGTATCAGGTGCTGACGTATATTCATCACTCACTCTTTTTAAGACTTCATACACGCTGATTTTTATGTATTTTTCGCAGAATATGCCAGGCATTTTACATCGACGGTAATTTCACCTTAAAAGCTTTGAAGCGGGAAAAATAACCTAATATTACTTGCAGTCTGAGTCTAAAAAAATATAGTTCCTAAATGATACTCAGGGATCATTTCTGTTTTTTAAATATCTTCCAAAAGACAATGAGAATGTGAAGAAGAAATTGACTATGATAAGATTGATTTTTTAAAGGTAAGGATTATCAGGTTGAATCACCTACAGTATATTTTCTAATTTCTCTTTAGGTCATTATAAAAAGTACCAATGTTATCATTTAATATTTGTTTCACCTACCCTCAGTCTTCCTCGACAAATAGCTTCGAAAAGGCGTTCTCTTGTACCCGTGAATGGTAGATACCCCACCAGTAGAACGTGTAATAGAATTCCCGCTGCCCAAACGTCTACGGGTTTTCCGTAAAGTTGGCTTGATACTACTTCGGGTGCCATGTAATGAGGAGTCCCGATACGACCTTAAAAAAAAAAAGAAAATATTGAGTTGTGAGTTACAGGACTAAGGACAGAACATCAAGATTATAGAAAATTATGATAAAGGACATTTTTTTATTGCCAACGCTGAACGGTGGCAGACGAGCAAACGGCCCACCGGATGGTAAGTGGTAACCACCGCTCATGGACTTTGGCAACACCAGGGGCACAGCCAAGCCACTGCCTACCGTGCGTGTATTTATTTGAGAGTCAACCCCGAACCAAAACGGCTTTCAGTTAAATGGGACAACTCACGCGGCATAGTGTGTCTTCGATTATTGGACTCGACAATTATTTGTGACATCTACAAAATAATATATTTTCGAGTCTACACATAATTTATCCATTCATGGTAAGTATATTCATAAATTATGGAGTGACTTTTATAAAGGGTTTATTTCTTTTTGAATGTTCAGTTGGATTGAAAGGGCAAAAACATTAGGAAGTAAATCTCTTTGACGCTAAACAGGATGCTTTTTTGTAGATACATTTCTAAAGAAAATATGTAACTAATAAGTTATCATAAAACACCATTACATCAATAAAATCACTAAAAATGTGGAGTTGGCAGCGAATAATACAAAAAATAAGCACTTTTGAAGAGACACTACTCAGTTAATATTGTTCCCGAGCACAGCGGTTATCTCGTAGTATACATATATATTTTCTGCTAAGTTCTTAATCAACAGCTAAATCTCGTGTATATTGCATGCCAATACTATCACATTATCTTATTACAATATTATCATATGTATAACATGTATCCTAATGTATAAAAACACGTATAATAAATTACGTCTTATAGCATACTTTATATTAGACTAGCCTTTGCCCGCGGCTCCGCCGCAGCTAAAAGCTAGTTTTTAGGTTATATCTCAGGTTCCCGATTTAGTAGCGGAATAAAAAATTTAAGTCTCATGAGCTATCAAATAAAAAAAGTTGCATCAAAATTCGTGTAGTAATTTTTGCGTGATGCACAAACGAACAAACAGACAAAAAATCTAAAAAAAATGTTTTGTGACACGCCTATTAGCCTAATACAGTCATTTTTTCTCAAATATCTTAAATGTACAGACACAGCTCTGTTACAGCTTTATAATAGTACCCAGGTATAGATATAACACTCTAGGTTTTATTATATTAAAAGTTGTTGCCCACAATTTGGAATATGGACTTTAATTTTATCATACCTATAAATGAAATACCTTTGCTTTTCTAACATTCAATTGAAATGAATGCTCTATACCAGCCTCAATAAACCCGTGAGAATCTCATTAAAATCCGTTCAGTAAACATGAAACCGTATTTTCACTTAACAGCTTGGAAGGTTTTGTGCTAAACCTGACACTGTAATTTTAGTTGTAATTTACTACAGCAAGTTGACAATGAACCAACATCAGACCAAACACAATTAACATAATGAACGGAAATCAAACACCACTGGCTAACAATTTCGAAAGTTTTTCAATAGATATTCGTGCAACAATTTACAATGATCGCACGTTAATTGTTTGAATTAGTTATTATTACAGTATAGAGTACATTCATTGATCATTGATACTATATTTTTTGAATTGACGTATTTACACAATTATACAGTAAGCGTGTGCGCCAAGCAAAACAGGGGTAAGATTTGATCATCGCTGTTAAAAGTACGCTTCCTTTTAACATAAATATTTTAAAAATTTAACATGCCTGATTCTTTTAGCACAAAATGTTAAAATGTAAAATAGCAAAATAATAGCTACGAGTGGAGATTCAACCCGCGTCTTCTGGATTATCGTTCGAAGCTGTCTGCCGACTGAACTATCGTAGCAGTCGCTCGGAGCCATCATTCTCACCGTCTTTTCTTGGTTGACGATCGCACCAAATGTCGTAGGTATTGTATCTTAAATATTGCAGTTGAGTAGTGTATTTTAAAAGGATTTATTCCTATTCATTTCTAAATTATCAGTAGTGTGAGCGACTGCTGATCATGGGATCTCGAGTTCGATCCCCGGGTCGGTAAGTGTTATCGAGCTTTTTCGTAAAAAGAAAAATTCTCAGTACCTAGCAGCCTGAAGTTTGGAAATGTATCTGGTAAACGGCAATAGGCTCGCCCCATATTACGTGGGAATTAAACACAGCTGGCGAACCGTGGGTGTAATACACCTCTGCCTACTCCTTCGGGGAATACAAGCGTGATGCTGCGTTATTTATTTCTAATTAGGAAAAAAGTGCAAATTAGTCTTAACGCCACATTCTCAGTGATTTTCCATGATATTATATTGGAATAAAACTACGTTTACGGAATCTATCGCGTTTACTTGATTTTTATACTATCCCGACGTTTCAAATACTTTAAAGCATTTATGATCACGGGTGGACTTAGATGGTAGATGTCCAAATCTGATTTGTTGTTTCAACGGTTTCATCTACCCACAGTAATATGATTTTACAAATTTTTGGTTTATTTATTTCAACCCACATAATATTCGTTTAGAAACACAATTAAAAATATCTACTCTAAATTTTATGCTTACAATGTATGAGATTTTAAGCTAGTATAATAAAATTAGTACAATACTCCTTTAAGTTTTAAAATTTTGTTTATATTTAGTGCTTAAAAATTCTACCACAAACTACCAATTAAAATTTTTAAGTTATCAAAAAACTACCATTAAGAAGACAATATTGATTATTAGTTTCTATTATTAAATATATTGATTTTAATAGAAGCTAAGACTAAAAAAGCTACCACCGGATCGGAACGCGGCCTGACTGAGAAAGATCCGGCCAGAAAACTCAGTAGGCAACAACTTGTTATGGATGGAACTTGGATGAATTCAAGTAAACGCGATAGATTCCGTAAACTTAGTTTTATTTCAAAATGTGTAAAATTCGCGTAAATGTTAGTAAGTATGATATTATATTGGTTTTGACTGAACATCTGGAAAATTTTCTACAGAAATAGCATTTAGTCCGTGTGGTGACGGACTAAGAATACAAGTGTCACCACCCAATTCTTTCCCACGGGTGTCGTATGAGGCGACTATAGAAAGTAAGCAATTGTCATCCATTGCATGACTGGTGGTAGGGCTGGGTACCAAGTGAGAGTGCTCACTTGGTATCAGGCCCGAGCGGGTTGGTACTACCATCTCCCGTGTGACCGGCCATGAAGCACATCGTTGCGTTTTGGCTGTAGCATGAGATAGCCGTTTATATTTCATTTCATAACTGTGAAATGAATTAGTGAGCAGCGGCTTGACAACACTCTCGGTATAGTCAAGTCCATGGGCGACGGTTACAATTTACCATCAGATGGACCGTGGCTCGTCTGCCAATACATGCAATAAAAAAAATTAAAAAAAAAGCATTTAGTTCCGCATCAAAGTTACTTTTTATTCTTTTTGTCCGTTCATCCATTTAATGTATCTTTTAAAAAGACGCTCCTTAATTAAGAATCGTCAAATAATGACACGGCCTCATACATATTTATTTTAGCTCAGTTATCAAAGCTTCGTGGATCCAGAAGACGCGGGTTCAATCTCCGCTCGTAGCTATCTTATACTATTTCACATTCTCGCACTTTTTTGTTCTAGTACTTAAATAACCCATTATTTTATCATCCCATTGTCGGACACGTGTTTACCCTCAAAATTAGAGATTTCTAAGTAGTCTATTAGTTTGACTAAGAAACACACAAGTAATATTATATAAAAACCTACATAGTGAATAAATGAGCGACGTTAAAATAAGTAAACGAAAAAAAACATTCGACGACAACTAACAGAAAAATAAAACAATGCACTGAGGTTTATTGCACATCATAAGTCATAACATGCTTTAGATGATCAGTGTTATTTATGACATTTGAAACATAAATAATATTAATCACAGTTTTATAGAGTTTTGTCGTGTTTCTTTTTAAATTTTATAGAAACTTTATCAATAACATTTATCGCCGATATGATTATGTCGTATTTAATGAATGGTGCCATAATGGTTAATAGTGATAGGAAGCATGTCTGCAGTAAAATATATACAGTGTGCTTAGGACTGCCATCAGGTCAAGTTTTCTTGTATTCTTCTTTTTAACGTATTCGGGATATTGGAACCAAATTGGGGTTTTCCTATAGCCTATCCATAAAATGGCGGAATCAGCAAACTGCATAAGCGAATATAGATGGCAGCCCTGAAATTATGCCACATTGTGCGGTGCTTGCACATAATGTCCATGCAGGGCATTGTCTTACCAAATTCATCGGATTTGAGATAGTCTTGGCCCATTGGACCCATTAGCGGTCGAGTGTCCATCACCAATTCTGTATAACAATTCCTAGTATCATCAAATTTGCAAGATATTACTTATTAATTTTGGTTAACAATATTGGTGTTAGCCATATTATCAAAAACGTGGAGTGTTTAAAAAAGTGTTTTTAAAACTATGTAGTTTCAATTTTATTAAATATGTAAATAATAAATGGGATAAACCCTTGATGCGTAACTGTAGGGTTTTACATTTTAAATGCTTAATTAGTTCATAATTCCCTTTTTCTCTATATAAACGTAAACCAGCATTAAAAAATTAAAATCATACAGTACTGAAATATACAAAACGTTCCCAAGCACATAGTGCAAAAATGTAAAATAGAAAATGACAGCCACAAGTAGGATTTGAACCTGCATCTCCAGGATTACCGTTTCAGACGCTCTGCCAACTAAGCAATTGTGACATCTGCTGGAGACTATCAATTTCCGTCACACATTCTTTGTTAATATCTTGGGTGACGCTCTTATACAATTTTGGAGGCGTGGTCCAAGAACTTTCCATAATCGGATAATTATTCTGCAAAATTTCTAAACCTGGATTTCCACTAGGAGCACCAAGGACTAGCGCGAAAATTCAGATTGAAGTGGCATGTTTCTAAGGCCTAAAGCCTGAAACGAAATAACAATAGTATCTACTATTTTTGGTAATAATTTCTTCAGAGATCTAAGAGGCACTAAGGGTAAGCCCTGCCCCCAAAATGCCTTATATAAAGAACCCACATAACTACAAAACATTACCTGGAGGCGCCCGATGCGCAGTAGGTGTGGGTAGTTGGGCCGCAACACCGAACCCGCCAAGTTTGACAGGAGCGCAATTATCACGGCCAGCAAGTAGAACACAATGAGGCCTCACGTCTCGGTGAACGATGTCGTTCTCATGACAATAACGCAAAGCTTCCAGGATTTGACGCATATAATGGCTGTGGAAATTAAAAAACAAATATTTTGATCTGTACATGCTCAGCTACTTAAAAAACAAATAAGTCATCATAGTCACGTGATGACTGCAATGGGTTCTTAAAAAAACAAATTTACATTACAGGAATATAAACATTGATTGAGTTTGATGCGAGAAGAATTAAACAAGCGTTATTTAAACATTTTTGATCTATATTTTTTAGCATTTGACATGCTCCGCCACTTTTATTTATGAATAAGGAAAAAGAGATTTTTTGTACCAGCGGGAATCGAACCCGCGCCTTTTCCAATCCGAGGAAGTGCTCTGAACCACTGAGCTATAGTACAGATCTTTCGATCATCCCAATCTACTTATCACATTTTGTCTTTACAACCAACGCCATCTATCGGAAGCATTTACATGCATTAAACCAATATAGTAAGTTTAATTTTGCAATTAAAATTCATACTATTTGATGGCGCGATTTTCTAAACATTTTTGATCTATATTTTTTAGCATTTGACATGCTCCGCCACTTTTTAAAGTACAAATCATTTGTGAATAAATAGATTGGGATGATCGAAAGATCTGTACTATAGCTCAGTGGTTCAGAGCACTTCCCCGGATTGGAAAAGGCGCGGGTTCGATTCCCGCTGGTACAAAAAAATCTCTTTTTCCTTATTCACAAATAATTTGTACTTAAAAAAGTGGCGGAGCATGTCAAATGCTAAAAAATATAGATCAAAAAAATGTTTAGAAAATCGCGCCATCAAATAGTATGAATTTTAATTGCAAAATTAAACTTACTATATTGGTTTAATGCATGTAAATGCTTCCGATAGATGGCGTTGGTCGTAAAGACAAAATATGATAAGTAGATTGGGATGATCGAAAGATCAGTACTATAGCTCAGTGGTTCAGAGCACTTCCCCGGATTGGAAAAGGCGCGGGTTCGATTCCCGCTGGTACAAAAAATGTCTTTTTCCTTATTCACAAATAATTTGTACTTTAACAAGCGTTATTTATTACATAATTTCACGGCGATAAACGTACTTACTTTATGAGTAACAAAATGTATTGAGTGGAAATAGTGTAAGAATGTACTTTGAACTTAAGCATATCTGCTAGATTATGCCAAGCGATGGCTACTTTCCAGATATCATAGAACATATAGTTCCAGTGGTTCACCAACACAGGCGGAGAGACGGCACACGGCGTGTTTATTTAGTGGGTGAGGGCCCCGCGCTACCCTGTTTTTTGCCCCGAACTACGGGGTGTGCGTTTAGGAATAATTCCCGCTTTAACAAAAAAAAGTATCATAAAACATGCGCAAGTTTGGCATCTAGGACGGGTCAGACTGCTAATCATCAATGCTCACATCAACTTTATCATTTCAAATGTTTTAATTAAACCATTGCAGAATACCTAAATATTCTTCAATCCAATACCAAATAGATTAATTATGATACATTAAATAATCATACTCTTTGTTTTATAAATAGTTTAGCAATAGCGAGAGCACTTAAAATATATAAATAACACAAGCTATAACTGACCAGGCAACCGCTTCACTGTACACAAAGCCAGCTGAAGCTCTGCGAACCACTTCAAAGCAGAGATCAGAACCATCCATGCTGAAAATAGCAATAAGAAATTTAAACATGGTTTATATATATTATATATACACAGTGTAATAAATAAATAAGTTTTGTTTTATTAAATGGATCCTAGTATTGAAATTATCGTGAGATTGATACATATTAGATTTATTATAATACCGACAGTAACTCACGTTTAGGATCGATTACGTCGACCTGGGTTTCGAGCATATCCGATGCTCATCATCAGGACGAGTGCGCAGCGGCTACTGCGAGCTCCCGGCGTGCACTGCGGAGCGCATGGCACGCGGCTCGACGCGACAGCGGTGCGGTTTGCGGTGGGGGACTCGCTGGTGGAGCGTGCCCGGCACCGACGATGTCGGCCAGAGATGGTCGATCGTTTCGGGGAGTGGATGGATGTGTTTTTGCTTCGTCCCTCACTATATTATTCTCTCGTATGTTTACATACCACACTGACTGTGTCGCCCTCCAAGTTTTGTTTCGAGGTAGCATTAAGGGCCGGTAACTAAGCTGACGAGAGCCTCCACCCACCATCTCTGTTAAATGTTTGATGACGATTGATCTCTATAGCCTCACATACTTTGCGAGGAACGTAAAACTTTTCTCGAGCTAATACGGAAGCTTTGTCAAGCCTTATATAATGCTTTATGTCACAGAGAAGTGCGTGTTCTGCTACAGCTGATTGGTTGGTATCCATATTCTTTATGCTCCTGACGTGCTCAGTTAGTCTTGTGCTGCGCACTCGCCCTAATAATGAGCATCGGATATGCTCGAAACCCGGGTCGACGTAATCGATCCTAAACGTGAGTTACTGTCGGTATTATAATAAATCTTAATGGATCTTGCTATAATTTTAGTAAACATACTTTGAACTTTGTTTTCAAAGTTGTCCAAAATGCCAGTTTAAACAATCTCTTCAGATCTAATATTAAATTAAACATGCTGTTTATTTTCACGCCTGCATTCCCCGAAGGCGTAGTCAGAGGTGTACACACCCACGATTCGCCTGCTATGTTTAAGTCCCACGTAATAGGGGGCGAGCCTATTGACGTCTACCGGGCACATTTCCAAACTCCGGGCTGCTACTGAGAATTTTTTCTTTTTTTTTTTAGGAAAATCTCAATAACACTGCCTGACCCGGGGATCGAACGTAAGACCTGATGATCAGCAGTCGCTTACACTACCGCTGCACCACAGAAGCAATCAATCAAATATCTTCTACTAACATTAAATTAGTAGAAGATATGATCTTATATATGTTTAAAAATAATATCAATAAATGTTTACATGCCTTTATAATGAACCACTGTCTGATGACTATTTTTAGCACTAATTAAACACACCAGTGACTTTTTAGTCTATTGTTGCCGCCGATGCGCATAATTTCTATATAACATTATCATAGCATGCATTTATATGGTAGTGGACATTAACATAAGTAACAGAAATTTATATTGTGATCTTTAATAAACTTACTATTCGAAAACCATGTAGAGCATTCCTTCAGAACTGTAGGTTTCTAAAAGTTCCACAATATGAGGATGTTTTAGCATGTGACATATTGTTGCTTCTCTTTTTAAATCTGCAATAACCAAAAAGCTATTAATCATAACTTACCTAAAAAACATTTTTTTAGAAATTGTACAAAATCAGGACATGACATCAATTTTATTTATAACAACTTTGACTCGACTGGTATCAAATGGGTGACCAAAAAGTGACACATATTTGTGAAAACCTGATCTCCTTAATGCTTAGGAAAGCACATTAAACAGTAGGAACCAGCTATCAAATTACACCCTGGTGGTTGTTACAAGGTTGTCAGAGGCTCCAATAAAGAATCTCATTCAATTCCAATTCATCAGCCCTTCGGCGTCCACAGCTGGACATAGGCCTTCCCAAGAGGGGATAGTGCCGTAATCGCCACGCTTGGCAGGCGGGTTGGCGATCGCAGTGGATGTTGTTAATACTCGAGGGAGTGCTGCTGCCCACTCCCCCGGTATTCCCTCAGTCGGCTCTTACGACTCCCATGGGTGGAGAGGAGTGGGACAATTCTAAAGCCGGCCCCACACGGCAGGAAAAAGGGAAAAAAATGTAACTCCGTCTTATTCTAAGGTTGCCAGATGATCCCCAAGTTGGGTTGTAGAGGCCAGATTGATTCAGAGTTACTTTGCATAAATACTAGTGGAACAGCTAAAATTGAACACTAACTGAACATGAACCGAATATGAGGTGAGGAAGATGATAATGATGATTAAATATCACTTAAACCAACATAAAACTTGGTAACAATTCTCACCTGCAGTACTAAGACCGGGACTAGCAGTGAAACGAGCCACATCAACAATTTTCACAGCAAACTGCTGGCTGGTTTGTCTGTGTACACATCGGCGAACCAAACTAAATGGTCCCCTAAAATAAAATATAAGTCTTTATTTGTCTATTTCAAATATAAATTAAACTCTAATACATGCATATATTCCTATAATAATGAAATATGCCATATCTATACTATCAATCCCATATAGGTATATATCAGAGAATGGTCCATTAAATTAACAAAAGTGATATCTAGTGGTAGAGTAATAGGTAGTGAGGCAATTGGCATCTACTGGGTACACTAGTGTTGTATGTTGTACAGCTATACCCATTTTTTTTCTTGGGGTCTAGGTACGTTCAAATTATATTTAGGAGTGAAAGGGTTAAAATCATGATATTATATTAATTAAAAGTTTGCAATAATTATACTTTTATATATGAATTAAGTTTTATTTTAACAGCATAGTGTTGGACTTATTCCACATATTAGAACATTACGTTGTACGTTATAACAACTAATAATATATAGTGAAATTTAAACTATTGCATATTAATCCCAATAAATTTAATCTGAAATTAAAGATATTAGATAGGTATTAATATAATTAAAGGTATATATAGGTCATTCATAATTAGAGTTAGTAAGTAATTTATTTTTAATCTTTTAGATATTATATTTATTTTATAATGTTTTTAAATTGAATATTTTTTAGACTGGTAAAAATGTATATCTATCTATTCTAAATTAAGAATTTACTATACCTACCTATCTACATCGATAACCATATAAATTCAGGTTAATAATTCAATAGTTAAATGCAGTAACATTATATTTTAAGAAGAGAAGCCTACATGCTTTTATAATTTATCAGATACAGGGAGATGGTCTTATGGGGACAGGTTAAAAACCATAGATATTACCACCACTCTATCCCAGAAAGGGGTTTATCAAATACATTAGAGAACAGCTACTTAATGTAGTAAAGTATTTGAAATATTTGTGGGAAGTAAAAGCTAAAAATGTATACCTAGGTAATATAAAAATCCCTTCCTGCAGAGCAGACTCATTCTCAGAAATAGATCAGATATGAGCAATAAAATAATTCATAAAATAATTTATTTTTAAGATATTTTTTTAGGTCAAGTATAGGTAAAATATTGAGCCTATTGATTAAAAATCATTACTACCTATACTAAGTCTACCTGCCTTTATTTTGGAGACCATCAACAGCCTGAATAATAAATTTATTGTAGTAAATACTCACTTGCCAATAATTTCGCACAACTCGTACACATCGTCAAAAAGAACTTCGTCCTCAGCCATTTTTTAAAAAAATGATACTTTTAATATTATGTTACAGAAAATTTAAAAATATATCATTTTAACACAGCCTTCTAAGAGCGACGGGAACGCCCTGAGATTCTTCGTCACTTCTTCAATATACACTAAATATTAAATGAACACTAAATGATATTTTGATAGTAAAGTCTTGTACTTGAAAGTGCAATAGAATTTTATTAACGGTGCATATGAAAAATATGTATTTTACAATATTAAACGATATCACTTGCGGAATTTTCCAATAAGACAAGTTTCTGATACTATTATATCACGTTATAGCCAAGAAACATTGTTTAACTAATCACAATATGTGCATATAATATATATTAGTAAAATCTAATCATGGTTAAATATAGCTTTTTAGTAAAATCGGTAAATTTCCCTTTTATTTACTTTTGACATTCTGAAATCTGAGGTGCAGTGCAAACTATTGAATGAATAGAGGTGCGAACTGCGATATTGCGAAATTGTGAAGAGTTCAGTGTTGCCAGCTGTGCACCAACTATTAGGAGTGCCCGCAACGGCTATTTATTAAAAACGTTAAATAACGATGTGCTATTTTTAAAACGCCTATTATTTTTTACGCTTTAATATAGTAAACGATATCTTTTAATTTGATGATTATCGTCGTAGCACATCGTGCGCTATTTGAGGTTACGTTATTTAATATAGCTATGTACGCGCGTTGAGCAGTTAACAATCTTAACAACAGATTATTGTCTACTAAAAAAAAAAACATAGCATCACGCCTGTATTCCCCGAAGGGGTAGGCAGAGGTGTATTACACACCCACGACTCGCCAGCTATGTTTAAGTCCCACGTAATAGGGGGCGAGCCTATTGACGTCTACCGGGCACATTAAATCCAAACTCCGGGCTGCTACTGAGAATTTTTCTTTTTAGGAAAAAGCTCAATAACATTGCCTGACCCGGGGATTGAACCCGAGACCTCATGATTAGCAGTCGCATACACTACCGCTACACCACCGAGGCAGTTGCCTACTGTCTACTAAGTGAATTGAAATTGTGATCTAAGATATATGTATATAGATTCTGCCCGCGGTTTCATCTGCGTGGACTTCAGAATTGGGTCAATCCTTACTAATACACTTTATACACTAAAATTTTCATAACTACTGACATCATGACATTTTTGAATAAATTTAAGTAGACTTTTAAAGATATTATCTAACCGAAAATTATTTACACTATACTACAATAAAATTTTATTTACAGTTTTATAATACACTAAACAGACACACAACAAAACAAACCAACACCACGAATAATATAAAATCAAAAACTATAAGTACATCTAAACAAATAACGCGCGGCAATCACTCAAAAACTCAGGATAATCATACGTTATTCCAGCATAAGCGAGTTATCCGTACTGATTGATTATATCACCGTTCAAAAATATAACGAAATAAAATCAACGAAACGATGTTTTAGATACTTAGATTATTTTGCACGTTATTTTTCATAATTGATAGAATTATAGTTCATAAGTGGTAATGTTAGAGCACAATTTCGCATGTGACAATAATATGAACGGGTCAGGGTCATTCCGTTCTGTCCCTTTCTTTCGCGGTATGACTGACTGAAGTGACTGACTGTTTAAGTATTCAAGTGTGTATGTGACTGTGATGTTTTGTTAGTGTAGTGTGTCGTCGACACAGAACAATACTACTCCTAGCGGAGGTCGTCGACGTCGTGGCATAGCGGTTGTGGTAGCGCTTATATAATAAAAATAATAGAAAATAACGCTTGCCGGGTGAAATAAATAATGGGGCTATAGATTATTTATAAATAGCAAGTGATTTTATTAGTTATTTAATATAACGAACACTCCTACCAACTATTTTATTTACATTCTCGTAGCTACTACTGCTGCCATTAACCGACAAAATTTTTAGTCGATTATGTGATTTAACTAATTTTAATCTGATTACATTTTATCGTAATCCTGATTATTATAAATGTGTGAAGGAATAAAACCACTCCTACAGTAACGCTAGTATATTTTCATCATTCCTTCAACTTACCAGGTAACCAGATATAATTATACTTTATACTTATGTACTATAATTACTGTCTCCTTAATACATTATAACAGCTAGATTATCACACGTCTGAACTCAAATGAGCGGCCCGGCCGAATAATCACTTTTAGAAACAGTCGGTCTTAACAGCTATTTTATTTTCAAATTCATTAAACACAAAGTGAAAAATGTGAAATCGAAAATAACAGTCAGGAGCAGGATTTGAACCTGCATCTTCTGGATACCGTCCAGATGCTTTACCAATTCAGCCATCCTGACAATTGCTCCTGACTGCTAATTTCGATAACACATCATACTTAACGTCTTTGGGTGACGCCTGCGCCATCTGTCAGAAGTATTTTCATACATTATACCGACCAGGTAAACTTAATTTTACAATTAAGATTTTACCTAATAATGACGCAAACCCTATAAATATTTAGATATTTTTATATATATTTTTAGCATTTGACATGCTTAGCACTATACATTAAACACAAAGTGAAAAATGTGAAATCGAAAATAACAGTCAGGAGCAGGATTTGAACCTGCATCTTCTGGATACCGTCCAGATGCTTTACCAATTCAGCCATCCTGACAATTGCTCCTGACTGCTAATTTCGATAACACGTCATACTTAACGTCTTTGGGTGACGCCTGCGCCATCTGTCGGAAGTATTTTCATACATTATACCGACCAGGTAAACTTAATTTTACAATTAAGATTTTACCTAATAATGACGCATACCCTTTAAATATTTAGATATTTTTATATATATTTTTAGCATTTGATATGCTTAGCACTATAAATTAAACACAAAGTGAAAAATGTGAAATCGAAAATAACAGTCAGGAGCAGGATTTGAACCTGCATCTTCTTGATACCGCCCAGGTTTGCGCCATAAAATATCACGCCTCGATCACGGTGGACGGGGTCCAAATTGAGGTGAAGGCCCAGATCATGTATCTGAGCCTGGTGCTGGACGGGCGGTGGCACTTTCGCGAGCACTTCCGCCAACTGTCCCCGAGGCTCGTCGGCGCAGCGTCCGCCCTTGCACGGCTCATGCCGAATATAGGCGGACCCAACAATGTGTGCCGACGGCTATACTCGGGGGTGGTCCGGTCGATGACGCTGTACGGGGCACCTGTGTGGGTGGAGTCCCTGGACGCGCCGAACAGGGCTCTTCTGTGGAGACCATAAAGAGTCGTCACGTCCAGGCTCATACGCGGATACCAAACGGTGTCGACCAAGGCGGCTTGCGCGTTGGCCGCAATCCCCCCGTGGGACTTGGAAGCGGAGGTGCTCGCCGAGGTGTATTGGCGGGCGTCGCAAGAGCGGGCTAGGGGTGGTCGCCTCCTGCCTAGCGAGGTGGCCAGGTGGCAGGGCGACGCCCGCCGTGCTGCCATGGCCGTTGGAGGGTGCGGCTGGAGACGCCCCGGGCTTGTCTCTGAACTGTAGGGGCGCTCCAGCCTGTGCTGGAGGAGTGGGCGGGGCGACAGCACGGAGTCCTTACCTTCCGACTGGTGCAGGTGCTGTCAGGGCACGGTAGCTTCGGCAGATATCTGCACATAGTCGCAAGGAGGGAAGCGACTCCGGGCTATCACCATTGCGGCTGTGACGAGGACACGGCGTGGCACACGCTCGAGTCGTGCCCGGCTTGGGACGGGCAGTGCCGTGAACTTGTCGCGGCAATAGGGGGGGACCTCTCGCTGCCGAGCGTCGTCAGAGCGATGCTTGGCAGCGACAGGAATTGGGCCACGGTCGCTGCCTTCTGCGAGGAGGTCATCTCGCGGAAGGAAGCGGCGGAGAGGGCCAGGGAGGCTCGCAGACCCGAACCGCCGCCAGCGACTGGGGCAGCGCAGGCGTGAATATTTACGCCTAATGCCGCCCTAGCTGAGGCTACGGGTGGATGGACTGAGGAACGTCCGCCACCCGCGAGGCCTCCCGCGAAGGTGCGACGCTCCGTGTGAGGATGCGTCGCTCAGTGGAGGGTACCCGAGAGGGTAAGCCGCCGGCGGACCACTGAAGTAATCCAACACAGTACCAGTGCGCCGTCATCATATACATCCGAACATAAGCGGAGAGACGGCACACGGCGAGTTTCTTTAGTGGGTGAGGGCCCCACACTACCCTGTTCGTTGCCCCGAACGACGGGGCGTGCGGTTAGAAACATTTTTTCCCACCTAAACAAAAAAAAAGGTATATATCTATATTTTGTAGGTATATATTAGTAGACTCAAATTCTTTGATAAGTTTAGTAGGTATTTTAGGCATTTTCTAGTACTAGAGCCTTGCTTATCCCAGCATGAATGGGCCGGCTCGATCGGGGAAGTACGAGGGTGGTACTTCCCCAAAAACTCACAAAAAACCTGCGTGTAACAACGATAGTTAATCTTACCGTTGTGTTTCGTATGGTGAGTGAGAGCGCTGGAGGCCCAAACTCCTTCCCTATCCTCTCCTCATTAGTATCCTTCCTATCCTCTCCTTAATATCCTACCTACCCTCTTCTTATTATACAGCCTATCCACCTCCAATCCCTTTTCCTTGGAGATGGTGACGCGCGAGTGATGCCTTTAGTGTTGTTAGTGTCTATTATAGGCTACGGTAACCACTTACCATCAGGTGGTATGCTTGTACGCCACTCATGTAGCAGGTATGTAGTATAAAAAAAGGTAGGTATTGTGAAATGTTTGTCTATCATGAAATATAGTAGAGTTCGATTGTTATGTTACATCCACCTTTTTTTAAACAAGCTTATTTATCTGTGCATTTTTCTACATTTATAACTAACTAGGTAGGTACTTGTATATTTATAATTACATAATAAATATCTGATACCTAATAATAAAAATTTTTTGTCCGTGTGGTGACGGACTACGAATACAAGTGTTACCACCCCATTCTTTCCCACGGGTGTCGAATGAGGCGACTAAGGGAAGTAAGCAAATATCATCCATTGCATGACAGGTGGTAGGGCTGGGTACCAAGTGAGAGTACTCACTAGATATCGCGCCCGAGCGGGTTGGTACCACCATCTCCCGTGTGACCGGCCATGAAGCACATTGTTGCGTTTTGGCTGTAGCAGGAGATAGCCGTTTATTCTTTCATTTCATATCTGTGGAATGAAATGTTAAGCAGTGGCTTGACAAATATTCTTGGTATAGTTGAGCCCCTGAGCGACGGTTACCATTTACCATCAGATGGGCCGTGGCTCGTCTGACACTAAATGCGATAAAAAAAAATTGATTGTCATATAGGTACTAGGCCATTCCTAATGACGTGACATTTTTGCCATAAATTACTGCTTATCCACTGAAAAATAAAATTTAAATTAGGGAAATAACTTTTAATTTTATATCCATTGAATGTTTGTAATTGGTTTAATACATTTTATACACAATGTTTATGTTTAGCAAACTTTATCTTAACGAACAACTTTTAGTAACAAACTGTAATAATATTAGGTAAGTAGGTATATTGATTTGATTGTTAAATAAAGTTCTGACAAGTCTCGGTCCCCTTCATTCTCTCGTCTATTCATAACTCTATTTATTTAATCTTACATGGAAAAAAATAATCTTATATATTAACACAATTTATTATTGAAGAATTTGTTTTACGCTTAAAATATTCACAACTAGGAACATTTATCATCAGCTCGGATTCAAATGATTTCGCACGTGGAGACGAGTTGACGTTGACTCTGTAGCTGCATTGATACTCCAGTTCGTACAGTTCAAAGTTAATCAGCTGTAAATAGTAAATTTTATATAGGTATCTTATCCACAATATCTATTTTTTTTTAATATTTTAATGTTTTGTGATACTTATACTTGTATTCATTTTCATTAAACCCATAACACAAACAAAATCCCAAACAGATTTCTTATATTGGTAACATTAATATTAATATTTCGAAATATGTTTTTAAAAATAGTCAGTACTTTATTTAGAGCGACTATTAAAAAAAAAACATAGCATTGAATAGAGCCTCTTGGCACTCTGTTCTCTCTGCCTACCCCGCAAGGGAAATGGCGTGATGATAAGTTAGTTATGTTAGTTAGTTTAGCAGTACGCCTGTATTCCCCGAAGGGGTAGGCAGAGTTGTATTACACACCCATGGTTCGCTAGCTATGGTTAAGTCCAACGTAATAGGAGGTGAGCCTATTGCCGTCAACCGGGCACATATCCAAACTCCGGGCTACTGAGATTTTTTTCTTTTTAGGAAAAAGCTTAATAGCACTGCCCGACCCGGGGATCGAACCCGAAACCTCATGATCAGCAGTTCCTCACACTACCGCTACACCACAGAGGCAGTTATTCTATTAATAAAATTATTTTATATTAAATATATCTGACTTAACTGGTTAATATTATACAAGCTGGCATTTACATAGAGAAAATAATTATACCCATTTCATACCTGGGTAATCGCCGATAAACCATCTTTGCGTAGTTTTCTGGGATCGTTACATTTTGTGGCTTTCCAATGCACGTAATACCTAAAAATAACATGAAACAACACATCATTATCATTGTTTATCGCTTCAATGAGTTCGTTCCCACTAATGTGAAAGTGTTATAATATTCAGAAACTAAGGCCGGAAAATATCTAATTTTCGATTTTCTTTTTTTTAACGTTTTTCTTTCGTAGCTGCACACACGTGTTGTGAGATTTTTTTACTAAAATAACTCGCAAATTGACAGCAAAAAATATTTTCTTAAGCTTTTTATTGATCTACTCGTAATACTCGTATTAACAGATAGCAGTGGTTAAGATACCGGCTTGCCGCCTGAGTGTCGTGGGTTCGATTCCCGCACAGGACAACTCTTTGTGTGATCCACAAATGGCTTGTTCTGTATATTTATACTGTTGTTTACGTGAAATTTTATGTTTGTAAAGTCCCCCGCGATACAAGGATTATTCCTTAGAGCAGGGAGTTGTTATTTAAAACAAAAAAAGTAACTACTGAAGCGCTTGTAAGAATATAGAAAGTATACTTCAATAGGTACAATTTGGAAGAGGTAATAAGGGCTCATTCATTTAAGATATGACTCTAATATCAAATCTAGGAAATGTAGCAGATTACCTTCCTGGTTGTTTATATACAGTCGGTGCGGGCTGCCACGATATTCTTGCCTTCAACGTATTATTGTACCAAATTATTTTATGTAGAGTGAGATCTCTTATCTTCTTGTTTTCTCGTCTTAACGATGCTGGTGCTGGTTCTGTAAATTTCATTACAAGACCATTACTGCCTACTTATATAACTAGTCGTGGAGTGTCGGGTAGATAATGGGCTATCTTCTCTCTAACTTGAACTCTATAATATTCATAAAGATAATTCAATGCTAAGTGGATGGCAATACGGATGATGTACAATAAACCTACTGTTCCACAGAAAATCCGTTGAAGAGCCGCACTAGAACTATGCATCTAGGCTTTTTGAAAAAAGAAGGCGTTCATTGCAAAGAAGGATCCATTTGTCGTAGTGCCTTAATTTCAAGTAATAACTCTCTCAAATTTCGAGAGTATTAAAAATTTCGGAAACGATATCACAAGCAAGGTTCAATACGGATTTCATTTGGAGGACTAAACTAAATTTGCGAGCAAAAAACTGGGCGCCTGCACACCGAGGCATAGATTATTATTACAGTTTTCTCTACTGGTAGAGCCTTGCTTATCCTAGCACGAATGGGCCGGCCCGGTCAGGGAAGTACCACCCTCTCACAAAAGATCAGCGTGTAACAATGGTAGTTAGGCCCACCGTTATTTCGTATGATGGGTAACAGCGCCGGAGTCCCAAACCCCCTCCCTATACTCTCCTTATTATCATTCCTATCCTCTCGTAAGTAGCCTATTTATCCTGTTCTTGTTATCTTTCCTATCCACCTCCTATACTTTTCCTTGGAGATGGAGACGCGCGAGTGATACCTCTAGTGTTGCTAGCGTCTATAGGCTACGGTAACCGCTTACCATCAGGTGGGCCCGTATGCTTGTTCGCCACTGATGTAGTATAAAAAAAGTTAAAAGAGTTACATAGATTACCTACCACTACATTACGTACGTGTAGATAATTACACCTACTATAAGTACCCACCTAATCCTAAATTGCTGGTGGTGTTGTAAAATATTGACGCTTTCTCGCTTCGCAGTTTTCCCTCGCCAAACTGACTGATAGTTTGCACTTGTAAGAAATACATGGAATTTAGCAATAGGTCACTTATCTCTACATAGGTCTGATCCTGTAAACAAGTAATAAGGTAAGTAGATTATAATATATCTGTATAAACAATATCATAAACATAAATGCCTATGTTTGTCGCTGAAGAAGAACATTTGCAACACTAAATTCCAGAAAAAAATCTTGTATAATTTAACCATATAGGGGTAGACCATTAATCATGGGATGTTTTTAGCATTTTTAACACCCCCTTCCCCCTCCTTCTGGTGAAACATGGTGAGGTTTAAGACTAATATATGATCTTGCTTTTAACAGAATTCAATCCCAAACTGAATCGCCTCAAGGACTAATTTTAATAATGCATCATTACGCCTAACTGACTGCACAGAGGGTAGAGGGGTTTAGATACCGGCCTCCCACCCGAGTGTTGTTGGTTCGATTCCCACACCGGACAACTCTTTGTGTGATCCACAAATGGTTGTTTGGAGTCTGGGTGCACTTTGTGTCCGTGAAATTGTATGTTTGTAAAATCCCCGCGATACAAGGATCCTTAGCGTAGTGTTAAAAAAAAAGGAGAAAAAAAAACTGTTCAGGTGTCTCCGCCATTTAGTGAAAGATTTTTTTTTTATTATTAAATCTATGTAGAGATACGCTGCAATTGATTATTATTTCTAATAACTTAGTTATAAATTATCCTACCTTAGGTATCGTTTGATGGTTGACTAATACTGAATCCAATTCTCCCCCTAAACCTTTGACACGTCTGCTCCAGAATACTTTATACCTCAATATAGGCAAATCAGAATTGGGCTCTTTCCATTCAAATTTCACTGTGACTGTACCTAAAATGAAAGTGTGTGTTAATAGTAACTATATTATGTTGTTATTTAAATAATATATGTACAAAGAAAAAATAAATGTTGTTGCGTAACATTTAAAAATGTTAGTGAAATCATAACGACTACATGATTTACATAGTTAATTGTAATAGGTTAAATTCTGTTTCATAAATTATTCGTCTGTGTTGTTGCACAGTAAATAGAAACTATTTGTTGTTTAATGTAACAAACAAATTAGTCAATATATTGACTGCATAGATGGCGGCGTGGTTTATATATCGGCCTTCTACGCGAATGTTGTGGGTTTGATTCCCACACAGGACAACTCTGTGTGATCCACAAATGGCTGTTCTGAGTCTGGATGTACTTTGCGTCTCTGTAATTGTATGTTTGTAAAGTCTCCCGCGATACAAGATATACCACAGAGCAGAGCGTAAAAAAAAATAATCTAATATTCAAGTTAAAATTTTCTAATAGATACTTACCATTTTTAACCCTTAAAGGTCGTACTTTCAGCTTTTTCGGTGCCGGTGGAGGACGGGGCCCTCGACGCGGTGTGAACGGTGGGCTAGCGGCTGAGAAACCTCTGGTACCCGATGCGCTAACAGCGGCTACCCGGAATCGATACCACCGACCAGGTTTTAGTGCATTACGAAGTGATACTTTTGTCCTGTTGAATAACATTTTGAAGTAGATACGCGTACTTATTTTTTGTTTTCTTTTAATAGTAGTAATTTAGTAGTTATTACTAATTCTCGGTTCGTAAGATTTGGAAGATATTCTTAAGTATACTTACTTTCTGAATAAATAGGCTATAACGCCTAATAATAATTATGTATTCAATTGAGTCCTTTCAGAGATAAACTTATATAAACAAACAAAAAATAATAAATTTCTTCAGCTCTTTTACATTAGTGTCGAAGTGTGTAAAAAGGATTTAAATTAATGGCGATAATAAAGACAATTCTACATTAATAACACATATCATCACGCCTGTATTCCCCGAAGGGGTAGGCTGAGGTGTATTACACACCCATTACTCGCCGGCTATGTTTAAGTCCCACGTAATAGGGGGCGAGCCTATTGACGTCTACCAGGCACATTTCCAAACTCCGGGCTGCTACTGAGAATTTATCTTTTTAGGAAAAAGCTCAATAACATTGCCCAACCCGGGCATCGAACCCGAGACCTCATGATTAGCAGTCGCATACACTACCGCTACACCACCGAATCAAGAATTTTTACTTTTGTTTCGTGATATTCTATTAAATCAAGTCATTAATTTATAGATACTTCTTTCAACCCTTTTACTGACCCACTACTGAGCACGGGTCTCCTCTCATATGAGAGGGATTTAGGTCGCAGTCCAACATACTAGTCTAGTGCGGGTTGGCAGACTTTACAAGCCGTCAAGAAAATCTGTCAGGATTTGTCAGATTTGCTCACGATGTTTTCCTTCACCGAGCAGTGATAATTATAAACAAATACACACATATTTACAAAAAATCTTGAATAGTCAGAGTTTTATGTGCCGTGACGATGACGATACCATTGTCTTTACAGCCCTTGGTATTATCATTAGGCTACGATGTTATAAATACTTTTATTAGACAGTATACGAATCTCATTTAGGGAATCTATCCATACGTCAACCTTTCGTCATTACTGAATACAAGTTTTCTCAAGAGAGCGCCACAAGGAACAGTCCTGGTGCCGTCTGCATCCAACGGCTGCCTGCCACTTTAGCCAGATCATCGGCCCGCATGAACCGTTTGTAAAATTTAGAAGTTATCTTACAATGTTAACCTTAATTGATGACCTATACTTTTTACATTATTCATTTGTTCATGTTATCAGGTGAAGCGATAATGCTAGTGAACAATATTCTGTAGTTTTTACCATGGCCATTCTAAACATCTAACAAAGGAACACTGAATCATATTGATGCACGAGAAACGCAGAAAGCGGTTAAAACATAAAAATTAACACTGAATCATTAATCAGTGGAAATCATTTACGTTAGTTATGCAAATGAAAAATTGCTACGTTCATTGCACTTGGACCATTCATTCATTCATTCATCAGCCTTTTAACGTCCACAGCTGGACATAGGCCTCCCCAAGAATGGGGGAAAGTGCCGTAATCACCACGCTTGGCAGGCGGGTTGGCGATCGCAGTGGATGTTGTTAATACTCGAAGGAGTGCTGCTGCCCACTCCCCCGATATTCCCTCAGTCGGCTCTTACGACTCCCATGGGTGGAGAGGGGTGGGACAATTCTAAAGCCGGCCCCACACGGCACTTGGACCTGTGTCTATAATTACTTGGTTGTTGCTTGTTCTAGAGCCTGTAGTTAGTTAAATGTATAATTATTACTGCTGAGGTTTATTTGACGGGCCTCGTGGTGTAGTCGGTAGTGTAACCGACTTCCGTGCACGAGGTCGTGGGTTCGATTCCCACTCAGGACAAATATTTGTGTGATGAACACAGATATTTGTACTGCGTCTGGGTGTTTTCTATCTATTATATGTATGTATTTACAAAAAAAAAGTAGTATATGTATTATATCTGCAATTTAGTACCCATAGCACAAGCTTTAAGCTTAGTTTGGGACCAGAGGGCGTTGTGTAAAAATGTCTGTGAATATTTATTATTATTATTTATTATTACATTTTGGTGGATTAATTACTATGTTGTGTAGCATATACATATTCCAAAATAATTGTACGATGTAAATGTTTTTATAATTACAAATATGTATAGGTAATGCCTCTATCATCCTGTATTTTTTTTTAATACCACATTGGAGGCGAACAATCATACGGCACACCTGATAGTAAGCGGTTACTGTAGTCTATAGACGCTAGCAACACTAGAGTCATCACTCGCGCGTCGCCATCTCCAAGGACAGGGATAAGTAGGTAGATAGGAATAATAATAAGGAAAGGATAGGTAGGATACTAAGGAGACGATAGGAAGGATAATAAGGAAAGGATAGGAAGGGGGGTTTGGCCCTCTGGCGCTCTCACTCACCATACGAAACAAAACGGTAGACAAACAACTGTAGTTACTCGCTGTTTTTATGTGAGAGGCTGATACTTCCCCGATCGAGCCGGCCCATTCGTGCTGGGATAAGGCTCTACTACTAAATATATATCATAGTAGTTTCAATAGCACATCGAGTTATGTTCATTTTAATCATTAATTTAGCGATCATTAATACCACAAAGCTATTCTGTGATATAGCCATAGACCCTTGTGCTTTTGAATACATCGTCGGTCCACATGGTAGGAGGCCGCCTTACGCTGCGTCGTTTAATACATACTCCCCACTCAAAAATATACTAACTTATTAGTTCGTAAAAGTAGAGTCCATTCCCCTAGTTTTATTTCTTCGTACTTCGGGCCCAGATGATGTTGTTCTTCTAATACATAGACTACGGGCCCAGGCACCGCTCTAGCTGCATCTCCTACTCCATCAGACCATCTAATTACAACTGCTCTTTTCTTCTCTTTTGGCTCTTCAAGTATTGGCATGGCTGGGAGACCTGTGAATACATGAAAAACATATATAAATAGAGTAAATGCTGTTACCCTCTTTTGCTCCTAAAACTACATTCATATAAAAAGGGGGAGAGTATCCTTTGGTGTGAAAAAACTTGGCTAGGGGGACTGGAGGGGTTTAAAGAAATGTGACGTCTAAGATTACTTATTTTTTTGATTGCAACATATTATGTTGGTCTACGACGTAATATTTACAGAGGGGTCGCCAAAATTTGTGGCTCAGCGTTAAAAACGAAGGGGGTTTCAAAAAATAGAATATATCGTGACTACAGAATTCAGTATTCCGAGTTCTCTGATTGTGATATAATTTATGGACGGCTCCTTACTGGTATGCATAGTGTATCGCTTCCGCGCTGTGTTAAGTTTTCTTTATTAGTTACAGCATTGGCAGTGATTGCATAGAGGTTTAAATGACAATATTTCATGCCGAATGTTGTGGTTTTAGTTCTCATATGGTGTAATATCTACAAATAAATGGTTTTATTTTTAATTGTTATAACTCGCATAACTGTACGTTTTTTGTTGTTTGCGATTTTCAACGTGGTATGCGACGCATCGGCTGAGCAATATTATATTGCTTAAGTCCATGGCCTCTGGCTCGTCAGACAAAGTTGGTAATTAAAAATATATATTGGATGTTGCAAGCTAACAACTTCGAAATGACAAGAGAGTTTTTTAAGCTAGTACTAAAGTAAGTCTACAGAATAAAGTAAAATATATGATTACGTAACTTTGTGGCTTACAAACAATATAAGTACATGTGAGTAGCTACGAGTAACTAATTTAGTTGGACGATCTAAGAAACAGTTTTAGCGTGATATAATTATACATACATATTTTACATACATATAGCATCATAGTCTTTTATTTAGATAACAAAACTGAATAAGTACAAACTGAATTATTTTTACCTAAACAATGTTGTTCGAAATAAAAGACGAAATTTAATGTAACTCCCTCAAATTAAACTTTACACTTTATCCAAAGTAATAGTGAAATTCTAATTTTAAACCAATTAACGTAACTAAATACAAGGGTCGAACTAATTTGGCAGGTCTTTAGATTACAATTTTCCTTAGCTCAGGTGCTCAAAAAAATTATTGTACTTCATTATTTTTTGGTAATGCTTTTTTAACTTCCCGCTAAGAAAATTGAAAATTTTCAAAAGTTGTGAAGTTATTGGTTTTACCCCGTTCTTCGAAAATCGAGCTTTCAACGGATGTTGACGTTTTGAGGTCCTAGGAAGCTTCCCCGAATGATTCCGCGATGATGTCTGTATGTCTGTATTTATGTGTGTGTGTGTATATGTGTGTGTGTATGTGTATGTGTGTGTGTATATATATGTGTGTATGTGTGTGTGTGTGTGTGTGTTTGTGTGTGTGTGTGTGTGTGGCCGTATGTAAACCTCTCATAACTTTTGAACAGCTTGACCGATTTCATCGCCGTTAGAGTCATTCGAAAGGACTTGACCAAACTTAGATTTTGAATTCAATTAGGAGCGATTCGAACCGGTAGATCTTGAGAATCTTTTCAAATGTGGTATTTTAAGAATAACTTTTAAATGGTTTTACCGATCGATTCCAAAAACTAATCAGCTCTTAACATTTAAAAAACACATCGATCGCCGCCAGTCCGGTCAAAATCGGTTGATTCGTACATGAGATTTCGTTGTCGAAAAAAATTGAAACAAATGCTTTTTACAGAATTTCTATGAAATTTTCAGTCTGACTAGTTTGAGCTTTAAGATTCAAAGAGCTCAAAAAGCTGCGTTAAATGTCGTAAACTACGAGAAAATCGGTTCATTCATTGAAAAGTTATTTCAATTTAAATATTCAAAAAATGCTGTTTTAATAAATTTTTATCAAATATTCGAGCTCGACTACCTTGGGTTATTTCCAGAATCTCAGATATTGCATTCTGAAATCGGTTCATTCATTCAAAAGTTATTACGATTTGAAAATTCAATGAATAGTTTTGATCTAATTTTTAGCACTTGACATGCTCAGCTACTCTTAAAGTACAAATTTTAATTTGTGGATAAGGAAAAAGAGTATTTTAGTACGAGCGGGAATCGAACCTGCGTCCGTTCCTTTCCGGGGAAGTGCTCTAATCCACTGAGCTATCGTACTATTTCTAGAAATACTGAATTTCCTTATCACATTTGTCTTAAAAAATTATCCACAAATTAAAATTTGTACTTCAACGAATAGTTTTATTAAATCTCTATCAGACTTTTGAGCTCAAAAAGAGATAACTGTTCTATGCTTTAGAGCTCGAAGAGCTCAAAAACGTAATAAGTGCAATTTTGTGCACCTAAGTATCAAATTGGCAGGAAGTTGCAGGTATGGCCTTTAGGGTCAACCGTTTTCCAGATATTTTTTATTTCCGACGCTTGTGTAAACGGTCCACCTGGTGTTTAGTGGTAACTGTCGCTCATAAAACTCGGCAACATCAGGGCGCAGCCAAGCCGCAGCCCACTTGGAATAAAGTGCTCTGCTCAAATCTGGCTTAAACAAGGACAAGTCGTAGCACTGAGGCAACACCGCAGCAGGAGGTTTATTCCAGAGCCTACACGTACATGGTAGAAAATAGCGCTGAAAACGAACAGTCTCGGACGAGATGGATATGCCATGTGATATTGATAAACCCTACTACGTTATCTCATGGTTTGGTGGTAAAAAGACAATATTCGTACAACCCCAAACAGTTTCTCAAAGCACTCCTCATTGAAGAGTCGATAGAGTACACAAATAGATTAAGGTTATCGACAATTTGAATGGCACGCCTTTGCAGGGAGTCATGCACATTGAATTGGTATTTTGGTGTGCTTGCCCAGAGATGTGAGTAGTGCTCTACGTGAGGGCAGACTTGTATTTTATATAGCACAAGTCGTTTTTTTCTGATTGAAGTACCGCTTGGCTCTGTTCAAGACGCTCAGTTTTTTGCTCTTTGATTTGGCTCCAAATGACTCATGTTTATGAAAACAGGTGATTTCACTTGTTAGATTGTCAATTGTCTTTAAATGAAACAAAACTTAATGGCATTGCTATTATTGAGATGCCTTTCTAATACTTTATATTGTCTTTAAAGAAGATGACTTGTTTATTAACAAGATTAATGTATTCAACGCCTGACCTCGATCCAGTGGTACGAGCCTAAGCATTGAAGGAAAGACGCAATGTTGTATTTCATCGCAGGTATGGGTATAATAATATTACTCGTAATGTACATGTAATATTATAACATACTAGCTGTTCCCCGCGGCTTCCCTCGCGCAAATAAATGAATATACGGATTTATCATTTTCGTAAAGTATTTTGATCTTGCATTTGACATGCTCAGTTAGGTAATTTATATAACAAATTAATAGTGAAAGTGGAAAAAGAAACTTTACTGCGAGCGGAATTTGAACCTGCGTCCCTTCCAATCTGGGGAAGTGCTCTAGAGATAAGCCATCGCAGTCACCGACGGCAACTCCCAATCTCCACCTCCTAATTGCTTTTAGATGTCTATACGTTTCGTAAAGTATCCTAGAATCATACTTCATACCAGAAAATGCTGTATCTTTCGCCGTCTCTCCGCCTTTGTTGCCGGGCCACTGGAACCTTAAAACATTCCTTCAGTGGTGGGTCGGGGATTTCCCTGTCGTCCGCGGAAGCCTACCGCGAAGGTGTGAAGGGTGCCTGAAGGGGCTGCCACCTGCAGATCGCGGTCGTTAAGACGCGGTACCCGTGATCCGCCGTAGTAAGGGCGGGCGACGGTGCACGGTGGGTTTTTAGTGGGTGAGAGCCCCACACTTTCTGAGAAAATTTTCCATAGTAATGTATATTTTTTTTGTACCATCAAAAAGTAGAGATTTTAACGTATAAAAACACACCGATATTTTTCAAAAAGCAGATATTTTGTCGTGAGAATTTTTGATTGAAAATTAGGGTGATTTTTCGATATTTAATCAAAATAAGAGGAAAAAATAAATATTTTGCATCAAAAAAAATATTTGTTTGAGATATAAAAAGGTAAGTTTTCACCAAATTTCGCGAAAAAATATAATTTTTTGTGGAAGTTAAAAGTAAAAAACCAAAAAGTCGGTTTTTTAGATTTTTCACATAAATTTTGAGGTTATGTGAAAAAGTATTAATACAAAAGTTGTAGATCTTTTTATTGCCTACAATTTTGCCATTTAACTTTTTTCGATAGATCCCTTAGTTTTGCCGGAAATCGTGATAAGCCGATTTTTACCCTTAAAAGCTCACCCCCACCCCCCTTCCCGACCTCAATTAAGTAATTTATTTTTCCTTTTATTTTTGTTATATTTTCTTACTTTTCCAATGGGTTTCGTCCTACTATTTTTTTTTTTTTACCATTTTCAAGGGCTTCGGCACTGGCCTAATCTATCGAGCGTAAACTTATTTATAATGCAAACTATGAATTTAAGCAATATTTTTATTGCTTATCTATACAAATAAATAAATTTGAAATGTTTGTTTGTAATGTTTAAATAACAGTTTTTTACTAAAAGCATATGGGAGGGAGTAAAAAAACAAATTTTTTAAAATTTTTGTCTGACTGTTTGTTTTGGCTAATATTCATAACGGCTGAACTAATTAACGGGACTTTCACTGGCGTATAGCAGATGTTACAAGGAGTAACTAAAGATACTAATATTTTAGAAATATATTTAAGTTACTGTAAATAAAAAAAAACTAAATTCCACGTGAATGAGTCGCGGGTTGCACTTAGTTAAAAAAAGTTTGTTACTTAAACTTTATATAAGTTGCTTCAATATTGAATTCCATGCTTCTTCTTTAAAAGATAACAAAAGCTCTTTATGCAAACTTTTGACCCTTAATTCACCCTCTTAGGGGTAAAAAATATAAAATCGCTGATATACATATTCATTTATTTTTAACCAGAATCAGGTATTTGAAATTTCGTGCTTCTTGCTTCAAAAGTAACGAACCTCCCATATAAACTTTCAACGCCTCATTTACCATCTTAGGCGTATTTTTTTTTAATATCTATACATGTACATTTAATTCTAATCAGAAACAGTTATTAGAAATTTCTACTATGAATATGACAAAGTTTCATACAACCGTTTATCTCTTATTTTACCCTCTTAGGGATGAAATTTTCAAAAATCCTTTCTTAGTGGATCTCTACAACAAAAATGCCATCAACTACCAAAATTTCAAGTTTGCAGCCCCAGCGGTTTAGGCTCTGGGTTGATCGTCAGTCAGTCGGTACAAGCAATTATATATTGTATACTCGTATACATTAGTGGACCGGTCATGTAATTCATTCAATAATTTGCTTCAATTGATTTTTAATAATCGGTATAGACCTGTGCTATGTTCGCACACTTACACATATTAGACTTTAAGATTGGATAAGTACAATACTTCCTGATATAATACGTGAATGTCACGAAACAAAACTACGTTTACAGAATCTATCGGAACATAAAACGTGTAGCAGTTTTAGGCTGTTTGTTCACCTAAGCGTAGCAGGTGTGTAATGGGGAACGAGAGATTTTAAACGGCCTTCCGGACTCACTTTAGATAAACTCGAAAATGTTAAGGACACTAGGTACACATATTGTCAGAAAAAAGTAAATTTGTTATTACCTCACATTGCATGAGGAAGTATTCGACTCGGAAGAAAACAAATTACTAACCATATACTGTCTAAATAATTAAAAGAATCATATTAATATTGTTAAAAACAAAGTTAATATTTTACTTTTTCCGAACTGATGAACAAACATAGCATCACGCCTGTATCCCCGAAGGGGTAGAAAGAGGTGTATACCTATCACACCCACGGTTCGCCAACTATGTTTAAGTCCCACGTAAAATGGGGCGAGCCTATCGCCGTCTACCTGGAACATTTCCAAATTCCGGGCTGCTAGTGAGAATTTTTCTTTTTACGAAAAAGCTCAATATGAAAGTTTCTAAAATTATTATATAGTTTCATTATCTACTTTTCATCAACTACACGATACATTGATGATGTTTTGACTGCTAAGCTACAGTACATTGAGCCCACAGAGATTCCGATACAATATTTTTTTTATACAGCGTGGCAAACAAGTGGCCTACCAAATGGTAAGCGGTTACCGTAGCCCAGAGACGCTAGCAACACCAGAAGCATCACTTGCTCGTCGCAAACTTCAAGGAAAATGATAGCAAGTGGAGTAGAAGGTCAATTACTGGGACAAGCAAAGGCTCTACTGCTAAAAATCCATATCATGATTTTCATCACGAAAGTTAAAGTTATCTGAGCATGTCAAGTGCTTAAAAATAACAAAATAATACATAGGGCAGTGTCATGCAAATTATTAGGGTGAGAAAAGTGAGCCCTAGTACTATTCCACAATCTATGCATATTGTGGTACACTTTACTGAGAAACTATAACACTTTCAGAGCCCAAACTTTGACATAGTAATTTCAATTTATTTCTAGATGTGTTATCTATCATAAAACATGGTATTTTATACACATAAAAATATAAAAAAAAATATAATTTTATTGTATGCCTAACGTCATTTGTCCAAAATTATAAAGTAAGTAGAAAGCTTCGGAAGCCCTCACAAAGCTTCGCCTTTTGCTAGTCAAATTATTTAATTTGAATCTTAATTGTAATAGTAGGCTTACCTGATCAGAACAATGTATCAAAATAGATCCGGTAGCTTATGTAGAGTCTTTCAATAAAACAATAGAAACCATTTGATATCGAAATTGATCTCTACAAGCGGAATCTGCTGTAGCTTAACAACGTCTCACAAATTCTGGGTACAAATCCCGTAGATCTTTTTGACTTACATAAAAATTGTTCAAGTAATTAGTAGAGCATCAAGTGCTTAAAACTTAAAAAGATAACAAGATATAGATCGATACTTAGACAATAAAAAAATTACCTGGTACCGTCAAAAGGTCGATAGGCTCGCTGCAAGTAGACCCACAGCCGTGCTGGCAGCATCGCTGGGTCCCATCACACTGTGAATCACTCATGCACGCTGTTACACAAGCCCTCTGCCACATGGGAGTGTCAGATTCTGGACACGTTCCCGGCTTTTTTTCATTGGCGCGACATTGTGATTTACACTGTGGACAGACATTGTGAATTACACAGTGGAAGAATATGTCCACAAATGTGTTGTGTGGGATTAATATTTATAAAAAGTATAATGTATACCTGTGCCTCGAAAAGCACATAAAGCCATTTGTCCTGTGCCTGATCTCTCTCCGAACAAACAGTCGAGCCTCTATAAACAGACAGTCAGTGTAAGGCCTCGGTCACGAAGTCAGCGGGAGCAAGGCAGCGGCGACGGCGTCGCGGGGAGCGGCTTGGCAACTTCGTACCCGGTCTCGAAGCCAGCGGGCAGATCGAAAGGCGTTAAAGCGGCGCGCCCGTTAGCTTCGAGACCGGGTACAGCGTTGCCACGCCGCTCCCCGCGCCGCCGCCGTCGCTACCCCGCTCTCGCTGAATTCGTGACTGAGGCCCTAAGTGTTAGTACTGCGAAACTAAGCATATCCTGACAAATTTCAAATTAAACTTAAAAGAAACTTTTTTTTATTGCTTATAGTGGCAGACGAGCCACGAACCATCTGATGGTAAATGGTAACCGTCGCTCATGGATTCAACTATAATAAGTAACTATAACTATAATAAGTATTGTCAAGCCGCTGCTCACCATTTCATTTCACCGGTATGAAATTAAAGAATAAACGGCTACCTCCTGCTACAGCCGAAACACAGCTATGTGCTTCATGGCCGGTCACACGGGTGGTACCAACCCGCTCGAGCCCGATATCAAGTGAGTACTCCCACTTGGTACCTAGCCCTACCACCTTAAACTACTACTAATAATTAATGTGCCGATTAGTGACGTAGTTTTGGGTTTATTGACCTAAGTAGGTAGGTACTCTGTATTTTATTACTTGGTATTATTATTAGATTTAATGTTAAGGAGATACAGAACACACAGTGCGAAAATGTAAAATCGAAAGGAGGATGCAGGTTCAAATCCTGCTCGTGACTATTATTTTATTATTAATTTACATTTGTGTGTTCTCGTTCTGTTGCTCTTGCCGAGCATGTCAAGTGCTTAAAATATACATAAAAATATCAAAATATTAACGACAAAATTTGATCTTTTGCTACGAACATGATAAACATAACGGAACATTATCAAATCTAATTATCAAACAACGCGCTTTATTTATAGTTTTATGTTGCATTTTACAAACAAAAGCACATTTTAATTGAGTGTTAACATCTATCTAAAAAGTCTGTTTCAGAGTTTCAAGCTCGTTAAATTTTAACGTTCGACGCAATCAAAATGTGATCCTCCTTTGTCACATCTCTGCTTTCAATTTTTTTACAACGAAACAAACTACAAACATAGTTTTTTCATTCCGAAATTACCATAACGTGCTCTTTCGAGACCAGAGCCTTTTTATATTGTGATGAATTAAACAACTGGGCACGGCAATATTATGTTTGTTACTTATAAAAAACAATGCAGCAGATCTTGATTGTATTTAACGTTGTTTTTTTATTTTTTTACCTGGGATTTTGTCAAGTCGTGATTGTATAAAAACTATACCTATGTAAACATTTTTGCTTGCTATGGTTTATAGCTAAAAGTGCGTTGTATCTAAAAGTATGTGCACTACACACACAAATACATAGAACATAAATATGTATAAATCTATAACAAAACACACACGTTTCACACATTCGTGTAAATAAAAATTTATAATACATATATTATATGATGTACATATAAAATAAAATAAACCTACTTTCAAAACGTCGGGTTAGTAGTAAAGTAAGGTATCACGATAGATTGTGTAGAAAAAGTTTTAATTTGCACTTGAAATACGTTAAATTTATCTTAACACCATCGGAAAGGTTGAATAGTAATAAATCTTCATAAATCTGCCTCTGTAGTGCAGCGGTAGTGTGAGCGACTGCTGATCATGAGGTCTCGGGCTCGATCCCCGGGTCAGACAGTGTTATTGAGCAATTTCGTAAAAAGAAAAATTCTCAGTAGCAGCCAGGAGTTTGAAAATGTGCCCAGTAAACGGCAATAGGCTCGCCCCCTATTACGTGGAACTTAAACATAGCTGGCCACGATCATGGGTGTGTAATACACGTCTGCCTACCTCTAGGAGGAATACAGGCGTGATGCTATGTTCTATATTTATGTTCATAAACTCTAAAATAGGCTTATTTTTACTAAATAGCACTAGCACCTGCACTAGGGAATAATTCCTGTATCACGGAAGAATTGGGCCGTGTGGAACCGGCTTTAGAATTGTCCCATTCTTCTCTACCCACGGGAGTCGTAAGAGCCGACTGAGGGAATACCGGGGCAGTGGGCAGCAGCACTCCCTCGAGTATTAACAACATCCACTGCGATCGCCAACCCACCTGCCAAGCGTGGCGATTACGGCATTATCCCCCATGACTGGACCGCTCGTTGTAGCGTTCTCTTGGGGAGGCCTATGTCCAACAGTGGACGTTGAAAGGCTGATGGATGGATCACAGAAGGCTTTACAAACATACAATTTCACGAATACTTTATACTCCCAGACTCAGAACAACAATTTATAGGTAATTAATGGGAATAGAAGTCGGTATCTAAGCTATTTATATTCTATTAGTTGTTTTTTTAACAAGACACCCTTTCTTCGCACTGAGGTAATGCACCTATGAAAATATCTTTAGGATTTTAATTTTTTTTTTACTATACCTTTTACAACCACCTCGTGACTTGATTAAAAACTAAAAAGATTAAATTTATTTACTTAAAAAAATGATTTCATTGGGAAATCTAAACGACAGTAAAAACCCCTTTTCATATAATAGCTTGCGTGGTTTAGAAGAAAGCAGAGATACAAAAAGATGCGGAGGACGTCATTGCACTATTTATAGATTCAAATCAAAATAAAAAAATGGCGCATTTTTTATTTCAATCAGAATAGAACATAGAACTAAAGCATCTAGAATCTATATTCTATATACAATTAAAAACTAACTTACTTCCGAGTATTGAACTTTGATGTAAGAATATGATAAGTGTCGGTCTAAGTGTGTAGCATTGTTGTGCATGATTTGAAGGCAGATTGGGTATTTCCCCATAGATCCCTAGTACTGCGGTTGATTTCTGTCAGTATCCTTGTTAAGAGGTTAATGAATTTAAAAACATGCAAGGATAAAATATAATAAACACACCTGATAGAAAAAAATGTTTAATGGAATGGCGTTTTATTTCGAGTAAGTAAGAGTGCGCGCTATGTGTAATTGAAAATATTATGTAAATAGTACTCGGCATTTGTTGAAATTTAGTTTTAATTTGTGATAATTACGAAAATTACATATAAATGAGCACGAGTATCTAGGATGGAATGTTCAAGAGTCACTGGTAATACAATATTTTATAGATTGCACAGTTATTACAAATATATATATTCTTATTGTGACAGAGTATAATAAAAGCACTGATTCATATAACTAGCATATATAGCTATAGACCTTACTCGAAAATTGTTGATTAAATTTGATAAATCTATATTTGTAAAGTAGCGTTAAGCTTATGACTGCCTCATGTTATCTATACTCCTACTCCGTCAATGCGTGAAATATTGAGACGATAACTCCCATATAAAATGTGACAAAATTGTTTAAGAGATATTTAAAAGAAATTTGTAATTGTTGACTTTTATAGGATTTTTTATAAACAAAGTACCTGCTCAAAATAATTAAATGCCTATAGCCTGATTGTTTGCCTCTATTCCCCGAAGGGGTAGGCAGAGGTGTATGATTCGTCGGCTATGTTTAGGTCCCACGTAATAGGGGGCAAGCCCATTGCCGTTTGCTTTTGAAAAACCGTTGAAACAACATATCAGCTTTGGACATCTACCATCTAAGTCCACCCGTGCTCATGAATGCTGTAAAGTATTCGAAACGTCGGGATAGCATAAAAATCAAGTAAACGCGATAGATTCCGTAAACGTAGTTTTATTTCAAAATGTGTGAAATTCGCGTAAATGTTAGAAAGTATTATATAAACTCAAGGATATTTTTTTTTATGAGTTTTTGGCTGTAGAGTGCTATTCTTTGCCATTCTCCATTATATTATCGAAGTGTTTATAAGACGTGATCCATTTCGAGGTTCCCTACTTTTTTAAAGAAAAAAAAAACAGAAAATTTAAATTTAATGGGAAATGTTTATTATCATTTGAAAGAACATTCTTTGGCATTTATTTCTTGAAGATTATGTCTATCAAATGTGGCCGTTGCTACGTCGCTGATGGTCCATCCGTTGAGTCCAATTTTCGATGACTCGTTCGAGCATTTCGACAGGTAACTGGCGAATGACACGCGTGATGTTTTCCTCCAAGGCCTGAATCGAAGCGGGTTTGTCCGCATAAACTTTAGACTTTACATATCCCCACAGGAAAAAGTCTAGCGGTGTGATATCACAAGATCTTGGTGGCCAATCGACCGGCCCAAAAAGTGAAATTATGTGCTCACCGAAATGTTCTCTCAATAAATCCATTGATTGATGCGATGTGTGGGAAGTGGCACCGTCTTGCTGAAACCAAATGTCGCCGATATCACGAGCTTCAATTTCAGGCATCAAATAGTCGGTTATCATGGCACGATAATGGTCGCCATTGACGGTTACGTTCGTACCGGCATCATTTTTAAAGAAATATGGACCGATGATTCCATCGGCCCACAAACCACACCAAACCGGTGTTTTTTCTAAATAAAGTGGCAGTTCTTGAATCTCTTCAGGTTGCTCTTCGTCCCAAATGTGGCAATTTTGTTTGTTTACAAACCCATTGAGCCAGAAATGGGCCTCATTACTTTGTTGTTATCAGTCGAAATGCTCGAACGAGTCATAGAAAATTGCACTCAACGGATGGACCATCTGCGACGTAGCAACGGCCAACATTTGATGGACAAAATCTTCAAAAAATAAATGCCAAAGAATGTTCTTTCAAATGATAATAAACATTTTCCATTAAATTTGCATTTTCTGTGTTTTTTTCTTTAAAAAAGTAGGGAACCTCGATATGGATCACCTCTTATTTACATTACGAGTATAAAATACCCATCCATCAGCCTTTCAACGTCCACTGCTGGACATAGGCCTCCCCAAGAGAACGCCACAACGAGCGGTCCCGTCATGGGGGATAATCCCGTAATCGCCACGCTTGGCAGGCGGGTTGGCGATCTAAAATACCCACCCAGCGTAAATGCCCACGAAAATTATTCGCTATTAAAGACTAGGTACCTATTTAGAAATTTTTATATATTCACGGACTTCTCACACATTTGACATGCTTAGCCATATACATTAAACACAAAGTGGTAAATGTGATATCGCAAATAACAGTCACGAGCGGGATTTGAACCTGCATCTCCTGGATACCGTCCAGATGCTATGCCAATTCAGCAATCGTGACAACTGCTCTCGACTGCTAATTTCGATAACACATTCATACTTAAAGTCCTGGGTGACGCCTGCGCCATCTGTTGGAAGTATTTACATACATTATACCGACCAGGTAAACTTAATTTTACAATTAAGATTTTTACCTAATAATGACGCAGCCCTATAAATATTTAGAAATTTTTATATATTTTTAGCATTTGACATGCTTAGCCATATTCATTAAACACAAAGTGGAAAATTTGAAATCGTAAATAACAGTCACGAGCGGGATTTGAACCTGCATCTCCTGAATACCGTCCAGATGCTTTGCCAATTCAGCCATCGTGACAACTGCTCTCGACTGCTAATTTCGATAACACATTCATACTTAACGTCCTGGGTGACGCCTGCGCTATCTGTCAGAAGTATTTACCATACATTATACCGACCAGGTAAACTTAATTTTACAATTAAGATTCTTTTGTCACTAAAGTCAACAACCAATGCATATAATTATTATAATATTGAACTTGGCAATCATTTCAAATTTATGTTTTTGATGGGATAAAGCTGTAACAGAGCTGTGTTATACATTTAAGATTTTTTTTTAATGCTTATGATGGCAGACGAGCCGCGGCCCACCTCAACTATACTGAGAGTATAGTCAAGCCGCTGCGCACCATTTCATTTTTCAGATGTGAAATGTGAAAGAATAACCGGCTATCTTCTACTACAGCCAACACACTGACGTGCTTCATGAATGGTCACACAGAAAACGGCGGTGCCGACCAGTTCGGGCCCGATAGCAAGTGAGTACTCTCACTTAGTACGCAGCCATACCACCAGTAATGCAATGGGTGAGTCCATTAGTATTTACATAATACGACTACTACCTGACCCCTAAGACCCCACGAAGGAGACAACTGGCAACCTTAGAACAAGACCGGAGTTTTTTTTTTGTTAAATCAGGATGTTATTTGACAGGGGGCCCACTGCTTAACGTGTCTTCCGAAGCACGGAGGAGATCAGGTGTCCACAAATAGGTATCACTGTTTGGTCACCAATCTAATTGCCAGCCGAGCGAAAGTTGCCTAAGCTTGCCAATCGTTCGGACTGCAAATGCACAACTTGGCGACGAACTTCTCATATTGACTAAAACTGTATCAGCGTAAATAAAAATAAAATAGGTATAATATCAGTGTAAACTATATTACATAAACTATAAAGGTACGCGGGTTTCTGCTGCTGATTATTATCATTAGGATGTATTTAAATAAACCTTCATTAAGAATATCTAAACTCCAGTGTATTTTAGAAAAATCATTAGTGCAACAGATACACGCGGAGAGCGATTTTGACTATTTTGAGATAAATTATCCACACCAAAGTTATATATATATACCTAAATATAATAAAAATTAATTGCTATTCGTTAGCTAAAACTCAAAACTGGTTTGAACGATTTGAATAATTGTTTTTTTATTTCGTTCGCTCTAATACAGGGGTGATATAAAAGAAAAAAAAAACGGAGCAACATTGAAAAATTCAGTATTGGTAATTTGTATGGGTATTTGGCTAGCAGACGACAAAATGACTGCAGATTGAATAGGATTGATAGTCGCTGTACCGTAGGTATTACATTCTCTTTGAGTCGCTGATAAAATAAATTGTAGGTGATACGAAGTTCACCGGGTCATTAATAAAAAAATAAAAAATACATGCGGTGCAGTCTTTGGGGACTGCCGATAGAAGTGAAAACTAAGTAACTTGTGAATTGTATCGATCAAAATTGGTCATTAACTTCTTTACAAACCAAAAATAATTTAAAAATAATAATCTAACAGCTCGACGATACAATTCACAACTTACTTAGTTTTCACTTCTATCGCAGCGTTCGGTGACGATGACGCGAGTTCCATGATTTTTGTTCACCCAAAAAGTGCTCAACGCGCCTAAAGAATAGTAACTTTTAAAGATTCGCGAATTGTACACATATTTAAAGTAACATAAACGGGTCTTTTTTTGCGTATAAATTAGGTGAAATTATTAACTACCTTTTACCCGACGTTTTAACTGCGTTGCAGCAGCCGTGGTCACGGGACAACTGGAGAGGCGAGCTACTTTATTTTTCCTCGACAGTTTGTAGGGTAGATTGATCTACACCGATGTTTGTCCGACACATAACACTAAAAGGTAGTTAATAATTTCACCTAATTTATACGCGAAAAAATACCCGTTTATGTTACTTTAAATATGCGCCTAAAGAAGTTTTTACTTCAATAATAATATGATATGGTACTTACCATAGCTTTCGTCTCCTTGTTTTCATCAATGCACATTAAGTCACATCTGATCCTGTATAATGTGTGCGACTGTGACTTTGTGTATCTTCTGGTTTTCGACAGGACCAATGGCATAAGGCAAATTGCCATTATTATTATCACTTTTTTAAACATTGTCTTTGAGTTTTTAACATTTATTGTCCTTCAAAACTGCTTACATTAGATTACATAACACCTGAAAACAAATCTGTAGGTAGAAACATATTTCCCGAATCTTTATTTTGTCGTGTTACTAGTTTTTGGAAATTTTATGGACTTGTTTTACTTGCGGTTTTCCTGTTTAGATTTGGGCTGAAAAATTTATTCCAATTGATTGTTTACATAAAATATTATATGCATAAATTATAATCTTAAGTTATTATAAGAGTATGATTCACTTCTCCAGTGACAATTATTGTAATCAACGAACAAAAATATCTTAAAAACAGAAAGTCATGCTTACGATATTGTTTTGTTGTTTGGAATAACATTTTTGCTAGTATGGCTTGGATACGGATATTTAGAGAATTTCTAGGTAAACATTAATAGTTTAGGTATATATTTTAAAGGCTAATCTAAGCCCAATTATAATTTTTTAACGAAGGAACATTCAAAAAGCAATCTTACGTGTTTTCATTATCAAGAGCTCTATTATAATAATAGGTACCTACTATTAATGTAGGTATTAGTTTACGTAGTTATAATTGTTGTTAATTTTAATAAGAAAATCTATTCATTATTCCAGAGAATACAATAAACGTAGTACCTCGTAAAACAAAATGTTTAAATGTTTGTGTAATCAAACCGACACTAGTGATTTAAAATTAGTGAAAGTGTTTCTTGAATTATTATTATTTATTTTATTTTATCAGAATATATGGTATGTAGTGTATACCTTTATGTCAATGATTCTTATAAAGGTTATCAATAATAGATAACATGTGCATCAAAATGAAACACACTATAAAATAGTTACTATAATATTTGTTTAAATCTGTATAATTATTACAAGCATATAATATTTTATAAATTATTTTTCAATTGGTGCAAAATTCTTAATTAAACATTACATACGTTATACGCAATTAAATCTGCAATTGTTCTCATGCCTATCCAACGAGTAGGTATTTATAATATAGTTAAACAAAACACATTATCAATATGCACCTCAACTAATCTCACATCAGTACGATAATCAATTAAAACCGTAACATATAGAGTCCTTTCGAACTTATGTCATCGACCTCCGAAGTTTCGGAAAATACACTTGCAGTTCGCGAGTGTGTCGTTTGAAATACGCGGTAATACTGCGGCGCGCACGCATACTCCACCGGTTCGTGCCTCTGCTTCATTAATACACATCGATGATGCTTTCCTGTCTGTATGCCGTTGACGGAAGGCTGCTTTTACTGAGCCGGTTTCCTAATTAAAAAAATCACCGCGTCTTCCTGGATAGTCACCACCCGATACCTCGATGCTCGTCGTTAAATCTGGTCTGTTTGGTGAATCGTAAACAGTTAGCATTTTAATTGCACATGCGCATACTCGTAATGAAATGGAAGTTTGAAATTTATTTTTGGCATGCCATTCAGTTCTCTTTTTGTTAAATATGTAATATAAATCTCTTAATAGGTATGTGGCCCTACTGGCGAAATCTTAGTTTCAGTAACATTTTTCACTTTGTGTTTAATGTATGTATGTTGCTAAGCATGTCAAATGCTAAAAATATATATAAAAATATCTAAATATTTATAGGGTTTGCGTCATTATTAGGTAAAATCTTAATTGTAAAATGAAGTTTACCTGGTCAGTATAATGTATGAAAATACTTCCGACGGATGGTGCAGGCGTCACCCAAAGACGTTAAGTATTAATGTGTTATCGAAATTCGCAGTCAGGAGCAAGGGTCACGATTGCTGAATTGGCAAAGCATCTGGACGGTATCCAGGAGATGCAGGTTCGAATCCTAATCGTGACTGTTATTTTCGATTTCACATTTTTCACTTTGTGTTTAATGTATGTTGCTAAGCATGTCAAATGCTAAAAATTTATATAAAAATATCTTTATATTTCAGTAATGTTGTGTATTACAGAATTATTAATAGGTACTATGATTTTCCAAGAGACCTCGTGAGTTTAGAACTGCGATTCTTCACAAAAATATTCTGTGGAGGTACCTATATAATAAGGTATTATCATAGCATAAGGCTCAAGTTTCAATTTCCCACTTGCGTTTGAGCGCTTCGTAATTATTAAAAACCGAAGGCACACATAGAATCCTACTTAAATGCATCCGTTTCTTAGAAAATCCCTCACGCGACTTCACCGAATCGAACCAAAACAATCAATTTTTAAAGTTAATAAAACAAAATGGCTAAGATGAATCGTTCACGAACATGCTGGGGAATCAACGACCGGTTGATTGCTCTTTACGTATGTCCAGGCCAGATGCCCTTCAAGAGTTTAATTAGTCTCTAACCAGTGCATGTTTGTATTGTAAATTATATACGTAATTATGCATAGGTGTTCTAGAAAGCCAAACTTTCATATTTCTTTGTCAATAACAACATTTATGACTTTGTTGTCGTTCGTACTCTACTAGCAGGCAATGTCTTGATATTGCATAACAAAAAACATCAATTGAAAATATTGTTAATCTTCATTGTTCTATTTTGATTTTATGAACCTCTCATAAAATTATTTCACGCGTCATATTATATAAGGAGCTAGCTGACCCGGCGAACTTCGTACCGCCATATATTTTTTCATGAATAAATATTGCATTTATAAATTGAGATATAAATTATCCTATCTCTTAAGTAGGAACAAAACACACATTTAAAAAAAAAAGTTAAAAGGTTCAGTAGTTTCAGAGTTCATCCCGGACAAACATCGTGACACTGGAATTATATATAATAGATATGCATGCGAGCAGCGCGCACATCAAAAAAAAAAACTCTAGCTTATCATAGGTAAGCTAGAGATTTTTTTTTATTGTAGCTTTACTATTGTAAACCTTTAATTGGACGTATTTACGAGGATATTTGTGAAGCTAGAAAAAAATTCAATTCTCGAATTCAAAATTTACTTTAGATCCTTTTGGAAACATACTAAGAGAATGAAAAGTAAAAAAAATAAATACAGCATCTCGCCTGTATTCCCCTGGGTAAGCAGAGGTGTATTACACACCCACGATTCGCCAGCTATGTTTAAGTCCCACGTAATAGGGGGCGAGCCTATTGACGTCTACCGGGCACATTTCCAAACTCCGGGCTACTACTGAGAATTTTTGAAAAGTATTGTAGTTTTTTTTTGTTTAAGTGGGAAAAAAATTACCTAAAGTAAACCTAGCATCTGTTTGCGTGGACGGTGTCACGAATTCTACGGAAATAGAAAAATATATTGGTAGATCACTTTAGTGTGTGTGTGCACACTAAAGTGATCCATGAGGCACAAAAGAGGTTAAATATTGTAATTTCAGCCAAAAAATTGCAACGGTTATTTATACAAGGCATGCGCTAAGGAAAGTCTCCTGATAATGACAGCCTCAGCGTTGAGCACCTTCGACTCGCTTGGTCTCACTTATCTAGAGTGTTATCTATGCTGTTTCCGTTCAGCCTGAGTCATACTTACATGGCGAGTGATATGATTAGAATAATCGTGGTAGGTACCTATCATCAAAAATAAAACAGGTGACATGTCAAATAAAAATAATTATAGACCGATATCTCTTGCCACAATCATATCTTAAGTATTTGACAGTGTGATTAACACTCACTATAAAACGTTCTTGCAAATTCACGATAATCAATTCGGGTTCCGTACAGGATTGTCTAAGGAGAGTGCAATACTGAGTGTTAAGTATACTGTGAAATATTACTCGGATCGACTGACTCCAGTTTATGCCTGTTTCCTAGAAACTAACTAGGGCTTGTTATCCTACGACATTTCATGAAATAAGTTAGAAGAAATAAATTTACCTTCAGAACTAACCAACATTCTAAGGTTTTGATACGGGCACCAAGTCAACGTACCAGGCAGTTACCTTGACTAGGTCTAGTATAAGTTGGAGTGCGGGGTGAGGTAGGGGGAATTATGCTCGCCTACACTCTTCAACTTTTATATAATACAATTATTGGCATGCTCAGCAGCTTGCATGTCGGGTGTCATATAGATAGCGTATGTATGAATAACATCAGCTACGCTGATGACACGGTACAGCTGAGTACATCATTATGTGGAATTCGAAAACTCGTGGCCACTTGTGAAGAGTATACCAGGCTACATATCCTAGTATACAATGTCAAAAAGAGTGTGATCATGACCTTCGTGGCTGGAGGGAAAAGACCGGAGGTGTTGCCCCGGGTTTGTTTGAGTAGTGTACCCCTAACTAGAGTGCATCAGTTCACATATCTGGGACATGTACTAACCGCTGGCCTCGGGGATAACGTCGACATTAACAGGGAGCGGAGGGCGCTGCGTGTTATAGCAAACATGATTACCCGCAGATTTGCTCGCGCCTCTAAGGTTAAACATACATTATTTAGAGGTTACTGCACTTCTTTTTACACCTGCAGTCTGTGGGGTCATTTAACTCAAAAACTATACAGCGCACTTCGATTCCAATACAATAATGCCTTTAGGATGCTGATGTGGTTGCCCCGCTACTGCAGCGCATCCTGGATGTTCGTGACTGCGAACGTAGACTGCTTCTTTGCATTGAGGCGTATGCGATGTGCATACTTGGTTCGTAGGGTTCAGCCCCAACATTATCTAAATAAAAATATGATAGCGAGTAGACTGGTCTGCAATTATATTTATCACTGCTGTTGGGTGTCAGCCGGATCCACGAGCCCGGTAATACTGTGGTAGTTAGAAATGTATGTACTAACATAGTAATAAGCAAATTGTTGCTAACAAAACTATGAGTTTTGGTACTTGAAAATAAAGGTTTATTATTATTATTATATTGATATCCTTCAGGAGATTGGGCTGTGTATATATCAACCATATTTAAATGAGACAGCTAATCTTTTATAGATTTTGCCTCGTCTCATGCAATATACATATAGATATGTAGCCATCTGTTTATATTTCCAAGAGCTTATTATATTTTTAGTTAAATAGTGTTAGCTGTGAAAGTGTGCAAGGTAATCCTATAAGACATTAAATCATTAAATCTTGAATTGAGGACCCAGCAGACGTTGCCCTGCTTTAACATTGGTTTGCCCGTTTTTACCTAAGTCTAGACAAAAAAATCTGTATCAGATTTTTGATACTGGCATTTAAATGTTTTAATGTGCGAAAATAAAAAAAATAGAATCTCAAATTTCTGTCAAAAGGCGAACATAAAAAAATCCTGGAACACCGTCTCAAACTGTGTATCAATACCTGTCCCCACCGCCATTTAGAAATATTATCTACATAAAAATATACAAAATCTATTGCCGTGCAGTTGTACTTTATATTTAATTTGTGATAAATAAGCATACGCTCATCTGATGTTAAGCGGTTAATTAGCAACACATTAAAATAAAACAACAATACAGAGGCATCACTCAAGCGTCGCCAATTCCAAGGAAAGGGATAGGTTGTGGAAATTAAAAGATAATAAGGAGAGGATAAGAAGAGGGTTTGGGCCTCCGGTACTTACCGTTGATCGAGCGGGCTAAGCAAGGCTCGATTTACCACTAGAAAAAAAAAACAAATTATCTGATTAAAATTCTGTGATTTCTTATAGCAGGCAAGCCACCGTACAGGTAGGACAACATCTGCCGTGTTCAGCTAGTTTATCTAACTATCTATACCATTATTACAGCGAGCGTGTATGAAGCGAATTATGTATGTTGAGGAAGCGAGAGATGTATGCAAGAATAGAGCCTTTTGGCACTGTTCTTTCTGCACACCCCGCAAGGGTAATGGTTGATGGGCCTCGTGGCGTAGTCCGTAGTGTAACCGACTTCCGTGCACGAGGTCGTGGGTTCGATTCCCACTCAGGACAATTATTTGTGTGATGACCACAGATATTTGTACTGCGTCTGGGTGTTTTCTATCTATTATATGTATGTATTTACAAAAAAAAGTAATACATGTATTATATCCGTAATCTGGTACCCATAGCACAAGCGTTAAGCTTAGTTTGGGACCAGAGGACGTTGTGTTAAAATGTCCGTCAATATTTATTTATTTAAGTTAGTTAGTTTCTATACCATTATAAATCTGTAACAGAGCTGTGTCTGTACATTGAAGATATATGAGAAAAAATACTGTAATAGGTGATGTGTAACCGAATACCATTATTTTTTAATTTTGGTTTCAGTTTTTGTTCGTACATCACGCTAAAATTAATGAACGGATTTTTATGAAACTTTATTTATTTAGTAGTTTTTGATTAGACTTAAAAATGTTATACGATATTATCAGGAACCTGAAATACAACCTAAAAACTAGCTTTTACCTACGGAGTCGCGGGGCAAAGGCTAGTAAAGATGATTTTTAAATACATTGTCAGTCATAATGCGTAGTTATACGGTATATTAAGAAGGTAAAAACCGTAATATTTTACGATCTTCATCTAGGTAGGCGTTTATATTCTTACGTAAAAATTAAATGATGACGTGATCGTAACGAATTTATTTTGAGTTTTAATTATATTTTTGCACTATAAAATGAAGAATAATTTTGTAATGGATCTCATTAAAGTATTTCTCGGTAATTGGAGTTGGTTATCTAACCTGTTTGATTATGTGATTATAAATATATAGTAGCTAGTCTATTATTGAAATTTTAATATATATGTAGCTTCTCTGACCACGGATTTAATTAGTAAATATTTTTGCCTTTGCTGTAAGGTAAACACCACCAAGTTATCACCTTATTCAGTCTTATTAGTATAGGAGAGGACGACCCAGGTATATATACTCTACTGAACATTATTAGTCTGTTGATTTTTTCTGATAGGTGTCTTATCTTTCACATGGTTTCTACTGTCTTGACCGTTAGCCTAATTTTGTCGTTTCCAACCAGCCGTAAAGTATCTACTATGTTGGGGTCTGCATGGTAAGATGGCCGATACTTATTTCGTGATTGTAACTAAAAGATTTTCATGATAAGTAACGACGTTGTACTGGTAATACAATTAAGGTGACGTTTGCCAGCTGGGCCTTAGCTTGCATAACCTTTTTTTTAGTTTAGGCGGGAAAAAATGTACCTAACCGCAAACCTCGTCGTTCGGGGCAACGAACAGGGTAGTGTGGGTCCACTAAAGAAACCCGCCGTGTGCCGTCTCTCCGCCTGTCTTGACGGACCCTTGGTACTATGTTGGATTACTTCAGTGGCCCGCCGGCAGCTTACCCTCTACTGAGCGACGCATCCGCACACGGAGCGTAGCACCTTCTCGGGAGGCCTTGCGGGGGGCGGACGTTTCCCGGTCCATCCACCTGCAGCCTCAGCTAGGACAGCATGAGGCGCCTAAAATGTATTTACCTAACCCCACACAAGGCTCTATTCTTGCATATATCTCTCGCTGCGTCAACGTTCATAATTCTTTTCATACACGCTCGCCGGTTTCGGAGACTCCTGACTCCACCTTCCGTCCAAACATGTCAGATTTGATCTAAGCAGGCGAGTCTTGATCTACCCCTGTACCTAGATCCTTCCAATTTCGCATTGTATATTCAACTTCTCAACCAGTAGCTCATCCGGAAAATAGAGAGATAAAAGACTAAAGGAAAAACTAAAGAAAAAATAAAATAAAAACAAATATCCAACATATTCTGATGGAGTATGCACGGAATTCGGGTCTACGAGATTCATTTTTGGACAGAATAGGATATTTGATGTTGGTTTCTGTAAATTAGTTGGTACCTACGTTAATTTAGATCATATTTTTCTAAACCTAAGCAATGTTATCGCTAAGCAACAAAACCTTAAATAAATTTAAAAATAAGATAAATAAAATATCTGTCAGAGGCTGCCTTTCTTTGCTTTGTAATTGATTATAAGCAATTTTACGAGTTTGACTAATTCAGTATACTGTATGTACATTATTTTAGTTCGGACGGAGGGGAGGGGGTTTGATATCCATCCATCCATCAGCATTTTAACGTCCACTGCTGGATATAGGCCTCCCCAAGAATGGGGGATAGTGCCGTAATCGCCACGCATGGCAGGCGGGTTGGCGATCGCAGTGGATGTGGTTAATACTCGAAGGAGTGCTGCTGCCCACTCCCTCGATATTCCCTTAGTCGGCTCTTACGACTCCCATGGGTGGAGAGGGGTGGATCAATTCTAAAGCCGGCCCCACACGGCTGAGGGTTTGATATAAAATTTCATAATTATAAAGTCTGTAACAAGGCAAGACAATAGCTAGTTTTAAGCTTATAGATATATAACACTTGATATATATCAAGTTCCCGATAAAACGTATACCAGTTTTTCAGTTTAATCAACATCATCCCCGGATTGGAAGGGACGCAGATTCAAATCCTGCTCGCAGTAAACCATTTTTTTTCCAATTTCATAAATAATTAGTTCTATTAAAATAGCTAAATATGTCAAGTGCGAAAATACAAATCTCAAAGTTACGTAAAAAATCACAGCACACTTTGTATTACTCTTAATTTTAATAATGAAGCTTACTATATCGGAATAAAAATATTTGCAAATATATCCGAAAGGTGACTTGGATCTTAAAGACGTCTAAAACAAATGTAAAGCAGAGATTGGGCGTCACCATTAAGAGACTGTGATAGCTTAGCGGTCCAGAGCATTTCCCCAGATCGAAAGGGACGTAGTAAATCTCTCTTGTTCCACTTCCAAAAATCATTTGTTTACATATGCACGTGTGGTTAAATAGTGGCCTAATCTTTCCATCTTTCTTTGGGAAACTCCTCTTAGGGGTTAATCCCTACCCAGGGAACTTTACAAACATATCGTGGACACAAAAAACGTGCAGGGCTAAAACAAATTATTAATGAATTGTAAAAATAACGCAATGGAACGACGACAACGTAAATCTTTTCGTCACATCTGTAATTATTTCGTTATTTGTGAAGGTTAATTAAAATTTCAAAAAATCTAGAGTTCAGTATAAACAGTTCTAAAAATAAATAATAAGTCGTTTACAGTTGAGATTAAACCAGAGATATGCTGCAAAGCTTGATAGTCTGGAAGCAAATTTGAAGAAACTCTTAATTTTCTTAACATAACAGGATGTGTTATAGAATTTACCCACAAATCTTCGAAATTCAAATACTTCATTTTGTCGTTCCAGCGTATTTCACAGTAAGTAGAAGTAACATTTTTTAGGATTGACTTGTGATGAATGATTGTATGTATAATATATATTGTAAATCCGCCATCCTATGCCGAGACCCAAATTTCTGACATTGGCTGTAAATGTTTATGATTTAATTATGTTTCACAGAGCCAGAGTAAGGCGCTGAATATAGATATAATATATCGATAATATTTTTCAACAGAGATGGTTTCCGAGGGAATAGGGCAGCACCCTGAATTAAGGAATAACCCTTGTATAAGGGGAACTTTACAAACATTCAATTTCACGGACACAACGTACAGCCAGAATCAGAACAACCATTTGTGACCACAAAGAGTGGTCTTGTGTGGGAATTGAACCCATAACACTCGATGGAAGAACCGGTATCTAAACCACTCCGCTATCTGTGTAGTCAAGTAATCAACACAAAGCATAACATGTTTCGTGTAGATATTGATATAATCGATAGAGCAGACAGCGGTCTACATAAGATACTGTTTCGTTTATAATAACTATTGTCCACGTAACAACAATGCAAAATGCTTTCATATTGTGCAACGTACCAGCTAAATTGTTTACGGTCGGCTTAGATTGCATTTTCATTAGTTTGAAGTAGGCATGTGTGTTATTTCCTGTTTAGTTTGATATTAGCTTCAGAACTATTATGCCATATTATACTGCAATGAATAATATTGTCATTAAAATTAATTTCACCATTAACTGTCAACCTTATGCGTTGAATATTTGGGTTAAATTCTCACACGTGACAATTATAGGGTATAGAAAAAGACACGTTACCACATGAGCTATTGTGACGGGCCTCGTGGCGTAGTCGGTAGTGTAACTGACTTCCGTGCACAAGGTCGTGGGTTCGATTCCCACTCAGGACAATTATTTGTGTGATGAACACAGATACTTGTACTGCGTCTGGGTGTTTTCTATCTATTATATGTAAGTATTTACAAAAAAAAAAGTAATATATGTATTATATCCGTAATCTGGTATCCATAGTACAAGCGTTAAGCTTAGTTTGGGACCAGAAGACGTTGTGTGAAAAATGTCCGTGAATGTCCGTGAATTCATACACATCTTTTGACAGTTAGACATTACAAAAGCACACTACAATCTTATTTATTTGTATACATGTATTGATTAAATGTTTTCGACCTCATGATTAGCACTACCGCTACACCACCGAGGCAGTTAAAAAAAAAATAAAGTCATATAAAAACAAATTCTTTAATAAATACTTAACTTTATGTTATTTCAATTTTACATCGCGCTGTAATTGACTGGCTGTACAGAGAATAGAACTGTTTTATTTTTTATAATTACTCAGCTATAAGTTGAAAGTAATTCTCCCTAGGGCTGAAAAGTATTACTTTCAACCCGCTCCTCAGGCAACTTCAGGCCTACTTTCAGAGTTTGAGTAATGAAAAAGTATTTTTGTTTAATAATATTAATGAGAAATGATTGCTCAGTATACATTTAAATAACATTATACCTACAACTTTTGTCTCGATTTCTAATTTATAGACCAATGGTGTTATCATACTTGTCTTATCATTATTCTGAAAGTCTTTAATCATGGGCCGCTATTATTTCAAACAATGTGAGACTAATCTTTCGCAACTTAAGCTTGAAACTTTAAAGTTTAAGAATTCTTATCGTTGTTTCACTTAACTCTCTTCATTAATTATTTCTTAGAAAATGTATACGTGACTAAAATATTTTTTCTTAGAGAGTCCTCGGCACTGTTCACAACACCATGTAAATGAGTATTCTATTCAAATAGGTATCTTTTTTTCTTCGTACGTATTTTTATTAGCCCTCTGAAGGAATGTAATATGGTTCCGGTGGCCCGCCAATAAAGCCGGAGAGACGGCACACGGCAGGTTTATTTAGTGGGTGAGGGCCCAACACTACTCTGTTCGTTGCCCCGAATGACAGGGTGTGTGGGTAGGAACATTTATTCCCGCCTTAACAAAAAAAACGTTTTTTTATTAGCAAATGTATTATAGCATAGCTTATCTTGTTTAGGCTATTATTGCAATATAAAATAGCTGTTTTTTGTAAAAATCATAATTAATTGAGTTTATTTGTTTCCATTTGCAGAAGAAAACTCACTGACCTGCCCCGTCATAAATTAAACTACACGCCATATAAATATATATTTACTTAGCGATGGTAGAGTCAATAACAAGTTGCTTACTTGTACTAGCATAAATAGGCCGGGGCCGGCTCAATCGCGGAATTAAAAAGAAGAAACTCCATGGAATGAAGGTAGAGTGGAAGGATAATAAGAAGAGTATAAGGATTTGGCTATATTCAGATATTCAATAAGGGCGGTGGTTGAAGGCTGTTTTGTTTTGCAGTTAGACATTATATTATGCCGTGTAGGGCTGGCTTTAGTATTTTTCCACCCCTCTCCACCCATGGGAGTCGTAAGAGCCGACTGAGGATATACCGGGGAGTGGGCAGCAGCACTCCTTCGAGTTAACAACATCCACTGCGATCGCCAACCCGCCTGCCAAGCGTGGCGATTACGGCACTATCCCCCATTCTTGGGGAGGCCTATGTCCAGCAGTGTACTTTAAAAGGCTGATGGATGGATGGATGGATAGACATTATATTCTGACATATATGATCTCTCTAGCTTTTTTTAATGAAATTTTTTTGTTCTTAGGGACGCTCTCTGAACCACCGAAGGAATGTAACATAGTTCCAGTGGCCCGCCAATAAAGGCGGAGAGATGGCGCACGGCGGGTTTCTTTAGTGGGTAAAGGCCCCACACTACCCTGTTCGTTGCCCCAAACGACGGGGTGTGCGGAGAGGAACATTTTTTCCCACCTAAACAAAAAAAAGAATCGCCCTCTGATCTGTTTTTAGCTGATCTACTAGTATTTACACGAAGCAACTAAGATTGGTTGGTGACACCGATTAGCTTTTAGGACATTATAATTGGATTACAATATTCTGGTCTTTCCCATAGTAATAATATGAAAAAAAAAAAATACGAAATTTATTGTATTTAGGTACTTTTCTTCTATACCGATGTTTCGAAAACTTTACAAGAAAGATGATCACGGCCATCACGGGTAAACGAAGATGTTAGACGTCCAATAGTCGACAATACCGCCGTATTTTATCGGGAATCTCTTGTCTATAGGTGTATATAATAGTTTTATTATATTAATGTGAATATTAATGGAACTGCTTCGGTGGTGTAGCGGTAGTGTATGCGACTGCTAATCATGAGGGTTCGATCCCCGGGTCGGGCAATGATATTGAGGTTTTTCCTAAAAAGAAAAATTCTCAGTAGCAGCCCGGAGTTTGGAAATGTGCCTGGTAGACGTCAATAGGCTCGCCCCCTATTACGTGGGACTTAAACATAGCTGGCGAGTCGTGGGTGTGTAATACACCTCAGCCTACCCCTTCGGGGAATACAGGCGTGATGCTATGTTTTATGTTGTTATGTTAATGGAAACTCTACTCGTATAAAGTAAGAGTACTCGTAACCAACGAGCATGCATGAAAGCGCTGATGAAAGTAGATGAAGCAAAAGATGTGTGTCAGGAACATAGCAAGCTAGCAAGTGAACAGAAGTGATCTCTGCCTCGGGAAAAATTCGTGGCAACATGTATATATGTATGTATGTAATGGAAACATCTTTGTCCCGTTACTATAAATGCTGTCAAGTATTCGAAACGTTGCGATAATAAAAATAATAATAGTACTTTTATTTATATGTGTAATAAACTTGTAAATATCATACAGTATTATATTATTTCAAAATGAAAAAGTACTACAAACAGCCCTGTCGTAATAAAAGCTTATCCTGTCATTTACAACAGGTGCGCCTATTCAACCCTTTCGGTGATCCCTTTCAGAGCTTAAGGACATGTTTTATGTGGAAATTACTAAAAGTAACTGTAACAGATGTGGGTTAACGTTAAAATATTAAACGTAGGTACAACTTTATTCATGCTCGTTTGTATAGGACTACCCGTACATAACAATTTAGTTTGTAAAAGTTTGGTAGGTTGAGGATTCTATACCACTGAAGTAATCCAACACAGTACCAGCCGTCCGTCAACACAGGCGGAGACACGGCACTCGGCGGGTTTCTTTAGTGGGTGAGGGCCCCACGCTACCCTATTCGTTGCCCCAAACGACCGAGTGTGCGGTTAGGTACATTTTTTCCCGCCTAAACAAAAAATAAAAATAGTTTCTATAATTTAGTAGGTAATGTAAATGAGAATTGTATATTTTTCTCAATTTATCGCTGCACCAATGTTGGCCCCGAGTCTCGTCTCAGAATGGATGGATATCTCTATCTGTAATCCACTACGCTGGCATGGGTCGGCAGACTTTATAATTATTTAATAACATTTTTAGGCATTCAAGTTTCGTTACAATATTTTGTGAGATTTCTTTTTGCGTTTGATTCGTCAGATGAGCCACGGCCCACCTGATGGTAAATGGTAACGGTCGCTTTATACTGGGAGTATTGTCAAGCCGCTGCTCACCATTTAATTTCCGATAAAAAATAAAAGAATTAACGGCTGTCTCCTGCTACAACCAAAACACAACGATGTGCTTCATGGCCGGTCACATGGAAAATGGTGGTACCGACCCGCTCGGGCCCGATAGCAAGTGAGCACTGCCACTTGCTATCCAGCTCTACCACCAGTAATCCAATGGGTGATAACTGCTTACTTCCCTTAGTTGCCTCGTACGACACCCGTGAGAACGTATGCGGTGGTGACACTTGTATTCTTAGTCCGTCACTACACGGACAAAATAATGAACATACATTTTGGAAAGCAGAGGTCTTGGTCTTGGACTCGACTTCGAAAATCGATACCACTACTACGCAGTCCTAATGTTTTACTAATAGGCTATCACTGCACTTTATAAGAATAAGTACTTAAATGAAAAATATATTAATAATGCAAAATAGGTTATACACTAAATAAACCCGCCGTGTGCCGTCTCTCAGCCTGTATTGGCGAGCCACTGGAACTATGTTACATTACTTCAGTGGTCCGCCAGCGGCTTACCCTCGCGGGTACACTCAACTGAGCGACGCATCCGCACCTTAGCGGGAGGCCTTGCAGGTGGCGGACGTTCTCTGGTCCATCCACCCGCAGCATCAGCATTCCCATATCGACCTAACATATAATATTACGTATAAGTCATCGTAGGTACTAATAAATGCAATACATTATAGTACATAGTTTGTGTATGAATCATTATGAACGAAGCGTCATCTATTAGCGCCTAGTCGTAACTATTAGTAACCGTATCTTTCGCTATTTGCTAACTATCTAGTACCGTTTATGTTGCGTAGGTGCATTGTGAAGGTTTTAGCACTCAATCGCGAAAAAATTAAAGCTAGCTGCTAGTATTAACTTATATTATAGGCTGCTTTTAATACTACATGGGTGGCGAACAAGCATACCTGATGGTAAGCGGTTACCGTAGCCTATAGACGCTAGCAACAGCAGCACCAGAGGCATCACTTGCGCGTCGCCATCTCCAAGGAAAGGGATAGGAGGTGGATAAGAAGAATAATAAGGAGAGGCTAGGTAGGATATTAAGGAGAGGATAGGATTTTGTCTCCGGCGCTCTCACTCACCATACGAAACAAAAATATAGCAATAACTACTGTTGTACCACGCTGATCTTTTATGAGAAGGTTACGCGATCAAGTCGGTCCATTCATGCTGGGATAAGCATGACTCTACCATTAGAAACCATAAATAAGTTATTTTATAAAACTGGAACATTTTCAGTAGGGCAGTGCGTTATCAAAATAATACTTAGTACTTCTCTACAAACTTTTCCCTTTTTTTTGTTAAGGCAGGGAAAAATGTACCTAACCGCACACCGCGTCATTTGGGGCAATTAACAGGGTAATGTGGGAGGCTCACTCACTAAATAAATCCGCCATGTGCAGTCTCTCCGCCTTTATTGGCGGGCCACTGGAATTATGTTACATTACTTCAGTGAACCGCCAGAGACCACCCTAAAGTCAATTATTATTATTAATTTATAAGTGGTCGCTCCAGAAACGGCAGCTTGTCAGTGCTCTTGTACTGCAAAGTCACTGCTCATCATTTTATATCATCAATGGGAAATCAATGGTGGTAGAGTCTTGTTGATTCCAGCAGGCTCAGTTTGCTTTGACATCTTTTCCACTCTCTTTCATACGATAAGTAAAATCATCGGAGACCCGAACATCTGTTTATTCCCTCTTTGACATCCTTCCTTTTCAACTCTTATCGATTATCAACGGTCAAACGATGCATCTGGTATTGCTATCGTCTTTAGGTTACGGTAGTTGTTTATTATCAAGCAAAAATTATGCTTGATTAGCAAAAAAATATCGAAATTTTAGTAAAAACTTTTTTATCAAATATTCGAAGTTCATACCGCCTCAGTTACAATAAATTTTATTTTATCCATCCATACATCCATCAGCCTTTCAACGTCCACTGCTGGACATAAGCCTCCCCAAGAGAACGCCACAACGAGTGGTCCCGTCATGGGGGATAATGCCGTAATCGCCACGCTTGGCAGGCGGGTTGGCGATCGCAGTGGATGTTGTTAATACTCGAGGGAGTGCTGCTGCCCACTACCCCGGTATTCCCTCAGTCGGCTCTTACGACTACCGTGGGTAGAGAGGGGTGGGGCAATTCTAAAGCCGGCCCCACACGGCCAACACGGCCACGGACGTTTTAACTTAATAGCTGAAATGCATGAGAAAATTAAATTCTTACGTGATTTCTTCAATTGTTTTAATAATTGTTACACTGCTATTCTGTATGGAGACAAATCTATACATACATACATATTGTCACACCTTTTCGCGTAGGAGTAGGCAGAGACCACTTCTCTCCACTGGCTACGTTCCTGATACACATCTTTCGCTTCATCTACTTTCATCAGCGTTTTCATGCATGTAATAGATTAATTATATATTATAGCATTATGTAATTTATCAGCATAATTATGTGCTGGAAAATATGTATTGTTTGGTGTATGAATTATTTGTAAATTAAAAACCTCTGATTTGTAAATTCAAACATTCAATTGAATAAACAACACGTGACGACACGTGTTTGTTCGTTGCTATAAAAAGGCCCGTGAGAGTAGAACATGGTCTCGGGTTGAGAGCCCTCTGCGCTCATCAATTGTCCGGGTAAGGTTGTCATAGCCATCTGAGGCTAACAACCAACGTCACACACAAAAACAAAAAGAACATGGACCATTCTGTTGTGAGCCGCGGTACCGAAGGTACCAAGAGACCCGTGAGTTAAGTACTTTTAATTATATAATGCTTATATATCTGTTTGCTAATTGCTAATGTGTTGAAATAGTAATGTTAATAAGTGTCATACAATAATATTATTGCTATTATATTTAAATATATAATATACAATTTGATACATAATTTAATACTATATAATATAGTATTTTACGCTAGTTATGTTGATATAATGATTGCTATCCTTATATACCTAAATAATAAAATAATAATGAATAAATACTTTTCAAGAGTTTTACTTAGTTTCTATTTACATCTACTGCTAATATACATAAGATATATAACTATTTTACTATCAGTCTAATAGCTTAACTAAAGTAACTTATTTTGCAAGTGATGTAACTTTTATAGACAGCCAACACCGAATAAATGTAAGTGTATATTAAATCTGATAAACCAGCTATATTTCAGAGCTTTTATTGTGGCTATTAGTCTATGATTCTAACACATGCTCGTTGGTTACGAGTACTCTTAACCTGGGCTTCCAGAAGAATGTCTCCGATGTAGTCAAAATACGTTCGCCTAGGTCAGCCTCTACTAACTTGCCCATTCACAGCCGCCGTGTATGTTTCGTTAATCTTCTTTCATCCATCCTCTCTACATGTCCGCACCACCTAAGCATTTCTTTCTCTATTTTTGTCGCTACATCTTCTTTCACACCAAAGCATTCTCGTATCACACTATTTCTCACTTTGTCCATCAGAGTCACTCTTATATGCTTCTCTTCTTAATAAACACAAATTATAAAAATCGGTCCAATCGACATATTTTTATATTGATAAAGAAAAAAGATTTTGCTTCCAACTTTGTCCACAGGTCTTTAAAACTTTTTCACTAATATGAGAGAACTTGAGGTAGTAGACGATTAATTAAAGTTATAAGTTTATGTTATTAAAGAAAACAAGCTAAGGAAATACTCTTGAATACAACGATAGGAGCCTAATTCTATAGTTTTCTTTTGTTTGATAATGCAACAATCAGAGCAGTGTACACTAAAGAAACATGTAGGTAACATGAGCGTCGCGTCATGGTCTCTTGGAAGGTGAACCAGTTTCAACTTTACTGCATTATTTTCTAGGTAAAAAGAAAAAATATACACACACTTGGCTATCTGGACGAAGCAGTTTTTATGTGTAAAGAAGATAGGGTTTGTATTTTCTAACTAGATTTTTAAGTATTTCAAATACTTAAAGGTGTATTCAAACTGTAGCACTTGATATCACACCTAAAATGTAGAGCCTACTAAATTTTTGTCATAAAAATACAATCAATAAAGCTTGTTAGTAGATAATAATGATATTTTGAAGTTTTTTTTTATAAGTACTAGACGAGTGGGAAATAGACATACGGCCCACCTGATAGTAAGCGGTTACCGTAGCCTATTATAGACCCACGCAATACTAGAGGCATCACTAGTGCATTGGCAACTCCAAGGAAAGGGATAGGTGATGGATATCAAGGATAAGGAGAGGGTTTGGGTCTCTAGCCCTCTCATAAAATATGTTTCGTATGGTAAGTCCATACGAAACACGTCCATACGAGTATCTGCTGTTGTTTCGCGCTGAGCTTCTGTGAGAGGGTGGTATTTTCCCGATCGAGTTGGTCCATTCGTGCGGGAATAAGCAAGGCTTTACCACTAAAGAAAATATTAAGTTATTTATTTTAATTTTTGCATCAGACATTTTGCATGGCCGCATGGGGCTTGCATTAGAATTGTCCTGCCCCTCTCCACCCATGGGAGTCGTAAGAGCCGACTGAGGGAATACTGGGGGAGTGGGCAGCAGCACTCCCTCGGGTATTAATAACATCCACTGCGATCGCCAACCCGCCTGCCAAGCGTGGCGATTACGGCACTATCCCCCAATATGAGCGCACAGGACCGCTCGTTGTGGCGTTCTCTTGGGGAAACCTATGTCCAGCAGTGGACGTCGAAAGGCTGATGGATGGATGAATGATTGCATCAGATTTTATTTACAATTGCCTATTATCTTTTCTAATATTAAATTAATTAATTATTACTTATAGCACAAATTTAAATTTAAATTTTCTATTTTCGCCTAGTTTGGGTACTAAGCTACTAATATAAACGTGTAAAATATATTTTTTACTTACTTATAGTTATATCATATCAATTTGTGCTATATTCTAAATTTCGAATAGCTAACCAGTTAACATCTATAAAGCATATACTTTTATTAAAAAAAGGCTGATTCGCGGACTTTTTGTGGGTATATGTGTTGATAATGAGAGAAAGATACAGATTACTCGGTATTTAAAATAATTTAACCGTGCATATTCACACTTACACTACTGATTTATTTGTAATAAAATATTAAATATTGTAAATCATCTGTTAAAATAGATTTTTTCACGACTCAGAATACCCAAAGCAAGCCATTGAAGATTAGCATATAATATGATGTCATTTTATAATGTTATATGGTTTTACAAATGATTATTACCAGCTGGTTTGTATTCGCGGTTTCTAGGATGTCAGTCCAGACATTGTGCTATTGAGATATTGTTAACCAATTTATTTATCACTTACTTACTTATCATCGCGCCATTGCCCTTGCGAGGTAGGCAGAGGGAACAGAGTGCCAAGAGGCTCTATTCTTGCATACATCTCTCGCTTCCTCAACATTCATAACTCTCTTCATACACGCTCGACGGTTTCGGAGACTCCTGACTCCTCCTTCCTTCAATACATGACCGATTTGGTCAAGGTAGGTGAGTCTCGGTTACCCCCTGTGCCTACATCCTTCCACTTTCGCATTGTATATCTTCTTAACCAGTCACTCGTCCGGCATTCTTTCCATGTGGAAAGAATGCCGGACGAGATGCGAAAGGGAATGCTCTGATAGCTCTGAGAGCTATCAGAGCATTCCCTTTCGCATCTTTACACCAATACTCTCTTTCATACCAACTCGCTCTCTTACATCGTCGTTACGAATGCGGTTAGTCAGCCTCACTCCACAGATTCTCCGCAGAGATCGCATTTCAACCGCATTGGTTTTACTCACATGCTCCTTTTTGGATACCCAACTCTCGTTTCCATATAATAACGTTGGGACAAGCACTGCATTATTTTGGTTTTGCTCACATTCACACGTAGGTCCCTTTTCTTACAATTTTTTTACGTCGACTAGAGTTTGCAGGTCAGTCGCGGACTGCGCCAATAAAACCGCATCGTCTGCATATAGCAGCGAGTTAACCACTGAGTCACTCATCTGAACTCCCACATTCATTTCATTCAAACTTTGTAGACATTTATCCAGATATATGATAAACAGTCTGGCTGATAGAACGCAGCCCTGTTTAAGGCCAATATTGACATCAAACTAGGGTGACATTCCATCATCCAGCCGCACACAAGCTCTACAGTCCATGTAGTTGGACTGCACCGCTTGTAGCAGTCTACCGTTAATACCATACTCCGGCAAAATGTCCCAAAGTTCCTTTAGTACAACCGAATCAAATGCTTTTTCTAAATCCACCAAACTGCAGAAAACCCTCTGGCCTATAGCCAGATGATTCTTGCATCCCCTTCCACACCTGAAACCTACTTGTGTCTCACACAAAAATTCATCAGACACCATCCTCATTCTCCTTTCAATAATCTTACCATACACTTTGGCTGCCAGACTGGTCAAGCTTATGGCTCTGTAGTTTGCACAGTCATAACGTGAACCCTTGTTTTTAAACAAGGGCATGATGACTGCGCTTCTCCAGTCCTTGGGAACCATTCATGAGCTCTAACATAAATTGAGAAGCATCAGGAAGGATTCCCAGACACATGAGCCTCCAAGCTTGATCATCTCAGCAGACACCATATCAATACCCGCTGCCTTACTATTTTTCAAACTTCTAATTGCCCATTCAACTTCATCCATACTAATGTCATCAGAGGATGGCCGTACCGAATGCTAATCTGTTAGACCACATGTGGCTCCGGCATCACCCTGAAAATCTGCATATATATCTCCAAAATATTCACTCCATCGGCTTAACACTTCTTGTGTCTGCGTAAGAATGTCTCCACCTTTAGACCTTATTTTATTCATTCTGAAAGCTGATCAACCACTCCGAGATTTCTTCACCTCCCTCCAGTAAAGTTTGGTGTTGCTCTCGAAGTTTTTGGTCAGCCTTTCTTCTGCAATCATATTTGCTCTATCACACTTCTCTTTCACTGAGGCTTTGGTGTCATTCCTACGTTGCCGGTATATTTCTTTCTTCTGTTCTTTCATACTTGCACTCAGGTTTAAAGAAGATACATAGTCCAGCTACGCATTCTTCTTTTGTTCTATGGAAGCTGCTACTTCCATATCCCACCATGTATTACATTTCACTTTTCTATGCTTCTTTGAGCATCCACATTTTTTTTATTGCAGTTAGTGGCAGACGAGCCCCGGCCCATCTGATGGTAAATGGTAACCGTCGCCCATGGACTCGACTATACCAAGGTTATTGTCAAGCCGCTGCTCACCAATTCATTTCTCAGATATGAAATGAAATATAAACGGCTATCTCCTGCTACAGCCAAATATAATAATGGCCGGTCACACGGGAGATGGTGGTACCAACCCGCTCGGGCCCGATACCAAGTGAGTACTCCCACTTGGTACCCAAACCTACCACTCATACGACACCCATGGGAAAGAATGGGGTGGTGACACTTGTATTCATAGTCCATCACCACACGGACACCACATACTTCTTTCGCTGTGTCTACCATAGTATCTTTCAATATTCTCCAGCATTCTTCTATGTCAGATTCCGGCTGACTTGCCATTGTCAGCCGTTCACGGACACCCTCTGCATACTTTGCTCTTACACTCTCTTCTTGCAACTTTTTTGCAACATTTTTTATCACATTTTCTCTTGCCCTCTTGGCTGACATATACGTTATCTGTCAATTGTATTTCCATATTCCAAAAGGCGCGGATTCTTTTCCTTCTCGTAACTAGCTATCACTTTTGTTTCTCATTTTCACACAATTTGTTTTTGTAAATGTATGATGAAGACGATTTGAATTGTAACTCAATATTAACAACTTCGATTTGTTTATTTATTTTAAATTGCCAATACAGTAATTCACAATGCATGTTTCACGGCCACTGCGTATGGCTCGACGTGACAAGCATTCTAAAACTGATATTTACGTTACTATATTTGTAAAATCATATACATACATACACACTCACTAGGGAAGTATCCCTATGTCACGGACAAGTAACAAACATACAATTTACGAACCCAGAGAACACCTAGACACAAATTAACCACTCTTATTTAAAAAAGAAGTCTTTTAAGGGTGTCAACATTAGCACTTGGTACGTAGACTAAACTGCAACCCCATTATATTCGATTGGATTTATATTATTAGGTATTTGTAGACCATAAAACTATTCATCATATATGACATGGACAGAACTGTAGCATCACTACGCAACTGGTTAGCTATGCAGTTATCTGTAAACATACTATATCTACAAACACAACCATGCACGCTCTATAACATTGTTTTGAAAGTATCTAATTATTACCTATCTATCTATCTATAGCTGTATTTCAAAAGATCGTTAAGTATGCGTTTGCGCTATATTTACCGATAAATATAATAAGTAACATCAGAAATTGTGTTCGTGAAATGAAGTGAAACAATAAGTTACACCTGTATGTTAGTTATCATGTACGTTAACGCGGCAGTCTGTGCGTGCAGGTGCAAGTAATAAATAAGCGAATGTACCAATATGCCAATTAGTACAAAAACGCAATGTTAATGAAATTATTACGCATTCATGCAAAACTTCCTAAAGCCATTATTAATGATTTATAAGTTCATGCATAGTGGTTATACGAACAATTGCAAAGACAGTGGATATCGAAGTCAATTCCCATTCTAAGGTCAAGAACTCGCAAGACACACACCTCTGACTATTCGAATGCTTGTACTTATTTGTTGACGACCGGTCAAACATGAAAACATTGCTGGCTGACGAAAAAAGTCAACGAACCATATTATATAAACAAAACAACAACACATAGCATCACGCCTGTATTCCCCGAAGGGGTAGGCAGAGGTGTAGTACACACCCACGACTCGCCAGCTATGTTTAAGTCCCACGTAATAGGGGGCGAGCCTATTGACGTCTACCGGGCACATTTCCGAACTCCAGGCTGTTACTGAGAATTTTTTTTTTTAGGAATTATCTCAATTACATTGCTCGACCCGGGGATCGAACCCGAGACCTCATGATTAGCAGTCGCATACACTACCGCTACACCATCGTGGCAGTTACCATATTATATTATTTTAAAAATATCAAAAATAGAAGACAAAAAATATAATAATTATGTATTTTTTTAGTTTTTAACAAGAGTTATATTCCTACTCTTTCTATTTATGTATAAGCTTACGTATAGACAATAATATAATATGGCAGTACCTAGTATTTCACTTTAGTGTTGAATATTTTCTCCCCTTTTTTGTTCCATTATAAGATACAACAAGAATATCCTCTCTGTATTAGGCCACATTCCACCACGCTGGCCCAGTGCGTGTTGGTATTTCGAATATAAATGGCAAAAATGTGAAAAACTCCGGATAAATAATAAATTAAATTTATTGTAAAAATTTGTAATACCATATTAATTAAACTTCGTATCCTTAAACTTTTTGCTTAACCTACTATATATAATGGCGATTTACATTATTATGCCTAATGGATGTATCATTAAATTAACAAACAAAATATTTTGCACCTAACTAATTTATTTTGTATTTAGCTTATTTTATATTAGGTCAACTTAAGAAATAGATTGTACCAAAAAACTGTATAGAGATAATATTTAAAAAACAACTACATATCTGGATGCTAAATAATATATCTATAGTCGATTTTATAAAGTAGGTATCTTTTAACTTCAGATTGACAGCTGAAACCAACACTACTATTGTTAAAGAATAAAATATTTGTGAATGTGGAAAAAGAGAAGTTTAGTGCGAGCGGGATTCGAACCGGCTTCCCTTCTAATCCAGGGAAGTGCTCTAGACCGCTAAGCCATCGCACTGACCGACGGCCATTCCCAATTTCCCTATCACATTTGTCTCTACCTTCCAATCCGGGGAAGGATCTTCCCCGGATTGGAAGAGACGCAGGTTCGAATCCCGCTCGCACTAAACTTCTCTTTCCCACATTCACAAATAATTCGTTCTTTAAAGTAGCTGAGCATGTCAAGTGCTAAAATACTGATAAAAACTTCTATTGTTAATTAAGATAAAAAATCCAAGTATGTCCAATCTCTCTTTAAATATTATGACATTATTAAAGTAGTACTATCGATGTTCAAAAATCAGTTACGAACATGGATTCAGTCGTTTTCACGTGACTGAGGTACTTCGATGGATAGGATAGGAAGAGAAATCAGTATCAAGGGGCACTTAGAAACCACAACAATAAGCACATTATATAAGCCTTATGTATATACTTTTTTCTGTAGGTAAATTGTAAGTACATATGCTATTTACTATTACTAATTAATACGTAACGTTTAAAAGTACAAATTATTTGTGAATAAGAAAAAAGAGATTTTTAGAACGAGTGGGAAACGAACCTGCGTCTTTTCCAATCTGGGGAAGTTCTCCAAGCCACTGAGCTATCATACCGACCTATTCGGTTATCCCAAACATGAAAAATTTCTATTTCCTTATTCACAAATAATTTGTAATTTAAAAAGGAGCGGAGCATGTCATATGCTAAATAATATAGATCATAATACGTAACTGTTGTATTATTACGATCTCTAAATTTAAAAATCTTTAAGATTCTTTGGTTTAGTTCTATTTCCTGCCAGCAGCTGCAGTAGTAGGCGCTGCAGTTGTTGCACCAGCGGCAGCTGTTGTTGCCCCTGCAGCCGCTGTTGTCGCAGCAGCAGCTGTAGTCGCAGCTGCTGCTGTTGTCGTTGCAGCAGATGCAGTTGTGGTTGCTGCTGGAGCAGCAGTAGTAGTTGTAGTAGACGTAGTAGATGAAGGTAGAGCGTTTTGTGGAGATCCCGGAGGTAGAAAGCTAAACATAGGCCCACCAGGACCTTGTTGGGATATTGATATACTCATACCACCTGGCGCTGAAATATAATAGTGTTATTTTAATTAATCTTGTTTTCAGTGTTCGAGGATAGAGTGTGCGGGGTGGTAAACATTTTAGTAAAATGCCTCGAGGAAATAGGTAACCTCTTAGAACTGAATTAAAACTATAGCATTCATGATCTTGTATAGATTCCATAAAATTGTTTTATTTTTAATTTGTAATATTCCTGTAACCATCAGAGAGCACCACGTAAATAAGTGGCCAACCCAAAAATATATAAGGAATTGAAAGTTTAAGCAAATCGTTGAAAAACAAACAGTGATAATGATCTTCTTTCATCAAGCAAGATATTTATAATAGCTCTTAATGATTTTTTGTTTATGTTTATGGTGGTAGACGAGCGACGGACCATTTGATAGTAAGTGGTATCTGCCGCTCATGGATTCAGTAATACTAAGAACACTACCAAGCCACTGCTTACCATTTCATTTCACTGCAATAAAAACACACCAAGGTGAGTCACTGTCGGTAACACGAAATATGGTGCTACCAACCCGGGTCAGGTATTAAGTAAATATTCCCATTCAGCATCACCGGAAATGTAGTGGATGATAATATCTTACAATTTTGGATTGATTTTGTATTAATTAACTTGAATCTTAATTGAATAAAATCTCTATTATCTGTCTATCTATCTTAGTTGCAGCTCCTCGAGGAATATTTCTTTTCGTTACATCTATATGGCAATCGAATAAAACAATTTGCCTGTTATATATCCCCTTTCGAGTATTAACAACATCCACTGCGACTTCCACTTGCCAACCCGCCTGCCAAGCGTGGCGATTACGGCACTATCCCCCACATGAGCGAAACACACATGTTGTGGCGTTCTCTTGGGGAGGCCTATGTCCAGCAGTGGACTTTGAAAAGCTGATGGATGGATGGATGGATATCCCCCCTTTTTTTTTTCTTTGTTGTTAAGGCGGGAAAAAATGCTCCTAACCACACACCCCGTCGTTGGGGGCAACGAACAGGGTAGTGTGGGGCCCTCACCCACTAAAGAAACCCGCCGTGTATCGTCTCTCCGCCTTTATTGGCGGGCCACTGGAACCATACTACATTCTTTCAGTGGTCCACCGGCGGCTTACACTTACGGACCTACCCTTTCGTATACCCTCAAATGACACATCCACACACAGAGCGTCGCACCTTCACGGGAGGCCTTGCGGGTGCCGGACGTTCCCCGGTCCATCCACCCGCAGCCTCAGCTAGGGCGGCATCAGGCGCAAATATTCACGCCTGCGCTGCCCCAGTCGCTAGTGGCGGTTCGGGTCTGCGGAAGGATCAGCCTCCCTGGCCCTCTCCGCCACTTCCTTCCGTGAGATGATCTCCTCGCAGAAGGCAGCTACCGCGGCCCAATTCCTGTCGCTGCTAAACATAGCTCTGACGACGCTCGACAGCGAGTGGTCCCCCTCTATTGCCGCGACGAGTTCACGGCGCTGCTTGGCCCAAGCCGGGCACGACTTGAGCGTGTGCCGCGCCGTGTTCTCGTCATAGCTGCAGTAGTGACAGCCCGGAGTCGCTTCTCTCCTTGCGACTATGTGAAGATATCTGCCGAAAGCACCTGCATCAGTCGGAAGGTAAGGATTCCGTGCCATTGCCCTGCCCACTCTTCCAGCACTGGCTGGAGTGCCCTAATGGTCCCAAGACCAGCCCGGGGCGCCTCCAGCCGCGCCCTCCGAGCTGGCCATTGCAGCCCGGCAGGCGTCGCCCTGCCATCTGGCCATCACGCTGGGTGGGGGATGACTACCCCCCTTCCGCTCTTGCGACACCTCGGCGAGCACCTCCGCCTCAAGTCCCACGGAGGGGTTCCGGCCAACGCGCAGGCGCCTCCGTCGACACCGTGTGGTATCCACGTATGACCCTGGACGCGACGACTCTCTGTGGCCTCCACAGAAGAGCCTTCGGCCGGACCACTCCCGTGTAAAGCCGTCAGCACGCATTGTTGAGATACTTAATCTGGGCCTGCACCCCAATTTGGACCCCGACCACCGTGATCGAGGCGCCAGCAGGTGGCTGACTTCGGGGTCCATGGAAAAGCAGGGCCTTCGACTTGTCCAGGGCCACCCTAAGCCCCAGCGCCCCGATCCTGTTATACATCCCCTTTGGTTATAATTTCAATATATATCTTAGGAATGCCAAGTTATTGTACTTTTTCTATTTAGAATTTTGTTGACGGTCACAGATGTTTTCAAGCTCTTGGACTGGACTGGATTCGACATCAACATAAATGGCGAATACATCACTCACCTTCGATTTGCAGATGATATCGTGGTTATGGCAGAATCGCTGGAGGACCTTGGTACCATGCTCAATAACCTCAACAGTGTCTCCTGACTAAGTAGTGGGTCTAAAAATGAACATGGACAAGACGAATGTCATGCAAAAAAACCATGTCATTTCAGCACCGGTCCTAGTCGGGAACGCGGATCTCAAAGTTGTCGATCACTATGTTTACCTGGGACAAACAGTCCAGTTAGGTAGGCACAACTTCGAGAAAGAGGTCAATCGACGAATCCAGCTCGGCTGGGCAGCGTTCGGGAACCTGAGGAAGATCTTCTTGTCCACTATTCCACAGTGTCTGAAGACGAAGATCTACGACCAGTGTGTGTTACCGGTGATGACTTACGGAACAGAGGCGTGGTCTCTAAATGTTGGCCTTATATCAAGGCTCAAAGTCGCTCAGCGTGCCATGGAGCGAGCTATGCTTGGAATCTCTCTACTTGATAAGATCCGTAATACGGAAATCCATAGGAGAACGGGAGTAACCGATAAAGCCCGCCGGGTCAGCATGCTGAAGTGGCAATGGGCAGGCCACATCGCTCGACGAACCGACAACCGTTGGGGAAAAAAGGTTCTCGAGTGGCGACCGCATATTGGACGGCGCAGTGTAGGACGGCCTCCCACCAGGTGGACCGATGACCTGGTCAAAGTCGCAGGCATTCGTTGGATGCAGGCGGCACAGGACCGTTCGCTGTGGCGTTATCTTGGGGAGGCCTATGTCCAGCAGTGGGCAATGAAAGGCTGATGGATGGATGGATGGACGACGGTCAACATCAGATGGATTTTTTCAAAAACTAGGTGTTTAGAATGGTTTTTAATTTTTTGACAATAACATAAAATTATCTTGGTGTTCAATATCCTGCTAAGCAAATATCAGTCCCCGAAGTTTTTAAACTAGCTTTTTATATTAGCACAAGTATGTAATTTGACACAAGTACAGGACTGAAAACAGTTCAGAGGCCAGACCGATTATATGCTCTCAAAACATGGTGGCCTTACACTATCAATACTCCTTAGTTCAGACTGCTATTGTCGTTAATTACCTTTTAACGCGTGCCAGAACTTTGCCTAAAAAAGTTCGAGAATACAACTTAACTAACAAGGGTGACAAAATAGGAACTTACGTATCACAAAGTTGACCATCGGTGATTTAGTAGTTGTAGATTCAGTATCACCTGGAATTGGCGTTGTAGTTTTTGGTTTTGAGGATCCGCAGCTAAAACATAATAAAACATCCCAGAAGTCTTCAGAGCTGCCTGCATCGTCATCATCCTCACACATTAAGTTGCACCAATCGTCGAACATTGGCTGGAGTAAAGAAATCATATTGTTATTCCTTTTTTCTTGTTTAGGCAGGAAATAATGTACCTAACCGCGCACCCCATCGTTCGGGGCAACGAACAGGGTAGTGTAGGCCCCTCACTCACTAAAGAAACTCGCCGTCTGCCGTCTCTCCGCCTGTGTTGACGGACCATTGGTACTGTGTGGGATTACTTCAGTGGTCCGCCGGCGGCAATCATATTGTTATTCCTGCTTTTGTCTCAATTCCGCCTTTGTTTCCGGAAGAATTCGCAAATATCATAATCTACATTTGTCTTATTCAGAGTTAAAGTCAAAGACAATACCCTGCACTAAGGAATACCATTGTATCGCTTCTCAAACGTACAATTTCACGAACACAAAGTGCACCCAGACTAGAACAATTTGTGGATCACACGAAGAGTTATTCTGCATGAGAATCGAACCCACAACACTCGGGCGGGAGGCCGGTATCTAAACCACTCCGCCATCTGTGCATTTATACTACCCAAAATGCAGCCACGCATTTGGAAGTTATATATTTATGCCTGGAGACCAATAGGATAAAGATATTCGTATAATAATAATATATGTAGTCCCGTAGGCTTTTTTAAATCAAAAGATTGAATAAAAAAAATCGCTGTGGCTTATTAAACATGGTAGTGGTACCATCCATTAATCTATCAGCCTTTCAATGCCCACTGCTGGGCATAGGCTTCCCCAAGAGAACGCCACAACGAGCGGTCCTGCGCCGACAGCATTTTATAGCCCGCGGCTTTGACCAGATCGTTGGTCCATCTGGTGGTGGCCGTCCTATGCTGCGCCGTCCGATACGGGGTCGCCACTCGAGAACCTTTTTTTCCCCTACGGTTGCCGGTTCGTCAAGCGATTTGGCTACTTCAGCATGCCAACCCTGGCTTTATCGGTTACTCTTGTTCTCCTACTGATCTCCGTATTATGAATCACGTAGAGAAATACCGAGCATAGCCCGCTCCATGGCACTCTGAGCGCCTTTGAGCCTTGGTACAAGGCAAACATTCAGAGACCACGTCTCGTCTCGTCTGGTATTAGTACATTGTATTTTTTTTTTCTGTTAACTAACTTCATAGTTATTTCAAGAATACGCCATTTGTGACACAAACTAAGTAAATACGTCAAAAGAATCCTTCAATAATTTAACTAGTCAAAATAATCTATTTTATTTAACAAGCAGTGCTAGCTTATTGGTAAAACCAAGGATTGCAAATACTACTAGATAAATTATATCAGGTTCGATCCCAATCACAAGGCAAAGGCACACACCTCTGACTTCAAGATTTATCGAGAATTTTTTTTGTATGAAAACATCTAGTATATATATTGTAAAATTAGTCTAAATGATCTATCTACAGCTAGATAAAAAGCGTTCCAATAATTAAGTGCACCACTTAATTTTTAGGAGAGCTAGTGAAAGGAACATAATAGAAAGATAATTAAAAAAATAGGGAACAATAATGAACACCATAAATTTGTAACGGTGTTGAATCTTCTGTAGTTTTTTAGTTTATTATCTAAAAAAACTAGTTGTCGTCGATGGTTTTACATGTATGGAGTTTTGAATTAAAGAAAATCACTTTTTGTTTTTGCCTTTTATACATTTTTTCATTGCTGAAAACAAGCGGCTAAGTCTAGTTCATACAAAACAAAATGGCTTAAGCGCAAATATATGAATAAGGTACTTATTACAAAGCTGATAAAAATATCGGTATTATCTTACTTATTAAAAATTATATTACATAAAAAAAATTTACCTGTTTTCCCTGCCATAAAATTCTAATACCCAAAAAAAAATGAAATACTAATGCACGTATTATTTATTTATGCTGAGCAGCTGTAATAATTTTTTGCTTCTATCTTCAAAGGAACTGTCAAAAAATGTTCCTCCTGCCTTTTCATCGGGGTTTTCATAGCGGTTGTTTAGGTTATAAAGTAAACCTATGTTTCAAATTTCAGCTTCTTAGGCTTAGAAGTTGAAGCTGTATCCCATACAGCTTCAACTTCTTACTTAATAACTATTTTGGACACATACTCGTAAATAAAAATAATAATAATGCAGAACTAAATAAATACGTACGCGGTGGATGGTAAAGTACGTGGCCGTGTGGGGCCGGCTTTAGAATTGTCTCACCCCTCTCTACCCACGGGAGTCGTAAGAGCCGACTGAGGGAATACCGAGGGAGTGGGCAGCAGCACTCCCTCGAGTATTAACAACATCCACTGCTATCGCCAACCCGCCTGCCAAGCGTGGCGATTACGGCATTATCCCCCATGACGGGACTGCTTGTTGTGGCGTTCTCTTGGGGAGGCCTATATCCAGCAGCGGACGTTAAAAGGCTGATGGATGGATGGATGGAAATAAATACGTATATAAAAAAAAGTTGAACTGAGTACCCGTCTTTTGTAACCAATATTAAATTTATCAGACCTCGATAAATGGATATATTTTTTAAACAATAAATAAGTACTAACCTTCCCAATGGCAAATTGGAAGCACAAAAATAACACTGAAAAATATACACACGCTCGCACTTCAGCCATGTTTGCAAAGTTATCATGAAAAATGTTCGTTCAGTTGCTTACATACTTATAGAAGGCTTTGCGCAAGCACCTGAATCACTAATACCTTGCCAAAGAATATACATGCATTTGTTTTAGGTAAATTAGTTAAGGACACGTTATTTGAATCAGAGGCGTGAGTTTGGATTTCACTTGGCGTGTCTTGGTTTTACATAATCTGTATCTATAAAAAGTAAAAATTTAATTGAGTCTCCACAACTGCCTATTTTTCTTTTTAATTCTAAGGATTCCACTGAATATATTTCTCGGTGTTCACTATCGTGTAGATATCAATGAAAGTTTGAATGTTGATATATCTCAATAGGTTGCGAAGCCAGCCAACTCGAACTGGGCTGGTGTGTTAGGGGCTGGGGGAATAGATCCGCTCACTTGGAGAGTAGAGCGTGCCCAGCAATAGGACAGTAACGGGTTATGAAAATAAGGGAAACCGTCACCCAAGACGTTAAGTAAGTAAGAATGTGTTATGTAAATCTAAATTAGCAGTCAGGAGCAATTGTCACGATGGCTGAATTGGCAAAGCATCGGGACAGTATCCAGGAGATGCTGGTTCAAATCCTGCTCGTGACTGTTATTTTCAATTTCACATTTTCGCTTTTTGTGTTTAATGTATATGGCTAAGCATGTCAAATGCTAAAAATATCTAAATATTTATAGGGTTGCGTCATTATTAGGTAAAAATCTTAATTGTAAAATTAAGTTTGCCTGGTCGGTATAATGTAAGAAAATACTTCCAACAGATGACGCAGGCGTCACCCAAGACGTTAAGTATGAATGTGTTATCGAAATTAGCAGTCACGATCTTTCGATCACCCCAAACTCCTCACCACATTTGTCTTACGACCAACGCCATCTTTCGGTAAGCATTTACATGCATTAATCCAACATAGTAAGTTTAATTTTGCAATTAAAATTCATACTATTTAATGGCGCGATTTTTTAAACATTTTAGATCTATATTTTTTAGCATTTGACATGCCTCCGCTACTTTTTTAAAGTATAAATTATTTGTGAATAAGGAAAAAGAGATTTTTTTTTGAAAGATTGGTAGGATAGCTCAGTGGCTTAGAGCACTTCCCCGGATTGGAAAATACGCGGGTTCGATTCCCGCTACTACTAAAAATCTCTTTTTCCTTATTCACAAGTAATTTATACTTTAAAAAAGGAGCGGAGGCATGTCAAATGCAAAAAAATATAGATCTAAAATGTTTAAAAAATCGTGCCATTAAATAGTATGAATTTTAATTGCAAAATTAAACTTACTATGTTGGATTAATGCATGTAAATGCTTACCGATAGATGACGTTGGTCGTAAGACAAATGTGGTGAGGAGATTGGGGTGATCGAAAGATCGGTAGGATAGCTCAGTGGCTAAGAGCACTTCCCCGGATTGGAAAAGACGCGGGTTCGATTCCTGCTCCTACTAAAAATCTCTTTTTCCTTATTCACAAATAATTTATACTTTAAAAAAGTAGCGGAGGCATGTCAAATGCTAAAAACCTAGACGTCGCGGGACGTCTACCAGATGTGAAAACATCAAAATTATTTTGTAGAAATAAAATGATTATAACTTGACAAAGTAATCCTCAAGACGAATAAAACGAGTATAAACTCGTTAGGGTTGCGTCGTTTCATTACAGAGTTACTGTGACCACCTTCCAGCTCCATCGTCTGACCCTGGATACCATCTAGAGACAAAGTACTCGTCAAGACAAATCATACGAGCCCAAACTCGATGGAGTTATGTCGTTTTATAACGGAGTTCCTATGGCCACCTTCTAGATCCATCATCAGACCCTGGATACCATCTAAAGACAAAGTACTCGTCAAGGCGAATCATAAGAGCCCAAATTCGATGGGGTTGCGCCGTTTCATTATAGAGTTCCTATGCCCACCTTCCAGCTCCATCATCAGATCAGCTCCATGTCATCATAATATTGCATTGTCACGCGATATACTGATGCGTGTAAAATTTCAACTCAATCGGGAACCGGGAAGTGTATCAAATTTAACTTGCAATATTTGAACGGGACAAGTAAAATAAAAGCGTCGCCACGCTAACAGCCCATTTTACTCTCCCTCCGCATTAGATGTTTCACATCAAAAAATATAGATCTAAGATAACTAAGAAGTTTAATTTAGACGAATGGATGGCTTGAAGTTCTTGCTTAGGACTGCCTCCTCGAGGTGTATAAAGGTCGACGGGTAGTACAAATACATTTTTTGGATGTCAATTAAAATAAATGTTGATGGCATTTTGAAAGATGCAGCCTACTCTTTCGATATTTCCTTGATCAGCTCCTACGAGGCTAGCAAGTTGAAATGTGCTGTAACTACCCCAAATATTGTTTCCACACAGCTTATGATTAATTTTGTAGGTTCTTACTACCTAATGTTTTAAATGTGAGTTTGTTTGTATACCACGATTTGACGTAATAACTACTGAACCAATCAACATAAATTGAACATATATAGTCTGGAGACCAGGAACAGAAATGGCTACTTTTCAAAGGGATACAAAGTCAGACGTATTTATATTCTAAAGTCCACGCGGGCGAGGTCGCGGGAAGAACCTAGGCATTAATATTTCAAAATAGCCGATATCGTTAAATAACAATTTGTTCTACTCAAACCATTTCAATTCGCTTTGCCATTGTCAACTCTATTAGACACGGTCAAGTTTGAATGTCATAACTACAACATAATATGGACAGGTGAGTATGTCTGTTTATTGTCTTGTGTGTGTTCAGACGTTATATGCATCGCATACTAATGATGTCACAGAACAATGTGCATGCTCTATCAGTTCTTTGAAGGCATATTCAACGGGGAATTTACAATAAACATAGAGCTGTGAAGTTATAAAGGCTTATGTTTAGTTATAATCACTTGTTACAGTTAATTTCAAATGAACGGAAAAGAAAAAAAGGATTAACACAAACACTAAGCATGCCTAAATGCTTAGTGTCAAATGCTAAAAAAATATATAAAAATATTAAATAAGAAAAACAAGAAGCTGCAACCAAAACATGTCGAGGTGCTGCACAATGACTCGAACGATGGTGGTACCTATCCGTTTGGACCCGATAACGGTTTGGTACGAAACCCTACCACCTAGTCCTATTAATAGAAGGATATCACCACATTTTTTTCGTTGGGTACTGCTTGCTCCACATTACAAGGCAAAATAAATCGCGTTATTATATTATACTGGTCACGTTGGTTGCCAATATTTTTTTTATCGTATTGAAATATATCCAATATTTTTTTTGATATATATTTTTTAGCATTTGACATGCTCAGCTACTTTTAAAGTACAAATTATTTGTGAATGAGGAAAAATGTGATTTTATCCAATATTAGCTTTGTCAACTTTTACTTCTTCCTCTTTGAAATAATATTTATGGGTTGCGATAAAGCCACTTTTACACTATTATCTATTCTTATTACGTCATGAGGCAGAGAAACTATTCATATTGTGATTTTGATTAGGTGCCAATGGGCGCCACTAGCGCGGTGTCCTGGTACAGGAAGGTGGGACAACAGAAGCAATGTCATACAGGAATGAATACAGGCAGATAACCTGCAAATGGCAGGTTGATATTATGATTGAGGGCCCCACACTAACCTGCTCATTACCCCCAACGACAGGGTGTTCGGTTACGGATATTTTATCCTACCTTACCAAAAAAATGGGAGGAGGGAGGGGTTGTTTTATTAATTATGCACAGCTAGACCCAGGCTCCAGGCCCAGATCAGGTATCTGCCCAACTAACGCACGGCTCATACCAAATACGGGTGAACCCAACAATGCGTGCCGATGGTTTTATGCAGAGGTTCCAAACGATAGCACTGTACCCACCGTACCGCCCACACGGTGTACCTGGATGACCTGGGCACGCCTCTTCTCTGGAGACCACAGAGAGTCGTGACATCGAGATTCATATGCGGATACAGCATGGTGTTGAACGAGGCGGCCTGTGCATTGGCCGGAGGCCACTGTAAGCACCGAGCTACCATGGCCCGTTGGAAGGCCTAGCTGGAGGCACCTCAGACCACTCTTTGGACCATAGGGGCTCTCCAGCTGGGGCTGGAAGAGTAAATCTAACCTAAACCAAACTTCCTACCTATGCTCTTCTTATTATCCTTACCTATTCGCTCCTCAATATCCTACGTACCACCTCCTAACCCTTTCCTTGGAGATATCAACTCTGGTGTTGCTACCGTCTACAGGCTACGGTTATCGCCTACCATCAGGTGGGCCGTAGGATTTTTAGCCACCGATGTAATATAAAAAAGGAGCCGTCTTTTTTAAGGTAGGTTACCTATTAAAAGTAACATAGAGCTGCGATGCTAGTTACAGTATGTTGTATAAAACTTTGATTGTAATGTTATTTTTGAGGTTATAATAGAGAGTTATCTATCTGTCTATAACAATATAAAAACAGATGTAGTATAAACGAAATAAATAAAACAATATTAGGTATTACAAAAATATAATTAATATTACGATGACATCAATATATTCGTTTAAGTTTACAATCTTTTTGGTTATTTGTGGTAGTACTTAATGTAAACCTTACTGATCAACTGCCACCTTATAACTGACTTCGGGTCTTTTGGGTATTTTGCTACCAACTTTTAGAATGATCGGTGTGTAGTCAGGTCTTGCAGGTTTTGAAGAACAATCCTCATGAGGTATGGGGAAAACGTAGTTGATGTCCACGTCATATCTGTAAAAGAAATAAAACACGAATAAATAATATTTTTTAATTAACTCTATTCGCATATCCCTACTTTTAGGAGCATGTTTTGCGCCATGCAATACCTATGATACACTTATCTGCAGACTATTTATACTGTCAAATTCTATGCAAATATTTCTGACAGATGGCGCAGGCGTCACCCAAGACGTTAAATATGAATGTGTTATTGAAATTGGTAGTCACGAGCAATTGTCACGATGGCTGAATATGCACAGCGTCTGTACGGTATCCAGGAGATGCAGGTTCAAATCCTGCTCGTGACTGTTATTTTTGATTTCACATTTTCACACTTTTTGTTAATATATAAGGCTAAGCATGGCTAATGCTTAAAAAAATATATAAACATCAAAATATTTATACTGTATGTATTACTAGCTTAATTAGCCACCGCCATTTTGAAATAGCCAATCCATATAATCACCCTCTGGCACAAAAATAATCTATACACAAAAATAGCCATACAGGATCCCTCCATTTTCTCGGGATAAACAGTAGGTAGCCTTTATATCTTTCTCTATATTGTGCCTACTTACCTACTCCATATTGTGTACATGCAATCGTAACGAAACAGTGTTGAAAGGTAACAAATAAATAGCCTCACTTTTACATATATTAAATTAGTATTAATCTATATTAAAATAACTAGAAATGGTAATATACAGAAAGGTAACATGTTGAATTTTCTCACCTTGGCAATTTGTCCCGTAAGTAGGCCATTACATTCTTAGGTAGGCTGGTCTTTCTCGACAGGACAAAGGCACTCAAGTACCTAGCGCCTTCTGACTGTTCTGCACAATGGAGTAAAAGAGCCCAAGTCTTGTACTCAGTGTCTAATACATAGGTGTTGTATATACCATCATCTGGAAGCAGAAAAATATTAAATACTACTATATATAGCTACTATATATAGCCCAGTCCAGGCAGACATTGTCGTGTTAATATTTGATGAAGATTGTTTTTTCACTTTGTCAATATTTTATGTCGTACTTTATATTTTTTCAAAGCACTGCATAGATGACAGTGGTTAAGATAAGTACTGAGCTCATCTGCCAACTGTTGTCGATTCGATTCCTACACAGGACAATTCTTTGTGTGATCCACATAGTTGTTTTGAGTCTGAGTGTACTTTGTGCCCTTGAAATTATATGCTTGTAAAGTCAAAAAAGCTTTTCAATAATAATCCTTACTAATATTATAAATGAAAGTTAGTTTGTTTATTCGTTTGTTAAGCTTTTACGCTGTAACTACTGAAACAATAATCATGATAAATAAATAATATAATAATAATCCATTAAAAATAAAAAAATATAATAATAATCCGTTTTTACATAGAGCTAATTAGTGTGCCGTTGAGATATTTATATTCAGAATATGGGTCTATGCGGGCAACTCCGACCACATCGGAGTTGCCCGCAGACAGAGTAGCGGGAGAATCTAGTAACTGATAACATAAAAATTACGCATATTTATCGTTAAATCCGTGAGTTTTGAGGCTATAGAAAAATACTCCCGAAAAAGCACTGAAATAAGAAATTTTCAAAATATCGGAGACTAAAAATATATTCAAACTTGTTTATATCCCATCCATCGACTAGCCTTTTATCATCCACTGCTGGACATAGGCTTCCCCAAAATGGGGGTTTTACCATAATCGCCACGCTTGGCAGGCGGGTTGGCGATCCCAGTGGATGTTTTTAGTACACAGGGGAACGCTGCTGCCCGGTCCCCCGGTAATCCCTTAGTCGGCTTTTACGACTCCCATAGGAAGGGATAGCTCCACCCCGTCGGTGGAGCTATTCTTGGTGCCGGCCCCACACGGCAACTCGTTTATATAATATGTTTTTATTAATAGTTTTTGAATATAACTCCAGTTTTCGTAAGCATTAGTTTTCTGGATATCGTGTCAGGTGTAGCATTAAATGATAACTCTCCTCCTTTCTCCTAGGTGTACTAATGAATCTCTACGGTCTGTTAATAGATACTTTTGTCGTAAACATGTGTATAAAGAAACCTAAATGAAGAAAAATATTACCCTGTGTTTAATAAATCCTTAAAAGTAGGACTAAGAAATAACTTACATGTTTTCTCAGCATGGGTCCAATGGGCCGGTTCGTTCAAATCTACTCGCCATGTAATATTGCCGAGCAGATTTTCGCCAAGAGGGTCGTCAGCAAAACGGTAAGTAAAGTTCATTGTTACTCCCGGCGTCCACTCTACCGATCCGTCTGAAATTGAAACAAACTGTAATCTTGTATGTTTTTTGCTAAGACGTGCTTCTAGTATTTATTTTTTAGAGGTTAATTTTTATTATTTTATACTTATATATCACGGATTCAATCGAGTATTATATTTAATTAAATAAAGATAAGAAGGATATAGGAATGAGGCCCACACTTAATATGCTAAAGCTTTCTAAAGCTTAATTTACGGAAATACAAACTCAATTTGATTGTAAATTTTGCTGTATTTATTAATATATCTTGGTAGCCTTGACTACCATTTAATAACATTAATAACATTCTAAATATACATACACACACACCATGTGCTGGTCAGTGCTTGCCGGCTGAGCTGCAAATTAGCGCTCAGGGAGATAGTAGCTCGGGTAGATACGTTAGCGGATTTATACACTGATTTATTGAGCGTAAGTGCGGTGCGAGTACCCTGTTGTAAATTCCCTTGCTAGAATAAGTCTAAGTACTTATATGAATTTACAAATTGCAAACCTATAGCTGGAACATGATCTTCCTGTGTGAAAACTGCTTTCATACAGCTGTACGAAAGAGCCTCTTCAGCACTTGCATAATATTCTACTACGTACCAGTCGCCAAGCATCTGTGAACAAATGCTAATCGCATTAAAATCATTTAAAAAAAGCGTTTGGGCACATTGCGCCTATACATTTAAGGAATTATAAATATATCCCGGCGCTGTGTGCGTTGCCATATCTTTTATAAAAGGCGTTACGTAAGCATAATTTTAATATTTTACAGTCCATTAAGGGTAGGCAGGAAACTAATCCACTGAAGGAATGTAATATAGTTGCTATATGGCCTACCAATAAAGGCGGAGACACGGCACGTGGTGGTTTTATTTAGTGGGTGAGGGCCCCACACTACCCTGTTCGTTGCCCCGAACGACGGGGTGTGCGGTTAGGAACATTTTTTCCATTAATAACAAAAATAGGCAGGAACCTAATAAATACTTTAATAGAAACATTTTATAAATTTTATAAATTTACTCAAAATTATCATCAGATTTTAGGTTTTCTAGTTTAACCTGATTCAGCAACCTATTACGATTATACCTGATTCAGGGACGTGCCTATTACATTGATTGAGAGCGTCAGTTTTGTATGGAGTGTATTTGTCCGATCATGTTCCCTTATTGATTGATTGTAATATTAATTGATTTGTACCAAAATTAGCAACTCCGACTTATATTCTGTATTAAAGTAATTTCTGGTGAAAGAAATTTTAATCAAATTAATGAATATTCAAGTTATTGTGATTATAAATTCAAATTCAAAAATATCTTTATTTCATAGGCCTATTAAATAGCACTTAAAATCGTCAAGAATACACTAATAATCAACACGAGCGCCTGAGGCGAGTGCATCCGCAATAACAAAGTGGCGATTGCAATCGCCACAAGCGGCCGGATTCCGAAGTAAAGCCTTTCATGAGAAGAACCCGGCAAGAAACTCATGGGCCACTTTTTTAAATTGCCAATTTATTACAATCATACTTCATACTAATATTATAAATGTGAATGTAAGTTTGTTTGTTACGCTTTCACGCGAAAACTACTTAACCGATCATCATGAAACTTTGTACACATATTCTTGAAGGTATTAGAAGTGACATAGGATTTTTAATAAAAAAAAATTGTTTGTCAAAATATCTCAACCTACGCTAGAAATTGCCTAAAAATTCTCTAGAAATAATTTATATGGCAAAACAACGTTTGCCGGGTCAGCTAGTTTAATATAATCTTTATAACTAAAATGACATTATATCATACAAAACAATTTTGAAAAATAATGAATGAGGAGCAGCTCAAGCCCATTTTGTTTTGTCCTCAAGATAATCCGAAACAGTGTAATAACCTTGATTACAAAGTCTAATTTTTATGGCTTTCTTAAACTTATTTAGTGGCATGTTTCGGACATTTTCAGGAATCTTATTGTAAGAGCATATACATTGCCCCATAAAAGATCTACTAATTCTTTGGAGACGAGTACTGTGTGCAATAAGATTGCCTTTGTTCCTAGTATTAATGTGATGAACATCGCTATACTTATCAAAACATCCGATGTTTTTCTTGACATACAACAGATTTTCGTATATAAATTGAGACACAACAGTTAGAATATTCATTTCTTTGAATTTCTGTCTAAGGGAAACTCTCGGGCCCAGATTATAGATTGCACGAACAGCCCTTTTCTGAAGTACAAATATGGAATTTAAATCGGCGGAACATCCCCATAGCAGTATGCCATAGGACATAATACTATGAAAATAACTGAAATAAACTATTCTAGCCGTTTCAACATCAGTCAATAATCTAATTTTTTTTACCGCATATGCTGCTGAGCTTAACCTACCTGACAATTTTTTAATATGGGGGCCCCATTGGAGTTTGTTATCTATAGTGATACCTAGGAAAACCGTGGACTCCACAAGCTCCAGTTTAACGCCATTCAAATGTACATTGGTTTCTACATGCCTTACATTGGGTGTAGTAAATTTTATACATTTAGTTTTTTTTTTACTTAAAACTAGGTTATTAGTATTGAACCAATGAACAACTTTAGATAGTGCGTTGTTCACATCGTCATAATTAAGCAGTTGCCTTCTTAGTTTAAATAATAAAGATGTATCATCTGCAAACAACACAATACTTCGATTATCTCCTACGTAGTATGGTAGGTCAAAATAGGTAGGTAAATTAAATTAATAGATTTACCGGATGTATTTCAAGATTGTGCGAATAAAATGTATTCTAATTCTAATCATATCTTATTATTGGATTCGATATATAAAAGCGTAATAATATATGGTTATATTGGCTGCCAGCGGACCACTGAAGGAATGTAATTTAGTTCCAATGGCCCGCCAATAAAGGCGGAGAGACGGCACACGGTGGGTTTATTTAGTGGGTGAGGGCCCCATACTACCCTGTTCGTTGCCCCGAACGACGGGGTGTGCGGTTAGGTACATTTTTCCTGCCTTAACAAAAAGAAAGGTAAAGCTCTATGAAGGAACGTAGACAATTTTTTAAATTTTAGTAATTACTATACGAATAGTTAATGGTTTTTGCTTGTGAGGCTACCTACCGTTATAATATTTTCAGTAATATATCCTATACTGATATAATAATGAGGTAAACCTTGTAGGGGGTAATTTATGAAACTACTGAAATACTTCTGTCATAACTAATGAAAAGGTATATCACAGACTATTTAATTATTATTTATTAACCGGTTCTCCAGCGCAGGCCAACGAGGTGCAGGGGTAGGGACGAGGGGGCCGCGGCGCTGGCGCGTCTTGCCCCCACCCGATTCATTCGCCGAAGAGACAGAGCAACGCAGTAGTCGCGCGCGCCTAATATTTTTACCTTGTACCTTTCATTGAACATTACAGTTATTTTAAAGACGTCTAAAGTCTATCATTACCGTCCTAGTCAGCATAGATCGGCCTAGTGACGAAATACACAACCATAAGGTCCTTCGAAAGGTTTGAACGCGCCTAAGGTCAAGGAAGAAATTTGAAATTTACCGTTAGCGACAGCCTCTTTGAGATACATCTGCTTCAAGATATCTTCACCGGCAAGCTACGGGTGTTTCTGGCAGCGTATACGACTCAACATACTATATTCTACATACGGAAATTGGATATTTAAGGAGTGACTTCTTCAAACGTATGTTAAAGCAAAAGGTCTTCACATCAGTGCCTTTCTTAACATCAACGAGCTTCAGAAACTCCTCTTCATTAATATCATCCGTGCAACGGCAGTCGAGAAGTGTGTTAATGGTCACCGTGAGAAAAAGCAAACATACCTACTGGAATTGGAATTTGAATTTCAACGAACGTTACCAACGGACGAGCAACAAACTGTGAGATCTTTCCAATAACCACTCATTCATCCATCACATCTTATCACAACCATAATATTCACACCATTCCATGCCTTATTCATGCAAAATTCATATTGCTTTGCCTCTTCTCATAGTCATATATCTTCATAGTCATTTATTAACATAGTAATTTTACAATTATTTAGTTTTCACTTGTAGTTTAGACATACTTGTAGTGTCATATTACATAATATCACAATACATCAACTCATTTCATATCATAAAATCATATTTTCATCAGAATAATTTAAATTTTTTCGGTTAATTCATATGCTTTAAATTTTAAATAATTTTATCATATTGTTTACTTACAATAGTGAATCAATAATTTCTTTCAAGGAAACTCTAAAGCGCCTACACGTTTTTTGTTAGCAAGTTAGTGATACATTTCATTGCAGATTTAAATAAGATAATTGATTCAGTTTAGTATAATATATTATAATTAGGTAGTGTTTATTGTTTTTAATTGCATTTAATTTTATAAACTATTGGCTATTGCAAGATATCTGTTATCTGCACTACTTCAATCGCTGCTTTCGCTTATTAAATCTTTTGTTTTTCCCTTTATTTAACAGCACTATATTGCTCATATTAAAATGGCACTAAGCAGTGATATAAAAATGCGCGATTTAATTAAAAAACGTGGATCCATAAAAGCTAAGCTTACGCAGTTTTCAAGCTATTTTTCTATAGCTAAAACCAGCACTAAATTAAGTGATGCACAACTTTTAGAACTAGATATTAGAATTGATAAAATAGTCGCCTTATATGTTCCTTATGATGAACTTCAGACCGAGTTGGAGCTGCTTGCGGACACCCCCGACGAGCTGTATACCGAGCGTGAGCAGTTTGAGACATGCTACTACAGTACCCTGGCTGCTGCGCGAGAGCTGGTGGAAAGGTATCGCGCGCAACGCGAAGGGACCGCTAACTCTGAGGTAGGCTCGTCAGATGCTAATTCTACGGTGGTGTCACAGAAAAAGAAACACGTTAGGCTACCTATCATCAACTTACCTCACTTCAGCGGGGGCTATAAGAATTGGCTCGAGTTTAAAGACATTTACACATCATTAATACATGATGATAAATCAACTGACGAAATAACAAAATTTCACTATTTACGCACTTCACTTCATGGAAGTGCAAGTATCATAATACAGAGTTTAGATTTCAGGGCCGATAATTATCAGACTGCATGGAGGTTACTATGTGATAGGTACGACAACAATCAATTATTAGTTCATAATCATGTTCAAGCACTGTTTAATGTTGAACCGGTGCACAAGGAGTCTAGTCAAGCTTTGCGACAGATTGTAGACAGTACCAATAAAAATCTTAGAGCACTAGCAACTCTCAACCAACCTGTTCAACACTGGGACACAATTATCATACATATAATGTCTTCTAAATTAGATCCTGTGACTAGTAGACACTGGGAAGAATACAGAAATACATTAAGTGAGGCTCCTTCCTTAGAATGCTTTGTCAAATTCGTTCATAGTAGGTCAAATCTATTAGAGACGATTGAGGAGGCACAAAATACAAAAGAAAAGAGCGATAAAAACAGAACATTATATAGCAAACCTAAGAGTTTTATCGCAACATCTACTTCTAAATCAAATTATAAAAAGCCATCTTGTCCGATTTGTCCTATTTGTAAAAGGGATCATTATGTTTTCAGCTGTGAAAACTTCAGGTGTTTTCCAGTCGAGACACGGATATCAAAAGCAAAAGAATCAAAACTGTGTCTTAACTGCTTACGTCCGGGTCATACCGATGTTAAGTGTAGACTGGGCCATTGCAAATATTGTAAACTTAAACATAATACCTTATTACATAGCGAGGAAAACTCAAAACCTAATAACGAAAATGTTGCCTTATCAGCTAATATTCATTCATCCAACTCATTCCGTTATGTCATACTGTCCACAGCACTTGTGAAGGTGATGGACAGAGAAGGCAAGCAGCACTGCGCCCGAGTCCTGCTTGACAATGGAAGCACGGCAAACTTTGTGACTCAGGACTTGTGTCGTAAGCTTAATTTAATTACTCGTACAGCCAAGTCTAGGGTCACTGGCATAAATAATCAATTTTCTGACAGTACCAAATCTTGCTATCTTCATTTAGAGTCTTATAGCAGTGATTACAAAATGGAAATTGACTGTTATGTTATGCCTAAAATAACAGCTCACATACCAAATACATACATAGACACGCACGACATGCCTATGCCTTCTGGTATTTGTTTGGCAGATCCGTCTTATAATGTCCCATCTTCCATTGATATACTCGTGGGAGCTGACGTCTTTTGGAACGTAATAGGCACTAACCGTATTAGCTTAGGTAGGAATCATCCCCATATTTTTGAAAGCAAGCTGGGATGGATTATATCAGGTACCATTCATCAACCATGTAATCAGAAACCCTCTTGTTTGTTTGTACAAGACGATCATGCTTCTACAGACTTGACTCGATTTTGGGAACTCGATTCCGTATCTTCTAGGCATAATTACACAGCAGAGGAAAATTCATGTGAACAATCTTTCATTGATAACACTAAGCGTAAGAGTGATGGGCGTTTCGTAGTAGCTATTCCTCTTAAAGAGTCGCCAGAGGTCTTAGGAAACTCCTACGAGATAGCCAAGCGCAGGTTTTTTTCATTAGAGCGTAGGCTAGAAAAGGATATCGCCTTGAAAACTCGTTATGTTAAATTCATGAAAGATTATGAAGATTTAGGTCACATGTCCTTAACTAAATATCCCATATCGACAGATAAGTCCTACTTCTTGCCACACCACGGCGTTGTACGGGAGTCGAGCGCGACAACAAAGCTGCGTGTTGTGTTCGACGCATCAGCCGTCACGACATCTGGCAAGTCTTTTAACGACATACAGTCAGTAGGTCCCACCATTCAGGATGACTTGCTCTCCATTCTTCTACGCTTTAGGCAACATAAAATTGTTGTTTCAGCCGATATAGAGAAAATGTATCGGCAGATAGAGATCAGCGCCCCCCAACGTTCTCTGCAGCAGATATTGTGGAGGACTGACCCATCTCAACCACTTAAGAGGTACACTTTAAACACTGTTACTTACGGTACAGCTTCTGCACCCTTTCTGAGTACCCGCTGCCTTCTTCAATTATCTAAGGAGACTACGGATCTTAAGACAAGTCAAGCTATAGCTCATGACTTCTACGTAGATGATTTCCTGAGTGGAGCAGGCACTACTTCCGATGCTATAGCTCTTTGTCGTAATGTAACAAGTGTGTTGAAGTCAGCGCAATTCAATCTCAGAAAGTGGCAATCCAATGATCTCGAAGTCTTGAACACCATGCGTGAACATAGTTTGGATTCGAACACCGTAAATCTTAGTGCCAATGAGCTCTCAAAAACTCTAGGTCTTAATTGGCAATGTAATACAGATAATCTTACCTTCTCTATCAGTCCCGTTGTACATGGAGAGACAAAGATTAATAAACGCTTAATTCTTTCCACTATAGCGCAGGTTTTCGATCCATTAGGGCTAATTTCCCCTTGTATAGTTGAAGCCAAGTTAGTAATGCAAAGACTTTGAACAGAAAAGTGTTCATGGGATGACGAGATTCCAGAAGAGATTAAAATATTGTGGAATAATTTTGCATTTAATCTCTCACATCTCAATAACCTCAAAATTCCCAGATACATTTTTTGTGATAAGCCATCTTCTATACAGCTTCATATATTTACAGATGCTTCTGAAAAGGCATATGGGGCCTGCGTGTACGTGCGCACAACAACAGTCAACAACGTTGTCACAGTTCGACTCCTTGCATCAAAGAGTAAGGTGGCTCCTATCAAGCCAACAACAATACCTCGACTCGAGCTGTGCGGAGCATTACTCGGATCGAGGTTATGCAACAAAATACTGAGCTCTCTTACTATAAAGCCAGACGATTGCATATTCTGGTGTGATTCCACAATCGTATTGGGTTGGCTGAAATCTTCTCCAGCTCACCTTAAGCAATTTGTGCGGAATCGTGTGTGTGAAATTCAAGAGAGCTTTGGGTCTTGCTCTTGGAAGTATGTTCCTTCCAAAGAGAACCCCGCAGACTTAGTCTCTCGCGGACTAAGCGCTAATCTCATTAGCGATTCAGTCTTATGGTGGTCCGGCCCTTCTTATTTGGCAATGGGTCCGTCTTCTTGGCCCATCATGCCAAACACAGAAAACAAGTTACCAGAGATGGTCCGGTCGCTGCACACAATCGCTAAACATCACAAAAATTCAATTCAAAATTTAATTAACAATTCATCTAAATTTTCGAAACTACAAAGATAATAGCATTTATATATAGATTTTTAAATAACTGTCGTGCGCCTACCGGTGTTAAAGCTAGCGGTGCGTTAACATCAATTGAATTAGAATCAGCAAATAAGCATATTCTACGCATAGCTCAGCAGGAGTCTTTTCCTACTGAATACGAACTGCTCAACTCCGGTAAGAGTTTACACAGAAAAAATCGACTTATCGCCCTATCACCCTTCATAGACAATGGCTTGATACGAGTAGGTGGTAGGTTGCATAATTCATTTTATGATTACAACGTGAAACATCCTATATTACTATGTAGCAAGCATCACTTGACTAGACTCATTTTTAACGCTTATCATCAACGTCTCTTCCATGCAGGTCCACAACTGCTTTTAACAACCATTAGGCATAGTTATTGGCCACTGGGAGGTAGAAACCTTGCAAAAAATATTGTACGCGCATGTGTGAAGTGTCTTAGGTTCAAAGGCGAAACCATTCAGCCTCTTATGGGAAACCTTCCCAAGCAACGACTACACCTAGAGTTTCCTTTCTTAGAGACCGGGACAGATTATGCTGGACCAATTCTTATAGCCGATCGTAAGGGGAGAGGATGTCGTCTCATAAAGTCCTACATTTGTGTTTTCATCTGTCTCGCCACCAAGGCATTGCATCTCGAGCTCGTGTCTGACCTCACTAAAGAGGTCTTTATAGCAGCTCTAAACAGATTTATAGCTCGTCGGGGTAAGCCGAAAAATATCTATTCGGATAACGGTACGACTTTTGTAGGTACCTTTAAGGAACTATCAAACATTTTAAATCAAAACTTCACAAATGAGATGTCTGAAACAGGTATTAATTTTAATTTTATACCCGCATACGCTCCGCACTTTGGAGGCATATGGGAGTCAGCTGTCAAGTCAGTCAAACATCACCTGAGACGTATTTTAGGGCTTTCTCATCTCACTTATGAGGAAATGAGTACATGTTTTGTTCAGGTTGAAGCAATTTTGAATTCGAGGCCTCTTACAGCCCTTTCCGTTGATCCTTCAGACCTCACTCCTCTCACTCCAGCCCATCTCCTAATTGGAAGGTCACTCATGTTTTTGCCTCACCCGCAAGTCATTAGCGAGAAGATTACAAATCTGCAGAGGTTCCAGAGGATAGAATATCTAAAGCGACATTTCTGGAATCGATTTTCTAATGAGTATGTGTCCTCCCTTCAGCAGAGAGCAAAATGGCATCACTCTAGAGGACAACTAAAGGAGGGAGCTCTGGTCATCGTGAAGGAAAAGGGTCTTCCACCATTGATGTGGCTTCTCGGCCGCGTCCTTCGTGTGCATCCTGGGAGAGACGGCGTCGCCAGAGTCGCCGACATCAAGACCAAGAAGGGAGTTCTTCGCAGGGCATTCAACGTGCTCTGCCCTCTTAATAATTTTGAAGATAACTCTTCAACCCCGGGAGTTATGGTCGCATCGTAAGCGACCGGTTCTCCAGCGCAGGCCAACGAGGTGCAGGGGTAGGGACGAGGGGGCCGCGGCGCTGGCGCGTCTTGCCCCCACCCGATTCATTCGCCGAAGAGACAGAGCAACGCAGTAGTCGCGCGCGCCTAATATTTTTACCTTGTACCTTTCATTGAACATTACAGTTATTTTAAAGACGTCTAAAGTCTATCATTACCGTCCTAGTCAGCATAGATCGGCCTAGTGACGAAATACACAACCAGTCATGTATTTCGCGAGCTTCCCCGACGTTCGCTAAACTGTGTGGCTTTACGAGTGTAGCTGCGTCGCAAGTAATTAATAAAGAAAAGGAAGATATACAAAATAAATTCTCATTTCGAAAAGCCGTTGTATCAGCTAACTGTAAAACCATATTCTATTGGCAAATTTTGTAAAACAATATATAACACTATATGAGTTACGAGTAAACAGCCGCTCTGAAAAATATATATTTAACTTTTAACGATTAAATGTGTGCCATAGGCATAAATATATAGTTATATTTTATATAATTATATTATATCGTGTACCTAGTTGTATAATTTATTAAATGTGGTCCGCTGTATTTTTTTTTTATTGCTAACGGTAACAGACGAGAAGACGGCCCACCTGATACCGCCGCTAATGGACTTTGGCAACACCAAGGGCACAGCCAAGCCGCCGCCTACCGTGAGTAAAGTGCTCTTCTCAAACCTCGTTTAAAGAGGGATAAGTCGTAACGCTGGGGAAACACCACAACAGGAAGTTCATTCCAGAGCTTACACGTACGTGGTAGAAAAGAACGCTGAAAACGAACCGTCTTGGACGAGATCGTTTCCAGGTGGTATGGATGAACCCTAGTACGGCGTCTCGTGATCCAGTGGTAAAATGGCGATGTTGGTACCACCTCAAAAAGTTCCACAGAGCACTCCCCGTTGAAGAATCGATAGAGCACACAGAGAGCAAGAGTAGCAAAGTATCTCCGCCACCGTAACGGCTCCAGCTCATCCGTGAGATAGGGATCATCGACAATCCGAACAGCACGCCTTTGCAGGGAGTCAAGTGGGTCAAGCTGGTATTTTAGTGCGCCTGCCCAGAGATGTGAGCAGTACTCCACGTGAGGGCGGACTTGTGCTTTATACAGCACAAGTCGCTGCCTCGGGATGAAGTACCGCTTGGCTCTGTTCAGGACGCCCAGTTTGTTGCTCGCCAATTTGGCTTTGTCCTCCAAATGACTCCCGAACTGGATCCCCCCCCCCCCTCCAAGGCCTCTGCCCAGCGATGAGTGAGGTACGCAAGAAGATCACCAGCAGATCGACCCTGACGAAAGCCGTATTGGCGATCACTGATCAGCTGGTGATCCTCAAGGTACTGCAGAAGTTGGCGGTTGATAACTCTTTCTAGTACTCTGAAGAGCAGGGATGTTATCGCGATTGGCCTATAATTCGACGGGTCCGACCGATCACCCCTTTTAGGAATCGGGTGAGTATGGGCTACCTTCCACGAAATAGGAATCCTGCCGGTACTGTATGAAAGGCGGAACAGGCGCGTAAGGACGGGGGTCAACTCAGAGGCGCACGTTCGAAGAACCACCGCAGGGATGCCATCCGGCCCACTCCACTTATGGACGTCCAGCAGAAGCAGCTCCCGCTTGACACGTTGCGTAATGCGGATTTCAGGCATAGAGCTTTCACACCGCGGGATGGTGGGAGGTGTGGCCGCTCCGGCGTCCAAAGTCGAGTTTGAGGCAAAGAGTTGGCCCAAAAGATCGGCCTTCTCCTTGGCACTATGGGCCAAATTGCCATCCAGTTTCCGCAGTGGTGGGAGACTAGACTGGCAGAAGTTGCCCTGTACTACCTTGGCGAGCGACCAGAAAGCTCGGCTCCCAGTGGGATAGCTTGCAAGTTGCTCGCCAATTCTGGCAACGTGTTCTGCCTTGACTTCGGCAATAGCCCTCTTGTTGGACCTGGAAGCAGCATTAAATTTCCGCTTCGCCTCTTTGGCGCTCGGATCCTGACTTTTCCTGGCCCTATTCCAGGCCAGGTATGCGGACTGCTTCTGGTGTGCAGTCGTCCTACAGGCTTTGCTAAGCCATGGACGGCTGCGACTGCCAACCGGTATTTTGGTGCTGGGATTAATGATTTCATCCCCATAACCACCGTTTCCGCGACGCAGTCCGCACAGACGTCAGGGTCCCTAGAGGAAAAGCATAGCTGCTTCCAAGGGTAGGACGCGAAGAACTCGCGAAGTCCATCCCAATCTGCTGACTTATACTGCCAAACTCTACGAGACCCCATCGTTGGAAAACGATTGGTTCCCGCAGTAAGGGCAGTGCAGCGGACCAGGCAGTGATCGGATGACCCTAAAGGAGCACCAAACACCACCCGGTATCCGTGTGGATTTGTAGTCAGCAGAAGGTCCAACAAGGAGGGCCTCATGACCCTCAATATCTGGGACACGGGTAGGCTGTGTTACCAGTTGAGAGAGGTCATAGGCTGAAACCATATTGATGAGTTGCCGACCCGGGAGGTCAGTGGTCCGGGACCCCAGCCACTCTTTGTGGTGAGCATTAAAGTCACCAAGGACCACCACCACCGCCCTCGTTAATGGGAGTAACTTTAGAATTTTTGAAGAACTACGACTTTCTATTACAGTATTTTAAACCTAATTGCGTTAACCATTGAGGGGCAATATACTCGTATTAAGGCAGCATATTCTGCAAACTAACTTACGAATATTTAACGGTTAAAAACATTTTCATTGCCGTGTGGGGCCGGCTTTAGAATTTTCCCACCCCTCTCCACCCATGGGAGTCGTAAGAGCCGACTGAGGGAATACCGAAGGAGTGGGCAGCAACACTCCTTCGAGTATTAACAACATCCACTGCGGCTCAGTCGGCTCGTACTACACCCGTGGGTAGAGAGGGGTGGGACAATTCTAAAGCCGGCCCCACACGGCCAATTTAGGGGAATGAAAAATAGTTTACATCCAGACCTACTTAATATACACACAAAATTTCATAAGAATCGGTCAAGCCGCTTTGGAGGAGAATGGCGACAAACACTGTGACACGAGAATTTTATATATTAGTTAAGCAAATGCTTGCAAAAAATTTGGATGTTTTTATATTGAATATATACGTATTGCATGCGGTGACAGATAAACTAATGCTTATTTGTATAATAAGCTAAATAAGCTAATGCTTATATTATGATAAGTCAAACTACTACATGTTAGTAGTAGGTTAATAATGGTGTTATAGGGTTACACCACACAAAGATTTGGAATTTAGTTTTACACGAATCTTAATGTTCCCTGGCTGCATTGGTAGCACAAGGGTTCATGAATGGTAGTCTCTATTTACCATTAGGTCGTTAGCACTAAAAGCATGAAATAAAAGCATTTTACGAAAATAAACCTTGAGTTTTCGATTAAGTTTGACAATTGTAATCATTATATCACTAGTATTTAGAAGGCAGGCTGAGAAGTGAAATATGCTATTATTTGTATACTATTATATTACACCGATAAAAACAAAAAGACGTTTTGCTGCGGAACCATGTTAGTCATGAATAAGTAGATACTTAACAGAAATTATTAGAAAATAAAGTATAGTTGATTCTATGAGCGACGGTTACCATTTACCATCAGATGGGCCGGGGCTCGTCTGCCATGCACTAAAAATAATTACTACTTCTGTCTACCCCTTTGGGGAACAGAGGCGTGATGCTATGTTTAAAGTTTAAATTACAATATGGCATAACCACGTAATATTCTTGGGTCTCTAATCCTAATTTAGAGAAATAGTGCTTCATCCACTTAATAAATTAGTCAAAATAAGAAAGCTACATTTTATTGAAGGGGATTGTGTACGGAGCTATTATATAAAGAACATTATGTATTCATTAGAAAATATTATCCTTCACGATTAGAAAGTGAAATGAATGCTAACATTGAATCATCAAATATTAGCTCTCAAAGCGTGGTGCCTTTGTATTCAATATGCAAATGATTTACCATTGAAATGTCAAAATACACTTGCTACTAATTTGAAATCTCTTTGTAAGCAACTGTGATCTGATCATGTTATGAAGCTCTTTATGATATTGTGTGATAGATATGTCTTAACTTCACGGAGATAATGTATATGTCAAGATTATCAGGTAAATGTATCGTTAAACTTGTAACTTGTATCATTAAGCTTGATGAAGTGTACAGATAAGTATATCGTTATAACGAGAATAATTATTTTATCTCACTTCGTCTGCTCAGGACAGGCCTGTCGTGGGTTATGCGGGTTGGCATATTACAGATTATTTGTTCGTGAAATTATTAAAGTGATTGCGGAATCCTACTATAATAAACAGGAAAAAAAACCGATATCTAAATGATGTTTGTTTTCCAATTACGCTAAAATGAAACAAAGATTTTGATGAAATTTTGCACACACATAGCTTATTACCTGAATATATACTAATGTTCGTGTGGTGACGGACTAAGAATACAAGTGTCACCACCCCATCCTTTCCTGCGGGTGTCGTATAAGGCGACTGAGGGAAGTAAGCAATTATCACCCATTGTATTACTGGGGGTAGGGCTGGGTACCAAGTGAGAGTACTCGCTTGCTATCGGGTCCGAACGGGTCGGTACCAGCATCTCCTGTGTGACCGGTCATGAAGCGCGTCAGTGTGTTTTTGCTGTAGCAGAAGATAGCCGTTTATTCTTTCATTTCACATCTGAGAAATGAAATGGTGCGCAGCGGCTTGACTATACTTTCGGTATAGTTGAGTCCATGAGCGACGGTTACCACTTACCATCAGGTGGGCCGTGGCTCGACTGCTACCATAAGCAATAAAAAAAAATTTTAGGTTTTCTTTTTGCCCGTGTGGTGACGGACTAAGAATACAAGTGTCACCACCCCATTATTTCCCATGGGAGGGAAACGGGCGTCTAAGGGAAGTATCACCCATTGCATTACTGTCATAAATGTATCATAAATCATATTTTTTATGATATTTGTTTACACTCAATATATTTATTTGTAATATGTAAATATTAAAGATAATTCCATCCATCTATCAGCCTTTTACTATAATCGCCACGCTTGGCAGGCGGGTTGGCGATCGTAGTGGATGTTTTTAGTACACAGGGGAACGCTGCTGCCCGGTCCCCCGGTAATCCTTTAGTCGGCTTTTACAACTCCCTTGGGAAGAGACGGGGTGGAGCTATTCTTCGTGCCGGCCCCACACGGCGGAAATAAAGTTAATTAATTCTATTTATTTAGAAGGAACTCATAAATTAAACAGAAAAAATAGCATCAAACATTATCAAAGTCTTGAATTACTGTAATTATTATACTTGTAAAATATTTTGTACGTACTTATTAAGAAACAAATAATATTCCTTCGTATCAGGGCTATTACTTAAAAGCCTTCACCTGTTTTCTTTATATAAAAATTTAAATAACCTTATCAACTCAAATGGGGTTTCTAACACAAAATACGTTGCAAAACTCAGACTGTTTGAACTAGTGAAGATATTTTTATAACTATTTTACGAATTCATCTATGTAACGTATAAGTTTTATATATATTACGTTGGTAAATGAGGGGCTTTTAATTTATCTGTAGTATACTTCCGGCGCCTACGCATTTTAACATTATTGTGTGCCACTATATATTGTATTGTGTTTTAATTATTTTAAAAATGATAGGTATAAGGGCAGTATACACACTAACTTCACTCGATCTACACTTCGATCAATAATGCAATAGATATCGTGTCGGGCCAAAAAATCCGTCTCGGTAAATAAAAGCGCACTTGAGAAGTGAGCTCTTATTTTGTTTAGTTCAAAAAGTACTTTATTTGTTGCTATTTAAGCTTGATTTCACAGTAAATGTTATCTGTCTTTTAACTTTTTTATGTGGCAGTACTAGTAAATTATTGCTTTGTCACGAATATCGTAAATGTAAGATAATATTTTAAAGATTTGTGACTTTATTACTAAGTGTCATGATTGTAACTAGGTTGAATTTAAAACTGTTTTAAAACCCTTGTCTCAGTTCGTTTGTAAACAGACGTGGCTGTATAAGTATATATTCACACGGACAGTTTTTAGCTTGATTTTGTTCGTGACACTGTATCGTGTTGGTATTGATGATCGAAGGTTTCACACGCAACTGCAGCATCACTGGCATTCTTTTAATTGGGTCATATATTAGATAGCACATAATATTTAAAAAACGAACAAGGTTGTAACAATAAACAATCATTCAATTAGTGGTCTACCATTCGCCTCGCGTTCTTTAAAAAGGCATAAAATACCGTTGTTAATGGATTTTAGTTTTTAAGTGCTTTGCAATAGCGGTTATTGTAGCAGCAAATCATCGCCACTCTCTGGCGGTAGAGCCTTCCTTATCCCAGCACCAAGGATAATAAGGAGAGGATAGGGAGGCGATTTGGTCCTCCGGCGCTCTTACTCACCGTACGGAATACAATAATAGGAGTACCTAACGTTGTTTCACGTCGATCTTCTATGAGAGATTGGTACTTCCCCGACCGAGCCGGCCTTTTCATGCTGGGATAAGCAAGGCTCTACCATTAGAAGGCATCATTTTTTTTTGTTAAGGTGGGAAAAAATGTTCCTAACCACACACCCCGTCGTTCGGAGCAATGAACAGGGTAGTGTGGGGCCGTCACCCACTAACTAAACCCGCCGTGTGCCGTCTCTCCGCCTTTGTTAGTGGGCCACTGGAACCATATTACATTCCTTCAGTGGTATTTGAAGGCATTCTGTCCTCGTGGTAAATAAGCGAGCGTAGACTATACAATTTAGAAACTTTATGGCTGAGCCCGTGTGACATCTGTCGTTCTTGGGAATGTTTATTTTGTCTTTTAATAATTAGTTAATATTAATAGTACCCACTGCTAACGATAATAGTTTTTTAATGAATCATTTAAACTTAAACAAACCATTATAAAAATTATGATTTATTAACTATAAATCTTTAAGTATGTAAAGTATGATCGTAAATAATTCTGTAGTTCAATTTAACTGCAAATTCACTTTCACTAAGAAAACTTGATTTAAAGTTAGTGAATCTCAATTGTTAAACAGTTTCTATTCTATCCGGTTTGTAAATATTTTCATAGAAATACACAGTGAACGAGACAATATATTATAGTTTACTCCACTAGAAATAGTGAAGCCTTAGTCTTAATATAAGTCTTAGTCTGTGTGGTGACGGACTAAGAATACAAGTGTCTATCGGGCCCGAGCGGGTTGGTACTACCATCTCCCGTGTGACCATCCATGAAGCACATCGGTGTGTTTTGCTTGTTAATTCATTTCATATCTGTGAAATGAAATGGTGAGCAGCGGCTTGACTATACCCTCGGTATAGTTGAGTCCATGAGCGACGGTTACCATTTACCATCAGATGGACTCCGGCTCGTCTGCCACCATACGCAATAAAAAAAACTTCTTTGAATTTGCAATTAAGTTGTCAATAACCGGGTTTTATCTGGCAGTTGTTATCCTCATCCTAACTAATATTATAAATGTGAAAGGGAGATTGTTTATTTTGTTACGCTTTCACGTCGTTACTAATAAACCAATCATCCTGATTTTACATACATATAGTCTGAAGCTCAGTAAAGGACATAGGCCAATTTTCATCCCAGAAAAATGAATGGTTCCCATAAGATAGCTATTTGTACATAGATACTAGCTCACCCGGCGAAGTACGTAGGTACCGCCATATGTTTTTTTTCGTGAATATTTTGCAATGAAAATTATTAAACAACTAATATCGCTATTAAAAAGTAGGAGTGGCAGTAGAAGGGTTAAAATTTAGAGTTGTATGTATTTTTAATGCCGAATTATAAAAAAAAACAAATATAAAATTTTGTCCAAAATAAAATATAAATAATTTTGAGGTGGAACCCACCCTTATCATTTAGGAGTATGAAAAATAATTTACATCCTAATCTCAGATCTACTGAACATACATACAAAATTAAATAAGAATCGGTCAAGCTGTTTCGGAGGAGAATGGCGACAAACACTGTGAGAATTTTTTAGAATTTATATATAAGATAAGTGTTAGTGTGTCGTATGAATGGTTCCCATGGGATAGCTTTCTTTACATAGATATAATAAGTGTGCAGTAGAGTTATATTATATTTAGGTACATTCCGAAGTCCACATGGACGGAGTCACGGGCAGCTTCTTGTTTTAAATATAATAGCTAGATTAGTTCCAAGTAATGAATAATAGAAGTGTTGTTAAATATAATTACTTTACGTTATTAAAACATTAATTATAAATATGATTATTTAGTCTCTAAGTTGACAAAGATGTGTGAATGAGAAAATACTCTTGCTGTAAGTCATATTTTTTTGTTTAAATGTATTTATGAAAGTACTATAGTCATGTTGATTTTTAAGTCAAAGTAATATAATATTTTATGGTTGCTAATTTAGAGCATTGATTCAATATCTGATATTAAACGATATAACAGTACTAATCAAAACATGTTTAACAAATATTAGATGACCTACTCTTACGAACTAGTGAATTAAAAGTAATTATTGACATTAAATTAATACACATTAAAATTGTCAATTTAATTGACATTTTAAAAATAATTTTACTAATGTACATAAGCTTCCGTATCTTGTACTTGTAATTATATTAGATTACCGGATTTGACATGTGTTCTAATGATTTTGATGGCAGACGACAACATAACGGCCCATCTGATGACCTGAATACATTCTCAGGGGACAAGTTAGGATAGAGACACTAGTTAGTTAGTATGTCTTTTAGAACTTATTCTTAGTGCGATAGAAACAGGGTTGAAAAAAAAATGAATAAAGAAGAATGCCCACAAAAGAATGGCTTTAGTTTCATATTGTATCATATTATACATTAATGAAACTTACCTTAACTTATAGCGTTTTAAGTGTACATACAATTACAAATAATACAATATCTCTACTACTCCAGATTTTCGAGAAAAAGGCTAATGTAGTTCATCAAATTAGCTTATATTTTAAGTGTAAATTTATATTCTTAAGGAAATTCTTATATTCTTAATGTAGGAACATACATTCAAATATTTTGCGTTTTCATAAAATTTTTACTTACAATTATTTGAGGTGACAAATAATAGTTATCACTTTAAAGAAAAACAATATAATTACAATATTTTTGAATGTATTAAATATTAATTATTGCTAGTTTTAGATGTGCCCGGTAGATGATAATAGGCCTGCCCCCTATTACATGGTAAATGTAGTTTTTCGTACTGTTGTGGTTCATCCGATAAGTTAGAGTACTGGAGGTTCAAACTACGCTCTTTATAATTCCTCTCCAGAACAGAGAGACGATGATCTTCTCTCTCCACAAGTTATCCTTTGGGATTGGACTGAAGCTTTGATGTTATTGGTATCTACAAGCTGCCAGACACGCCGTATACTTCTTGTTTGCCACACCTTAATAGTATTAAAATCACAATACAACTTGACAAAAATTTCGGCCTATACCCTACTGTAATTATGGCGTTGTTTTAGTATTGCTTTTTAAATAGCAATATTGTGAATTTATAATAACCCTTTTGATTGTTAAGGCGGGAATTCAATTTACGACCCTAGTCTTTATTTGAAAACTACAATTCATTGATATTTATGTTTTATGAGTAACAATAGCAGTTACACAAATAATACTGTAAGATTAAAATTACTCAAATATAAAACAAACCTGCATCAAATCAAAATGAGGTACAGCTCTAACTTCAGGACATTTTCTTTTATCGACATATCTTGTTGAAACACCAAACACTGTTAAGCACATCACTAATAGCAATCTCTTATCCATTTTTATAATAACAAATACGCTTTTTTATTAATTTTGTTATGAATAACGTTTCAATGTATCGAGTGTTGGTATTGAACTAACTAAAGGGATTCGTTATCATTTTGTACGGGATGCCGGCTAATGTTAGGAATGCTGACAGCGTACCATTATCGGCGTGACTCATTTTTAGTTTTGTTATAAATATTTAATGGTCCTGCCTCACCTCCTACAAACATTGTTTAGTTGAATGTGCTTGGACTATGTGATAAGTCGATTTATTATGAATATATTATAATATAATCACATTGGTAGGTCATAAACCATATAGTAAGTTAAAGCAAACAACATCTATAATGTCAACTATAGTTTTTATGATAGGTTGTACAAGGAACAGCCTTCACTGTACCCTGCCGTCTGCGGAAGCCTACCGCGAGGGTGTGACGCCCAAGTGCGCGAGGCGTCGCACAGGAGAGGGTGCCCGAAGGGGCTGCCGCCTGCGGATCGCGGTCGAAACGACGCGGTACTCGTGATCCGTAGCAAGGGCGGGTGAGGGCGCACGGTGGGAGGAACAGCCTTCACTAGGCAATTACAAACATAATCATAATTAAAGTACAAAATGTACACCTAGACTCAGAACAACAACTAATTACACACAAAGATTTGTTCTGTGTGGGAACAAAAACTCACAAATCTCGAGGTTTGTGAGTTTTTGTTCCGTTTGGTATCGAAGTTGTTAAACTGTACCGAAGTTACGTTTTTTATATTTTAAAATCATTTTAAACTGTTCCTTCACTCTGGAGTTTGAAAGTATGTTTAGTATTATAGCATTGGATTAGCTTTTTTTTATGTTAGTGAAATATGGTTAACTCCTTTTTTTTTATTAAGGCGAGAAAAAATATTCCTAACCGCACACCCCGTCGTTCGGGGCAACGAACAGGTTAGTGTGGGGCCCTCACCCACTAAATAAACCCACCGTGTGCCGTCTCTCCGCTTTATTGGCGGGCCATTGGAACTAAATTACATTCCTTCAGTGGTCCGCTGGCAACCAATATAACCATATCACTCCTACAAAATTATATAAAACTAGCCTTTTAGCCAAAAGTTTTAGGTTATATCTAAGCTATATAATAGTGGGATAAAATTTATACCAGTTTTAAAGTCTAATCAAGATCTATCAAATAAAAGTTGCATCAAAATCCGATCAGTAGTTTTTGCGTGAAGCTTTGAACGAACAAACAGATATACACAAAAACAGACAAAAAATCTAAAAAAAAACTACATGGCTGTCTGTAGAGTCGGTTTACGGACTATAATTTTACGTGATAACGTCATTTATGTTTACTGAGAGTTTCACAAACAATGAATCGGTCGCCATACATTTTTCGGAAAGTGACATCGTGGCGTTCATCGATTTATAAGACATTATCACGTCAAAGAATCGTTTTGTGTTCGGACACGCCTATATAGCCTAGGTAATACAGTATTTTTTTCTCAAATATCTTAAATGTACAGACAGCAACTCTGTTACAGCTTTATAATAGTATAGATTATACAGATGTAGTGTTATGATACTTCATTAGTCTTGAAAGTAGTTTAATATTATAACTGTGATATAAACACAATAATGAATAAACTTCCTTACATAGGCACAAATAGCTTAATTACTTGTTACATTAAGATCAAGCATCCGAACTCACACATCTAGTTGAAGTATCAATTATCTATAATTATTACCGTAACAGCTATATCTAAGGCAACCATTTAGCCGCTAGAAACAAGTAATATTCAGGTCAAATACTAAATACTAAATCTCTAAAACTATAAAGCTCGTTAATTTGAAATAAAGTGGACTAATGTCACATAAACAAATAATGATGTGAAGATTTTATTGAATAATCGTTATCATTCTGAAATACATCTAGTTGTCATTTGTTTCATTACTGTGGGAGGCTTCTCCAGCCGAGGTTTATTAAAATTTGTTAGAAAAAGATCAGTATTAATGCATTATGCAATTTTTACATACATAGACTGTTTACCAGGAGTACGTTGATACACCGAATTGCCACTTGTCATAAAAAGGCCATCCGCTGCCCTCTTTTTCCCTTCTCTAAGACTAAGATGTTATGCGTAGTGAAACCATCGCCACCATTCGGATGATTCTTGCCAGATGCACGGCTTTTCATTGTTTTATTAGACGTCAAACCTATGAGCAACACAAGTGTTCCATCGAGTTTTGTATAAAAAATTTGAAATGTCTGTATAATTTTATCTTAAACGATGATTAGGGATCTCAATCATTTGTTTTTTAATTTATGTTATCCTTGAAACATCATTTTTTATTGTATACAAAAGTATATACTAGTAAATGATCTTATAATAAACGCTATGCATGGGTTTTACTAACAAGAGGAGTAGTTTTAACCATCGTTTAAAGAAGAACATACAATTTTGCAAGTGCTCAAAAATCACCGCAGCGGATAGTAGGACCCAGAGAGAGACTGCACGCTTGTTGGAGAAAACATATTTTGGAATACATTGTTTCTAGACGCTATGGACTACAGTGGCGGGTGATTCGATGTTAGAATGCTGATGAAAGAACACATTAAATAGTACCTCAAAACCCACTATCTGTTCAGGATGCTCAGTTTTTTTTTCACTAATTAGTTTTATTCCCCAGATAACTGCGGATCGTAGATGTTAACGTCGAGGATCTTAATATAGATTGAGAATTGGAGGTTCTTCATATAACTAAGGGGCTATGAGACGTTGATTTTTGATTGCAAAGATCATGCAATCATAGGTATATTCAATCGAAATTCATTGGCTGTCCTTTAATACTTATCGCGGCCATTGATGTTATTCTTAAATGATTTTTATTTTATATTCTGCAAATTTGCTAAAGTTAAATTGTATATCTTTGGTTAGGTATCCATCCATCCATCCATCAGCCTTTCGACGTCCACTGCTGGACATAGGCCTCCCCAAGAGAACGCCACAACGAGCGGCCGTGTGCGCTTATATGGGGGGATAGTGCCATAATCGCCACGCTTGGCAGGCGGGTTGGCGATCGCAGTAGCTGTTGTTAATACTCGATGGAGTGCTGCTGCCCACTCCCCCGATTTTCCCTCAGTCGGCTCTTACGACTCCCATGGGGGGAGAGGGGTGGGACAATTCTAAAGCCGGCCCCACACGGCGAAGGTTTTGGCCCACACGGTTTTGGTTAGGTATTACGTATTAAATAAACTATTCCTCACTATAAAATATTAAATAAAATACCTTGCAATACATTCCTTAACATGAAAGTGATATCGTTCGAATACCTAAAACGTCTTTCAACGAAAGCGTTAAGCAACTGATTAATTATAATCATTCTACGATAATACTATTCTACCTTAATTTCAATGTATGCCAAACCACACTCACCTTGATTGAAACAATTTCATCTGATATTTAATATATCAATAATGATATATGGAACCCAGAAAGCATGTTTTAATTATATATATGAGCCACATACTCTTAACAGGTGTGACTGAAGACAGGTTTTGATTTGTAGGTATTAGCAAAATTCATTCCGTTATAACGTGTTTTTATAACCCACATTTGATTCATAGTTGTAGACTAATAATAATGAATATCATATTCATAATTCGTCAGACGACATTAATATAAATAAAAAAGGAATTATTAGTGTGGTTAAGGACTAGTCATTCTTATTACTAGATTTCTTTTAAAAAGTAAAATTAAAAAATATTAACATAAGAAAGAAATCTTGTTACATGCTCCTCCTCTTATGCTGTGGGTGGTAGGATGGTAAATCGTTATAAAGTAAAGTACAAATTATTTGTGAATGAAGAAAAGGAGAACTTTAGTGCGAGCGGGGGGTGCCCGGATTGAAAGGGACGCGGGTTCGGTTCCCGCTCGCACTAAAGTTCTCTTTTTCCCCATTCACAAATTATTTGTACTTTAAAAATATACATCAAAAAACGTTATAAAGTAAGTTAAGTAGAAACTAGAAATATATTACAAGATGAAAGGATTTCTAAAGTGTAAATATGATTTACATATGCTACAATTGCTCAGGAAATTCATTCTTTCTCATTTGAAAAAGATGAAGAAAGTAATTACCGTTACACGAATATGCGGGAGGAAAAATGTATGAAAATCCATGCCGAGCGGGAAGAAAAATTATATGATTTTCTTTTTAATATTTTGACAGTGTTAATAGCATGGTCGCATACTGCCTTAAATCATAATTTATTGTGTTAAAGAGAAAAATGTTATCCCCCTTATCTATACTATTATAAAGCTGTAACAGAGTTGTGTCTGTACATTTAAGATATTTGAGAAAAAATGACTGTATTAGGCTATATAGACGTGTCTGAGCACAAAACATTTTTTATTTTTTTATTTTTTGTCTGTTTGTTCGCGCTTCACGCAAAAACTACTAAACGGATTTTGATGCTACTTTTTCTATTTGATAGATCTAGATTAGACTTAACAACTGGTATACATTTTATACCGCTACTATATCGGGAACCTGAGATACAACTCAAAAACTAGCTTATGGTTGCAGCGGCGCCGCAAGCAAAGGCTAGTTCATAATACAATAAAACTGATTTAAAACACTGTATAAGCTGACATATGTTTTGTCACTTTCTGTAAAATTTTCAATACACTTTGTTGAAAAGGGACACAACAGTGTTTTACCTAAATTAGTGCTATAGCGCTGTGTTAGTTTCTATGAATAAGGCCCTTAATGTCTAAATTCGCGGAATGATAATGGCTACTTGCAATTTATTGTGCATTATTAAAAAAAAAAACGTACAAGTGAGCCGCCTTTTATGTTTTATTTTTGTGATTGAAATTTGTGAAACTACTTGTTGTTAAATACAATCCCCCTTACTAATAAACATTGTATAAGCTCCGAATAGTTATTCAGTGTTTTGTGCCGTTCTTTCAACGTCAAACTGACATATTAGTGACAAAGACAAAACACTGAATAACTATTCAGAGGTTATGCAACGTTTATTAGTAAGGCAAATATTCTTTAATTTTCCTCGCAGGAGTAGAAAGTGTTTTTCTCAATTTCGGATGCTTTTATCGCCAATTTGTCCCCTCGATGTACCTACTGTTCTTGTTTATGTTCGCTTATGATAATTTACATTCTCTCTATAGAGTTTTCATTTAATTAAAAAATTAAAGTCATTGTATATTATAGTTTCTTGTAGTTAATGATCAGTTTAATTTAATCACTTTTCAATGATGTTATTGCAATTATACTATGTATATTAATTATAGGCTCTATTATCCGCAATTTCATTTGCGTAATTACTCCACTTAAGAACACGCATCGTGTGAACCAGTCTTTGCCGCTAGTAGAATTGCTGACTTTTTTAAATATATTGTAATAATTTTAACTTTAATTTGACAGACTGGCTAAGTTTATTCAGACATGAAATAAATACTTCTTAAAGCAAGGGCCGTCAGATTATACCGGAAACCGAAGCTTCTACATCCAGCGTTTGAGAAAGCATTTGATTCGACCGAAACCTGGGCAATGCTACAGTCCCTTCAGCGGTGCTAAATGACTACCAATACACCAAAGTTTTTAAGTATTTGTGTAGTAACGCCACCATGTCTGTCCGCGTTCAAGTACGAAACAGAGTCATATGCAGAGAAGTATTCGACAAGGAGACGTTATGTCTCCGAAACTGTTCACCACTGCATTAAAAGGTGTTTTCAAGCTCTTTGATTGACCAGATTCGGCATTAACATAAATGGTGAATACATCACTCACAGATTATCTCTTAGACTCGCAGATTTGTCATCATCTAGTCATGGAAAAAATAATGGAGGACCTTGCTACTATGCTCAAAGACTTCAGCAGGGTTGCCTGAGTAGTGGGTCCGAAAATAAGCATTGACAACGCGAAAGTCATATATTCCCAATTGTCTATGTCATTTTAGCAGTCAATCACTATAGCGTGATGCGGGCTTCTCGGGATCTCTATATAATCCGAAATATGGATGTCCGTAGGAAAGTAAGAGCAATCGACTTAACCCGCAAGGTTAGCACATTGAAGGGGTAACAGGCAGAATATATCACCTAACAAACCAACAACTGTTAGGTAAGAAATGTTATCGAGTGGCAACTCATCGCATACCACATCGTAGGACTGGGTCTCGCCAGGTGGACAGACAGTCGGATCAGGTTAGATGCATTACAAATAATACGATTAGTCGAGTATTTTCTTGGGATGGCAATAATGATCCTTTCTAATATTTACGCGAATGTCTACACATTTTGAAATAAAACTGCGTTTACGGAATCTATCGCGTTTACTTGATTTTACTGCTGTCCCGACGTTTCGAATACTTTACAGCATTCATGATCACGGGTGGACTTAGATGATAGACGTCCAAGGCTGATATTGATTTGACGTCTATCATCTAAGTCCACCCGTGGTCATGAATGCTGTAAAGTATTCGAAACGTCGGAATAGTAGTAAAATCAAGTAAACGCGATAGATTCCGTAAACGTAGTTTTATTTTAAAATGGCAATAATGTTTAGCAGTGGAAGACTTTTGTCGCTAATGGATGGATGGATACATAGTCTACCTTGGCCGTGCTCGATCTCACCGTTAACCTCGCGAGCATCATATGTGCTCGTACTACGGTGCAAAATCGGATGCAGGGCTCTATAAGTACAAAATATATTATTTTGTGCTATAAGAATTAGGATATATTCTACTATTACTACTTTAGTATCCTTTCCTAGATGATATTATTAAGTCGGCGTCGGGTTGTAATTGAGATCTAGGGCATTTGACTATTACCACTGAAGTAATGCAACATAGTTCCAGTGGCCCGCCAACACAGGCGGAAAGACGGCACACGGCGGGTTTCTTTTGTAGGTGAGGGCCCCACACTACCCTGTTCGTTGCCCCGAACGACAGGGTGTGCGGCTAGGTGCATTTTTCCCGCCTTAACAAAAAAAAGGTGCATTTGACTATTAGTCAAAAATATGAGCCAAATATGCTTCGTCTGAATTTCTAAAATTCAATACCTCTAGAAACTTTTAGTGCAGTAATCTTCAAGACTTTTATCCTTCCATCCATCCATCCATCAGCCTTTTAAAGTCCACTGCTGGACATAGGCCTCCCCAAGAATGGGGGATAGTGCCGTAATCGCCACGCTTGGCAGGTGGGTTGGCGATCGCAGTGGATGTTGTTAATACTTGATGGAGTGCTGCTGCCCACTCCCCCGGTATTCCCTCAGTCAGTTCTTACGACTCCTATTACAATTCTAAAGCCGGCTCCACACGGCAGGCTTTTATCCTTATGATTAGTAATTTTATAATATGATATATTAATGTAGTTTTTGTAGTAGACGACATGTAGGTCACATGTGAGTCGCTAAAGTCTAGATTTGCTAACCAACATTTTAATATTCGATAATAAATCATATTTTAAAACTACTCTGCTCCTAATCGGTAAATCAAAAATTGATAATGCATAATAATCGTCTGTGTGGAACTTGGAATACAAGTGTCACTACCCCATTCTTTCCCCCGCGTGTGGTACGAGGCAAATAAGGGAAGTAAGCATTTATCACCCATTGCAATACTGGTGGTAGGGCTGGTTACCAAGTGGGAGTACTCACTTGCTAAAGGGATACTAACTACGGATAATAGAGAGGGGTTGTGAGTAGAATTTCGGCGCCCTCACTCTACCAACGAAATATAACAATAAAAATACCTATCGCTACGTTATGCCAATGTTCTGTGAAGGTGGTACTTCGTTCGTAAAGCCGATTCATTAACCACCTTAACTCCTAACTCCGTGTAGTAACGGACTAAGAATACAAGTATCACCACCATATGCATACCTATCTGTAATGTGTCTTTTCAAGTGTCATCCATTTTATAAATGTTGCTGTATATTTATGTTCTAATAATTACATTTGTTGATGTGCTGATAAAATAAAAACAAAATAAAATATTAAAGTGCTTACTTTATTTTAGTAGACTTATAACCATCGTCTTTGGTGAACCATAACAGCCTAATTTTCATTGTTGGCACAAGGTCTATCTCACAATCATCGTACTGTTATCACCTTAGATATTTTTTTTTTATTATCGAGTAGCCACACGGTCAAATGTGTTGTGAATGTCAAAACTTATTCTTTTTCGTAGTTTTGTCTTTTCTATCCATGCAAAAAAATATTTATTATCAATTTATGCTCCAGATATGACCCACAAGAGGTTCCCTCTGGTTCAATCCATCAGCCTTTCAACGTCCACTGCTGGACATAGGCCTCCCCAAGAGAACGCCACAACGAGCGGTCCCATCATGGGGCATAATGACGTAATCGCCACGCTTGACAGGCGGGTTTGCGATCGCAGTGGATGTTGTTAATACTCAAGGGAGAGCTGCTGCTCACTCCCCCGGTATTCTCTCAGTCGGCTCTTACGACTCCCGTGGGTAGAGAGGGGTGGGACAATTCTAAAGCCGGCTCCACACGGCCGACCCTCTGGTTAAGGGTACCCAAAACCAAAAGAGAAAGCAAAAGCGCTCTCTAACTCTTATTGTAACGCTGAGTTTCACCAAAATCAAAACCGCTTGGTCCTTGGTTCCAACTTGTTTGACTACATATGTATGTGTGTGTGTAGGCATTTTTAATTGCTCTCAAAATTCCACAAATTCTGATGCATAGAAGAAAGCTTTAAATTGTAGTGCGCGTGATTTATAGCCTTAGTCGACTTTGAGTCTTCGACTGTTTATGTGTCAAAATATTATTACGTATATAATTAACCCTTATAAAATAACATTATAAATATCCTTCTCCATATAGATTCATATTAAATGCCAGTATGAAAACTTAGTTATTTTATTAAACCGTAAATATATGACATATTTCATGTCCAATATTTATTTTTTGTGCTCAGCAGATAACGTGATTTTAGATATATCATCATCTATTTAATCGTTTATTTATCAAGCCTTTGTGTTTGGCAGTATGCAGATCTCATAAGGTTATTCTACATGTACGATTGCCTATTGATTTACAGTTAAAATTAATTAGCTGTATTAATAAAAACATTTCAGGTTAGACAAGCCTGATGTTAAGCATTTACATTCATAAATAGAGATAGATTTTTCTGAAGCAGGTTAGATAAAACTTTTAATTATCATCCCATAGATGTTCAACTATAAATTCATTAAGTCTTTCTTTGGGCATACCTGTGTTTCCTGTCAGGGGAGAAGCTATTGCCACCAAGGTGAACTGCATCAGGCCAAAGTGTATTAGTTAATTTAAAATTTGACAAGTCGGGAAAATATATTTTTTTTTACAACATCCTCTGTTCTCAAACTAAGCTTAATGCTTGTGCTATGGGTTACCAGATTAACGGATATAATACATATATTACTTTTTTTTGTACATACATACATATAATAGATAAAAAACACCCATTACATTATTAATCTATGCTGATTTTTTCACATCAACGCTTATAATAATTTTCTTTCACATTATGTTCTTAATACCAAAAGTATCAGATTCAAAAATATCTATGTCAAATAGTATATTTCGATCTTGGTTTCATTAAATAATCTAATCATTTGATAATCTAACAAAATTGCTCACAACTCGTATATATATCTACGAAGTAGGTATAACATTAACGTACATATTCCGTCTGATTCCGGATGGAAGTCGGCCATTTACAGTGTTCATGTACTTGTACTACAGAAAGTGTTTTTACTTTTCTCGGTCATTGTACAAGTTTTCACCGATTTGTCTCCTTATCTCAAAGCAGTCAGGGAAGCGTTGATTTTATTATTCACACCGCCGCACACTTTAGTATGCACATACGTCTGCTTGACATCAGTATATACTTATAAATGTTAGATATGTTAATGCGATTTTGGTGAATAATGAAATTTAAAAAAAAGTAATATTCGACGCTTAAAGGAAGAAGATTATGTACGTTTGTCGATATTTTGTTATTTTAACAAACCTCTACTTATTATCCATCCTATAATCTCTTTATTGTCTTTTCTATCCTCTCCTTATTATACTTCCGCTACATCTCCCATCCCTTTCCTTGAAAATGGCAACGTGCGAGTGATGCTTTTGGTGTTGCAAGTGTCTATAGGCTATAGTAACTACTTATCAGGAGGGCCGTAAACTTGTTTGCTACTCGAAAAGCTACTATGATTCTTTTTTGTTTAACAGATGGTACCAAGGTACTTCAAAGGTCATCTTGAATAAATTTCACCAAGATCAAATTACAGGCTTCTTTTAAAACTCATAAAATTTCTGAACATAAGGGATAATAATTTGTTTATTACGTCAATCGACACTAATCAATTATTTTGTGGACAACCAGATTTTATTCTTTTATTACAAAATGTTAGTCTCATGGTTTCTCTGTATAATTTAATGGTATATTTATTTATTTATTGGTCCGTTACCGACATTATGATATAATGACAGTAACAAAATATTCGAAAACTTAAACATTATTTCTGAGTGAATGATTACAATGTCTTTGGAAAGAGTTTGTAATCAATAGATTTTATAAAGCTGAAAAGCTAGTTATTTATGATTATAAACAACTCTAAATAATAAATGAGACATACAGATAATGAACATTTTCAGAATGTGCTTGTCTGAGTTATCGACTGCTATGTTTACCTTAGACAAATAGTTCTCATAGGCATTCGACCATGTGTTATACTTTTTTTAAAAAGACAACACCCTCTACTAAGGAATAATCTTGTATCGCGGGTGACCTTACGAACATACAATTTCACGGATACAAACCGGGTATCTAAACCACTCTGCCGTCTATGCAGTCAAACTTATACCGTAAATTGATGAATTTGACCATGCAGGTACCCATGTACCTCATGATCATAACTTCTTACGCAATGAAAAAATTGTCTTTTTTGTTTTTGTAAAGCTTGTAATTGATTAGGTTGTGGTGAGAAATGAAACATTTATTATTATTATTAATGTGAAAAATGCCTCACTCGATTAAAATATAAACTAATAATTTAAATTTTAAAAAGTATCTATATATAATGTTAATTTTATATTCACTACCTATAGTCAGAAGATACTTTCGTTAAATGTGTAACAATCAATATATCAAAAATTTGGCCTCTCTAGTAAAAGTTTAACCTCGATGTATGCAGAATCTCCGGCGAATCTAAATTAGTTTGTGCGTCAGGAATCACAATCGCCAAGTTTTTATGTCGCTTCCCATCGCAAACAGAGCACGTTCTGGGGTTGCACACTTTCCTAGCATTCTTACGCTACGTGCGTCTTACCTGTATAAGCCATCATTGTAATGGAATTGGAATTTTCTTTTTTATTGTGTTACGGCGGCCTTAGAAGATCGCAATTTGAACTGTCTACAATCCTAACTATCATAAAGCTGTAACAGAGAGAGCTGTGTCTGTACATTTAAGATATTTGAGAAAAAATTACTGTATTAGGCTATATAAGGCGTGTCTAAACACAAAAATTTTTTTTAGATAAAGAAAATAGTCTTTTTGTCTGATTTTTCGTTCGCACATCACGCTCACTACGAAACTACAGAATGGATTTCGATGAAAGTTTTTATTTGATAACTCTTGATTAGACTTAAGTACTGGTCTATTTTTATCTCACTACTATATCGCGAACCTGAGATATAAGTTAAAAACTAGGTTTTAGCTGCGGCGGAGCTGCGGGCAAGGGCTTGGATTTGATTACTTACTATTCTGTTAGAATGTTTAAAAAATACCGTGCTTCATAATATACTTAAATAGTCGAAGAATCAGTAGTCATTAATCCATCCATCCATCAGCCTTTAAACGTCTACTGCTGGACATAGGCCTCCCCAAGAGGACGCCACAACGAGCGGCCCCGTCATGGGGGATAATGCATGCAATATTTATTAATGCAATATTTATTTTAGGTAAACAAAATGGTCGTAAGAGCCGACTGAGGGAATACCGGGGGAGTGGGCAGCAGCACTCCCTTGAGTATTAACAACATCCACTGCGATCGCCAACCCGCCTGCCAAGCGTGGCGATTACGGCATTGTCCCCCATGACGGGACCGCTCGTTGTGGCGTTCTCTTGGGGAGGCCTATGTCCAGTAGTGGACTTTGAAAGGCTGATGGATGGAAGGATGGAAACAAAAATGATATTAAAAGCCACTTCAAACTTAACTAATATTATAAACATGTTAAAATGAATCAGAATATTAAAGAACTTTACCTGTATCAAATCTCATATATTTTCATGGCAACTGAAATTTAGTAGGTACTTCTGTTTTAAGATGGTGGTACCAACCCGCTCGGGCCTGATACCAAGTGAGTACTCCCACTTGGTACCCAGCCCTACCACCAGTTATGCAATGGATAATAATTGCTTACTTCCCTTAGCCGCCTCTTACGACACCCGTGGGAAAGAATACGGTGTGGTGACACTTGTATTCTTAGTCCGTCACCACACGGATTAGAAAATAAAAAATATTTTTTTCCAATTTGTAAAGTTTCAAGTAAGAATGAAAAGAAAGAAAGTTTTTTTTTGACATTGTGTATATGCAGACACAAACATCTTATGATTACCGAGAAAATATACATCGCGACTGTGCCAACGACGTCCGCACTCAGTATGATGCTATGATATGTGAACACGATTTCCAGTGTCTGTCTGTCTGACTGCCCGTTTATTCCGGCAAATTTCCGGCTGGGCCGATTTGGGTGGGACCTCTGTGGCAGCTGATATTATAAGAAAAAATAATAAATTTCACTTATAAAAAGAAAAACTAAATACCATTTTAATGAAGTCAGTTTGTATTCACGTAAAACTCTCACTCTCTTTTAAATTGATATTATAATTATACGGAACATAATCGGTCTGCAACAGGCACCAGTTACAAGTCCAATAAGCGATTTAAGTGTTACTTTGCATTTACATTGCTCATAAATATTATTACAAGAAAAATATAAATACAACATAATAAATAATTATGTGAAAATTGTCTCAAATAAATGGGCAGTTATAGAAACGCACCTAAAGCGTGTGATTCTGGTTAATTTAATTAACCATGTCAATGGGACACTACAACAAAACATAACCTACTGTTTTATATATATAGTATATATTTATAGGCCCGTCGTTTTGAGTGTAATGAAAAGATTCTATTTCGTTTAAGTAATGAATATTGTTTTGAATGACGAAGCATATTTGTTTTATAGAACGTTGTTGTATAATGATTATTAGTCTTTTTAGTTTTATTTAGCCTTTGCCCTCGTAGTAGAGGGGCAAAATGGATACCAGTTTTTTAGTCTAATCAAGAGCTATCAAAGAAAATAAATCTCATCAAACGCAATTAATTAAGTTTTACCTGATGTCCAAACAAACAAACAGATAAACAGCAATTCTAAAAAAAAAGTTTTTGACTTCAGAGACGCCTAAATTACCTAATACATTATTTTTTCCTCAAATATCTTAAATGTAGACACATAGCTCTGTTATAGCTATATAATAGTATAGATGTATAGAAAGTATAGATAATTTTAAATGACATTTGTCTGTTGAAACTCTTTATGATTTCATTTAACAAAATACACAGTTTAAAACAGAAATAGTGTAACTTTCATTTATTATAAAAGAATATTATGGGACTTTGTATAACATTATCTTTTAATATTTACGAGTGAGTTATTGTGGTAGCGAGTATAGGCATTAGAAAGACTTAGTAAGATGTGGAATTTTTGCATTTTTTAAGATCGTTTAATAATAATGAAATATTGCATGTACAGGCGTATGAAAGCTCTTTCCCATTTCATACTTTACAAATGATTGTGAGAATGATTAGAGCATTGTTAGGGCAAAGATGTCTTGATTTCGTAGAAAAGAATTGCGTGCTTGTTATAATTGTAGTCTATAGAGGTCTCAAGAAACGGTACTCTGATAAGAAATCCATTTGGCTTTGTTTTTTGCTCTTAACGCTTTTGTTAGGTAAAACAACTGGACCTGGTGTTGTCTTGTCAGTCAGGAGATTTCGTTTTTTTCTCTTAACTGGCAGAAATTTATTTATTATCGCACTAAATGTTTGTAGGCCTCAAATTTTAATATGCGTGCCAGGTCATTCTGACATTAAAACATCTGTCTATCTCGATAATGATAACGGTACATATACAAGATTAGATACGAAATTAATTTTTAAAGAGGCCCCTTTTCGTCGCTACTAAGACATTTAACTTAGACCTCTATGTATCCATTACTCGCGTTGTTATCAGTATATTCTCGTTATCAAGACAAAGCCAGACACGTATTACTTAGCAATAACAGTTCCAAAAGTTTTTTAAAGAAGTTGAACAGATAAGCGCTGAATATTATTAATTTTTATTGCCGAAAATTGAAAAAGATTGTTGTTAAATTACGTCATTATTTCAGAATTATAGTTATGTATGTACATTTCAGATCCATATATTTATGTGTCTCATTGTAATAAGCTTAAGTTTTTTTTAATTAACATAACGTTAATACATGTATCTTGCCATCTGTGTTACTAAATATGAAAACAAAGCTTGCTAATTCAACAGGGCTATGTTGTAGTAAACGAAATTAAGCTAAAAGTACCTAGTTACATTTTTTACTTTTCAAAAAAAACATAGCATCACGCCTGTATTCCCCGAGGGGGTAGGCAGAGGTGTATTATACACCCACGACTCGCCAGCTATGTTTAAGTCCCACGTAATAGGGGGCGAGCCTATTGACGTCTACTGGGCACATTTCCAAACTCCGGGCTGTTACTGAGAATTTTTCTTATTTTTTTTTACGAACAATCTCAATAGCACTGGCCGATCCGGGGATTGAACCGAGACCTCATGATCAGCAGTCGCTTACACTACCGCTGCACCACGGAGGCAGTTAAAGCAGTTAGTTACTTTTCACCTGAGTAAAAATAAACTTTTCAGCTTCATGAATGTGAATATAATGTTTTTTAATAGATTACTTTACATTACATAGCGCTTTTTGAAGTTGATGATAGAAATTTACAAACAATGCAATAAAGCCCTATTCTCAGTGTTAAAAGTGTGTGTCGTGTAATGACCGATGATCTGGGACTGAAGATTGAAATCAATACCACTGTCGTTGCATTCCTTGGTTTTACGATCGATACGATCTATCACTGCGTATAAAGTATTATATAGGTACTAGAAAATATTATTTATAAAGAATTTCGAAGTTCGATTACTATTATATTTTGATAGAAATTAACAAATTAGAAAACGCTGTTCTATGTAAGTACACTTTTAATTAGTATGTACCGAGAACCTACCAACTTGGTTAAAATTTAGCTACGGTGTACTTCATTTGCATGAATTTAATTTTCTGAGCATCATTGTCGTTGTTAAGTAGTTTGGTTTCCCTCAAATGGTTGAGCTCAGAATGATAAGTAGTTTAATGTTTTACGAGCAGTTTTACTTTATAGCCTCGATGATAAGGAATATCGCCAACATAATACTCAACACTTCTTGTATGTCTCATATAAGTTAGATCTCTATATTGAGTTGGGGTCACGTCCGGCTAGTGTTAGACCGGTGAGCTTGCTTATGACGTTACGTTAACAAATGCATTACTGGTGGTAGGGTTGGGTTTGGTACTAAGTGGGAGTGCTCCCTGGTTATCTGGTCCGAGCTAGTGGGTAAAATCGTATTGCGTGTGACCGACTGTGACATACATCGGTGTGTTTTAGTTGTAGAGGGAGATCCCATCCGCAAAATGAAATGGTGGGTATCGGCTTGGTAGTAATTAAAGTACTGCTAGGTTCAGGGACGGTGGTTACCTCTTACCATCAGTTTCGCCGTGGTTCGTCTGATACCATTAGCAATAACAAAACCACGAAATTCGCTTTACCTATTATTAGGATTTTGGTAAAGGTACTATACAGAATCAAGAAGGTAATTATATGATTTCAGCATAGCTATTTTTTGGGTGGTTCGAGTGAGAGACTCACACCCACCCTCATGCAAAACACGCACTCAGTCGTGGAGTTGCGGAGAACGGCCCCCCGAACCAATACCTTACATCTCATTTCACCCTACCTTATATTTCATTTCATATCTGTGAAATGAATTGGTGAGCAGCGGCTTGATAATACTCTCGGTATAGTTGAGTCCATGGGCGACGGTTACTATTTACCGCCAGAGGGACCGTAGCTCGTCTGCCACTACATGCAATAAAAAAAAACAATACCAAACATTTTTTTTATACAAAGATTATAATTATATTTTTATATAAAAATTATAAAAAAGTGGCAAACAAGCATACGGCACTCCTGGTAGTAAGTGGTTACCGTAGCCTATAGACACTAGCGACACACGAGGCATTACTCGCGCATCGCTATCTTCAAGAAAAGGGATAGAGGAGAAGAACGATAATAGGAAGGATATTAAGGAGAGGACAGGAAAGATAATAAATAGAATATAGGAAGGATAACAAAGAGAGGATAAGAAGGATAATAAGGAGCGATAGAAAGGGGGCTTAGGCCTTCAGCGCTCTCACTCACCATACGAAACACAACGGTAGGAGTACCTACCCTACCTGTTCTGTAAAGTAGCTGAGCATTTCAAGTGCTAAATACAGATCAAAATATCATCTTTTTTTGTTAAGGCTGGAAAAAATGTTCGGCCCTGTTCGGTACCCCGTCGCTCGGGGTACCGAACAGGGTAGTGTGGGGCCCTCACCCACTAAATAAACCCACCGTGTGCCGTCTCTCCGCCATTATTGCCGGGCCACTGGAACCATATTACATTCCTTCAGTGATAGATCAAAATACTTTGGAAAATACAAAAATACACGCCTCATAATCTTTTTTTTCACAATAAAATTGATTATTTGACTAAACTTATCATCACGCCATTTCCCTTGCATTTCGCATTGTATATCTTCTTAGCCAGTCGCTCGTCCGGCATTCTTTCCACATGTCCGAACCATCGGAGCATTCCCTTTCGCATCTTTACACCAATACTCTCTTTCATACCTACTCGCTCTCTTACGTCATTGTTACGAATGCGGTCAGTCAGCCTCACTCCACAGATTCTCCGCAGAGATCGCATTTCGACCGCATTGATTTTACTCTCATGCTCCTTTTTACATACCCAACTCTCGCTTCCATATAATAACGTTGGGACAAGCACTGCGTTGTGTATTGCGACACGTGCCTTCTGGCTGAGGTGGTGGCTGCCGAGAAGTTGTCCCAATGCTCCGTTCACTCTATTTCCCGCATTCACTCTTCTTTCTACATCAGTGGTGTACCTTCCATCCCGACTGAATCCACATCCAAGATATACAAATTCACACCATTTCCTATTGCTACTCTAACATCTGTTCTGGCTTCTTCTTCTTTTCTTCCAGAACTTCTCTAGATCCGATGCCGCCGAAGAGCCTACGGGAGCATAAGCTGCGGCCATGAAGACCCTGGTGACACCTAGTTTTATTCGGACCCATAGAAGTTTGGGATCAAACATTCCGTAGTCTTTCACACCTGAGGCCAAGCGAGCGGACAGCAAAACCCCCACTCCCATGCTGGCCCGATCGCTCTGCGGTACACCAGACCACAGAGCTAACCCGCCACCAGGAAGATCACAGGCGTCGCTACCACAGGTTTCGCTTGGTCTCTGTTACACAGAGCACATGAAGCCGTCTGTCCGACATGACGGTTACCAGCTCGTGTAACTTACCTTCAACACCACCTCTTACATTCCACGTGCCTACTCGACACTCTGCTCCCCTCGACTCGTCAAACTGGGCAAGGCGTGATGGGTGGCGGCCCCCATCGCCGCATCTGCCGTTGTTCGTACCGACAGGGGCAGGTCGGTACGTATCGCCTCTGGGGCACGCCCTAACCCGCACTGCGTTACACATTCGAGCCGGATTGCAGCCTGTGGATTACAGGCTGGCAGAGATCGCGACGAGCACGCTCCGGACTATGATCACCCAAAATGATTATTTGATAAGTAACTAATAAGTAGTTTTCAATAAATCACAGATAGTGCTAATTTCAAAAAGTACCTATTAATGTAGTTCTCATATCTTATACGCCATCTAGCGCTAATTTTAAGAAATATTACCTACTATATTTAAATATTTTTATATATATTTTTAGCATTTGACATGCTTAACACTATACATTAAACACAAAGTGAAAAATGGGAAATCGAAAATAATCCTGCTCGTGACTGTTATTTTCGATTTCACATTTTTCACTTTGTGTTTAAAGTATTACTATATTGGTTTATATAAGTAGTTCTCACGAAATAAGGTAAAGCGCTGGTTTTAGTGTCGAGTCGAGCGTAAATATTCACTATTTTTTTGTTTATTTAGTAACAATTAAACCACATCGAATCAGACCGTGAAAAGTGATAGGGCTCTATTCGTAGTTATACTGAATCGTAAAAGAAAAAAAAAAGACTAAAGTATTTCAGCCGTTATCGTGTTAACATACATTACCTACAACACACGAACGTCCAAAACAGTTTTAAACAGTTTTTTAACTAGTTTAAAAATAACAAAAAATGGCATCAAAAATATCATCAGTGTTAAAAATAGTGTTTTTTTCTTGATATGTGTATGTATATATTATTTTACAAGTGCAATATATGATAAATAGAGACATTTTAAGTTTGAAAAATCAGTTGTTCTGCGTGAAACGAGTGTAGTACACACCTCAACGCTTCGCTTATGAGGAGTGCAATACCTACCGTTGTTTCAAGCCAATCTTCTGTAACAGGGTGGTACTTCCCCGATCAGCTCATTCATGCCTGAAATGCTTGAATAAGCAAGGCTTCACCAATAGAAAGTTTTATTTATAAGTATTAATAAATTCTTTTGAAAAGATCTGTACTTGTTATTCCACACCAATAGTAATAAGATTTGAACTAATAGGATCGCCAACATAACCGTAATACAAACAATAAATCGAAATAATGATTACCACCCAATCTCAAAATGCTATAACAGCAACATTTTCTAAGAGAAAGTGAATGATTTTATACTGAATACCTATTAACTGGTTATACGTAATGGGATTGCAATTTGTGTGATACGAACTATTGATTATCAGGCGTTGGCACGTAGCCATGATTAGTAGTCACAGTAATGTTTATAGCTATAAACAAAATTTAAACCCTCATCAAAATTTGTAATTTATATAACGCAAAGATGTTACTCGTTTGAACTTTTCCTTTCTGTTATTGAGATTTAGAAGGCACCATTCAACTTGTATTTTCAGTGTAGAAAAAGTATATCTTTGTTAAGGCGGGTAAAAATATACCTAACCACACATCCCGTTGTTCTGGGCAACGGAAAGGGAAGTGTGGGGCCCTTACCTACTAATTAAACCCGCCGTGTGTCGTCTCTCTGTCTATACTAGCGGAGCACTGGAACTGTGTCACATTACTTCAGTGCACCGTAGAAAAACCTACTTCTTACTAATATATAAATGCGAAAGCTTATGACGATATCTGGAAGTTTAATCACGCCTAAACTAATACACGGATTAAAATTAAATTTCGTAAGAAAATAAATGAGATACTGGATTAAAATATATTATAGAATATTTTTATCTTCAAAAAGTCAACAGTTCTCGCAAGATAAATATTTTTAGCATATAGGGTACTTAACAACTAAATAGATTTGGATACGATTTGTTATGCAAATAGGTAAATTATGGCTTGGATAAATACGTTGAATATTTTTATCCCGATAAGGAGTTCTCTAACTGACTTACGGGATTTGAATTTGAAGTCCACGCAGACGACATCTCTTGATTATCCCTTCTTGTATTCATATTTAATTCATTGCCACGACAAAACAAAACTTCAATCACTATGATGAATTAATATATTCAAATACAAACTCTATACACATAATGTCTTTGCCGTTGATAAAACTATTCCTGTACAACAAGTTTTAAGATAACAAACTTGAGCTTGAATTACTAAATGTACTTATACTACTTAAGTCTCACAATCTTATGTTGACTGCTTTACAAGTTCTATCACTTTATTAGATTACATAAAGTTCACTTTAATGTAACTCAATTAAATAACTAAGACCATATTTTCGTTTGTGTGGACTAAGTACCTACTCCTACTTATAGAGTTTATCAATCTACTGTTCGTTTTGCACGCGTATTGATATTTTTACTTGACATCATTCAACTGATATCAAGCCAGTGTGATGATGTCCTAATTCTATTATAGGCATTGGCTTAGCTGTAGCCGTGTCAATATATAGGAGCGACACTATGCATTTTTCGTAACTTACATCACAGCTCGTGTTACTTACATAGCTATCCAACATAAACCATACATTATCTGGGATAAAAGATATCCTATGCTACCCATTCCCAACACAGGAATAGTTGGGATATTAACTAGTCAATAATATAAACTTTTATAGTTTTATTCGGATAACATTTGCTGACGTTTTCTCACTAAGATAAAACGTTCAAGCCCAAAAGCTCGTTCTATTTAATTACCTATCTAATTTCTTGCTTGTAAAGGCTAATCGGTAATGCGTTGATGCCAGATAAAAAAAGTAATACATTTTACGATTCAACCGTATATGACTATTAGATGGTTTTAAGTACCTGATTTTCCAAAAGCTAAATGAAATCCGAATTAAAATAGGCAAAAGTGTCGATTTTATCAGAGAACGCTAATCGCAGAGCAACGAGCGTTGAATATTTAAACACGTGTAAATAAATAAAATTGCGCGCGGGCACAAAAATGTGTGTCAGTGTGTTGAGAGCCAGCGTTTGTCCGGCTTGCAGGTACTAGGGTTGACACTGATACCACTGAAGGAATGTAACATGGTTCCGGTGGCCCACCAATTTAGGCGGAAGGACGGCACACGGCGGGTTCCTTTAGTGGGCGAGGGCCCCACACTATCCTGTTCGTTGCCCCGAACGACGTGATGTGCGGTTAGATACATTTTTTCCCGCCTTAACAAAAAAAAGGGCTGACACTGATGACTTTAAGCAGTTTTTATTACAAATACATCAACTACTACTATGCTAACATTTCATCCCTAATAATAATGTTTCAGAAGACCTATTGAAAGAATGTAAAAGAAACATTTTATTTTAGGGCCCAGATATGGCGCGGACACCTTCATAAATATCTTTTACTAAATCAAGTAATGCTGGTGGGTTAAAAATGTTACGTAAATTCTTTAATAAATAATGCATGTATCTCCTTGCACTGTCAAGTTTTGCCATTACATATTTATTTCTCTTATAGGTATTACTCCTGGCAGCCCTACGAGTTGCCCTACCCACAGATGTTTAGACGTCTTTTGATTCTCACTTGTCATGTTATTTGAGCTTTTATAAAATTACCCATAAACATTACGAGCGAATCGAATTTTAAATTTAAACGTTGTCAACAAAAGTAAAAGGTAACCTAACAAGTATTATACCTTTATTTCCTTTCTCCATATACGATATAAGACTCTTGAGGCTTTTAATAATGTACTTGTAAAGATTATATTTTACTAGTACATTATTATATGTTAATAAGTTTAGTTATATCTACTCGTATTCACTGCACCTATATTCCCAGACCCCTTCCTGTGTTTTCAATCCCCCCAGAACATATACGAGTATATCATAAATCTAAAAAAGAACTACATTTGCGGATTATTTCGTAAATAGTTATAAAAAATATATGTTTACGGAATCTATCGAGTTTAATTATTTTGCTACTATTACGAAAACTTTACGGCATTTTTAGTCACGGGAAAAAAGAGAAACCATTGGCCATACCTGTTCGGAGCCTAGTTGTACGTTGTGACTGTTTAACGTGATTTTGGTCTGGGTGTTCAAAATTCTAACATAACCATTCAAAAATTTAACAGCAACATACTCGTGTATAAAGAATTAGTGTTTCTTAACTGTTTTCGAAAATGTTGTTGGAAGTTCTTGTCTCTTGTTTTATATACAACTATTTGTATTATAGATATTTATCTTCCAGTACATAACAGGATAATGCAATAGTGAGAGTTACTGTTTAAAAAAACTTATCAAGATAACATTCATTATTATAAGCAATAGTTATCTATTTAGATATTTTTATATATAGTTTTAGCATTTGACATGCTTAGCAATATACATCACATTTTTCACTTTGTGTTTAATGAATAGTTATCTACTCGGGCAATAAATTGCACAAGCAATCCAAAGGTTTTATGATAAGCACAACACCTCTTCGTAGCTATTACACACGATTTCAACTACGTAAAATTTTCACTTTCAACCGCTTTGAGGGTTTATTTTGCAAAACGCCAAGTCAATGAGTTTTTTATTTCTTGGCAGATGTCTAAATGTAATTTTTAATATTATGCGTAATTTGGAATTTGACTAATCTTCATCATCTTTATTTCTACATTTTTTTATGACAGCAGCGCCAAAAAACTTCGTATTTTTTCTAATAATGCAATCTTATATATTTATTGAATTATATTGCCTTAGATCATGAATCAGCACTCAATTCAGTAGTTTGGATGTAAAATTCAACAGACTCAGAAATGTATATTATTTGTAATGTTAAGGATGGGGTGACAGAATAGCTATGAAAATTTAAAATTTCATTAAAAAGGTAAATATTTAGTACTGCCTATATTTGTAACACTTAAGTATAAATTTGAAGCAGATGGGCCTTAGGAAATACTACTATTCATGAAGCGAAGCGTTGCCTTACACATGCACAGTTAGACATCTACCCGTACATTATAGTCGTATATTGCGTTTAGGAATTTTTTCCTGCAAATGTATACAAAGATCGTAAATGGTTTATTTAATACTTTCTGATATTTACGCGAATGTTACACATTTTGAAATAAAACTTCGTTTACGGAATCTATCGCGTTTACTTAATTTTAAGCGTCCAAAGCAGCTTTGGACGTCTATCATCTAAGTCCACCCGTGATCATGAATGCTGTAAAGTATTCGAAACGTCGGGATAGTAGTAAAATTAAGTAAACGCGATAGATTCCGTAAACGAAGTTTTATTTCAAAAAGATCGTAAAGTTTAGTCACAGAAAATAACTTCAGTATAAGGAGGAGATTGTAGTTTTGATATTGAGTACATATTACACGAATACATAACGTAGTTTTAACTACTAAGTTACTGGATAGGGAAGTCTTACGATGCTATCGTTTAAAGAAACGAGTAATAATTATTTTTTGATGAGCACATTAAAATTTTATAGGCTTCCTTAACAATATTCAAAAAATTGTAATTAAAAGAAAATAAAAACTGTTGACACGAACTTTAATGGACTAGATAGGAGATGCAGATGAGGCAGATCTTGGTTCTTGAAAAAATCTTCGGTATTAACAATCTATCTATACGTCGTTTTCTACATCAGTATGTATTTTTGTTCTTTCTATAACTAAACCTCGCAAAGGATTTTTAAATTTTGACTTTTTTTATTTTTATTGCCTACAGTAGCAGATGAGCAAGCGGCCCACCTGATGGTAAGTAGTTACCCACGTAGTATAAAAATTTTAGTAGCTTTCTTATGTACATTTACCAAATAATTAAGTAAGTATTTAAGGTAAGTAGTGTTATCTACTCAAATAACACTAAGAGTCTTATTTAATAAACTATCTCACTGCTGGGCATAAGTCTCTTTGAATTTCAAGTAAAAGAACCGTTGTCAAGCAGATAGATTATTCGAAAATAACAAGGCCAGGGCCATTCTGTAGGCAAGTTCTCAGTGTCCAGTAACGAAGCAAGGGTCGATAAAATAAGCAAAACAGTATAATAAATAATGTTAGTAAAGCTGGAAACGAAAAAGTTAAACTGCCAAACGTAGTGTTGCCATGGTAGCGTTCAAAAAAGAGGCTTTCACTTGTGCATCAATTTAGTATATCAAGCGATATACTGATATAAAAATGTTCTACATTATTTTTCCTCGAATATAATTTTTTTATTAATTAATTTTTTTGAATAAATGATTAATAATGAAACTAAACATTTAATTTTAATTTTATTTATCAATCCAAATGAGCTTTAATTCTATTATGAATCGACTAAAGTAATCGATTTTTTTTATCATTTCTTTTTTAAAGGTTTTTCGATTTCTAGATTGCAAAATGAGCTAGTTTTTTGAATTTTGTATTAATAATTTTTCGTAAAATACCATTGATACCAAGTATGAAATTAAATTTGCATTTTTGAAGTTATACTTCTTTAGGCGCGTTATGAAAAAATGATGAGAGTGAAATTTTAAGATGCGCGTGCATCTGTGACACAAAATTAACAGTATGAAGTTGTCTACAGTATGAAGTTGTCTGCTTAACCGCTCATTAAGTCTCGAAAAAAAAGCTACCAACAAAATAGAAATTGAACCTCGATATTAGTCGCGCATGTTGGTACGCTCGTCACCTCTGATCACTGTTTTCATATTTATAATATTTATCAACATGTTTCTAGTTTATACATTCACAACACGTGTTTTAGTTTCATATAAGTGCGAATTATATATGTGCTAATAAATTATATTCAGTAGTGATTTAAATTGAATATTTTGATTGATATTACTTACTATTTGTGAATATTAGTGAAAAAAATTGTGCTTATATACTTTTTCAAGTGCTCCAATATAATGGAGGTTAACTATCCGTATGTAATATTTATTGATATAAATTAAAATACTTTTATTTAATATAATTAACACTAAATATTATTAAATTATTAATGTTAAATACTTATTATTGGTTATTTAATATTTACAAAATAAAGAAATAAATTTAATGAAAATTTTTATTAAATGTTTTATTAAAAAATGTTTTATTAAATTTATTTCTTTATTTTTTTGATAAAAATGAAAAGTGAATATTAAATTAAGAAATCAATAAAAATATTTAAAAAATGACCAACCTTAAATTCAATTTTTGATATTATTATTAAATTTATTTTTAAAATATTAAATAATCAATAATAAACATTTAAAATTAAGAATCTTATAATATTTAGTACAAATTATGTCTTATATATTTATTATTCTCTAAATTTGGTTTTTAATAATTATATATATATATATATATTAATTATATATTATATAAATATATATTATATAAATATTAAATATATTATTTAATGATGCCAAAGAAGTATAACTTCTCACGCGCGTACATAAGTACACGCACCCATTTTTTTTTTTATTAGTTTGTTTCTTGTTATTTTTCGTCATTTCTCATTATACAATTCTTTAAATTTAAAATAATATGACAATTGCGGCCCGCTTTCCTTTATATAGTCCTCCTGTGTCCCTGGCCGCCAAAAGGTAGCCGACCCATGGCTTAGATTATAAACTAATTATTAAGTTAATGGGCGCGGCTCACCAATAAACGTTAAAGTTTGACGATTACATTGAAGCTTACAATATATACTATGTCATTGACATAAATAAATTAAAAATAAAACATCTGGATATCAGAACAACGACAACCCTAGGTGAATCCAAGCGAAAAATGCTGATGACGTCACCAGCATTTTTTTCGAAAAATGCTGATGACGTCATCCGCATTTAACCAGATAGCTAATATATGCCTGACTGCGGTGCGTGCTTGCTGATGAGTGTACGCAGTGCTAAACAAATTCATACAAAGCGAACAAAAATGCATGCCTGCGTTGCGTACGGCGCGGATAAATGGACGCGCAGCTTAGTAATCACTTGTGATATTGCAATTTTCCCTGTGATAGTGTACATTACATTTATATATCAGATGTTACGACAGCACCTACATTTTAAATGTTAATGAACATCGTAAATTTTTATATTCTCTCTTTGAATGCTGATTCAATTTCAGATAACCATATCATTTTTTTTTTCCTTTTTAATAAGGGTATTGTCTGATTACTAAATATAAATATATTTTTTTTGATACATTTACATATAAACTGTTAAATGAAAAGGTAAATATAACACAAAGATATTTTGATGTGAAACATCTAATGCGGAGGGAGGGTAAAATCGGCTGTTAGCGTTGCGACGCTTTTATTTTACTTGTCCCGTTCAAATCTTGCAAGTTAAGTTTAACATACTTCCCGGTTTCCGATTGAGCTGAAATTTTACAAGCATGTGTATATCACGTGACAATGCAATATTATGATGATATGGAGCTGATCTGATGATGGAGCTGGAAGGTGGCCACAGTAACTCTATATTGAAACGACGCAACCCCGTCGAGTTTGGACACGTTTGATTCGTCTTGATGAGTACTTTGTCTTTAGATGGTATTCAGGGTCTGATGATGGAGCTGGAAGGTGGCTATGCGAAACTCTGTAAATGGTGCAACTCCATCGAGTTAGGGCTCGTTTGAAATGTCTTGACTAGAACTTCAGTCCTAAATGATATCCAGGGTCTGATGATGGAGCTGGAACCATAGTGACTCTGTAATGAAACGACGCAACCCCGTCAAGTTTGGAATCATTTGATTCGTCATGACGAGTACTTTGTTTTTAGATGGTGTCCAGGGTCTGATGATGGAGCTAGAAGGTGGCCATAGGAACTCCATTATAAAACGACATAATTCCATCGAGTTTGGGCTCGTATGATTTGTCCTGACGAGTACTTTGTCTCTAGATGGTATCCAAGGCCTGCCGATGGAGCTAAAAGGTGGCCACCGTAACTCTGTAATAAAATGACGCAACCCTATCGAATTTATACTCGTTTAATTCGTCTTGACAACTTACAAAGTACTCCACTTTGTAAAGTTATGATCATTTTATTTCTACAAAATAATTTCGATGTTTTTAAATCTGCTAGACGTCCCGCGACGTCTAGTTTTTTTTGTTTAACGCTTTAACTTCAAATGAGATTTTACTACTATTTGCGTATAGTACTTAGTTTAAAATTAATTGTTAAATTACTTGTATGTCCTTTTTTAGTTCTTAACTGTTTGTGAAATATGTACGAGAAAATGTGTAGGTATTGATAGATTTCAATATTTTTTTGATTCTTTAACTAATATTATACTTATAGTTTTGGTTTGGTAGGTTGATTGGTCACATCCAAGAGCATTGCCATAGCTTAAATTACCTAAAAAATAATTAAAAGTAAAGTTATATCAGGCAATTACAGTCACTTAAGGCGTTCTTAAGACAAACTAATTTCATGCTTATTAAAAATTTCGTTGCTAGCGGTTCCTAAACCAACAGGTGTGTCTAAATAGGGCCCGTGCGTCTATACGTGAGTTGTACAATTAACACACCTTACGAAAGTACCACGTTATATTAAAAGAGCCCAGAAAAGAATATTTAAATAAGTAAAACAAACAAAACCAATGGTTCGGTCACAGATAGCGAAAGCTCTTATTGACACGTTGGAAAGTAGCCACTCTTGGGAGAACTTACAATTTTTAAGCCAACCGTTATGATTCTTATTTCATGTGTGTTAAAGTCTTCTTCGATGACTAGTATTGGGTGTCGTAACAGCATCACTGTAGGCGGACCTTATCGCCTATTGGACATTTGGGTTGAGTGCTCGTTAATAACACTCATGTATCAAATGTTTTTGTGTATTATACAAGCAAAAAGCTTTTCAGTCTAATTTTTTCTTTGACTAGATCAAAGTCACGGGACCCTGTGGATATAGCAGCATAGGACCGTTCATGGTATGCGCGATATTTAAGAGGCATATGTCATGGTCGATGAATTGGTGAATGGTTTTTATATCAACATTAGTCTTACCACTAATTAGAAAACGCAGATGCATTGGAAACATAATAATGTTCGCAGTCCTGCCGCTCACGCCACAAAAAAAAACGTCACACAATAATAATTTAAAATGATAAATGGCTAAACAAAAGAAGGCTTTAATTATTTGTCTCAAAAGAAGTCAGGATCATTCACTATTATATTTTCATATTTTGGAGACTGATTTAGTTTGACGACTTATTATAAAAATAACTACGTCATATATTTTAATAAAATCTATGATGTTGCACCTATAGCTTTCCTTAATTAAGGTATGAGTATAAATGTGTATCACAATATGATTTGTTTCAATATTTAGAAGCAACGTGCCAATCGCAGTATTTTACTGCGTAATCTCTTGAATAAAAATATCTCCTTCACAGCACACACCTACAAGATTTAATCTTGGTTAAAACTCAGGTTCTTCATTTAACTTTTTATTCATGCAACTTAATTGCTGTTAATTTACCTAGTTGGATAATCTAAGGGTGGAATTAGCTGGAACTTTGGCTATCTTGTTATATAGGCCACAAGGTTAGAATTAAAGTAAGAGTTGGTCACTATAATATAATTAAAAACTGGCCCTTGTATGGAGATTCAGTGATAGATTCCTGTTTATAAATTTGGTTATAAACATTAATAACACTCCTTTATAATTTGATGTCGCAAAGTAAAATTAGTAACTTTTTCTACGATTTTATATCGTACCTACTTGCCTTTGCCTTTTTTTTTCTCAGATTATATCTCTGGTTCCCGATACAGTAACGGGATAAAATGTAATCAATTTTCAACTCTAAACAAGGGCTATCAAGTAAAAAAGTTTCATCAAAATCTATTTAGTAGTTTTTGCGTAATCCGCGAACAAACAAATAGACAAATAGACAAAAAATCTATTAATCGGCAGTTCAATAAAACGAAAACATTTAATCGTTCAACAATATCTATATTGTCCTATTTAGCTTGGAATCTGGTCACGCACTGGTTTGTTTTACTGGTCTATAAAACTTTGGCTTACGCATTCTTCTGTTTATGACTAGACTTGTACAACAGTATATTAAAATTGAAAATTCGTACAATTTTTGATTTCGGACGTCAGTTGGTAGAGCATTGTTGTCCCAGCATGAATGGGCTGGCTCAATGGGGTACTACTCTCTCACAGAAGATACAGAGTGAAACTACGTAAGGTGCTCCTCCTGTTGTGTTTCATGTGGAGAGTGAGAAGGCCCAAACCCCTTCCTTATCCTCTTCTTATTATCGTTCCTCTCCGACTTATATCCCTTTCCCTACAGCTGGCTACGCGCGAGTGATGCCTCAGTTTCTGCTCGCGTCTAGGGATACTGTAGCCTATACTATATAGGCTACGGTATTCCCTCACCATTGCATGGCAATAATAAAAAATATTATGAAATTTAAATAATTCCTTAGAATATTGATTTCAATGAACTTAATTTATTCTATTAAATTTGGGAAAGTCGAAAAAAGAAATATTTGCGAAAAGGATTCGAACCCGCGTCTCTCCCATTCCCAGTGAAAACATTATAGACCACTAAGCTATCTAAACAATTAGCATATAACCCATTATACACCTTAACTTTATAGATTTGGTCTTAAGACCCGCATCTCTTTTTAAGACCCACATCGATGTATTTGCATGCATTTTATTTCGGTTTTTGTAAGCTTAATTATTGCAATTAATATTCATACCACAAATATATGAAAATAATCCCAAAATACTTTTTTATTTATTTTAATCGGCTAAGATTGTAGACAGTTACATTGTAAAGTTAAATTTTGGAACATCAGTATAGTATTGGACGAGCGATTAATTACGCTTAGGCATGCGTGGTCGCCGGGTGTGAGATATACATTACAACCGACAACAATTCCGGCGCATTTACAGGTAATTTTGTAGTACCAACATTCGACTGGTACTCGTTAGTCATTCATGTAGCCTTTTTTGTTCACACTCTCTTGTAATATTTACCAGCCATTACTTTCCTATACGAATAAATAAAATTGAAGTGTCTGTTTGTAATGTCTAAAAACAGCTTTATTTACTAAACGTATATGAAAATATATACGAGTACGTTATCTATATCAAAATTCCAATTTTGAAAGTTTTTGTCTGCCTCTCTGATTGTTCTGTCTAATCTCCGAAAACACTCAAACGTTTTGGACTTGACGTTCACTGGCAGATAGCTGATATAAAAAGAACTAACTTAGGCTACTTTTATTTAGGAAAAATAGGTATCCGCACACAAACACAAAATCAAAATATTACATTCCACATGGGCTATGCCGCTGGTAGTAACTAGTTTTGAATAATTACAGGTGATTTGTAGTGACGGTATAATTAACAGGTAACACTTAGCCTTTGTGAAACATAATTTGTAACGACTGCACATACACATAGCTTAGTGGTTTGGTATAACGATTTCCGGTGCCAAGGGTTGTTGTACATAGACTTATCTGCGAGAGATAATTCCCTACTGTAGATTACTGTTGGTTGTTATACAAGCAGTTCATGGTTTAAGAATATTTCTAGCTGAAGTGTGGTGTCACAGTCAAAACAAAAAATACTTGTTTGTGTTGAGATAGCCGTCCATCCATTCTTTTCATTCGCGAAATGAAATGGTGAGTAGCGACTTAGGAGTATTCTTAATATTGCTCAGTTCATAAGCGGGACTTACCACCTTTTTTATACTACGTGGGTGTTAAACAAGCATACGGCCCACCTGATGGTAAGCGGTTACCGTAGCCTATAGACGATGGCAACACCAGAGGTATCAGTTACCATCTCCTAGGAAAGTGATAGGAGGTGGGGAGGAAGGGCAGTAAGGAGATGATAGTATGGGGGTTCCGGGCCTCTGGCGCTCTCAATACTATACGAAACACAACAGCAGGACATCTCGTTTCCCACCAAAAGCTATATAAATATTTTAATAGCGGTTTCTATTAAAACAATCCATATATCGTGAGGAACGAAACATCCGCCCACGTCATTATTGAATGTCCGGGGGGCACTATACCTCGGCTCTCCGAGGTCGCTCCCAGAAGTCGTCGGCAACTTCAAGGGTCTGCTAGACTTTCTGGTGATGCTGGGTTGGCAAGAGTAGTGTCATCAACCCGTTACGCAAAATAGGCCACTTACGACGTCGAGTTGCGGAAAAATAAGCCCGCGTTTACAATACAATACAATCGTGGGGGAATTTAATATCATATCAATATATCTACAATTCTATAGGTTAATGGTTTAGATTTTCTTTTTTGACTTATAATAATGATTCACACAAGATATTTGTGAGTCCACTTCAGATCAGTGAAAGGATAAATATTTTAATGTTGTTAATACAGTCACTTATTATAAGTGTTATTTCACTCTCATCGTTAGCTGTTGTGATGATCTATAGTGACAGTTGGTCGTTTCAAAAAACGTGCAGTCAATACTTTTTTAATACCTATAGTCTATATAATAGTCTAAGGAGTTACCGTCATCACTATCTGGAACTTAATAGATACTTCAAAGAATATTTTTTTAGTGAAAGCGGAAAAAAGAGCTTTACTGCGAACAGAATTCGAACCTGCGTCCCATCCAATCCGGGGAAGTGCTCTGGACCGCTAAGCTACCGCAGTCACCGACGGTGCCACCCAATCTCCACTTCACTTTTGTTAAAATAGCAATCTGATCCAAATATAATAGACACTTCTAGGCTGGTTCTGTTTAATGTGTAATAGGTAGTATTACAAAATTCTGAGTGTAAGCTAACCTGTCACCTCATAGAAAAAAGTCTAATATTTCTGTAATCTATACTATTATAAAGCTGTAACAGAGCTATATCTGTATATTTATGATGTTTGAGAAAAAAATACTGTATTAGGCTATATAGGCGTGTCTAAACACAAAACAAATTTTATTTAGATTTTTTGTCTGTTTGTTTGTTCGCGCATCACGCAAAAACTTCTAAACGGATTATGATGCAACTTTTTTTATTTGATAGCTCTTGATTAGACTTAACAAGAAGTATACATTTTATCCCGCTATTATATCGGGAACCTTAAATATAACCCAAAAACTAACTTGACTGTGGTGAAGCCGCGGGCAAAGGCTAGTCCTATATAAATTTTACTTTTAACAATAATATTTAGATATTTTTATATATATTTTTATTTTTAGCATTTGACATGCTTAGCACCATACATTAAACACAAAGTGAAAAATGTGAAATCGAAAATAACCTATAATCCTGCTCGTGACTGTTATTTTCGATTTCACATTTTTCACTTTGTGTTTATTGTAACAATAATCCTACTAATATTAAAATGTTATAGTTTGTATGTTTGTTACTACTTGTCACGCAATAACACAAAGGTGTCTGCAATAGTTTAGCGGCCCAGAACACTTTACCGTATTCGATGGGACGCAGGTTCAAATCCTACTTACAGTAAAGTTCCCTTGTTCCAATTTCACAAATAATTTGTTCTTTGACATGCTCAACTACTTTGTCAAGTGCTAAAATACAGATCAATATAGTGTTAATTCGTTTTAGTAAGTAATAATAATTAAAGAGGTGAAGTTCGTTTATATTTATTGTTCTTTACTTATAGGAATACACTCTCACTGCTTGTGATATGATCAAATCTTATTAATAATTGCATGTGGCATGAATCCAATAACGTTCAGTCAAGCGTACACAATCCATTTTTTTTACTTTCATCTGTTACGCGGAATTTACAAGTGAATTGGCAGCATAGCGTAACAATTCGCATACATTCTCTTATATATAGAAGTATATTTAATTCACAATCTATTACCATCCAACTGTATGGCTCGGGTACTCTCAGAATTCGAGGAATTTAAGTCACCACCTTTTTTTTTTGTTGTCGCTGTGGAAATGCATTTACGCATCCCTTCCGTCAGTGACAGACGGAGGGGTATGTAGGACTCACCGGGCGTGCAGATCTTAATTACACCCGGAATACCGACTAAAACCACAACGGCGCCTTCCACGCCTGTTAGCGGGGCACCAAAGGGTCGTCTTTCGATATTCTACTCCGACGCCCCAGGCAGACGCCCTGTCGTAATCAAGGCGGTGGGAGAAGGTGAGCGTAGCGACGCCTCCTCCCCCCTGGTCGCCGCCGGCGGAGCGAGTCAGCGTGGGTCAAGCATTCGGCTTACTACGGCTGACAGTGACAGGTCTCTTCCAATTGCCATCGACAGGGCGTGGCGCTGGGGCCCCCAGGCGGGGCATTCCTCCAGAGTGTGGTGCACGTCATCAACTTGGGCGCCGCACTCGTGGCATCCGGGGGCTCTTTCCCTACCAATACGATGCAGGTACTTACCGAAACACCCGTGTCCGGTAAGTACCTGCGTCAACCGAAAACTGAGGTTGCCGTGCCTTCGATTTAACCAGCGGTGGAGGTGCGGTGCAACCGGCTCTAAAGTCTCCTGTCCTGCTCCGGGAGACTCCAGCTCCCTCCACCGCCGGATCAACGTCCTGCGAGCCGCTTCACGCGCTCTGCCCAGACTCCTCTTGGAGATTTCCTCGCCCCCGGTCCGCGCCGCAGCACGAAGCCAGTAGACCTCTGCCAGTGCCTTGATCGGGAGTAGCCAAGGCGGGTCGCCTGCCAGCAGTGTGGCTGCGGCCCAGGACACCGTACGGTACCCCTTAATTGCCCTCACCGCTATGGCCCTCTGCGGGCGTCGCAAGAGGGCCCTATTAGAAGTGTTAAGGGAGCCCGCCCAGATTGGGGCACCATACAGTGCCATAGACCGCAGAATACCACTATAAAGTCGGCGGCAGGACGACCCTGGGTCTCCAGTGTTTGGCAGAAGCCTACCCAAGGCCGCGGCAGAATTAACGAGCCTAGGGGCGAGCTGGGAAAAGTGCAGCCCGAAACTCCACTTACTATCTAGGTGCAGACCCAGATATTTCATCTGGGTCTGCACCGGCACGGCAACCCCCTGCACCTGTAGGCATGCTCTTCGGGGGGGACCAGTCAAATCCAACGTTCCACAGGATCGAGAACTATTGTGGAGCGGCCTGCCCTGAATCCAAACTGTGATTCTGACAGCCCCGGCCCGACATCATCAAGGTGCAGGACGAGACGGTCCGCGAGCACCTTCTTGAACAGTTTGGCCGTCTCATCCAGCAGCACCAGTGGCCTATATGCGGAAGGAGAGTCAGGTGGGCGACCCTCCTTCCGCAGCAGATATAACCTTCCGCACTTCCATTGCTCTGGGAACCGCCCGGACCTCAAACATGCGTTGAGCAGTTCCCGGAGCCCATCCTTGATATATTCAGCAGACGCCGAGTACCAGTCCCGGAACGCCGTCCGGACCGCGCGCCTTCCTTCGCCCACGAAGGCGGGAGAGGGCTTTTTCCAGTTCCGTGTCAGTGACAGAAGGGATTTGTGCCTCTCCTCCCGCCACCGACGGAGGAGCCATTGCTGGGGGGACATGTCCCATGGACCGCGGGAATAGAGCCCCCACCAGCTCCGACAGGAGATCTCTTTCCATCGACTCTATGATGGGGGCGCCGTGGGCGCGGAGCTTGGTTCGCGCCCGTATATATGGGCGCCCCCTCGGATCCCTGTCGAGGCTCGCCAATAGCTCCTCACGGGTTCTCTACTTTGTCCGGCTGATGGCCTTAAGTCACCATCCTGGCCTAGCTTAGGTTAGACCGATTTCACAAGTCATCGAGAAAATCTCTCAGGCCTCTTTTAATACTTATGCTAGAATACGCCTATTGCCGTGTGAGGCCGGATTTAGAATTGCCCCACCCCTCTCTACCCACGGGAGTCGTAAAAACCGACTGAAGGAATACCGGGGGAGTGGGCAGCAGCACTCCCTTGAGTATTAACAACATCCACTGCGATCGCCAACCCGCCTGCCAAGCGTGGCGATTACGGCACTATACCCCCAATTTGGGGAGGCCTATGTCCAGCAGTGGACGTCGATAGGCTGATGGATGGATGGATGATTTTTTTCAAAAGCCTACTCTAAGGATCTTTTTTTAAGGTGGGAAAAAATGCACCTAACCGGACACCCCGTCGTTCAGAGCAACAAACAGGGTAGTGTGGGGCCCTCACCCACTAAATAAACCCGCCGTGTACCGTCTCTCCGCTTGTGTATAATAGGCGGGCAACTGGAACTATATACGAGTATGTTACATTACTTCAGTGGTCCGCCGGCGGTTAATAATCACCCGCCTCAGGCGCTCTTGTTAATTATTAGTGTATTCTTGACGATTTTAAGTGCTATTTAATAGGCCTATAAAATAAAGATATTTTTGAAGTTGAATTTGACCCCTGGAGATCAATGTCCCAGCTACTATACCATCTGCGTAATCTAATGTAAGTTTGTAAATTGTCTGGCGGTAGCAATAATAAAAATGTAATTTCTTAATGACGGTAAAATACATTAACAATGGAAGCTTTACTATTCGACGGATACAAAATTAAACGCACCACATTAACTCGAGACTAAAAGCAATCGTCGAGAACGGTGAAAACGCTATGTATGGTCAACATAATATAGCCAGTACTTATCTATAAATATTTGCCATTTTCACTTTCTATACACTCACTAAGATTACCAATAATGCTATGGCTTCATTAAGCACCAAACACTCGTGTTGTGTGCTGCGACAACGTTCATTGTTAGCCTTTATCTAAATTAATTAAAAATAATACTGGCTCACATATTGTAGGTCACATGGTCAACAGTGAATCAGTGGTACACAGATGATCACACAGACACCTGCTCCGTTTATTAATATAAGAGTAAAATAAATATGCAATCGTGTCTCGTTTGCGTACCCCCTCAAACTCCCGCTGTCACTGCGCGGATGCGTTCACCGATAGATCTGAGAGCACGACTTTTTAGTTATCGGGAATAAAAACCAGCGACAAAGTAATTTGAAGTTTGTTTATATATCTTATGCTAAAGCTGTGTTCCTATATGTTTTGTTTTAATTGTTTGTATAGATGTATGTAGTATAATTGAGTGCTAAGAAATTTCCGCAATTATTTCTGGTTATTGAGAAATTTAATTTCGAACTATGTAGTGGAGATATGGTTAACAGTGGATTGATTCACTGTGTACACTATGAATATATGTTTCAGAGTGTACCCTCACTTAGAAAACTTTTAACTTGGGACTAAATGGAAGTTTATCGTTAGATACAGAAATGCCAAGGAAAGGAGTAGAAGAAAGAATAGTAGGAGCTCATACACATGAGCAAATGCGTGACGCATTACAGGCCATAAGAAAAGGAAAAAGTATTAGACGAGCTGCTGCTCACCATAATATTCCTTTTATAACACTTCAAAGGTATCAAACTTCAAAGGTGTAAAGACCCCATACACGCTCGTCGGTTTCGGAGACTTGACTTGACTCCACCTTCTTTGAATACATCACCAATCTGGTTTAGGTAGGTTAGTCTTGGTCTCCCCCTGCACCTACATCCTTTCACTTTCGCATTGTATATCTTCTTAACCAATCGCTCCTCCGATTTTCTTTCCATATATCCGAACCAACGGAGCGTTCCCTTTCGCATCTTTACACCAATACTCTCTGACCTACTCGCTCTCTTACTTCTTCGTTACGAATGCCTCCGAAGTCAACTCCATAGATTTTCCACAGAGATCGCATTTCGACCGTATTAATTTTACTTTCACGCTCCTTTCTGCATGCGTAACTCTCGCTTTCATTTAATAATGTTGGGACAAGCACTGCGTTGTGTATTGCAACACGTGCCTTCTGGCTAAGGTGGTAGCTGCCGAGAAGTAGTCCCAATGCTCCGTTCACTCTATTTCCCGCATTCACTCTTCTCTCTGTATCAGCGGTGTACCTTCCATCTCAACTGACTCCACATCCAAGATATACAAATTCAACCAGTTGTTCTAGCATACCATTGCCTATCTCTCTTATATTTGTCCTGGCTTCTCCTCTTTCAAAAACCATAACTTTGGTTTTGCTCACATCGCACATAGGCCCCTTTTCTTACATTCTTCTGTCATTACGTCGATAAGGGTTTGCAGGTCAGTCGCAGACTGCGCTAATAGGACTGCATCATCTGCTAAGCAGTGACTTAACCACTAAGCCGCCCATTTGAACTACCACATTAATTTCATTTATCCTTTGGAGACATTTATCCAGATATATGACAATAAATAGATAGATATATGTCTTGCTGATAGAACGCAGCCATAATTAACGCCGATATTGACATTAAACCAGGGCAACATTCCATCATCTAGTCGCAAACAAGCTCTGCAGTCCATGTAGTTGGACTGCAGCGCTTGCAGTAGTCTCTGGCAAAATGCCCTAAAGTTCCTTTCGTATAACTGTGTCAAATGCTTTCTCCAAATCCACATAACTTAGTACATTATAGTTAATGTTATTATATCATTGAGTGAAGATTGAAAAAGTAGAAATATCCTTTAAGTTTCTGAGAAAATAATGTTTTAGTAGTGGTTTTTTTTATTCTATATAATATAATAAGAGGGCTTTATGAGAAAGATAACGGTGCCTAGTAGTGGTTGCTCATTAATTTGTTAAAAAATAAACATCCAGTTGATTATATGCATTGACTTTAATTATTTACCTATTCAAATTTTCTTTGATCCATTGTAAACCAGTAGGCAATCCACTGAGTACCAGGAGGTGTACACAGTGGATCAAACCCACTATAATGAATATATATGTGCATCTTTATTATTTTACATTGCTGGTAAGATTGGCCAATTACATCGTAAAGTTTAATAATCATTTGAGCCTCTGACAATTTTTCGTACAATTCTGACTATTAGTTTTTATATTATAATGCTTCAAAAAAGAGTGATCCACTGTTGACCATGTTACCTATACAATCTTTGGGGCTTAATTAAACGGCCCCAGCAATACCAGAGGCATCACTCACTTGTGGCCAACTCCAATGAAAGGGATGATAGGAAAGATATTAAGGAGATGATAGAAAGGATATTATTATCCTTACCTTATGGTGAGTATAAGGAGGAGGTTTGGGCCTCCAGTGCTCTCTCTCATCATACGAAACACAACGGTAGGGGGCACCTACCTTTGTTACACGCTGATCTTCTGTGAGAGGATGGTACTTCCCCGGTCGAGCCGGCCCATTCATGCCAGGATAAGCAAGGCTCTACCGTCACTCTTATAATTTATTATATTATCTATTATGTATGTATCTTCTAATACTCTATTACTTATTTATCATCACGCCATCTTCCTTAAGGGGAAGGCAGAGAGAACAGACTGCCAAGAGGCTCTATTCTTGCATACATCTCTCACTTCCTCAACATTCGTAATTCTCAAACTTTCGCGTTTTATATACATTATAACACATTTAACGGGTCTATACGCGCATTAAACTTATCAAAATACTATTATTTCGACTAACCTCGACGTTTCGGCTGAGTTGCACCAGCCGTGGTCACGAGTAGACTGGTGAGAGCAGGTGTTCGTCGGTTATATTGTGTGAGAGTATCTTTAACTACCCTCACTTTCTGACCGCAAAGTATTAAGGTCCCTACACAAGGTTAGTCAAAATAATAGTATTTTGATAAGTTTAATGCGCGTATAGACCCGTTAGATGTGTTATAATTCGTAATTCTCGTTCGTGTATGAACCACGCTCTCCGGTTTCAGAGATTCCTGACTCCACCTTCCTTCAATACATGACCATGGTCTGGGTAGGTAAGTCTCGCTCTCCCCCTGTAGCTACATCCTTCCACTTTTATACTTTATTCTATTTAATAATAACTTCATGTAGGTAAATGGTGGTCTTAATAATGTGAACGGTCGCTGAAGCTCGTCAATGCAACAGAAGCATTAAATAAATTGATATGCATATAACGAGTTAATCATATGTATAAGTAAATATAATGGCTGTATAAAGTGGTGTCTAGGATAAACACTGTGGTCTACTAGAAAACGTATGTGTCGTATCCGGGGCTAGCAGCACGCGACGTGACACGCGCTTATGTCCGTACCAACGACTATAGCACGTACGCTGCAAGAATATGAAACCCTTTATACATTATTTTTGTAGTGACAAAACCCGTTTAAAATATTGGAATGGACTAGACAAATATACCTTTTCGCACTTGGTGTTAATTTTTGTGGCTAAGCATGTCAAATGCTTAAGAAATATATAAAGATATCAAAATATTTACAGGGCTTAGGCATTATTTGGTATAGTGGGAATAACGTGAATCTTAATTATAATACTTAAGCTTACCTATTCGGAATAATGTATGCAAATACAGCTAATAGATGGCGTGGACGTCACCCACGACGTTAAAGGAATGTGTTATCAAAATTCGCAGTCCTAAACAATTGTCACGATGGCTGTATTGCCAAAGTATCTGAGACGATATTCCAGGAGATGCAGTTTCAAATCCTGCTCAGACTGTTATTTTCGACTTTACATTTTCGCACTTTGTGTTAATATATTAGGTCCTTATATATATGAAATTGGCGTTTTGTCAAACTGGCCACTTTGATCAAGAATACTTTGGTTAAGAATTCCAAATTCAAATTTATTTCAAATTTAGGTTTGTGTTGTATTTCTTTTAATTTAGTGATTCATTTTTGTTTTCACGCCATTTGATTTTTCTTTGACATCGTTCTGTTCACAATATGGAAAACTTTAAATATCAGGTTATTTACTGACTGAGAGACTGGGAGGAGACTGGTCAATTGGTCTAGTCCACTGCTGCTTCAGGACATCCCTACACCACACACTGCACAACAGGCGGTCGCTAAAATAGAGGAGCTGTGATTGGATGTCTCCGATAGCCACCGTAACAGATTAAGTACCACATTTTTCAGAATTTGGACAAACTTCTGCTGGCTGTCAAAACCGCCTCTAAAGATTTTATTGATTCTCGCTCCCACAATTTTTTCAGCAAAGGAATCAATGAACTACCGATAAAATGGTGAAATTGCATAGATAACAATCGTACTTACATACTTTGATTAGTTAATTAAAATAATTTCACATTCACAAATAATTTGTAGTAGCTGATCATGTCAAGTGCTAAAATACAGATCAAAATGTTTAAAATAACTTAATTTAAAAAAAATGTTTTTTTTTATAGATAACACCAATATATAGTAAGGACCTAACATGGCTACGCATGACAAATACTTAAAAATATATAAAAATAACACAAATATACCCTTTAAAATGAGATAAAATACTCACACTAGAATGATTTATATCGACTTTAAAAATATACACGTACAAATAACGGACACAAAGTACTGAAAAGAACTTTTTACTTGTAGTAGGATTAGGTACCGAGTAGGAATATATTCACTTGTTATCGGGTATGGTGTGACCACCCGTGAAGTACCTCATTGTATTTTGTTAGTAGTGGGAGATAGCCGTCTATTAATTGTTTTTTTTTTTATTTATTATAATAGATATACAAATTAATTATTGTTGTTATGATTTATTCTTATCAATGTATTTGTAAATAATGTTAAACGTTTGACCAACAATCGTCTGCGCATGCCGTCAGTTCTTGCCACACCTAAGTGCGCATTCTTCTCCGTCGTATGAGCGCAGAACACGTACGGGTGCGTGTAATGTATCTGTGAGTGACAACAGCCCACTTGCGCGCATCCTAGTAGTGACCTTGCCGACCGACATCGTACGGAGATTTCACTTCCTCTCGATACGAATACGTTTGAAAAAATTGATTAGTACGAACTTCACTATGCAATTGCTTTCTTATAATACAAATATTTAAAATTTCTGAACGTTGAAGTACAGATAAACGAGAAGTTATATCCTTGACATGTATAATACATATATTTCTGAGGAAATCTTTTCTACTTATTCCTAATTTCCACGTAAGTGAATGAGTTTTCTTTATAGGTTCAATAATCAAAAATTGCAAGACAGTCTTAAAATACTTACTACTTTTTATTAGAAAGGTTTTTGAGTTTTACAAAGTTTTAATATCTTCGGCGTGAAAGTTTATCCGACGTACCCCCCGTCTAAAGTTAATGCCAATCAGTTTGTTGTAGACAAACAACAAAATTCATGCAGTAACATAACTATAAAATAAATTAAAAATGTCGCACTGGTTCCCTGAATGCGAAATCAAAACTTATAAATATTTACGAGATATGGTCGCTAAAATCTTAATCAATTTGTGATTTATGCGCACACATCGTTCTCTATTCTTTACTAGAATGTATTGTGAAAATTGATAAAGATTAGGTACTTCTAATGTTATTCACAATCCATGGCGTAGTTGATAGTAGATGTTACCATCTGGTAGTTATATTTTTAACACCATGTATTGATGATTATAGTAATAATCATCTCGCTTTATTAGAAGTATTGATTTTAATGGTGTTCAGTTCACGATATAAGCTGTAACGAAGAAATTCTAGAACGACGAACAAATCTGCTGCTTACATGGTTTGAGCCTCACGTTTGTTTATTGGCTTCTGCGAACTATTTATAAGAAGGCACGTTGCCGGCAGTGGATTGTACCTTGAACGTACTTTAGTCCACTTGGTCTAAAGTTCGTTCAGTATTCATATCTAGTGATTTTATTGAATAACTTTTATCCCCATTAAAAGAATATGCTGTAATTTATTATGCATTTTATGTTTTTGACGTGATAACGTCTTATAAATCGATGAACGCCGGCTGCACGCACGAAAAAGTGTCACGTTCCGAAAAATGTATGGTGACCGATGCATTGTTTGTGAAAGAAAACATATATGACGTTATCACGTAAAATTATCGTCCGTAAACCGACTTTACAGACAATCATAATGTTTTTTTTATAGTTACTATCCTCTAGTAGGATAAATTATCCAAATGACTCGATTGTAGAAAATCGATTACGCGCAATAGATACCGTAAAAGAAGTTTTATTTTATACTTTCTAGTATTCGCAACATCGGAAAGATATGTCTTTATCTTATACGTAACGTTTTGATTTTTTAATAATACTTTTAGAGATAGTCACCGTTAATTAAAATAACGGCAATTAACTTATCTGTTACTAAAAATATAAACTAGAATTATTGAACAAGGAAGTTTATTAGGGGTCGTTCAGTAATCACGTGTTGTTTTAGCAACTTTTTACCTCCCCTCTGGTGTTACGTGGTGATATTTTAGAAAACCCCAGCCCCCTACCTGAAATCATGTGTAGGTAGTTTTTGTTTTTGGTACAAAGAATCTTCACACACACTCACCCATTTCTCGTCTCACGTGATTAATAGACGATCCCTTAGCGTTAGTAAGAAATACAAGAAACATTCGATAAAGGTTAAAAACGTGATACTTAAGCATCGAGATACCAAATATCACAGTTAGTATTTATGCGTTAGCTTGAGCAAAAGAAATTTCGACAAATATTTAGTTTCCGGTGAGATGTCCTCGGATGTTTAAGACGTGGGAATAAAGCTATTTTAAACTTTCGTTTTATCTTAGGAATGCACGAATACCAACGAATTGATAATATACTAAATAAATTATAGTTTAAAACTAAAATAAATTCAGTTTAAAAGCTAGTAGAATTAAAAAGAAGAGATAATAATTGTTACAATAAATAATAATAATTGTAAAAGACTGTGCTTTTTCTATATTTTAATAATCATATAATGTGCCGTGTGGGGCCGGCTTTAGAATTGCCCCACCCCTCTCTACCCGCGGGAGTCGTAAGAGCCGACTGAGGGAATATCTATAAAGGAATTCATTTCTGCTTTTTTAGTCTCAAAATAGCATTAATGGTATTTTTCATTGTATTGGTGAAGATAGACATTTGCATTTTCATCGGTCCTTGATAAGTGTGCAAAGTTTCATTAATCCAACGTTTTGAAATGGGTGAAAATCATGTTCAAAGATGCCATTATTATATATAAATAAAGATACAGGTGAAGCTAATAAAAGCGTATTAAAAATATAAACGTACGTATTATAAATTACAAAATTTAAAAGACCCCCTACGCAATTACTTCATTTTGGAAAAGAGCTGATACTCTTACACTGCTGGATCGATATTAACCAAACATAGCTGAGAACCACCGCAAGGAAACTGGCTTTCAAATGAAAAAAAACCGCATCGAAATCGGTCCATCCGTTTGAGACCTACGATGCCACAGACAGACAGACATCGACGTCAAACTTATAATATCCCTCTTTTTGCGTCGGTGGTTAAAAAAAGTTAAAATATACTATGAATAATTTGAACCTGTTTTATCTAGGCGCGAAAAATGTTCTTACACGCACACCCTTTGGTTCGCTGCATTCAATCGGTAGTGTGAGGTCCTCAGCTACTAAATTGGCCGTGCACCGTATCTCCATCCGTAATGCCGGAAATAAGACATACTTCTAGCAAAAAATAAAGTAAGCGAAATGTAAACTAGCAACACTGACTATTACGCATAGAGCAGATTACGGTAACTTAATTAGTGCAAAAACATAAAAAACTGGTTTTTATGTATAATTTTTTATGTGCGTATATTATTTGGTTCACATTTTTGATGGTAGACGGGCTAACGGTATCGTTAATGGTAAATAGTAACCTCGTGTCATGGATTCTACATATTAAAATCTATTTGAGAACTAGAGTAAAGTAAACATAGCTCAAAGACGTGGTAGATCCTTGCTTGTTCCAGCATGAATGGACCGCCAAATAAAAACGAAGCAATTTCCCCGAAGATTTTTACGAGCAGGTGTAATAAAAAATACCCGTGTGGTGATGGACTCAGAATATACGAGTAAGTGTCACCTTCTCTGTGGTTGTCGTACAAGGCGAGTAAGGGAAATAAGCAATTATCACCTATTTATTACATGATATTTATTACTGGTAGGGCGGGTACCAAGTGAGAGTATTTACATGATATAGGGCCCGAACGGGTCGGTACTACCGTCTCCTGTGTGACTGGTCATGAAGCACTTCAGTGTATTTTGGCTGTAGCAGAAGATAGGCGTTTATTCTTTCATTTCATATCTGAGAAATGAAATGCGTAGCGGCTTGATAACACTCTCGGTATAGTTGAGTCCATGAGCGACGGTTACCACTTACCATCAGGTGGGCCATGGCTCGTATGCCATCGAAACAATAAAAAAAGATATATATATTTATAACTGTTATGACCCTGCAAGCACAGAATAAACTGAAATCTATCCTATTCAAATATTCATACTGTTGTGACGCTGTTCAACATAATATTCAAATTAACTTTGTTGCTTTCATTTGTAACACTATTATACGCATCAATTTTCTTTTAAATTAGATTATCTTAGATAATAATGCCTCATATCAACAAAAAGAACTTTACACGAAGCATAGAACACGCAACGATGCAACAGCTACGCAGTGTTAAGTCAAGCCGACCACAATGTCTCTAGTATTTTTTGATGTGTATCTTTCTTTTCTCTTTCCTGCACAATTTGTGGGAGTGGTTTTGTGAAATGGGATGAAGTGTGTTACAGGAAGCTGGGGAAGCGTGCGCTATTATATTTGATTTGACCAATGAGCGCTTGCGGTGATAGAGCTGGCCGTCAGATGGTACCAACCCATACCAAAAAAAGGTCTTTTTTCAGAGTGGGAGAAGCTTTTTCTATAATGCATTAAGCTGTACCAAAAAAAATCTTATCATTAGCTTCAGAGTTATAATTTTTTTTAAATATACACGGTTCTGACATGGGACATTACGACATCGGACATTAGATTAAACTCGTTATCTCGGCAGTCCTCCGTCTTGCCACGCCATCTTCATCAAATTTAATTAAAAAGAAATATTCTTCCTTACGAAAAATCACATCAATACATATAAATCTTTTTTTTTTCAGAATATAATGTTAAAGTTGCTAGATGTCAGATTTTACACACCATGTTCGACTAATGTAAGGCTCGCTCGTTTTTTTATACTACTTGGGGTGATAAGCGGTTATAACGCGTAACCTGTAGACGTTAGCAACATCAGGGATATCACTCACAGGTCACCAACTCCAGGAAAAGGGATAGGCGGTGGAGAGGAATAATAATAAAAAGGCTCCGGTGTTCTCACTCACCATACGAAACACAATAATTGTAGGACTACCTACCGTTTTTTTCAGGCTTATCTTCTTTGAAAGGTTGGTACTACGTCGATCGAGCCGGCTCATTCAGTCTAGGACAAGCAAAGCTTTACCACTAATAGATGCTAACCCACAAAGGACCAGCATGGTTGACTTCAACCTAAATCCTTCTAACTATTAGAAAAAAACACGTGCCCAACAGTGGGATTCTAATAAAGTAAAAAAAACTACCATTCGCCCACACATTATACATACAGTTTTATATATTTTTACAGACACACTAAATAGTGAAATTGTTCGAATGGTTATTGTTTAATAGTATATACACACTCATACGACCTCATTTAATTTTTGGTATTGCAAGTATTTGAATATGGAAGTAGAATCAGACAATTTCATTGCGAAAGAAGAAAAAAAAACCGGCCAAATGCGAGTCGGACTCGCGCACGAAGGGTTCCGTACCATTGACTTGGTAAACAACGTTACACTATTGTAATCACGTTTGTTGTATGGACGCCTTTTTTTAAAGTTAATATATAACAAAATATTCTGTAAACATTACAAGCGTCTACCTGTTGCCGTTATCAATAGCGAGCAAAAAAGGGCAATCAAATCACGTTTGTTGTATGGGAGCCCCCTTAAATATAATTTTATTTTATTTTTAGTATTTGTTGTTATATCGGCAACAGAAATACATCATTTGTGAAAATTTCAACTGTCTAGCTATCGCCGTTCTTGAAATACAGCCTGGTGACAGATGGACGGACAGACAGACAGACAGCGAAGTCTTAGTAATAGGGTCCCGTTTTGACTCTGCGGGTACGGAACCCTGAAAACCAGATGTGTATGCTCTAAATCGTCATCTGCTAAAGGTGCAGGTTCGAATCCTGCTTGTGGCTATCATTTCCTATATCATATGTTTGCTCTTTATATTCTGGTAAATGACTGATGTCATTATAAAAATTACAAAATACTTTCCTGCATCGTTTTTCAAAAGTGACGAACTTTCCTTATAAACTTTCAATCACACTCTCGGGGGTACAATAAAAAAAATATGCTGTTAAGGTACATGTATATTTATTTCTAAGAAGAAGTAGGTGTTAAACATTTTTTGCTTCTTACTATACAACTGCTCATCCCTTATTTTACCCCTTTATAGGTGACATTTACAAATCTTTCCTTAGTGAATGCTTAAGGCATCAAGTGCCAGAATTTCAAGTGGTCTTGTGGCTTTGCAGTTTATTCTCTATGTTGATGTGCACTGTACAAGTGACTGCACAGGTGGCGGAGTAGTTTAGATACCGGCCTCCCGCTCGAGTGTTGAGGGTTCAATTCTCACAGAGGACAACTTTTTGTGTGATTCACAAATGGTTGTTCTGGGTGTACTTTGTGTCCATCATATTGTATGTTTGTAAAAGTTCCCCGCTATTCAAGGATTAGTCCTTAGTGCAGGGTGTTACTTATTTACTTACTTATCATCACGCCAAATCCCTTGCGGGGTAGGCAGAAAGAACCAGAGTGCCAAGAGGCTCTATTTTTGCATACCTACATCTCTCGCTTCCTCAACATTCATAATTCTCTTCATACACGCTCGGGTGTGGTGTTATGCAGGATGTTGTCTTTTAAAATAAAAATATATCAGTCAGTCAGAACAAGCAATTAAAATTACGTATGTATACATCAAAAACAGTACACATGTTTCTATACAATGATCCAACATAGCTCCTGACGGAGTATTTGAACTCGATTAAAGATTGACGAACACTTGTATCTCTATAGCTACTCATACAAAGATGCTCCAGTAATACACGGTGAAAGTGGTGTACAATGTTATGACCCACAGTCCTTTGACCTATAGCTCATATCTCGGTATTAAACGTTCTCATTATTGAACATAGTAAGTAAAGTGTGCTTCGATTGCACAGAGGTTGCACATCAATTAGTTTAGATAGCGAACCCCTGTACCATGTTTGTAGGTTCGATTCACACGTGTATTCTTCTATGTAATCTTTGTGTGGTTCAAAATTGGCTTTTCTATTTTTGAATATGGGTATACTTTCTATGTGGTAACCACTGAGAGGCTAAGGTACTCCCTTAGAATAAATTGGGTCGTAGTTTGCTATCTTTGTATTAAAAAATACCTTGTCAAAAGTACCTGACTTTATGTGAACTGACAGCCTATCTGAATTCCACAACCCAACTAAAGGCTTTTTATTCAGGCTTCTGACATCTTCTAACGACTGTCAGCATGTTATTTGACAGCTGAGCCCCACTGCTTATCCTGCCTTCCTAAGCACTAAATAATTTCTCTTTTGTTAAGGTAGGCAATAATCTTCCTTATCGCACACTCCGTAGTTAGAGGCAATGAACAGGGTAGTGAGGGGTTTCACCCACTAAATAATCCTGCCGTGCGCTGTCTCTTCGTCTCTATTGGCGGGCTACTGCATCAGCATAAATACCTAAGCTAACTAATGACTACAAAGTTTGCTAAATCTGAAATAATCAATAAATCTTTTCCAATTAATACAAAATAGTCAATGATTAAATTTTATTAGTAATAACATAAATTATGCCTATCAATATTTATTCACACATAGATACGTGGTCTAAAAATAAAGCTGTGCTTAATTTGCATCGTCGCATTTTGTGTGACACATTCCTGCATAATGTCATCTAAACATTGGTCAATCATTTCATTACAAGAGAGAACCATTAATTTATGATTTATAAAACTATTATTTATGAATAGCGGGAGTAACAAGCAGCTTCAATATAAACTAACAACATAACATCACGCCTGTATTCCCCGAAGGGGTAGGCAGAGGTGTATTACACATCCACGATTTGCCAGCTATGTTTAAGTCCCACGTAATAGGAGGCGAGCCTATTAACGTCTACCGGGCACATTTCCAAACTCCGGGCAGCTACTGAGAATTTTTTGTTTTTTTTTAAGAAAAATCTTAATAACGTTTCCCGGCCCGGGGATCGAACCCGAGACCTCATGATCAGCAGTCGCTTACCGCTGCACCACAGAGGCAGTTAAACTAAACAACACAGAGTGTAATATATTATTTATTTGTTAAATACATTTTTTTTAATAATCACATGGTGAAAACGAAGATTACGGATGGTTTTAGAAAGAGAAAATTTTATAGGATTCCAAAAAAGAGGTTAAGGATCTGAGCTATCATAATGTTCGTAATCAAGGATGTTATGAAACTCCGTAACCGTCACCGAAACTGACGGACATGCGAAATAAAAATTTATGCGTAACCGTATACCCGCGCGCGTCCCCGACGTTGTTTATTAATTCTATTGTTTAGTCAGAACTAGTTAGTGATTGCGAGATTACATTACAATTTAATATTTAAGACATTTTGTACTTTAATTTTAAAAACTAATATCCGTAACTGAAACTATCCGAAACTAGCGGATAATCCGAAATCATTTTAATCGTAATCGTATCTGAGACTGATATAATATAATTCCTTTATCCCTTTCCATATCCAGAAGCGAAATTTCATATCCATAACATCCCTGCTCGTAATAATAAACTACTCGTGCTTTACACATAATCGATTAGGAGTTCTCTGTATATTTACGCTGATCTACACCTATAGCCTCAATACTATTGGTTACGGATATAAACGATGATGGATGTAATGTAATCTGATAAAATTATATATTAAGGAGTGTATATGAGCATTATATTGAAGGCAACAAAACTTCTAAATGCACAGAGTTACTTTCGCGGTGCGAAAATTCTTAATAATTAAGAAACTAAAATCACTTTCAATTCAAGTTACTATAAAAAAGAATTTTTTTATTAGCTACGATGAAGACGATTCTCAAACGCTTTAAAGTAACTGGTAAGCCGCTCGTGGACTCAAGGTAAACTGTGGACTCAGTACTACCCGGAGGACATCCAAAATGATGTAATCCACCGCGTACTGTAATGATCTACCGCAATGTTAGTAAATAAAAATCCTACACCCCCTGTCTCGCCTTAAGAAAATATATATATATAGGCGTGTCAAAACACAAAACAACTTTTTTTAGATTTTTTGCTTGTTTGTCTGTCTTGATTTGACTTAAAAACTGGTATAGGTACCTACATTTTATTCCGCTACTATAGCGGGAACCTGACATTTATCCTAAACATATATAACCCAAAAACTAGCTTTTGGCTGAGGCAGAGGCTAGTCTTTTATAAATGGAGAAGATATATAAAAGATTATCTGACTAACTGACATATCAACGGGGCTAGGAACATGAAAATTTACATATAGGTTTCTTCGACACATTAAGAAGCCGGTGGACCACTGAAGTAATCTCACACAGCTCCATTGGTCCGATGATACGGGCGGGGCGGAGAGAGACGACACATGTACACGGACACGACGAAACCACTACCCCGTTCGTTGCCTTCCAAAAAAAGGTGAGAACTAAGAAAGGATTTTACGCATATTTTATATGCATATATGCGAGGAAAGCCGCGGGTAATGCCTAATATAGAGCGCTAGTTGAAGATCTCAAGAAATTTTACAATTATTCACTTCACAAATTCCAATTAGGCATTTGATCGTCGTATGCGCCTGGATAACATAAATATTTTTAAATCATGCTGTATAACATTGTAAGCGTGGGCAGAGGAAAGTTAACAAGTGCCTTACACGAGAACATGTGAAGTTGAGGTGGAATAATTTATCCACCTATATAATTACATTATTGTACCATTATTTGTAATAAATTTTTAATGTAACATTGTTAGAAGTAGAAATTTAAACGCGGTAATCTTACGGAATGTATTGTATTGTATTATTGCTATACTAGTCGACCCGTGCGGAGTTCCGCATCCAAAGCACCTCTTCTTAGATGATATTTTCTCAAATTTAAGAGACGCGGTACATGTTTAGGCCGTGAGTCTAAAAGTCTTTTTCGTCATTAGCCAGCACAGTAAGCTTTAAAATTAGGGATAAATCATGGAATTTGATAAAATAATAATGAAGATCTCGCGGACCAACAGAAACACAGGCTAGAGAAATAATATATAAGATTATTTTACATTACACATAATATTTATACAAATAATGTTATTTGTCTCCATCCATCCATCCATCAGCCTTTCAACGTCCGATCGGACATGGGCCTCCCCAGGAGAACGCCACAACATGTGTTTCGCTCATATGGGGGATAGTGCCGTAATGGCCACGCTTGGCAGGCGGGTTGGCGATCGCAGTGGATGTTGTTAATACTCGAGGGAGTGCTGCTGCCCACTCCCCCGGTATTCCCTCAGTCGGCTCTAACGACTCCCATGGGTGGAGAGGGGTGGGACAATTCTAAAGCCGTCCCCACACGGCAAATTATTTGTCTACATAACGGCTTTTTACTAAATGTATTAATATAAGCAATCCGGCTCGAAGGACCAAAACTTTATGTTTGTGCGTATACTGGCTGAGGTGGAATGAAATTCGATTTGATGCGAATACGTTTACTTGCAGTTACAAAGCTTTTGGGTACTTTATACAATTGCGAATATAACAGTGCGCGTAACGATCGTTAAGAAAGATTTTCAAGTGAGTGTTTCGTTTAATTGTGAGTGGTGGCGCTCGTGTCGCTTGCGCGCCCTCCTCTCAGCTGTTGCGCGCTAGATTCAAACGCGTATACAGTTAATGCGCCAACACTTACTTACAAAACCAATTTTTTTTTGTATTTTTGTATGTCTGTCTGTCTGTTTCTCTGTTTGTTCCGAATAATCTCCGAAATGCCACGACGAATTTCCACGAGACTTTCACCGGCCGATGGCTGCAGATATAAAGATTAACTTAAACTAACAGTAGTATTTGCAATTTGCACAAATAATTAGTGTCCCATTCAGAAAAAAATAATTCCACTCGGATGGAGTCGCGGGTAGCAGCTAGTTCAAAATAAAAGCAAAATCTAACAGCTCTCATGTATTTCTTAATGATATAATACTCGTATTACCCGAGTCCTCGTTTATAATAATCGTTATTTCTTTAAATTGTTAACTATCAAAATGAGTTTCAACCAATGATAGTACTTTTTTATATACAATATCAATAGTTTCAACACAGTGTTATCGTAAAGCCTGCCTGTCCAGTATATATTTCAAAATATTAAACAGCGACTTAAATTGTTATTGACATTGATATGTTTTATCTTCACCAGGTGTGAATAAAATAAATTATGGATGATAATTTACACGAAGTTGCCGCAGTGCACGCTAAATTCTAAAGAACATTTCAGTGATAAACATTAAATTAATTTGTTGATTATACTTAATTAATAAGGAATAACCTCTGTATCGAAAGGAACTAGATAATGCATACATTATCTAAACTAAACAACTCCATAGAGTTGTTTTTATTTTAATATCAGAAGGAAGCCTTTATTTTAATAGTGAACATGGAATTACTAACTATGCTTCCTATACCTTTTTTATTGCTTAATAGCAGATGAGCTACGGCCCACCTAAGCGATAACCGCTACTGACACAACTATAATAAAAGTAATACTTTCTGATATTTACGCGAATGTTACACATTTTGAAATAAAACTACGTTTACGGAATCTATCGCGTTTACTTGATTTTACTCCTATCCCGACGTTTCGAATACTTTACAGCATTCATGATCACGGGTGGACTTAGATGATAGACGTCCAAGGTTGATATATATACGTCTATCATCTAAGTCCACCCGTGATCATGAATGCTGTAAAGTATTCGAAACGTCGGGATAGGAGTAAAATCAAGTAAACGCGATAGATTCCGTAAACGTAGTTTTATTTCAAAATATAATAAAAGTACTATGAATCCTCTGCTCATCATTTCATTTTGTGGATGTGAAGTGAAAGATTGAAAGGCTCTCTCCCGCTATATGCCGTCGAACTTGATACGAGTAACAAGTGCGTACTCCAACTTGGTAGCCAACCCTACCACCAGCAATGCAATGGGTGATAATCAATCGTTTCGGACGACCCCCCGGGAAAGTATGAAGTGGTGAGACTTTCTTAGACTGACACCACATGGATGATTTAAATTAAATAAAATTTTTGAATATTTATTTATATTTGATAGTAGCAATGGGTAAGCCACATCGCTTGCCGAAAGGTTGGGGAGAAAACGTTCTCGAATGGTGACCACGTATTGGATGGCGCACCGTAGGCTGGCGTCCCACGAAACGACTGATGACCTGATTGAAGCTGCAGGCAGCCCTTTGATGCAGTCAGTTAGTTCTGACGCACTTTTGGGGAGGCCTATGTCCAGCAGTGGACATCAAAGGCTGATAATCGATGGATAGGTGGATTTTTCTGATATCATTCTCGAACTTTGAAATTTAGGCAAAACAAATTTGAATATTTTTATACAGTTAGTAAACGATCTTCGAAGTTCGTGGCGGAATATGAATCCGTTAATCGCGGCTGCTGCGCTAGCAGTGTTATGCGTATTTGGTATTATAGTATTTATTGTCGTAAACTTTTACTACTCGATTGACTCACATGATACTGGCGGCACACAGTGAAAATAGGAAATTAGAATTAGATTCTTATACCTTTATCTGTACCACCAAGTTATTATAACCAAGTTGAACACACGGTGTTTTGGTCACTTTTATTCCGGAATTCAGCAATATCGGAGAAAGCCATTGGATACCGGCGGCTCAGAAGCACTCATCGTGTCATTCACTTGAAGAGGTTTACGTCCAGCGGTGGACAAATATAAGCTGATGGATGGATGAATGAATGAGACAGGCTATTCGCTATTGGTTCAATACGGATATTAAAAGATATGTCAAGGTTCAATACGAATGTTAAGAGATGTGCATAGCGGACAGTCGTGCCGACCCGCTCGGGATTGAAAACCCTACCATCAGTAATGCAATGGATAATACTACGTTGTCGAAGATATGGATAACGAAAAGAGTTTTGATTATTGTCTAGGTACTTAAAATAGTAAGTACAAATAATGATCCCACGCCACGAGTTTACACAATTTCCATTCATCATCCGTACAGAGTTAATTCAGTCAGCTCAATCGGTTCGAAAATTTGGTATGTATGTAGGCAGACTTTCTCCGGGTGAAATGGGTGTGAAGAGAGGGGGGCGCGACCTTGTTAGAGGGAGGTTGGCTTTGCACCTGCGCACTGCGCAGTATCCACTTGTCACTCTCAGAGACGCGGGCGCAGCCGCGCTCGTTCGGAAAACGCGTTGCCCGCGCACGTGGACCCCACACTTATTCCTTTTTTGAAGATTTAAATTTGTGGAACTTTTTTGTGTGCGAACTGTGTTGTGCCTGGAACATTGATCAGTTTTAGCCACTATCGTTATTCGTGCGTGAGGAATCGTGGTATGTTTTTATTGATTATAATTTTACATAATTACTGATAATGATTTCATTGATATCCTATAATTATACATATGTATTTACTGTCAGTTTTGGTGTTCAGTGATAACAACATGACAATTGGCATCGTCGATGTTAAAATACGCAGTGATAAAAGCCTAGCGGTTAAACCAGGGACTGCAAAAACAGTGGTATTGAGTTCGATCCCCAGTCCAAGGTCCAGACCTTGTAGGCTCACACCTCTGACTCTTCGAGATTTTTAGAAATTAGGTGCTCATCAGGAAAACATCGTGAGGAAACCTGCATGGCTGAGAAATTTTCTCGATAGCTTATGAAGTCTGCCAACCCTCACTGGGCCGAACTGTGGTGGACTACGGCCGAACCCCTTTCACCATGAGAGGAGACCAGTGGCCAATTCTGGGACAGAAAGAGGGCTGGCAAAAAATTGTTAACATAGTATTTATTAGATGAGATTTTTGTAATAATCGCATTTGCCTCTTTGTACAAGACGCTCTATCAGTTACACTGCACAATCCATTAAAATGTGTAAGTGTAGTTAACCACCGTAATTTTACAAGATTTTTAAGGTGTGTCTTCGGATTTGTGACCTGAAATAGTGATAAATTGTATTATAATAAACTATAGTAGCACCATTCCCTCCTAAATCATAAAAAAGTAAAGTAAAGAGTACAAGACATGACCATCCACGAAGTAAGCCTAGGAAATATTTAGTCACTTAACGTAAACGTCAACACTGTGCTCATCTACACGCATAGCCCAGACACCCAGTGCGGAACTGTGTGGAGTATTCAGAGCGGATCGACGATGTGGGCCAGTCGGGTGCTGCCCTCGCGCTTCCGTCAACAATTCTACATTTGCGGCTCATATTATTTTAAAGTTAAGAAAGTGTGCTCATGCTGGTACCTTTGCAGCTTCATTGAATTTATATTTAATAAGATATGTACGTGAAACCAGATTTTATGATAGTTTTTTTAACTTTTTAAATACATTCTTACATACCTGAACAGTACCTGGTTTATGGCTGATGTTTTGTTTTTCTATGTATTTAACATAAATAAATAAACTTAACTACAAGATTAATTTTGTAATGTTTGAAATGTATATGGGGCAAATTTTAAGTATAAAAAATGTTGGATGGGATGCTCTGCACAATACTTTTTCTCAATCTATTAAAGTCCCACTGTTCGGTAGGTACAGATCTTGACTCAGAGTTAGTACACCACGCTGGTTCAATTTGGGTTGGCAGACTTCACAAGCCGTCGAGAACAATATTATAATAGTTAATTCCTATTTCCAGTTTATATGTAAATGAAGTATGAGAAATACAATCTACGTATAACAAGCTCATTGATTGAAAGAAAGAAAGAAAGTTTATTAGCCACACAGAATATCTGTAGAGTATCACAAAATAGCATACATAAACTAAGACTAGGATTCTAAATAAAAGTATTAATTAAATTAGCAGGCTTGGTATAATATAATATCGATATTATATTATTATCTCGATATTATATTATATCTCGGTATACATTATCATCGATACTATACATGATAGTAATTCTCTCATCATACGAATTCGAATTTGATTTCAATATAGAGATAATTTAAAATGCTTCAATAACATGAATCAACACATTATTTGTATTCTTTAGAAGATGACATGCAGGGTTATTAGTTATCGGTAATCGTAGAATGTATCGGTATATGTAGTAAAAAATATGTAGGTATTCAAAATGAAACAGGCTGCTGTTAATTAAATTATAAAATATAAATGACATTATTTAAAGAAATAAATTTTAATTTCAAACATTGCACTTTACTTTTTAAAGCGGTATTTGCGTTTAGTTTCGATGTAAGCGCGTTGCGTAAACTGCGTGCAGGCAGTCGTCGCGATCCGCACGCGACCTTGACAATGAACCAGTAACCGTTTGACTAACTACTTCCGTTTCCTTTTGTTGACTTCTTCAGATTCACTTTTATTATGCCCTTTGTTAGAATATTTCCATGCTTACATTCTGTCTATAGATATATTAGCTATCCATAATAATAATGCCTTTTCACTCTAAAAAGAGCCTAATTCTTCAGGCGTGGGTCGTTGCAAAAAGAGTTTTGATATATTTACGATCATTATTGTTACTTAAATGATTTTCTTCAAAATAATGTCTATAAAACACTTTAATTCATATTTGCAAATTAATTCCGACGTTAGATATTTAATTTATTTTTGTGCTTACGGTAACAGATGGGCCACGGGACACCTGGCCACAGTCCAGCCATTGTTCATCATGAACATCAAACCAGCTTGAGTAGAACTTTGAATTTTATCTATCCTACTATTGGGCACGGATCCTCCTCCCATGGTGACATTGTCAGGCTCAACAAGCCGTCGAAAAAAATTTTTAGGCTTGCTCACGAGGTTTTTCGTCACCAAGCAGTGATAAATTGTAAGCAAATACACCCATAATTCAGTCAGAAATGTGTGCCGTATGAGGTGTAGACCTTGGACTGAGGATCGATCTGGATACCACTGTCTTTGCGGTCCTTGGTTTCGGTCCTTGGCTATCACTGCAAGTAGTGTACTTTGAATTATTAACAAAAATAATACGAACCGAAGCAATTTAAATCTTGAATGTACATCTAATGCATATTAGGTAGCTGTATATTATTATAAGGTATGTAAAATAGAGGTGTGTATTAACATTGAAAGGTTTTTTTTAATAAACAACATTTTTCGTCCGAGTTCTACTTTAAGTAAACAGAGCCATAAGATTTACATTGAAATGTAATCTTACGTTTTCGTATTTCCTCGTTTCAAGCTGCATAGAGATATAATGAGGTACTTTTTATTCTATTAAGTAAATTTGAAATAAAAAATGAGGGCTTTTTGATACTATATCTGTTTGCATTTGGCATGTGTTTTTTTTTGTTCGGGTAAATTAAACAGTTAATCATTTACTTAATAGTTGTTTAATATTTGATTAGAAAATCCTTAGTCTAATTGACAACAATAAAATAATTGACGATTTAATAGAGGTATACCTATACTGCCACTAGATCTACATATAATTACCTACAAGTAACACTCCAATTTCACCTTAGAGAAAATAAAAGAAAAAGTTATGTTTAAATACAAGCTTCAAACTACAAGTAGGTAAACAAAAGCCATCTTCTTTTTTGATATTCGTCTATTGTCACCAGTATTAAATAAGCATGCAAATTTGCAAATGCCTAAGTCTACCTAAATGATATATGTAAATTTTGAAACGGAAAACTTACATACGAATATTGAGTTAATACCTAGAAAGCTTGTTAAAACAAGTTAATTACGTTAAATTCAAAACAGTTCCAATTTAGGCAACATAATAAAGGCAATCATAAATTGACCTGTCAAAGATACGGTCAATTTCACAGGCAGAATTAGCTTAACAATGCATCAATTGACAATGTAATCGACTTATTCAATCGATTACGATAAATGATCGTGACGAATCTCTTTTACCTTCACTATTTAGGGAAAATAGTAAGCAAAGGAAATTATTTTTATTTATAGCGCTGAAATCACCGTTTAATATTTTGAAATTTTAAATTTTTTTAAGCGTTTGACATGCTGCATAGCCATATAAATTAACACAAAATACGTCACCTAAGACAATAAGAAAGAATTTATTATCGAAATTTGCAGTTGGCAAAGCATCTGGGACGGCATTCCAGGAGAAGCAGATTCAAATCCTGCTCATGACTGTTGTTTTTGATTTCAGATTTTCTTACTTTGTGCTAATCAAATTTATAAAAGAAAAGTACGTTTTCGAAATCTGTCGCGTTTACTAGATTTTCTACTAACCCGAAGTTTCGAATACCTATTTTATAGCAAACAGCATTCATAGTCACGGATAGGTTCTGATTGGCACTTTTGATTAATCATGATTATTTCGACCTTTTGGTTTAGTAGATAGAGCACTTTTTACTTTCATCTCTCACAGGTGCCTTGAAGCGTAATGAATTTACTGAGCATGCATAATTTTCGAATAAATAAAACACTTCACTATATAACATTTATTCATGTAAGTAAGTACCCATAGTCATTATTATTGACATGCCAGAACAATAGTCCATTAAATAATATTGCGTTATATTTTAGCCGGTGAAAGTTGTTTTCAAAATGTCAGTTTCTGAAAGCGTGCGTGAAAAAAGAAACATGGCGTCGCGTTAACAGAAGAGGGTTAAGAATTGCCCTTCTGACTTACTTGCCAATAATTATTACATTTATTAGTATTCTCCATCTCTCGGATTTATTTATTCATCGATATTTGGTTTAGTTACTGAATAAAAATCAGAGTGATTGTCTACGATGAACTGCGAAATTACTTACCCGATCTTTTTTCTTAATTTTTGATTTGTTCTAACTTAAAACGTAAAGTTTTATCCTAATTATGTCCTGTTTGTTTGCAAAATTAACGATATAATTATGTATGCCATAGCAACGCGTGGCCGAGTCTGCTACTACATATATAAAATTACTCAAACACTAAATTTATAAAACTTATGACATCAGTATAATATATTCGGTTATCTCTAAAATAATGATGATACATTTCGTAGAAAACTGAGGCCTGTGAACCCAAAATAAATACACCAAGAAAGAATATTTTAAACTTATGTTATCTCATCAACAAATCTTACACTGAAGTTTAACGATCGTCACAAACAACATAATTATTTAAGGTTCTAATTAAATAACAGGAAGCCGTGCTCGTGGTATTCGTATAATCACAGTTTAATCGTACGTTAATAGGTGAAACTCATCTCCGTTAATAGACCTATCTGTTTTTGTTTCATCCGTCCGTCCGTACTTTCTCCGTTTAGATATAGATTTATCGGTATTTATGTATCTGTGAGTGACCACTCTAAAGCGTTGATGGGACAAATGTATAGAGACCTATCAGGTTACATGTACAGTGAACACCGTTTGCATTAAATTGGATAGATATTCTCAATAATGTTGTGGAAATTTCACACCTGATAGAACTGTAGGTGTTTCTTATGATGCGTCAATATCTGATTGTATTGGAATTTCCCACATTCCAATACAATCATAAAAACAATCTTTGATAGGAAATTACAACAAATTTTAGCAAACAGGTGTTCAATATATGTTATACAAAGTAACACCTACTCGAAATCATACATTATGGAAGTCTTCAAATTATGTCAATTAGAAATAAATTATTGCTTTAAGCTTTATTTTTAAAGATACTTATCAAACACAGTCACACAGATATAAAGAAGTAAGTATGTTTAATTGAATTCATCACGGGTGTAG